>CM068584.1:50972098-51594598 GCA_035048485.1 Pteria penguin | reverse complement strand
TTTGTATCTTGCTATACCTTTAGTACCTTGTCTGCAGGATGATCACTGTCTCCAGATTCCTCACTAAATGCTCTCTATTTCATTATAAACGCTTTCTTCCTGTCTGTTGAAATTACTATTGGCACTGTGATTGATAGTTTGACAATAAACATCATTTGTTACTTTTCTTGTCCTGAAATGGTTTAAGGGAACAGATAAATAAACGCTTTTATTTCCTTCCTCATTTCAAATTGATAAAAAGTCTTGTTTCATATAGATTCATCTTGACATCTAGTGTACTATGCACTTATACATCACAGAATGTAGCAGTAATGTGAAAAGAAATTTATGTCTACGATTGACCAGACATGCATAGTTAATAAATAGCTATAATAAGGGAGTGACACTTACTTTACTATATGATATATCAAAGTTGTCATTGATACCAACAGCAGTGCCACTATCATACCCAATGCTGAAACTATATAGTACACTGTCTTCTTTATTGTTTTAAGTCTTTTGTCACAAAATTAACTATATGGCAATATCATTTACCCTATAATATCATTAAAATTTATCATTATAAAACGGTAACTGTTGTTCATAGTGTAGAAAAAAAATATGTAGCTGTCTTTGATTCTGATGTCTATTTCAATATATTTATGATGCCTAGGATTAATAAAGAGATTACCTAAGACGAACGTAAACTGAAGAGATATTGATTGGGTAGATGAATTCCTTGAGTCGGTGCCCCTTGTGACTAAATGCATATAATTGTGGAATTAATATTAAAACATATACCTTTCTGCAGTAATGTAAGACAAAACAGGTAAAGTTATGCAATGAATTAAATTTCAAACAACAATTCCATTATGACGAGCACGAACAGTTTACACAATATTAAAGAAATACCTAAAACATATAGCATATTAAAAATCTGGAATATCTGTAATACAAGACTAGAGGAGATTCCATATGCCTGTCAACCTGCCAAACCGATCGGCTCATATAAGATCATGTGAGCAAATATATCTTATCATCATTTTAAGTGCTAAGGGTATAACTGTATACGGAGATTCTCTGACCTTATCCCACCCTTGATATCGGCGATTTGTTGGAGAAGGCCAGAGACATTGTTCATCAAAAGTTGGAATTTTAGTGGTCGCACCTGATATCAGGATGTACAAATCTCTGGTGACCAATAAACGTTTGCTCAGCGAGTTTAAACCTATAATCCAATAAATGAACATTAAACTTGATATATTATAGCGGTGTCTTTTCCAAATAAGATCTATAACTTCTGCTAGCTGCGGGGTTTTTTTTTCAAAGACACAACAATATTATCATTTCGCCATTTTTGTATACAGTATGACGTCAGATCTAGCAGAACGCGACTCTGCACTGCATTCATGACACTTCAGCAGCTGACACATTTTTGTAAAGGAAAACAGGATGCAACCTCGTCACGAATGCCCAGTCGATTCTGCGAGATCAGACGTCATAGTATACTCACAAATAACGAAATGGAAGTTATCTTATTGTGTTTTCAGGTATCACCGGTGAGACAACTCCCAAAAAATAATGTGTTAATTTGGATTAAAATAGCTTTATAGTTTTGTAACGTAAACTTACATATATTTCAATTGAAACCTTAAATGTCAAAGGAGCAAAACAAGTCTTATAGATGTTGTCAACATATGTTATGAAGTCACGGAATGAAACGACAGTATAAAGGTATTGCTAAGGTGGATATACATATATATATATATATATATATATATATATATATATATATATATATATATATATATATATATATATTATATATATATATATATATATATATATATATATATATATATATATATATATATATATATATATATTAATACCTCAGTGCGCATCTGGATACAGGCGGTGTTTTTTTTAAATATTATATATATATATAGAAGAAGAAGAAGAAGAATTATGTTAATGACATAGCAATACTACGAAATTGCCCCAACGAATGCTATAAATGTTGAGCTGCCAGCTAGTAACTTTTCTATGTTTATTTACATGTAAAATGAATAGGTCTAACATACATCTCTATGATCTGATTGAAAACAACAAATGTTACATTTAACGAAAATACAAAACCGAGAATCATAAGATACAGAGCCAGATATCTTTCAGATTTGTTGTAAGGTTCGTGATTTGGGCCATATTATACACTTTATTGATCGTTTTCATCCAATATAAATATATATAAATTTACATTCCAGAAGTATATATTACCTTCTGCTTTCTCCTTTCCTGTGTTATTACTTGTGATATAATCTACAATATTATACAGGTCAAACTTCGTTGAAAATGTAGAACTGTGTTTGGTAGTAGAAATTCTGAAATATTTTACGAAGGACATCATATATTACTACTATATCTAATTGTAATATTCAAACGCAAATTTCCTGAGTTATTGTCAAATAATCACAAAATAAGGCAACAGCTACTTCTAATCGTTTTTCTCCGAATTATTTAATATAGTTATCAATTAAATTTATACCATTAGTTGTCCAGACCTATATTGTAACTCTTTCCTTTGTATGTGAGAGGAAACATGTTTTATGCAATTTACATGCGTTTTGACCCTACCATGGGCACATACTTATACATTCATATGCCTTGGACCTTGTCTGCTGTGAAAATCATTTATAATATTTAAATTCGTGTCCAAGTAGGTACACAATTTTGGACACACTGTAAAAGTGAGGTGTGTTCTACATCAATAGCATACCCCCCCCCCCCCCCCTTTCGTTTTTCACTTTATTAGAAACGCACTCAAATCATGTGATTTCTTCAGTTCACTTACTTTCTTATTTGTATATGAAATACATTTTAATTCCTATGTGTACTAGCAAGTATCTGCTTCATGTCATTGAGTTTTACAAAAAAAAAAAAAAAAAAAAAAAAACAATCAGCGTTTAGGTTAGGTATGAAAAAAAAGGAAAATCTTCATTGTAATAGGCGTTTATAACATTATATTTCGCTGTATGTGTTTCCCCTTTTCATTTTTATTTCACTCTTTCTAGCTGAGTGTTATTTACGTTTTACATGTTTGTACTCCCTATAAGGATACATCGTAACATGATACATATTTATTACCTTTCTGTGGTAATCTGGGTTTCATATATTTCTTCGTTATAGCAACCATCGTCTATTATGAAATTATGAAAAGAAAACCGTGTGTTTTACAGCGAAAATAATTATATTTAAAGTGATTAATTTGATAATATAAAACTGCATGTAAATCAATTATTGGGCATAAGACACGATAAATATAAATTTGTGGATATTTTGATATATCACATTAGTTATTAACTTACACTTGTATATCTGATAAGACAATAATGTGACATTTTCTTTACTTGGACACTTTCCGTTGACTGAGCACATGATATACTGGATTTTTAAAATGTCCCTGCCGTGGATTTGTGGACATCCCTCTAAATTAGAAAAGAAAAATCATCTGAATTTATGTACGTTTACAATAGAAATTTTGTTAAAATTTTTAATTAGAAAAGGAAGAAGCAAAGAATAATTCGTCCACAGACACTTTACTTTTATTATTCAGTTTGAATAAATGTATAGTCCAAAAGCATTTACTTTTATATTAAAAATTAAGTTGAAATTTAGTTGAATTAATTCACTGTATCTTTTCTACATTTACGGAAAGAGGTGCATATGCTGCATAAAAAGTTTCTGCGATTTTTACATGATCTCCTAAGAAATCCTTCCTCTTTATGTTCTCCATTATGTAAACTTGCAATTAGATATATTTAATAAGTTGTCAAGCTTTTTATAGTGCTGATTGATTTAGTAATACATACAAAGAAATGTAATTTTTCTTTTAGCTAAAACTGCAACCCATTAATAATTATAATAAGGATAATATAGCGCCTCTAGTTGATATTCCAATTCAATAAAATTCAATAGATGTATATAGCTATAATTCAGTGTAATAAAATCTTACTATCAACTTGGAAGGACAAAGGCATCATACAAAATTCAGCAAATGTGTCCCATGATGATTTCATACAATGATACACAAAACCGTTGTCTTCGTTACACAACTTCAGCGATTTTCTTTTATTCCAGTGGTTTAACTCCAACGGACATGATGATACATTTGTCAGTTTCTTGATACTGAAGGCACTCACATTTACATAAAAGTATACTAAAGCTGCATATGTATATTTATGCATTATTTCCATGTTCGAAACCTTTTATCTTGATATTTGAATACAAAATCCTTTCATTCTCATTCACACTAACAGTCTTCCTCTTAATTCATCGTAGATTACACAACAATCCTGATACCATATCAATGACGCGACATAGATATCCCTGGTAGGAAGAGAACACATCCGCATTTCCTTGCCAAATCATTTCTACGGTATTTAAACGAAGCATACGTTACATATCAAAGGAAAATTTACTGAGTATGATAATATTTCTTCTTCAGGATGAATACTTTAAAATGCTTTATTTCGTATTTTCATATGCAGTAACTGTTAGATATGTATACCGGTATTGTATTTTATGTATTTTAAAATTGCATAATCTATCATGGTTTGAACTGTTGTATTATTATCAATATACTAATAATCAGAGTTTGCTGACGTATTTGTAAAAACATAGCTCTATAGCTACGTTATTCGCAATTCTCTAGTCTTTTTCTCATAAAAATATCCTCTTGGGATATAAATAGAAGGACGATTAACACCAAAACTCATATTTCTTTTCTTCTTTTTTTCATTGTTTTTGACTTGGCATTTCCTAATTTTCTAATATTTTTCATTTTTATACATGCCACATGTTAAGGCTACATCATATAATGTCAAATTATCTCTTGGCCACACTTCAGGATTCACCAATATCCCCTGAATTAGGATGTATCATTAGTGAGCACACATTTAAATGCAGGAAGGCCATAGCAGGCACTGTTATATGTCATGGGTTGCCGCTCCTATAATATTAATTTAGTTAAAATAATGACTTAACCATACTTCAAAAGTCGTCAAACGATCTAGGAGATCGAAGGTATTCGTCCATATCCCATGAAAGTGCTACCGAAGACCACACACTTGGATGCTGGAAAGACATAGCAGGTACTGCTAGATGCCATGGGTTGCGCTCCGGTAATAATCGTCTTGTATCTGTACACATACCTCATGGTATACATGTACATAAACAGGATTCCATAAAGTTCAAACGAGATCTTCCGGCTTCCTTTTAATGCCGTCAAGTATACAGCTGTACAATAACAATCTAATAATGTGTTTCTGACAAGCATACATTTAAGATTTGAATCCCGCTATGGGCACACCGATGCCCTGCCTTTAGGATGAGACACTAAACACCGAGATCCCGTGTCACAGTGGACTTGGCACTGAAATTATCACTCACTTAAGTTAGGATGGGTCCGTTGCAAAAGAATGAATTTCTGTGCGATGCATCAGGCAGATGCCGTCACCAGATACCTGGTATACTAGTGGAGCGACATAAAAACAATACGCAATCATTGATTAGTTAGTGTTTGACTGACAAAGAGATTAGAGAGGAACGAGAGAATGTTGGACACAGCTATTCTCCCTTCCTTTTCCCGTTTAAGGCATACAAAAGAATTGGATTTAGTGTTAATTTTGACTTGAATGTCGTAAATACTAATATTGGGATCTATTAATTAATTAAATAACGTTTAAGGGTGAACTAAGATTATAGAGAACATTGAATAATCCCTTTGTCACTTCTGTTTTGAAATCTAAAACTCCGTTTCTAATTTCGACTGAAGTATTGACGATTTAGGTCTGTCAATGTGATGATAAAGGAGGGAACACCATGCACATTCCTAATAAGACTGTATAAGTGGATCTATTTATCAAGGGAGTTTATGATATATTTCTGCTTATCTTATTTGATTTTGTCTTTCATGTGAAATAAAAATAAACACAAAGGAAATGAAATAAATCAAACCAAATGATGTATTGCTTATTATTTTGCGAAATTTATAGATCAAATACAGTATCCTAGTTATGCAGTAGCAAAAGTGTATTGACGTCAGCGGACATCAACTATTGACTTCATTACTATTTCATCTCAAATACAGCTTTATTTTATAAATTGACTGAATTTTATTTCCGTCATTCAACGATTATGTCGCGTATATGGTGACAGCACATGCCGGATGCATTCCACAAAAATTTGAACCTTTGCAATGGACACACCAGTGAGAAACCCTTTCATTTGACTACAGAAAAGGGTATGACACACAATACATACCATTATTTTTTGGTTTAAGGAAGGCAACTCGTACGTTAAACACTTATACATATGCAATACAAAATAAGATACGAAAGTATCTGGTGTCACATGACTATGGCATTAACATTGGACATTCACCGACCCCTGAAATTAAAGGGTGAGACCAAGTGCTCGGGAGTAGTGAGCATCTGCTGTTTGTCTAGACAAAAGTAGCAGATGGAATGTCACTGCGAAATTCATGAAAGACTTACCATGGTGAACAGTCATCGACCTCTGCAAACTAGAGGTGAGACCAAGTACCAAAGAAATTTAGTTTTTACACTTTTTAGTAACATTACGTAATCAATGTGTAAAATGAAAATACTTTTAACAATATCGACGAAACAGCCTATGAAACATGCATAAAAAACCCCCCAAACCCCTACCTTGTTTATTGATGAACGTAAGATACCTGCTTCACAATTATGTTTTTAAACACATAAAATGCACGGGAAGAAATTTGTGAATCGGTTTTAAAAATTTGGAAAAGATATGGCATTATCTTAAATCTGAGGTTAATTATGTTAATGACTAATAAAAGAAAACCTAACCAATTGCATTGTGCATTGTTACCTACTTCCCTTTTTGCACAAGCTTATACTCCTTTTTTCCCTGACGATTGGCATATTTTATGTTGTTGTTCTTTAGCGGAGGAGAGGAGGATTTTACTTTAATTAAAACTTTTAAGCGACTTTTGGAGTACAAATTAATGCGTTTTGCAATTACCTCCATCTTTAATATCCCTGCTTTTTTATTCTAATTATGGTTTCTACAAATAAATCGAAGCCGCTGTGGACTGTTGGATAAGTTGATCGGCTTGTGACTGAGAGATTCCGGGTTCGACATTTGCCCTGGGCGCACCGGTGTTCTGTCTCTCGGATGAGACAATAAGAACCAAGGTCCCGTGTCACAGTAGGTTTGTCACATAAAGGATCCCACACTGCCCAGGGTGTGTCCGTTGCAAAGGTCTTAATTTCTACGCAATATATCAATGCATCACCATATACGTGAAATAATCGATGAGTGACGTAAAACAATATTCAATCACTAAATCAATACAAATAAATCGTTGGATCGCCATAGACATTTATCAATCAATATGAAATGATGTGAATGTCAATTCAATCATGTAATATGTTTCCATAGATTCAGAGATTTACAATATTTAAATTTTTACATCAGAAGTTCGAATAAAAAGTATGTATACAAAGTACCATGTTTAACTTAAAACCCTTATTTTTCAGAGACCTATGATTGCACACACATATATAGTTATCGGCGTCCTGTCTGTGACACAGAGTTCGTTTTCATTAAATCTGAAATGCACAAAACTAACTACATCATGTCCTACTGCTGCACATTGGAAAGATAGAGCAAACATGTTCAACTGCCCTGGCAATAAAAGATACATATGCTTGATGGCACCAGGAAATGAATTACGAGAAGGATGCATATTTAATTACACAATACAAGCTGGACAAAGTATGTTAATATCACTATTTATATTTTATTTTTTGTTTTATCAATTGATTTCATTGCATCACAAGTAATTATTTTTCATAATTTTAGAAGAAAAAAAAAAAAACTCCCGGAAACATAACCTGTGCGCGTATTTATTTTTACCAAAACACGTTGAATGCAAATGTGGATGCTTTTTACATATCAGGCTTTTCATGAAAAAGTGCAACGTATCTGTGTCTCTTCGAGTAAATTTCTATAAGCGTAGGCATACAGTGAGGTGCAGTCCTAACATAACATTATATTAACGTGAAGTTTGCTTTCCTCGTGCGCTCAGGACTGCTGAGCACCCGCGTTTTTGTAAACACAGTTTTCCACGTGAACTTAATTTCGAGACCGCGTGAACGCGCTTGAGTGCTGCGTCAACGCACTTGACTGCCGCGTTAACGCGCTTGACTGCCGAGTGAACATGTTTGACAGCCACGTTCGCTTGCTTACATCTTAAAACTTGTATTTAGATGTTTATATAGAAGGATTTAAAGGAGAATCGATATATACATTGTATATTTAAATATAAAAAGTTATTAATGTGTAAGTAAAATATTTAGAATTAAATAAAACCTTTTCGAGTTAGATGATGGGTTTTAGAAATACTGAACGCAATTTCCGAATATTGACTTTAATGAAATGTATTCTTATTGTATAAAATAATAATAATAATAATAATAATAATAATAATAATAATAATAATAATAATAATAATAATAATGAAATAAATATTAATAAATGTAATGATAATGATGATAATCGTTATATTCATATAATATAGAAAATAGCTTAATTAATAATAATAATAATAAAAACATAAATAAGGAATACATGTAAATACTAAAATAACTTCGTTATAAATGAATAAACAAATAAGAAATAAATACATGAATAAACTAATTAAAAATAAATAAGTAAATGAAATTAGAAAGTAATCATGCTAGTATAAACTGAGGAAGTTTTTTTCATAAATACCTTATTGCATGTCTATGCGATAATCTCCTTTGTTATATTGCATATGAAATCCTTAATGCGGGGTGCCATTTTAACATTTCATTTAATACACGTTTTTATGGCGGCATTCGCGGTAATTTAATTAGATCCATTTTGTTTTCTCCATCCACACTGCATAGAGAATTACAAATATAGACATGTGAACGTGCGACTGGACCGAGCGCACGCGGGAATAAATCGCGTTAACGCGGATTCCCTACCGCGTTAACGCGAGGAGCATGAGTCCGTCCGGTCGAGCAGTCCTAGCACGTGTGTTAGAGCAGTCCTCGTGACCGCTTTTTGCGTTAACGTGTGTTATGTTAGGACTGCACTCATCTGTATTTTAGCACAAAAATGTCATTGCATACCCAGATGAAATATGATTCCCTCTAACGTAAGTACACACGTACGCCGTCTTTGTTTATTTTTACTATCTGCAAACGATTCTGATAGAACGCTGAATAATTACACATGCCTTCGAAATAAAATATGTTAATGTTGATGTTGATGAAGATTCTGTTTACACACTTTTGCGTAAGAATAATTCTCATATAACGCGAAATATCAAGCTATTGGTATAAAGCATGTCTTAGAAAAAAATTGAATTGTATGACTTCTACATGGTAAGCATGCCCGTGTCAAATAATTGGTTTAAACAGTATTTATTCAAATAAATCATAACATTTACTTATTATAACATATGAATTTAAGGATTTGACAAGATTGAAAATCTTATGTTAAGTCATCTCCTAATAATGTCAAATAATTGAAATCAATACTATTTATTTGCAGATATAATATGAAGAATATGACATTTTTTCATTTTATTGTTATTATTATCATTTATTGTTTTTGGTCAATAAATTTGTGACGTCGATAACAAGAACTTTATAAGATAAAATTTTTATAATTGGGGGATAAACGTACATGTATTTGAATTGATTGTGTACGACAGGTATACCGTGGTTATACCGTTGGGAACAGTTTTCTTGGCGACGCTTGCAGAGCCAGAAAAAAAGGTGTCTTCCAACGGTATAGCCACGGTATACCTGTCCGAAACCATCAAACGCTATATGTTTATCCCCATTCTAATTCACTATAACACAAACATGGCTTTTTTTCTCTCTTTGAAAATGGCCCCAAATTCCTCGTTGCTAAGGGACGGATAGCGCCATGTTTAAAATCTTTCCGATATATTTCATATTCTTTAAATTTAAGATTAAATTATTAGTCATAAATTGTTTCACATGTGCACACTTTGACCTCGCATCGTAAACGGCTCAACAGGCAGTTTTGCTGCTGCGCGGCGAGATGAAACGACATGATTGAAAGCGTGTTGCATGGTGGTACGTCATGTATTTTGTTAGTTCAACTTTATTGTAATAATTGTGCACTTGAATGGTAGAAGTTGCAAATTGCCTTTGATACGAGACTTAAGATGGACACTGAGAGCACTGGACGAAGTTGCTAGAGACAATATTCTTGACAGTTGGAGTCAGAAACAACAAGGACAAAGAGTACGTGCTATGTACAATGTAGTGATACATTTGAGGATGATATATCGTGGTTATACATATCTGAACGCTAACGTGTGGACCAAACATAATTGTCAATACAAAACAAAAGAATTAGAATTCACCTGTCTGTTCTCTATTGGTATTTGTTATATAGTTGTGTAAAACCTCTTTTATTCCTTTTGTTACCTTCTCATGTTCAAATTTGGATCCGATGAATTTCTATAAAACTACTGATTTGCATAATATTCTCGATATTGTATTGTTCATAACTGTAATACCATGTTTATTATTATTCATGTTTGTATTTTTTTTTTTTACAGCTGGGTGTCCATATACCACACAATGTGATATTTGGACAGGTCAGCCAGTGTTAGTGTCACCCAATGATTTTCTTCCGTGTCCTCCACATCTTGATGGATGTCCTCCACGGAATCATCCTGGGTATTCTATCTTGGAAATTTACAAATGTAAACATTTCTTTTCTGTAACATGTAATACATGAAACATTTTATTGATTAATTAAATAGATCTATTCAGTAGCTTATAAAGCGGTCGTTAGTAAGACTGCAAAATTATCAACACAGTATCGTCTGATGCATAAGCTTGTCGACAACAGAAGAGTTGTGTTTGATGAAGTTAATAACAATGTGTAAAACTGAAAATATAAAGCTCACAGTAAAGAAGATAATATATTACATGTTCCATATTTCAGTTGCAAGGTGTCAAGGAAGAAATACATCTGACAAAAGGTAACAGTATTAAATAAATGGTAATGATTTCATTACACATATTATCTGCTGAGTGATTTTGATACAGATACGTGTGAACTTTAATATTGTATGTTGAAATGATATCCAGAACCAACTTAGCAGTGTAAATTTCACGAAATCGAAGGATGTTCAAAAACCGCAAACGGAAAAATTTGAGAACAATCCAAAATGATGTTCATTATGAAACAGGTAGTTGCTGAATAGAGAGAAAGGAAGCGAAAATAATGCCGTTCATGTTAATGTTTGCCAGCGCCTGTTTTGTAGTTCATATGAAGTACAAACAACTATTGCACTTTTTTCTGATGAAGTATGCGTAGAAACTATTCTGTATTGAATGGATAATATAACAAAAATGATAGTGAACCTACGCTTGTTAAAATCACACCATTCAAGTAAAGCTAATTAAGCAAATAAATAAAGAATAGAAATATGAATCATTTTTCTCATTCTATTGAAAACGTCAGTAAAACGGTGGATGCTCTTTTGTTTATTCATTTTCTCACATTGTAATCGATGCTGTGTTTGTTCTTAATGTATTATTTTACTTATCCACCTATTCATCAAAGTTATGATTAGCATTTCTTTTTACATGTATCATTTTTATTATCATTATTATTATTATCATTATTTTTATTATTATCATTAGTATTATTCTTACAGTTCTCCTTCTCCTGGCGAAGTGATTCCTACGTCGACCACAATTGTATCTGATAAAATTCGTCAAAATGAAAACTGGACTCTAAATACAACTTTTATAACAATTGGAACACTTGGATTGCCTTTACTTTTCATCATAATTTATCTTGTGTTTAGAAAAAGATGTAAAGGTAACTATGCTGTTATTTTCTTTTGAATTTTGTTTCGACAAAACAAAAAGATTTATTGATTACTGTTTTACGTTACTCCACCTAGGCTTACAAGATCACTTACATGTAAAAGGCGAAATCATTTGAATGATGCATGGCATAGAAATTTAAGCTTGTGCCACCGACCCATCAATAGCAATGAGAGATGTTTTAATGTGTCACGCCTACCGTGACACGAGACCTCTGTGTTTACTACCTGATATATAAATCGAACCCGGGACTTCTAGACCACCAACCAAGCACCTCATTCAGTAAGCCACTATAGCATAGAAAGACCAGAAAAAAAACCCAATAATAATACCAGCAAAAACAATATTAACAGTACCTTCACATCCACCATTACCACCACCAACAACAATAGCAACACCAACAACAACACCAACCATATTAATTAATTCATAAATAACAATATATCGCACCTGTAATAGAATAATCATCTGGCTCACAAAAACATTTTCTCATTGGTGTTCGATATGTCTATGCTGCACTGCGGCAAAGATTTATCAAGATTTTACAGTCGGGCCTTTGTCATATGAAAATATTCACATAAGCACTATGACTGTATGGCTGTTCTGTTGAGTGCATTATGTGTGTCTAAACAATTGAACATAGACATTTGCAAGAGTCTGGCTTAACTGCCATCATGCTAAGTTTTGCACCAGCATATTAATATTACTTTTCTGTGTTTTCCCAAGTTATTGAACATTCAATTATAGCTTTAAAGACTCTCGTCGATATGTTTAGTTGCACTGAATTTCTAATATTGAATTAAAACTATATTTACAGGCCGTTCTGAATACCAGAGTAAGTATTTAGATGTTGCCAATGATTACCATCTCACTTACCAGCAGACAAATGTATTCCTTACATTTCACATCTATTGTTAGTATCGTAGATATCATATTTATTTAACAGGCAATCGCATTTTAAATCAGGGATTCTTTGAAGGAAAAAAATCCCCAAATTACTTATAATTAAAGAAATAAAGAAATAACGTCATACTGACTTTCCAATATGCATATATCTGATAATACTGATTTGTACATTGCTATAACATCAAAAATTATATCCAGATGAAAATGGTAAAAGCAAATGTTTCTTTCTTCCTTAATAGGTTTTTCTTGATTTGTAGTTATAACTTGGGAACTTGGGAGCAAAAGGGAGGGGGAATATATAATTTCATTTTAATGGTCATAGAGAAGGTCAGCAATGTTTTGTTTCATTTCGGCTTTTCGCTTACTTGAGCTTTTATCGTGTAAGGAAGCGGCTACTTAAGGAACCTATGAATCATTACCTAAGGAAGTCCAACCATTGATCTACAGAAAGCTGTGTACATGCAGTAGTCAGTGTGACCTAATAACTCTATTATTTAACTTTGATGAAAAACTTCTAACCATCTCATGATCGATTGACTCTATTATATTACACTGTAGTTAATTGTTACTATTTGTATGATATGTCGATTATTCTTGATATATAAACATTAGTTGCCCCAGGTTGCTTCGTGGAGTATGCCAGTAGTTATATTAGGATTTGACTTATGGGGGCTTTGATATATGGAGATGGTATAAATGTACATCAGGAAATAGAATTATTTCAGAATTCGACTTGATTTCGATCATCGTTAATGCCGGGTCCCCCTCCCCCCCCCCCCCTTTCGTGGCACACGAGGCCACAAATGTATTTCTGCTGTGCAGGTTTTATAAAAGATAAATTTAAAGATAATGAATAAAGCAAAAGTCCGAAAATCATGAAACCACAGGACATACAAAATCAGTGAAAATGAAAACCAAATAGAAAACAACAAGCAAATGCCAACCCCCTTAGTGGAGTGAGATCAGGTGTCCTTCGCGGAGAGAGCATCTCCTGTTTGCTAGCAACACCCGTCACATATACTCAGTAGAAAGTAGAGAGAATCAAATTGTGTAAATACGTTTCACCGACTTTTCTATTTTGTCGCATACACAACGCCCCTTTACAAACCAACCAACGCGAAGTGCTACCCTATATTCACAGTGTTCCGTACATCGTCCGTCCTCCATCCTCATCTATAAACTATTCAGAATTTGAATACAATTTCTATATCCATTTAAGCAATTATACAAAAATTGGGAGGGACGAAATAATGATGGTTCTGTACATGTATTGGTTTTTTTTTTTTTTTTTTTGGTCAGATCCTTCTTTGATAATGCGTCGATTTGTATTTCGATCTTTTTTTAATATACATAGATGACAACCAAATTTGTCTAGGGGTGGATAGAGGTTCAGGTAATATATGACAGGGAGAGTGACCGCCTTTAAAAACTTTCCAAACCTGCCCCATGTCATCATACTGAAGGCACCATGTTGAAGGAAAAATGCTTAAAATTTTCGTTTTTCCTATTCTTTCTATAATGGAGGTTTTCTTCACCCGATTTTACTAGATCCTCCACTAAGAGAAGTAATGGAAACAGGATTGAAAGTGTCCGGTATATCGATTGATTGGTTTTTGGTTAACGTCACACCACGAATATTTCACATATATGGTGACGACATTTGCCTGATGCGGGGCATACAAATTTTCACCTTTGCAACGGACCCACCCAAAGCAGTGAGGGATCTTTAACGTGTCATGCATACCACGACACAGGCACTCCGGGTTTACTGTCTCATCCGAAAGACAGAACACCGGCATTACCAGAGCGGGACTCGAACCCGGCCTCCCGATCAGGAGTCCGACGCGATACTACTAGGCCACGCCGGCTTAGTATCAGGTGTATCCAGACTGTACCACACTATGAGGTCCCTAACTTCTCTTCTCTTCTTCTGAGAGAGGTATCATTAAGATAAGATTTCACGTTAATACTTTTAACCACATATAATTGAATGCCGTTTAATTGACCATTCTAAGTCGGCATTATTACCGCAACATAATCGAATATTTTTCCCGTGTATACTATTATCATGTTTTGTGTGCATGTCCTTGTGATATTTGTCATACAACTTTTGTCAGATGAATTCGGTTTTATTCTTTTCAATCTGTTAAGAATTTAGTTTTTATTCAACGCTGGACGTATACGTCTGTATACTTCTTTGCTCCCACCCAAATTGCCCTGAAAGATGCAAGAGATCTTCCAAGATGTGCTAAACTGATCTATTTGCTTAAATGTTAATGTGTTGATATCACATTGCTGAACATACACAGATGGTAATTTCTGAAAACAGAACCTGATAAAAATTATGATGAGAACGCAGTTAATTATTGATTTAAAATTCTGTGAATGTAGTGATGTTATGTCATTTATAAGTCAAATAAATTTGAGCATGTGTTTTCTATTGTTACATATACGATCTCATAATATCCAGTATTGAGTTTTTGTTCACGTAAATAAATAGGTTTAAGCATTATATAATAAATAATTTTATATTATGGTTTAATTTGCTCATCAGACCATCCATTACTACATGTGTTAAATGTTTGATTTCTTCACAAAATGTATGTCATTAGTTGCATGCAGATACAAACGCTCTCGAGTGTTTCGAATCTCTTACATTTGTTTGCAGCAATGTAAATATTGAATTCCTGTTACAGATATGGGTATTGTACAAGCTATAAACCATTTCTACAAAAAGGGTCAAAGCAGCTTTAACCCGGAACAACTTACTGAAATGGAGGCAATACCTCACGAACAGAAACACTTGCTTCAAAAAGAGGAAAACCCATCACTTATTACAACAACTGAAACCGAGCCCCAATATTCTACAAAGTCTATAAAAAGGACAGGTATAAAACTGTACCTTTCTTTTAACTGTTATTTGATCTTACTGAATGTTGTCTTTAGTGTGTGTGTGTTTGTGTGTGTGTGTGAGTGAATATTATAGCCAATAGTCACATGATAATTTGATTTCTTGTAACGTTCATATGTCGACGTCATCATGGCTATCGTCGTTCAAATCGTCGTTTTGTATTTCATCGATATGTCTCCTTTTAAATCCCGATTTACAAAAGCTTTTCTCTATTTCTAAATGTGTTAATTTGTTTTCCAATTTTCAGTCACCTTGTACATTGCATTGGGTATCGAAATGCCATGCACATTTTACGATTAACAATTTGTACTACTTGCATTTTCATAGTAAAACCTTTCCTTTCCGATGACATTTTTACTATTGAAAGTCAATATGATGTTATATGTTTGTCTGAACTCATTTTTGTCTGACCTCATAGTAGCATAGTAACTTTTGACAACAATTATCGCAATAGAGGGCCTGTGACATGTTCATGTTATGTCAATTGAGAAGTCTTTGATGACTGACGAGTAGGCGATACTTTCTTGCTTAATACAGATATTTTTATTCTAAAGCAGTCTTATTCAAACTCGATCTTACACGCTCCCTACTTTATCAAGTTCACTGTGATAGATACCAATACATTCTATAGCAGTTCATCTCAGGTTGACACGGACCAATTAGCGTCCGCCGCGCTATTTTAAGCTTGTTTTTTTTTTCAAAATATAGGAAAGCAGGTGTTGTAATATGTTTTTAGTATTAATAATCAAAGCAGACTTATAAATTTTAAATACAAGTTACCCATAAATATATACCCTATTTAAACTTATTTATATCCTTTGTACCCTTTGTCTGTATTCTATTATCAGTTTCAAAGGAAGATGGTGTGCAACAACACAGGCACTCTTCTATTTGTGATGACAGCGAGATTACTCAGACACTGCCCCTGTCACTTATGAGAGAACAAACATCACAACTATCACATAAACGACATTCAGAGCCTTCATTCATAACCTCGGTAAGTTCATGTTTCAGTGTGGAAGGTTATATTTTAGTGTGTTCTTTTCAAGAAGGGAATGACTGTCATAAATCTCATCAGGCTGGTATGAACACAAGTAAAATATACTGAGAACTAACTTATTTGTGTTGTATTCCTAACTATTGCACTCTTTGTCTTTCCTAGCGCTCCAGACAATTTGTATTATTGTTCTGACCCAGAACAGTTCTGTTTAAAACGAAACAGTGTTCACTAGAAATTGTATAAATACTAAGAATTCCTTTAAAGTTAAAACTATTGTTATGGCATCTGAAGTTCAGTTTAAATTCAATAAGGTATTACTTATCTAAAAAGGTTCTTTGACGATTCGACCTCTTATCAAACAATCCCACATTAAAACTCAACAGGCAAAGTTGAAACCCGATTGCAATCCTTATCTTTGTTATGATTCACTAATAATCTTTGATTACACATACACACATATATATACATAGATAGATAAATAGATAGATAGATAGATAGATAGAAAGATAGATAGATAGATAGATAACGCAGAGAGAAACGCTCAATATGTAGCCATTTCAAGAAATCAGTTTTTATTAGACTAGTGCTTTGTATATATTTTCTATCTTTCTTTTCGTGTCTTTATATTTATGTAAGTGTTTGTATGCCCTGACGAAGAAGCAGATTGCTTCGAAAATTTGGCAATTTTTTAATTGTTTTAGTATCGTTATATATATATATATATATATAGAAATTAAGAGTGTGGAGGTCAAATAGTGGGAAAATATTCATTATGAATGATTAAAAGCATATATCTTCTACCAAATGTATCTTCGTGTATTTAATTCTATAAATCATTGTATATATATATATATATATATATATATATATATATATATATATATATATATATATATATATATATATCATTCTTCATAATTCTTGAGACAATGATTTATAGAATTAAATACACGAAGATACATTTGGTACAAGATATATGCTTTTAATCATTCATAATGAACATTTTCCCACTATTTGACCTCCACACTCTTAATTTCTCCAAGATCCGGCATTCCCTTTTTATTCATGTTATACTTCAAATATTTTCTATCGAGTTTAAGTCGGGGCTTGGCCAGTCCAGAACAGCAATATTTTCTCTTGAAACCAGTTCGTAGTATGGCGAGCTTTGTGTTTTGGGATATTATATTTTTGAAATACCTAGTCATCTCCATACAAAGTGCTTGCAGTTTCAAGAAGAAATCCATTTAGAATCCCTGTGAACCCTTCATTTGTAAGATTCCCAGTAAATACGCACAATCACATAGCCCCAAGGGAAGAAATGCCTCCCCAGATGACAAACTTAGGGCTATGCTTAGGATGCTGGTAAAAGGGTCTTTCTTTCTGTTTACTCCATACCCTTACGTTATTAGGATACATCCATACAGAGCATTCATCACTAAATCTAACTTTTCCCCAGTCATAATTTCTATGTTGCAGTACACCATTCCAAACGATTTTGTTTTTAGTTTTCTGATATCAAGGAGGAGATAACTCCTTTAGTTTTTATCCATCCTGATCTATTCAGTTCTCTTGTGACTGCTGAATTTGACACAACAAGGCTTCCTCTTTTAATTATGTCATATCTTTAGTTTTCTACACTTTTGAATTTACCACTATGAACTAGTGCCCAAGTCTACGTCTGTCAGATGAAGTGAATTATTTTTGGTGTCGACCAGCACCTTTACTCTGTTCTACTTTCCCTCTTTCTTAAATTCCTTTCATAACCCTATATGTGGTAGATAGAGGAATGGCAGACTTATTTTATATTTATTTTGCATTTTTCTTTCCATTACTCTTTTTTTTCAAAAATGAGCTCTCTCTTCTCCATTGCTATTTTTTTTTTCATTATTTTGAATAATAATGTCGTCTACTACATTAAGAGGAGATAACTGTTACTTATAATTTTCCGTGTCAAAGTCCTATAGAATGGTTTATCTTTGCGCATGACCCTAATCAGAGCCATAGGCTTCTTTCATAGACTGGAAACCAGTCACTTCTCCCCGGAAACATGCTGCACACTCTTTTGTTATGCAAATTAGGTTTCACTGCGCTTATCGGTCATATTACTCTTTGAAGTTACCGCGCCGGAAGACGAGTGGTGAAGGGGTCTGCCTGTATATCACGACAATAAACAAGGTCAAAACGCCCCCGTACTTAATAAATTTTATCATTTTTTAAAAATAATTATTATTATTCTTAGCATTTTACTTATTTGAAGTAAAATTCTTTTGAACACAACGATTTTTTTTCATTTCATCAAAGACAAGAACCAGCTTTAGTCAAGGTCAATCCAGGTAAACCTGCTTCGGTTTACACCTCTTCTTACCAGGTGTTACCATAGACTGATTATGTAGGCAATTATCCATAGAGTAGAAGCAGTCAAGAAATCGCCCAACTTTAATTAGTTTTTATTTAATAATTAAGATCGGTTAATAGCAAATAAAAAAAAAATGCCGTCATCTGCACAGCCGGTTTGTTCCAAGGATGTCGGACATTTTACATTGAAACAATGATGTCAAGTTTTCACATATGCTCTTCTAGTAGACATATTTTTTGTTATTTTCCATTTGTTTTTCATTTTCACTGATTTTGTATGTCCTCTGGTTTTATGATTTTTGGACTTGTGGTTTGGATTTATCCATCATCTTTACATTGATAAGATTAATTCAAGAGGTAAGAAACTTAAATGCTTAGATTCTTTTGAATTTTTATTAATACATTTAATTATAATAATTTTTTTTTTTTGCATTTAGATTATGGCAATATGCCATATATTTCAAACGATTCTCTCAAAGAGGATTGCCCATGTATTCCCCCTTTCTTTATTATGGTTTAGAAATATGTTAATACCCCGAACGGGTGGTTTAGAAATATGTTAATACCCCGAGCTCAGTCGGTTAGAGGGTCGGATGCATGACAGCTAGGTGATTCGGTACCATAGGTCGTGGGTTCGAGTCCCAGACGGGGAACGGATATAAGTGAAATATAGGGTGCCTTGTTAACTGTAGTGTCTTTGTGCTTTATATGTTTGTCTAATTTGTCTTTATTTTCTACAGGTATTTCTTCGGAGATCCAAGGTCCATAGTACTCCCAGGTGTTTCACTGATTCTATTTGTGCTTTATATATATATATATGTATATATGTATGTATTTAAGATTAATAGCATGCTAGAGGCGGCACATCCTATAATAATTTTACTATAAGCAGTAGAGAATCGGGCTATTTGACCACTGAAAATACACCTAAATAGTGTTAAGTAATAAATAACTGCTTTGTTTTTTATTAAGTGAGACCAATTACTGAATCCGATTTAATTGTTGAAAATTTAAATTTCTCTTCAGAAAAATATAAAAAAGGTGGAAAATATAAAGATATTATTTTTCTTATCAATACAGGAAATAGCAACTCATATGAATTTAAAGATCATAAACATATATCTATATACCACATATCATACTTATAATAACAAGAAGCAAATATCAATAACCTACATATCATATAAGCATGAGGCTGTACTAAGTTATTGAAATATTCGGTGTTGTTTTAACACCTATTTGTACATGGTCAATGTCAGTGACTCCGTTCAGAAAAAAATGTCGCTGATATACCTGTTTTACCAGGTGTGTAGGACCGTCTAACCGACTGAGCTACCCGAGCTCCACAAAAATAGAGCTTTAGTAGCCAATCATTAGCTAATCGTATGCATGACAACACGGCCACGGAGAGTGAAGGGATTTACCCGACGTAAACGCAGGCGGATCCTACAAAATACAACCACTGCAGCAGAAATAAACATATAAGGCACAAATAGAAACATTGAAACACCTTGGAGTATAATGGACCTTGGATCTCCGAAGAAATACCTGTAGAAATAAAGACAAATTAGACAAACATATAAAGCACAAATACACTACAGTTAACAAGACACCCTATATTTCACTTATACTCATTCCCCGACTGGGATACGAACTCAAGACCTATGGTACCGAATCACCTAGCTGTCATGCATTCGACCGTAAAACCGACTGAGCTACCCAAGCTCCCCAAAAATAGAGCTTTAATAACTCAATTACTTTAGTAATATCTCAATAATTATGTGGAATACTATATATAGATGATAATTATGATAATATATAAATGAATGTAATAATTAAAAAAAAACTAACCAAAGAAACAAACTAGTAAATCTCGATAGTGATTTTCCACAATGTTTTGCAATGTTTTCAAAGGCTTGTACAGAAAGAAAAAAGAGGAGTTACCGGCTCAGTTATGTGGCAGAAGTCACCATGGAGCTAAACAATACATGAATATAAATAATATAATAGAACATTTAACACATTACAAAAATATTTGATTGTAGTGCAATTACGATACCGACTTAGGACGGTAATTTAATTTGAAAGATAACAACAGCTGTTCAAAGTTTGATTAATTGATTGATTAATTTTTGTTTTACGTCACACCACGAATATTTCACGTATATGGAGACGGCATCTGCCTGATGCGGGGGATACAAATTTTGACCTTTGCAACGGACCCACCCGAAACAGTGAGGGATCTTTAACGTGCCATGCATACCACGACACAGGGCCTCGGTTTTTACTGTCTCATCCGAAAGACATGACACCGGCATGGGCAGAGCGGGACTCGAACCCCGGCCTCCCGATCAGGAGTCCGACGCGATACCACTAGGCCACGGCGGCTTTTCAAAGTTTGATATATAAATGTATTATGTACTTGTGACTTTACTACAATTGGAAATATTATAACGAGTTATCTTTCCTTACCTCTATGTCACGCACGACACAAACAAGTTTTAGTACTTACTCTAAATCTTTTTTCTTTTTTTTCCATGAAAAACTTGCATTTCGAAATTAAGAAATACTTGGATAATGTTTGGGTATGCTTATAATGTCGCTTCTGATGTTAGTTTATTCAGTAGATTATTTTTGCTAACATGAGTTAAAGGGACCTTACGTAATATTTTACATGCCAAAAAAATTTCTATCGTCTGTTAATGTTAATGATATGAAAAATATCAATGATTTGTACATTCTTAATAATTACCACAGCTTCGTTGGTATCTTTGACATACAGTCTGGTCAGATATGTGTTTTTCTTTATCATTTTAATTTATTTTTTTATTTTCATCTATACAGTAATTTATTATATTCTGTTTTTCAATTTTTACTTCTCTCTTTCCTTCCTCGTTATTGCTTTGTATTCTACCTTTGAGAGGACGTTTTCTAGAAATTTCGCCTTCTTTGCAAATTTACATATCTAAAGATTTAAAATTTAAACCGTGGCTTATAATTAAGAAAGCACATCTTATCTATAAGATAAGTGACATTTAATATTTGTTGAATATACATAAACAATGATTAAATAAATCAAGGTATTTTGGCACAGCCATCGTTGTATAGTGTTATACCATTTGAAACGACAAAGAGCACATATAGAAACCAATCTCATTCTTCTCGGGTATTAATATCTGTTGTACAGTTACAGAGTCTTCACATATCAGCGGCCTCTGTGAAATTGTGGCCTCTTATACCTCTAATGGGTTGATAATGCTTCAAAGTGAAGTTAACAACAAATCTTGACAGCAAACTGACTGAGTAGACCCAAGAATTATTCAAGGCTCTCAGCTGACACAGTAAAGTTAGTTGGGAAGTTTGCTTTTCGTAGAACGATTCCTTTTTCATTCTGCATGATGACGTTTGCAGAGTCATAGTGTTACAGCTCCTTTATGGTCTTTAATAACGTTCCACTGTCTGTTATGTTTGTTTTTCATCAGCCTGTGCATGATACTTTGTACGAGAGCTGATGATTTTTTTCCTCAGATAACAACCACTCTAGTGGATACATGCACAGCCGACTGTAATGGCGTCAATTGTGAAGAATCTACAGAATGTGCCATCATTAAAATATTTGATTGACTGTCGATCGAAGTGACAATCATCAGTCAGTTTGTGTGGGTTGTTGGTTCACGCGTTTACTTTCTCATCAACTACAAAAACAAACCAGTCAGGGCTGCCTAAGTTCTATACACACTCACTCATATTAAGAACACTTATGACCTGAATTAATTATTTGTAAGGTCAGAAAGAGAATACTATACTATAATGAAAAAAGTCTCAATTGCCAAAAAATATGTGTCGATTCGAATATCATAGGATTCCCTACAGCTACAGGGTACAAGGTTCATAATCTTTTCATTTGTCATTTTCATTATACCCTAAAACAATGACATCCGTCTTATACGTGTTATGTTATCCGATCAGTCGGTTCTTTATTTCATTTTATGAGTATATTTACTAAGTGTCTATACCATTAATGATCCATATAAACAATAATTCACAACCAACTGTAAATATCCCAATAAAATTGTTGCATTTTTATAACTAATGCTCCATATCGCAATTTGAATGTTTAGAAAAATATTTTCCAGTAAATCAGTTGTTGAATCACAGTGCATAACTGTATTTGGTACTATTACATGATAACATTCATATAATTGGTACATAAAGAGTAATCCAGTTTTAAGTCTCATAAATATATGTTTCTTTTACAGGATCGGGACACGCAGCTCTACCAGGCAGCATCAAATGGTGACATTGAAACAGTAAAAGAACTCATAAATGCTAAAGCCGATGTCAATGCCAAGACATTTGTAAGTCAAATATGCATATCTTGAAATACACAAATTTAGTGTGCATTAAAATCACTCATATTTGCAAGGAAATGCTGATTATAAATAAAAAATAAACTTTATTTCCTACTTTGTATTGTTTTACCGAACAACCGTAATAGAGTTCTATCGCCATGTACGTCTGAGTGCATAGGTACAGGTCAAGACTGCATAAGGTTGAAATAGGTAGGGGATACTAGACTCTTAGTTTTTTGAGGGTTTTTTTTTTAGCAATAATCTCAATACTGGTCAGATATTAAAAGGGTTCTCTTCATGACACATACGGATATATTAAGTAAATTTAACATGAAAAGAAACACATACTGAATTTATAAAAACAGAGCTGTGGATCGAGTTCTGTTTTGTTTTGTTTTTGTTTGTTGATTTTGATTATGTTTTCTTTTGTTTGTGTTGGGTTTGTTTTTTCTTTGGTTTTATTATTAACATTATCATTTTTATTTTTATTCTCATGGTTTAGTAATTTATTTCACCATAATAAATCTATACATCATTTCTTTGTTTCTAACATATCATGCCTTTATTTGATATAGACAATGGTTTATCGTTTTAAACTTATAGCTATTTATCAGTATTATCAATTAATCTAAAGCATTACATGGTGTATATTGTATTTGTTTTGAAAATTGTTGATTACTTCTTACTTTCTTACTTATATATGTGTAGATCGGTCAGATAATTGGTCAGTTTATTTTTCTTTTGTTTGGTCTACCGTCATTTGAAGTCAATAGATAAATACTATTCCGGCATAAGACTGTTGGTTGACGGTATAATATTGGATATACAGAGTTTTACATTGTGTATACCAAAATTTGGGTCGATGAAAAAAGTCGTATTGGGCGAGGCGAAGCTGAGCCAGTCGAATACAACCTTTTTTTTCATGGACCCAATATATTTTCATTTACCCATTGTAAAACATTGTTCAACGAATTTATCCCACCGAAGCCCTTTTTACCCAATACATTTTCATGCACTCAGTATTTTCGTATCCCCTTTATCATACAGTGTATAACCTACTTATTTCACTTATGGCCTTTTTGAACTTCAAAACTTGAATATCAATGTTTTCGTAGTATCCCTGCTGCCTTTTTGCTGCTCTTAATAGTATTCGAGTTGAGTTGCAGTCGAGTTCTGTTTATTTTATCCTCACTTCTATTTACAAACCGTCCCTTCGCCATATTTTTTACTCTCGTCTTTTGATAAAATGACGTCACCCACTCAAGGCGAGGGTATGCCAAAGGTATATTCGGCGGAAGGGGTATATTAAAATAATATATGACTGATGGGTAGGCGAATATCAAATATTTGGTTCTTCTTAACCAATCAGATTTCGAGATTTTTGCCTGAGGTGGGATTATGTTTTATATCATATGTGTATGGAAAACAGTCACGATTTCATGAAATCTTATGTCAGTATGTAATCAGAGAGAGAGAGAGAGGGAGAGATCGGATTTTCTAAACATTGTTCCATAAACCGGTAAATTGTATTCTTTTAACTTTTGTGTTTATCCTTTTATTTTTGAACATCTGATATTTATCTAGATACATGTGAAAATAAGTACTAAACTTTTATATTATTATTATAGTGACATGATTTCGTAAGCAACAAGTAAATTATTTATTGCTTTGTGGAGTTTTAAAAAGTTTGGGACATACCTCTTATATTCGAATATCGCAAATGATAAAAGGTAATGTCATTATTTAATACTAATTATGTAACCTGTTTTCTTGTACTACTTAAGGTGTATATAACAATATCTTTTTATCATGGTGAGAGATTGACCCAATTACATTCATTATAGTTTCTAAGCATCCTAAAGCCTGATTTGCCTGTACCACTAAAGTTGAAATAAACAAAAATTCATCAAAATACAACACTTTTTATCATCATTACTTTTCGCTTTGTAGTTTCAGGACACTACCCTCCACAAGGCCGCATCAAATGGCCACATGGATATAGTGAAGATACTTGTATTTGCCAAGGCCGATGTTGATGCCCAGAACTTGGTAAGTGAAATACGAATGCCCTTAAGATATAACCTTATTCTTTTTAAAAATTGTCGCATACGACCTTTAGAAATTTTGATTATAAAACAGGTTAAAAACAGTTGAAGAATATTACCTATCAATCCTCTGACACTTTGTTCTAAATGTGTCACCATTACTCACGGTGATATGCGTTTCATTCCATAGTGCAAGATTGCGCTGTTAGAAATATAGTGAACTGGATAGATCCAAAGATATTTAACAAAATGACACATTAAAGATTAGTGTAAAAATTCAGATGTGCGTGTTCCGATTTCTTAACGATTCTTTATTTGTTTCCGTCATTCAACTGGACTGATGATTAAACCACATCAATCAAGAAACTTTGTTGAATCGATGACTCAACATACATTTCATATTATTAGGTGGCGAAATATGTGTAATCTGTATACTCAAAATGACATGGAATACTTTTCCTTTCATACCTCTCCGTCTTACAGGACCTCAACACTCCACTCCACAACGCAGCATCCAATGGTCACATTGATATAGTGAGGATACTGATCGATGCTAAGGGCCATGTTAATGCCAAGGGCCAGGTAGGGCAAATGGTTATCACTACAAGAAATGAATTGCTTTTTAAATGTTTCATATCACCAATGGAAATATTGACTTTAAAGCAGGAAAGAATAATATTTATATTACCGTTCTAGTTTTCTATCAGACTGCTGATATGTAGCATCATACTATGGCAGACATTTTCTATAATGGACCATTTGAAGTTGAAACACGGATTAATTGAATACTCCACCATTTTATTATGGAACTTGCATTCGTCAGTCAAGCTTTTTTTAGTAACAACGATTCTTCAATAACACTATTTGTCAAATGTGGGACTCCTACTTCGAACTTTTTCATCAGTACCAACAGTGGTATGCCATTTTCGTTTTCGTGCAGGACTCCGCTGTAAAATGCTCCTTTAGAAATAGGTGTAAGTCCTGAATAGAGTTATCATTCTTTGGCAGATTTCATGATTAATATCAAATAAAGGATTAGTGTCAAATGATACTTTTTTCACAAGTTCCATCAAAATAATATATCCACACATATTAAACTTATCCTTAACGCGAACAGGTTCTTTAATTTTTGATTTGTTAGAAAATTATACCAATATATTTGTACATTTGTCTATGTACAAACTAAGGAGGGTCAAAGATTCCGTTAATTTCATATCGGCTGGTTCTAAAATAATTTGACGCCTTCGACATCGACAGTATGACCCCGAGATCATCGCTAAGACCATATGTCTTGTATTGGGTCCCTCAGCAACCCAATGCAGACCTTAGGGAGTCTATGACGGGCCTTGTCCAAACCTTTTCAGCGGAGACAAGGTCCTGATCCTCGTCCCCTCTGACTGTTAGTCTGGACTCCTATTGATCAAGGATTTGAGCTCGCTTTTAGACGGACAGAACACGGTTTATTTATGTTGATGTCTCCTTATATATATTTGATAGTTACATATTATTATATAATGTTCTGTGTGTAATAAATTTTTATGACCTCTCTCTTTGAGAAACCTGTTGATCCTTGTTCTCTATATGGAGGATTATTTATAAGTTTTTAAACGTGTGTCCTTTGATTGTACTGCTTTTGCGGTGAGTTGGAAGGTAGGCGCCCGCCCGTAAACCGATTAACCACACCAATTGAATAACGTTTGTTACTTCATTTGACCGTCCTAAGTCGGTATCGTAACCGCAGCAAAATCGAATATTTTTGTAGTTCCGTGTATAATCTGCTGTTGTCATTTTTTTGTGTGAAGGTCCTTGGTGATTTGTGTCGTACAGCTATGTCAGATGTCTTCTGTTTTCTCTTACGAATTTAATAACGAGGTAGCAATGTCCACTTCCTTCATAACAGCTGTGTGACCATCCCATAGCGATTAGAATGTATTTACTGTAGTAGTTTACCGGTAACAACCTTAATTTCATTTGTCACTTTGATATCTTTTGTTTAAATTGTCTGTAGCTGCTATTATCATACAACAGTGTCATATGCCTTATATCGTTTCTTCGATATTATTTTTTAGAAAGGTGGCAGGCCCTTTTGTCTCAAAGCCCTAATTTATCCCGAATGATTACCTACCGATTAAAGTAATTCGCTACTAAATATATAGGCAAGCAGTTGTTTATTCCTTCGATAATACCTCATCTATATTTCTATCACTTAGAGTTGTTAACTTCAAGGCAAGTATTGTATGCTTTTCCTTCTTTGTTTCGAAAAAATAAAACGGATCTAAATACTTATTGACCATATGGTGCTTTGTGTACAAAAAGCGCAATTAATTTGTTTCTCTGTGGAATTGAGTAACACACTTCCAGGTGATGACATTTGTGAATTTCGTATAATCATACTGACATGATATGCTTTTCAATGCATACCTTTCTCCTTAAAGAGTCAGAACACTCCACTGCACATGGCAGCATTCAACGGTCACAGTGGTATAGTAAAGATACTTATCGATGCTAAGGCGGATGTTGATGCCCAGAACGTGGTAAGTCAAATACCAATATCCTCCACGATGCAATCTTATTCTTTTTAAGTTCTCCCATTACACCGTTGTAGAAATTAATTATAAAACAGGAAAAGAAACATATTTGCATTTCGGTCAAAGTACTCCATCGTATTGAAGACAATTCATATAATTATAGGGATTTCAAAGATCATTTCCGAAAAATAAAAACTAGCGAAACATTGAACCATTTATTTGCATTTCCCGTAATTAGTAATAATGACCAATATCGCAGAACATTATCTTTCAATCCATTATGCGTTTTATTCCATAGTGCAAGACTGCGCTGTTAAATTTTCTATTAGAAATGAATTGAACAGGATAGATCCAAAGATATTTAACCAAATGACGCATTAAAGATTAGGTAAAATTTACACACATCCATGCATTAACTAATCATTAAAGCGAACAGGTTCTTTAATGTTTTAATTGTTAGAAAATTATATCAATATATTTGTACATACATGTATGTCTTACGAATTTAATTACGAGGTAAAAATTCAGATGTACGTGACATTGAGTGCCGATTTATTAACTGTTCTTTATTTGTGTCCGCCATCCAACTGGACATATAATTAAACCACATCAATCTAGAAACTTGATTGAATCGATGACTCAACATACATTTCATATTATTAGGTGGCGAAATCTATGTTATCTATACACTCAAAATGACATGGTATACTTGTCCGTTCATACCTTTCCTTTTTACACAATGCGGCATGAAATGGTCACATTGAAACAGTAAGGATACTGGTCGATGCTAAGGGCAATGTTAATGCCACGGGCCAGGTAAGGCAAAGGATTATCACTACAAGTTTCATATCAACAATGGAAAAATTGACTAAAAAGAGGAAAGAATCATATTTATATTACCGTTCTAGTTTTTCTGTCAGACGTCTGACACAGTGGCAGACATTTTGTATAATGTACCATTCCAAAGCGTAAACACGGACGCGGCAATCTAAGATAATTTGAATACTCCGCCATTAAAATATGGAATTTGCATCCATCAGCCAAGGACTTTTATGCAATACTTTCTCACTTGTATCTTTAAGTTGTGTGGTTTTGTACTCTTGGCAGCGATTATGATTGAAATACAGACTATTCGCCATGGGTTGCCAAAGTAATATTATACAATTTAAAGCCAACGAAAATCTTTGAAAATCAAATTATTCCAGACAGATATGTCTCTGATTATTCCCATGACTGTGAAGTTCATGTACCTGTAAATCGCGCCGTAGCTTGTACTAGCAGAAAATGGTCTGATACGTATTAAAATTTTAAACAAATTGCAATGGTAATTGCCATTTCAACTAAAAGTCAAAATGAGAAATCTGTGAAGGATGAGAGGAAGAGTTTTGAAAAGACCAAGTTTTAAAAGTAGTCTTTGTTTCTGATATTTTTGTCTGTCATACGTTGCTACATTGTTAATTGCTGAATAAATAACTTAAGCTTGGTGATAACTATAACTAGTCTTTTGACTATCTAGATAACAGTTTTTAAAATTCCGTGACGGCAAATACGATTGCAAAATTAATTAAAACGATATCTTTATTCCGCTTTTCTATTTGTCCTATTGCGGATAAAGACCTGGCGAAACCCCGTAAGGGGTCATGTCCTGGTGAACGTTCCACTCTCCGAAACCGATTTTTCCCATAGCCAATCAACCGCTAGGCACGTGATAGTGACGCAGAATGTAACACACACTGTTCAAAAACTACCTTGCGGGTCACACACGTTGAGAATGATTATTTCATTCCTAGGAATTTGTAACTGATCAACTGATTGGATGGAAATCAGAGTTCACCAGCAAATGACCCCTTACGGGGTTTCGCCAGATCTTTATCCGTAATAGGACAAATAGAAAAGCTGAATAAAGATATGATTTTATTCAGATCGATACTCCTATCGATAAAGGGATGATAACTATTAGGTAACTGCTCGCCGGTAAGTTCGATAATAAGTAGTTCAAAAGCCGAAAGGAAAAACAAGATAATGATATTTTCCCTGCTTTATTACGCTGTTAAATGATCTTTTGGGAATAGGGTGTAATTCTTGAACAGAGTTATCTCTCTTTGTAATGCTGCATCCAAAATCACTTTAGTAAATGACCAGATTCACCTAAATGGTTAGTGTCAAATTTCACAGGTGCATGATATTGTCCGATTTCGGGTTTCATTTCGAGGAGGCCTAAACCTTTTTACATCAAAACAATAAAACTACATATAAAAAACTATTACATCTTAGGGTACATCGAAGTTGTTGTGTGTGCCCCCCCCCCCTTTTTTTCTTTCTTTTTTTTTTGATTTAGTTTTACACATATATTTCTCAAGACTTATTATAATGTTGTTTCTTCTGATTTATTGTTATTTATCTGCTGCTTTTTTCACTACATGGATGTATGCAGTGTCTTCTCTAAAAGAAATGTATCAAATGTCTTGTATCTTTTCTTAGATATAATTTCCAAATTACGTTAAGTTCAAATCTCGAAATTGCCCCTAATGATTATTTATTCGTCTCATTAATCAACTGGGTAGATGAATAGACTCCATACCCTTGAATACCTTTATCACTAGAGAGACGACAAAATCTTTGATAATGTCTACATCAGTTTTGAGTAACTGGCGCTTTACTTTGAACAAAAGCATAATACTCTTAAATTCAGTTGCCAAGAGTAATTGAAGTTTGTATAATATAGTGCAATTTTATTTCGTTCATGAAATTCAGAAATGTATTGAAGAAATGCAGGGTTTGACAACGAATGAAGAATCGATGACATGTCAATATGAAAACATTTCCTTTCTTACACTAAATCGGATTATTACAAAACGGAAAACTACGCTCGCTTAAGACAGGCATTGGAAGCGTGGCCCGTGTTAATGTCTATTACCACTTACCTCTTTTACCCTTTTTTAATGAAAAAAGTGATGTCTCGTTTCTTTGTCTTGGGGTTTTACTTAGATGTACATTGACAAAAACTTTCTTAAAACCAAGACATCAGTACTCTGCTTGTTATTACCCAGTCTGTGAATTTTATATTATTCTGTAAATTTACCAAAGTTTGGTCCCTTTCTTCAACTGTGGTGTCAATTTTAATACTTATTCACCATTCACAGAATGAATAAACTGTATTCCAATTATATTACCGCATTATTAATAACAGTTGCTCAAAATAAGACTTGGTATGCATGAAAGCGTACTGTGCTCGTAAACACTTTCTACTTAACATCGTTTGGTGTCCATAGATTGAGAAAACTGTAGAATTTTTAAAATTAAAAAGACGTGGAGTTTTTTCTCATTCATACCTCTTTTCCTGTAGGATTACATTTCTCCAATCCACAAGGCAGCAATCTCTCTTCCTTGTTAGCTCTGATTCTTGTCCATGGATTGGGAAAATTGTAGAATTTGTAAAATTAAAATGATGTCTTATTTTCTGTATTTATACCTCTCTTCTTGTAGGATCAAGATACTCCACTCCACAAGGCTGCAAAGTACGGTCACAGTGATATACTGAAGATACTTATTGATGCTACGGCGGATGTCAATGCCAAGAGCAGGGTAAGTAAAATTAGTATATTCTACATATAGTTTGCAAGTCCTTAACCGAGTTCTCTTTCAATGATATGTTGCATCCACAGACATTGAAATAAATGGTCAGTGCTGACAGAATAGTCAGTATTCAATTTTAGAGGTGCAATGAATTGAATGCCGATATTGAAAAGGCGTTTTTTTTTTTACAATTTCCATCAAAGTGATAAATATTTAGATAGTTAACAATTGCAGTCAATGGTTTGTTGAAATCTTTATTTTTTTCGGAATTTTACAAATATTCATTTGTCTTCAACTTAAGTTGCAGTGACCCAATCTATGCCTTTATGATATCTGTTTGTTTGACCATTGCATAAGATTAAGATACGATTCTTTTGTAGTGTCAAATATCATCAGCACTTTATTGATAGGAAACTCAACTTCTCTTTTTGTCATTTCGATTATTGATTTCTTAGAATAGGAATGCTTCTATGTATTAGGTGTCTCTATCGGGTACAACTATGTCAAATCTCTTATATCCTGTATTCGACATAATTTTTCATAAAGGGGAAACGTCTATATTTCCAACCCATAATTTACCCAGAACGATTTATCTTCTGATTTTACTAAATGCACCTAACAGTAGGTTACCGATTGTTTATTTGTAATTTCCATTCAACTGGATACTACTATCATTTGTATTTGAAAGATTTAAGACGGGGGCGCTTTCACATTTATACTTACTTGTTTAAAGATATTTGATAATGTAAACAACATTTTCGAGTAATAGACGCGGTTTGCCTGCTGTACTTTGAACGAAACATACTGCTTTCAGTTTCAGTTAAACAGTGTTCATAACGTTTGGCTTATATAATTTTTTTTCGGTCCAGTATTCGTTCCTAAATGTTAATCATGAAATTCTGAAATGTATTGAAAAATGTGACTTCCCAATATGAAAACATTTTCATAATAATTCAAATAATGTCGCTAAATAATGTCTTTTGTCTCTGAATAACAGCATTAGGGCTATTTTTAATGAAAAAGACATGTCTGCATGTCTGGGTGTTTTTTTCCTAGACGCATATTGACAAAAACGATCTTTAATCAAACACATTATTACTCTTTTTATGAACCAGTTTGTGAAGTTAATATTAAAAATTTTCAGTTAATGTACCAAAGTTTATTCCATTTCTGCAACTGTAATGTCAAACTCACCACTATTTCACCATTCACAGTAAGAATAAACTGTACTGCAATTATATTACTGCATTATCAATAGCAGTTACTCAAAATAACACTTCGTATGCATGGAAGCCTAAAATAATTTTGTAATTATGTATTGACTGCCGATTTGGAAAAGGCGTATTTTTTCACAATTTCCATCAAATCACTAAAGCTGTAGATAGATACCAAATAAAATTGAATTATTTGTCTAAATTTTTGCTTCAGAATTCTTTAAGTATACATTTGTCTTAAAACTTTAATTACGATGTTTCTTTCTACGCCTTTTCATACATCTCCTTGTTTGACCATTGGACAGATAGACATGCATTTCTTTCGTTCTATGAAATATCCTTAAAGCTTTAGTGGTAGAAACCTTAACGTCCTTTTTTGTCACTTCAATATTATTTTCTTAAATTAAGATTTCTTTATGTTTTTATATTACGTCTCTCTGCACAACCTTGAGTTTTATGAAATGCTCTGCCTTTCTGTCTGTTAAAGTTATTTTGTTTTATATGATATTTGTTTGAAAAGGTTTTACCAATTCGCTCAGAAATGTAGATATGCAGACTATTCAACCATAACTTGATGGCATGCCATTTGAAAACAATTTGAGAGGTGATATAACGTCGTAGCGGGTGTTCCAATTAAAAAAACATAAACGTTAAATAATGTCTATTACCCCTGAAAACATCATTGACGGTTTTTATGAATAGCAGATCCCCTGGGAGTTGATGTTTCATGTGGTAAATTGAAAACACTGTTCCTAAACCTAAAGACATCAGTATTCTGCTTGGTTTTTGGTATGATTTATTCTGTCAAGTTACGAAGATTCCCAGTATCAATGTTCAACATTCACACCATGAACTCAATTAAAAAACAGTTTACCGTCTTAAGAGGGAGAGTCAGTAACAATTGAGATTTAAATGGAAAGTCATTTTTTATTTCAAACAAAGCACATCTAAATTGTTTGGACAAGTATATGAAACACATTTGAAACAATAATAATACTTTTAAATAAAAAAAGAAATAAAGGAACACAAACACTCTTGCAATACAGAGTGTTTGTGTTCCTTTGCTTTTTTATGTACCGGACTTCCCTTTGGAGGACTTCGAATCTTTATTAATATAACTTTTATTCAGTTAATTTGGTTTCCATGGCAACAAAAGTCATATATATATGTTTAATTATCCATCAAACTTTCTAAAACCAGCTATTTTAAAAAGAACTGAAGTGCAAATTGAGTGAAAATTCATGATGCAAATTTGCTTTTCACTCTCCATACTATGAAAAGACCTTAAAAAGAAACTTTTTTCATGTCCTTTTAATTCTTAAAATTGTATATGTTTACTATGGCAACCAGAATATGACAAGAATTCAACGTTTAGAATATCTCGGAAAGCCACAGTTTTTTTAAATGAAAAAAAAAATCAAAAAAGCAAGTCATAGATATGGTGCATCATATCGTATAAAAGACATTTCCATAAACTTTGAAATTATAAAAATAAATGGTAGTCAGAGATTACCTTTCTTTTTATAAAGTTTTAAATTTTATGCTATTTTTTCATGCAATTATGCACATGTAAGCACTTTTTTTACGAAAGATAACATATTTTCCGTAATAAATAATCAAGTTTAAAGAATTATTTTGCTTTTAATGTAATTGTGTCAAAGAATTATGTAATTTTCAAAAACAAATAATAAATAAATAAAACAAAATAAAAACAATCACCATAGCGACTAAAATTTTACCTTAGCAACCATCTCCGAAAGCGTTAGCATAGTGAACTGAGAGCATTCAGGAATCTTCACTTTTAATTTATAAGTCACAACTTTTCTTTATGGTATATAGATATATGATAGAAAAGGGAAAACGTCTAAAGGTCAAGGTCATAAGTCAAGGTCAAACATAGGCTTTGTGTTATGATATAGAGCCTTTTAAGCCTGTAACGCAATAACTCCTTCAATTTTCAAGTTACAATGTTTTGGGTATACAAATAGATGACGGAATATGTAAGAAGCCTATACTTTTCAAGGTTAAGTTCATAGGTCAAAGTCAAACGTAGTCTATAGTTTTGTGTTATAGAGACCTTTTTTGGCTGTAACACAATAACTCCTTCAATTTTCAAGTTTCACCTTTTGTTTTTGGTATACCGATAAATAACGGTAAATGTAAGAAACCTAAATGATCATGGTCAAGGTCAAGGTCAAACATAGGTTATAGTTTTCTGTTTTATTGTTTCAAAGAAATTGAATACTGAATATAACAATATAAGTTCATCAGTTTTAAGTCACTAAAGTAAGAACTACATCAGAAATCTTATCAAATGCATTTCTCCATCCTTCCGTTGTCATGTCCTTTTCTTCAGAATTTGACAATGTCATTTCGTTAAACAAAGTCTACTGAAGAAACTTGCAGTTTGCGAAGCAGATAAAACATCTTGAAAATGAAAAATCATTTATCTTGTCATTTTTACACTTCTCATCTTCCGAGCAACTTCTTCGGGTTCGCACATGAATCCTGTAATTTCCCCTCGATTAAAATTCTTTGTCTTTAATGGTTTCTACATTTCGATTAACCTTTTTACTTCCCTTTTTTTTTCTTAAGAGCCCATTTTTTTTTTCTAAATTGCACACACATGCAGTCACACTGTTTGAATCCTGTAAACGCGTACTGGTCATTCTGTTTACAATAAGATTAGCGTGCAAACAAATCATGTACAGTCTTTGAGATCCATCCTCTTGACTGAGAAAGTGTGGTTTCCTGTATCATATGATTACACAAATGGCCATACTTAAGAAATGTAGCAACGCATCCATCCTCTGGGCAAGTACAAACTTTACTACAGTCATCCAAGTTTGAAGATTCCTCTGTATATATGTTGCCATTCAAACCTGAACCTGTCACAATTGATGATTCTGTTTTATTTTTGTCACTGTTACATTTTTCATAGTCATTGAATGCAGTTTTTTTTTACATCTTTCTGAGCTTATATGTATATATTTAATATAGTGACACACATTGTAGTTACATGTATACTTTGATACCTGTGTTTTGGACAGATGGTAAATGTATCACCTTTCTCAAAGAAAATTTCTCTGGTCTTCAACAAATCACTCTCACTCTCTATACAAGTTTAAAATTCTCTGACTAGAATAATTATAACTTCATTATGCCATGCTTCCTTTTTAATTCACTGTTCATCGACGATGTCCGCATAATTGAATTCCGTATTGCAAACTGCCGTCGATTTGTGCACAATCGCTTTGTCGGTACTAGCACGAAAATTAAAATCTTCCCAATCTTGCGGCTTTTTTGACGCCGTATTTCAACTAACAGCTGCGCGTTATCAATTCCATTAGCTGATGCCCAACTCAATCCAACAACTTAAAAGCCAAAAAAAAAAAAGGCGTGTTCCTTGCTTAAAACGCATTACCAGAAAAAATGAATTGTAAAGAAAAATCCGTTATTTTCGATCTGAACCGATTCGATCTCGTCTGAAAAGCGATTGACCGAATTTTCGGTTAACCGTGACAGCCCTAATTCATTGAGATGAGTCTAAATAGTGTCTTACTTTGTGTGTGTGTGTGTGTATGTGTGTGTGTGTGTGTGTGTGTAGGGATACATGAAAGTTACAAAGAACCTTTTTCTTTATTTACATTTACTTTTATCCCATTTAATTGTACATTACACTGTGAATAACTGCATTTTAGATAAGAAACAAAAGGTCCAGGCAGTATTGTAAACAATATTCAATAGAATAAATAAAGACAGACGAAAGGTTGGAAGGAAAATCATAATGCCACTTAGAATGAGATAAAGTATTTGAAGCAAGTAAATAGAATAGAATAATTCAAAAGCAATTTACTCAAAAACTGCACTGCCTCTGTTGACTTTGCCTGGTCTGGTACAAATAGCAATGTTACATTACTGTACTATTGCTAGCATTCTGATGCAATAAGAAGTATTATCCATCGTATAAAGTCATTTTAGTAAGTTACAGAATGTTCCATTCTTAACTACATTCACTTGTAGTCATCTTAATGTTTATGTGGCTGCATTCTGCAGAAAATCTATTCCTCTGATTGGTTGTCTTCTTCTAAAGCTCGTCTGTTTCAATCTCCTCCTTTGAAGAGTTCGAACAAGGGAGATAATTCTAAAACACGCGCGTTCAATTATATGACATATTTGAAGATTTATTGAATATTAAATAATAAAATTGGCTTCATGCGTTTTTGCAATTAAAAGCTCTAAATATTATTGCAATTTTGTATAAAAGTGTAGATATATATAACTAAGAAGACATCAGTAGTACTGAATTATCATCAAAAGATATGTATTTCTTTAACATACAAAAAAATTAAAAATTTTCAATGGCATAAAAAATTTAGGCGGGGTTACAATTATAAAATTTCCCTATTTAAGACAGGTTATGTTGCCGTTGCCATGGAAATGCTGAACAAAGGATCGAAATAATTCGTATTTAGAATGACGCTCATGTATGCTACCATGTAGCCGAATTTTAAAGAAGTATTTTTTTGCACTTTCCATTCTTTGTATTGACAAAGCTCAATGGTTACTGACATTCCCTCTTAAAAACAGTTGCTAAAATGACACTAAGTATGCATGAAATCATACTTTTGCGTAAACGAGTTTTTGTTAAATCGACTATTCAACTCCTTTCCGTGGCATTATTTGGTGAAATTTGCATAAATTCTATAATGAAAATGACGTGGTATTCTTTCTCTTTCTGCCACATAACTGAGCCAGTAACTCCTCTTTTTTCTTTCACACCTCTCTCCTTGTAGAATCGGAATACTCCACTCCACATGGCAGCATTCAATGGAAACACGGATATAGTGCAGATACTTATTGAGGAAAAGGCCGATGTCAATGCCATTGGCAGGGTAAGTGGAATCAGTATGTCATACGAAATACAAATTCAGGTTGTTTTTAATGTTTCGAATCACCATTGGAAATATTGACGATAAAAGAAACCAAACAAATTCATATCTATATTATCGTCGTAGGTCTCGGTCAGACTACTTTAAAAATCACACCCTCCTCCACCCACCCTTCCTAAAAATGGAAAAGTGTTAAACTATATATAAAATAAAATAAATTTAATAAAATGTATCTAGCGACGTCAAAATGAGAAAACAGTGCTCTGCTGGTCTGAAAACAATATCAGACCCTTGATCTGTGGGAGTCCCGACTAAAAGACAGAGAGGATGAGATTCAAGAACATGTCTCTCCTGAATGAGGTTTCAACAAAACCTGTCTCCACTGCCCTGTTAGTCAGCGCGCATGCTCAAGTGGAAGTGTGTAAGAGGCTGTAGAGGGACGTATATTCTTTCAGATGATCTCCATTTCAAATTGTTTATCACGAGGCCGCTAAATTATTTTAGGACCCGGGCAAATACTCTTGTCGGACACTTTGACCTTCCTAAGATTGTATATAAGGTCACCGTCTAAATTTCGAAGGGATACCTATTGTTGCGGTATTGCCGAATTTAGATAAAAATTCTGAATACGATCTAACGAATTTGACAAATGTTTTTCGAAGTTTATGATATCTGAAACCCTGAGTTGGAAGTTCAAAGTAATTTTTAAATGTTTGGTATTTACAATGGGAAATCTAAAGTCGTCACGTTTATCGTAAATATGAAAATAATTTTATTGTTAATTATCGAAATTTCCAAGTCTAAGAAAGGTGTCTGTATCAAAAATCACTGTGTTGAATTGAAGATCGAGCGGGTATATTTCAGGTATATATCTTTCAAACTCAAGGTTATCGATAACTAAGACGTAATCAAGATATATAGATGTATAATTGAATTTACATGTATCAATCATATCAAAACACACACATTTCTGAATAGAGTGCATAAAGATTTTTTCATAACAATATAGAAATAAATTTGCTATAAGTGATGCGCATTTAGTGCCAATAAGAATACAAACTATTTGCCGATAGGATTTCAGGGCATATATTTAAAATAGCGGAAATCAACTTCTTTACCGACAGATCACTCATTATTGTCGCCGAGAGTCAGACTATTAGAACAAAATATATCATTCCACCAACAATTTGAACCTTACTACTCCCTTTCCGCTGAAGATTACCGGATGAAATAGTTGGGTACTGCTGACTCATATGCTGGCAACGACCACATGGACGGTATAGGAAATCTGACTAATCCTGGGTGCCAGTCAGTAGATAAACTCCAGATATTTGACCAAGCAGCAAGAAGACGACGAAATCATGGCATACAAAAATGAACCTGATATCCATGATACTAAGGAGTATCTCCCTCATGCATAGCTCTGTCCTTAGATAGATTCTTTGGTTCACTTTTTTGGTCCTTTTGATTCAACACTGCTCTTCAAAGATTAATATATTTTGAGAATTCCAGTCATTTGAACACGAGCATCACTGAAGAGACATAAGTTGTCGAAATGCGCATATGGTGCACTAAATTATAAGGTATATATGTTCTATATTTATTTATTATAACCACTAGGCCGGTGTCACTGCTGGTGGACTGATAGTCCCCGAGGGCATCATACGTCTAGTTTTCAGTGCTTTTGTACTGACATGCAATATATACTACAGATTTTCAGCCATCAAAGTAAATAAATCACTCTAAAACTAAGGAGTATCTCCCTCATGCATAGCTCTGTCCTTAGATAGATTCTTTGGTTCACTTTTTTGGTCCTTTTGATTCAACACTGCTCTTCAAAGATTAATATATTTTGAGAATTCCAATCATTTGAACACGAGCATCACTGAAGAGACATAAGTTGTCGAAATGCGCATATGGTGCACTAAATTATAAGGTATATATGTTCTATATTTATATATATATTCCGGTGCCCTCTTACTATTTGTCATTCAACCTTTAGGTTCCTGCTAACAAAGCGGCTAACAATTTTACCTTCCTTTGCAAGACATCTTAATTCAAGGGTCTGATACAGGAAACTGGGTAACATTTAGCACCAAAAATCCAACGTATACGCTCACAAATTTATATGTGCCTTACACCCTTGATAATCACAATCTATTATCTGGTCATTCGGTATTCTCACATACGACCCTGACCTGGATTTGCGGTGTATTTACTGGATTCCTAGGATGCAAGAGAACCTTACAAAAATTGGTTTATCACCGGAACCTCTAGGTACTTAGCATCATCTATCCAGTGAGCTGGAGGTCAAAGAAACCACCGAAAGTAGTAATTCTACTTCGTACATGTATTTAGATATTATGTTGTCTTTTGACTGCGGAAGGTCTATGTTCGTTCCTATACTCTTAATACACAATATGATATCTTGTAATCCAGACTTTTAAATGGTATTCTGGATTTAGACCGATTCCCGTCATTTTACACAAATTTAAAACCTTCTGTTTTATAAGGTTACATAATTTGATTTCTCCATATATAATTATATATTGAATTTACACGATTTGACTCTTTCTACTGCTTATACGTGACTGGTGCTATTAGCAAGCAGGAGATGCTCACTGTCCCCGGGCACATGATTTCTCTCCTTCAAGGGGGTTCACATATGCTATTCAAGTAGATATTTTTCGTAGTTTTCGATTTGGTTTTCATTTTCACTGTGGAATCATGATTTTCGGACTAATGGTTTAGATTTATCCATCATCTTTACATTTGTATCTTAAAATTTCATTTATCTAATGTACATGCTCATCACATTTATAGAGAAAAAAAAGAACAGAAAAAATAAAACAAACCCACAAAAGCCAAAAAAGAGAAATATACAATTGCTTTAATATTAAATGTTTAAACATACACATGCAACATTCACAGTAAATGGCACATAAAACTTTCATAATTGTATGTGTTTTGACCACTTCAGAACCTAGTTAACTGGAAATAACGTTCTGTCCTAGTAATCAAACTACATATACCTGAAATTTCCCAAATATGTGTTCCATTAGGAATTTGAAACTTGTGTATGTTGAGAATTGTATTCTTTAATGTCCTGTTCTTCATATTCTATCACTGATATTCTGTCTTAATGTTGCTTCTGAAGGAAGAGAGAAAACTACACATACACTACGCTCCATAACTAAGTACACACACCAGGAATTTTCTATAAAAACAACAAATAATAAGTCAATATTCTTGGTTATTATGCCAGGTGATGCAGAATACTTATTAAAAGCAAGCTGTGATAAGGCAAGAGGAGGGTACGCAAAATATTAGACTGAAATGTGCATTATACAGTTGTATTGCATTAGTATATGATTTTTAAAAAAATTGTTAAACTTCACATTTTCATTATAAAACATGTTCTTTCATTGAATATAAACCATGAAATACCTGGGGTTTTTTTTCTATTTTTGTCAAATTAAGATTAAAACAAGATTAAAAATTTTAGTACCAATGGAAAGGTCTTTTCATAAGAAACACACATGAAAATATGAAAGTTCTACCTGTGACAGTGTATTAAATATGACCAATGTTAAATTTTTGTTGACAGACGGCCAGCCACAGTGATTACTATAAGGCACCTGCTGATGAAGCGGGGCCCTAATAAACAAAATATAAGAGAAATTGAATTGTTAATTAATAGAGGATACCCAGAAAAAAAATTGCACAAGTGCAATTTTTCTTTCTGAAAACGGCTTCACTGATGCTAAGACATATCTACAATTACTGACTAAAACAATACACACACATACACACGCATATATATATTATATCATTGCGTCGACGACCTGTGCCTTAATTGAGAGGGAGGCTATGTTAATTATTTCCATCACATCCCTTTACTTTAAACTTCTCAGCCAAAAAGGCCCCAATATATTAGTGTTCACAATGGGATAGCGAAGTATGATAATTAAACCTTCAATCACTACTTATAATAATAATATAATAATACACAGGCTATCGGGCATGTTTGGTCTCTGCGGATAAAAAGAACAGATTTATAGGGAATTTCTTAGTAGACGCTAATTTTTAATTCAAATATCAATTTATTTTCTGCTTTTAATGTTACTTTTTCATACATATTCAATGATACTTATAAATGAATAAATTATCCATTCAACTTCTACCAGCACGTTGACAATGATTGGCAAATTTTTCCTTTTAGGGTTACTGTCTGAAAAAGGAAGGGGTACCCCTTGTTACCCTTTATATTATTTGCCACAAGAAGAGGTGCCTAAACGTCACATCATTACATACATCGATATTTTTTATATCAACAAATACTAAAAAACGTTCATGAACACATTATATATCTACATGTCGAAGGATGAAATATCAGCACATGAACGGAGTAATTAAACCTTACCAACCAAATATCCCCCCCCCCCCCCATTTTCTCTTATTCTTAATTGATAATATATAACTTTTTAAGTTCAACATCAGCTATGTAGTAAATACATGTTGTTACGGTCAAGCCAACAAAAATTACAACTATTCTAAATATTCAACATATTGCATGTCTTTATTACTGAAATCGTAGCAATACACTGCATGAACACGTACTGAATGAGTTAATGTATGTGTGACTAGGACAGCATGTGTGTCAGCCTGGAGCCCGTTTCATCAACATGTGTAAAATAAATCTTAAGTCTACTTACGTACATTCTTAGTTCAACGAAAAGTGTGTTTCATCAACCGGTGTAAGTGTGTACGTACGTAAGGATCCAACTAGCGAGTTGACTAACTTTATGCAGTACAAATGTATGCATGAAATATATTGATATATTACTTTTTATCAGTCCAATTTTACTTCTTACAGATGTTTAACATAAAATACATTTATTTTGCAACACACGCTTACATTCTTTATCTAGATGATCTACAGTACACACGATGAGCTTGTAAACATGTACTGCAGTAGTGATGTCATGGAATCGTATGCAATAAATATAGAACATATATACATTTTAATTTTGTGCACCATATGCACATTTCAACAAGTTATGTCTCTTCAGTGATGCTCGTGACCGAATGATTGGAATTCTCAAAATATATAAAAATATTAAAAGCAGCGTTAAAGCTAAAATGACTGAAAAGTGAACTAAAGAATCTATCTAAGGACAGAACTATGCATGACGGAGATACACCTTAGTTTTAGAGTGATTTACTTAATTTGATGACCGACAATTTGAAGTATATATTTCACGTCAGTACAAAAGTACTGAAAACTAGACTTATGTTGACCTCGGAGACTATCAGTCCACCAGCAGTGACACCGGTCTAGTGGTTATAATAAATATAGAACATATATACATTTTAATTTTGTGCACCATATGCGCATTTCGACAGGTTATGTCTCTTCAGTGATGCTCGTGGCCGAATGATTGGAATTCTCAAAATATATAAAAATACGAAAAGCAGTGTTAAAACTAAAATGACCGAAAAGTGAACCAAAGAATACTTGAAAATACGCCATCAAATGAGAGAAATTAACCGATAAACTTGTGAATATGTGTCTACATAGATCTATAGATTCAGGCGGATCACGAATTTTGACAAAATAGAAAAAGAGAATCCTCCCTCCCCTTTCTGTCAATCTAGTATAATAATGTATTTAATATTCGAGACGACTAGCACCCTCCTCGAGTCCCCCTAAAATAAAATGAGCAAATTTACGTAAGACAAACTATGTTTCTGGTTAAATGTGGATAGTATATTGTACTATTTACTACATGGAAACATTAAAGAAGGCTAGATGTCGATTCACTGGTTTACGCCAACACTTAGTAGAGGTAGGAGGTTGACATAAACATTCGACTTAATCTACGAGTTACGCCATTTGATGAAGTACAAATTAGTTAGAAATTTAGTCTAGTCGGGTATTTACGTTAAACTAAGCCTACGTCAGGAGTTACGCCGTTTGATGAAACGGGCTTCTTATCAAATCTGGATCACTAATGAATTTAATCAATAGATTGTAAACTAATTGATGAATAGATTAAGAATTTGGATGTACAGATCTTACGACATTACCTTTAAATACAGGTTTTGGTATGCATGACACGTTAAAGATCTCTTACTGCTTCGGGTTCGTCTGTTGCAAAGGTCAAAATTGGTATGCCCTGCATTAGGCAGATGCCGTCACCATGTACGTGAAATATTCGTGGTGTGACGTCAAATACAAATCAATTAATCAATCAATCAATCAATCAATTAAACACTAGTGAAATAATAATATGCACGTTATTCTGACTATATATATGAGAAAATTTGTTTGATAGTAAATCTAGTTACATGAATGATCTTTGTAGTCAATATTATGTTTTGTTTAAATTTTTTGTTATTTTTATTGATATTACAATTAAATTGTTCATCTAATTTGGTTAATACAATATCATACACTAATATAATAAAACAAAGATAAAGCTTTGAAATAGATTTAATATATCCTCTCTAAACATCTAATTAGGAAACGTCAAGATATTTAATGAAGAACTTGTCTATTAGAATCATATATTTTCAACTTTCTAGCAACATGTATTGATTTCCCTTATTTATTATGATCATATATATGTTTCATTTCATTAATTTGCAAGAAAAGTTCATTTAAACCATTTTCTTTGTAATGAGAAATTGGTTTATTTATTTATTTAGAGAGTAGAATACATTCTGAATGTGATTTAAAAGCGATTAGGTAATGCAAAATACAGAGCATTTACATGAAAGTGAGATAACAATTTTCAGGGTATATGATATTATCAAAGTATCATAGGATATAACACCTTGTGAGTCATTCTACAGCTAGTAAAGTAGATTATCATATCGTATTTAATTTAAACTACAAAAATCATATTACATTATGTAGACTATTGGGCTTAGAAAGAATTAATGTATCTATCAGCTTTATGCACTTATACTTAAACAAAGAATTGGCAGTATGACATTTCACTTTTCTCAGCCATTTGTAAAAAGACCATACACATATCTTTGAACTGATCGAAAAAAAAGTTAAATCCGTCCGGAAATTTGATGTTGCAGTGTCCTCTCAACTTTTTTAAAAAGATGATACGCATTCTATTAAACTGATTGAAAAAGCTGAATCTTGACATAAATTTCTGTAGAACTCGGGTTTTTAAGTTTTTAATATAAGTTTCAATTAAGATTTTGCCTTGAGGAAACTTTTATGAAAAGTTTAGGTCATGCGGAAACGTGTATAAACTTTTACTATAAGTTTCCGCAAAACTGAAACCTGTGGAAATGTCACATGCAGAAACCTTCCGGAAACTTGATGTTCCAATTTCCGCAAGTTCTCAGTAGGTTTTCGGATTTACGGAAACTTGGGGGATTTTTTGCAGTGGATCAGATATTAAAAGGGTCCTCCACATGCCACATAAGTTTATATTAAGTTTTTAAAAAGAATTGCCGAACAAACAAACACATAATGAATTTATGAAAACAGATCTATTGATCGGCTTCCGCTTTGATTTGTTTATTCTTTTTGGATTTTTTTTTTTGTTTGTGTTTTATTCTACACTAAAGCATCGTACTTTGTTTATTGTATTTGTTTTCCAAACTGTTGATTTTATTTACTAATCTGTAATGCCCACTTTTAATTAATTCATATACAGTGAGGTGCAGTCCTAACATAACATTATGTTAACGTCGCGTTAACGTGACGTTTGCTTTCCTCGTGCGCTCAGGACTGCTGAGCACACGCGTTTGCGTTAACGCAGATTTCCACGTGAACTTAATTTCTAGACCGCGTGAACGCGCTTGACTGCCGCGTTAACGCGCTTAACTGCAGCGTGAACATGCTTGACAGCCACGTTCACTTGCTTACAATTAAAACTTGTATTATACAGATTATATATATGATTATACAGAAGAATTTGAAGGAGAATCAATATATACATTGTATATTTAGATTTAAAAACATATTAATGTGTAAGTAAAATATTTAGAATTCAATAAAACCCTTCTGAGTCAAGGGTTGAATTTTAAAAATATTGAACGCAATTTCCGAACATTGACTTTAATGAAATGTATTCTTATTTTAGGATGATAATAATAATAATAATAATAATAATAATAATAATAATAATAATAATAATAAAAATGAAAAAAAATAAAGATAATAACAATGATGATAATTAATATATTCATATATTAGGCTATAGAAAATAGCTTAATTAAAAATAATAATAATAAATACATAAATAAGAAATATCTGTTAATACATAAATAGATTAGTAATAATTTCCTTTGTTATATTAATATGAAATCCTTAATGCAGGGTGTCATTTTAACATTACATTTAAAACACGTTTTATGGCGACATTCGCGGTCATATAATTAGATCCATTTATTTTTTCCATCTGTACATGTACCACTACATAGAGAATCACAAATAAAGACATGCGACGGGACCAAGCGCACGCGGGAATAAATCGCGTTAACGCGAATTCCCTACCGCGTTAACGCGAGGAGCGGACGCGCGTCCGGTCGAGCAGACATAGCACGTGTGCTAGAGCAGTCCTCGTGACCGCTTTTCGCGTTAACGTGTATGTTATGTTAGGACTGCACCCATCTGTATATAAGAAACTGTCAATTCCTTGTTCAGTTTATTTTTTTTATCTAATTTAACGCCTTTTGAAGTTAATAGATAAATAGTATTCCGCCATTAAGTTTTATATCATATGTGTATGGAAAACCTTGTTCAATAAGCATGTAAATTGTGTTCTATTCAATTTATATACTTTTTCCTTTTTTTATTTGTTCAGTAATGAATCATTGAGATCTGGTATTTATCTAAATACATATATAAATAAAAACTAAACTTTTATATTATTATGATAGTGACATGTTATCGTAAGCCACAAGTAATTTTTCTTGCTTTATAGATGTTTTAAAAGTTTGTAAAAATAAAGGACGTACTTCTTACATTTCATTATCGCAAATGGTAATAGGTAATGCCATTATATGACATTTAATTATGTAACTTGTTTCTTTGTACTACTAAAGGTATCTTGTATATTTAAGATGATTTATAAAAATGTAGGGTTTATTATTCACTCTGATTACACTACCACTATTAAAAACCTATCGCGCCTAGTAATGGTAGTTTTGATACTGGCGAAGAATTGACCCAATTATATTCATTATAGTTTCTAGGCATCCCAATGCCTGATATGTCTGTACCACTAAAAGTAAAATAAACACTAATTTATTACTATACAGCACTCGTATAAGGAGTACTTTTCGCTTTACAGTTTCAGGACACTCCACTCCACATGGCAGCATCAAATGGTCACATTGAAACTGTGAAAATACTTATCGATGCTAAGGCTAATGTTAATGGCAATGAATCGGTAAGTCAAATATTGAAAAAAAGTATTACTACAAAACACAAATTGTTTTTTAAAAGTTTCATATCACCAGTTGAATTATTGTCTACAAAAAGGAAAAGATCACATGTCTATTACATTTATATTATATATATTTATATAGTTTTCAGTCAGACTACTGCCTTGTAGCATAACACAGTGGCAGATATTTTGTATTATGGACCATTCCGCTATACACAGACGCGGCCATCTAATATCACTTGAATACTCCACCATTATAATACTCACATTCCATTCATCAGTCAAGGACTTTTGTTTACCACCTAATTGCGATACTTTCTCAGTTGTATCTTTAAGTGATGTGGTTTTGTACTCTTTGCTCCGATTATGAATGAATTACAGACTATTCGCCATCGTATGCCTAAGTAACATTACAACATCTTAAGCAAACGAAATTCTATTAAAATCAAATTATTCCAGACAGATATGTCTCTGATTAGTCCCATCGAGTTGTAACTTGTACCAGCGGAATATCGTCCGATACGTATTAAAACTTTAATCAAATTTGCAATGGTAATTGCCATTTCCACTAAAAGTCGAACTGAGAAGGATAAGAAGTAGAGCTAGGTGCTGATACTAATATTTGCAGAAACTAAGTTTTGAAGGTAGTTTGTGTGCCTGATATTTATTATCTAATAAATTTGTCATACGTTGCTACATTGTTAATTGCTGAATGAATAACTTAACCATTGTGATAACTATTGTTTTCAACATTGTGATCATGTCTTTTGACTATCTAGATAACAGTTTTTAAGTACCGTAATGGCAAATGGGATCGAGAGACCTAATAATAAAGGGCAGAAACTATTGAAAAATATCCCACTGGTAAGATCAACAATAAGTAGTTCAAAAGCAGAAATACATGGCAATACATTGATATTTTTCCGTGCGGGATTAGGCTGCTGAATAATCTTTTGGACATGTGGTGTAGGCAGTGCGTCTCTTTGTCATACTCTATCCGAAATCTTTCAAGTAAATGGTCAGTGTCACCTAATGGTTAGTATCAAATTTCAAAAGTGCATAATATTGTCCGATTTTGCTTTTGAATTCGAGGACGCCTAGTTCTTCTTACATCAAAACCATAATTCCACAAGTAAATAACAATTAAATATAAAAGTACCTCGGAGATGAAGGTTTGTTTGTTTGTTGGTTTGGTTTTTTTTCTTTCTTCCCTTTTTTATTGTATAGCTCCATGGTGCCAGCAACTCAACTGTTTTCTTTCTTAGCTTATTACCATGTTGCTTACGTTGTTTTATTTTTATTTTTTTATCGATTTTTTTTCTTCTATTACGTGCATGTATGCAGCGTCTTTTCTAATCCAAATGTATCAAATCTCGTCTACCTTTTCTTGGATATAATTTTCCAGTAGGATTTAGTTCAAATCTAAAAGTTGCCCCGAATGATTTCTTATTCACTAGTTTTGTTACTCAACATCTGAGCAAACGATTGGGCTGATGATTAGACCCCATACATCTGGATACCTCTATCACTTAGATTTCTATATTTCAATGATAAAGGCTTTTCAGATTTATATAAACTCTTTAAATCTGATTGGTAATGTGTTCAAGGTTTTCGAAAAACCGAAACAATTTGTGGGGCTTTACTTTGGCCGAAAGCATATCTCTCTCAATTTCATTTAAACAAAGTTCTTGAAGTTTATATACATTGCTGTTTACCCACATTGTCAAAGCATAATTTGCCCTTGTTGATATATTTTTGATATCACATATATCCATAATATTACTCCTGTTTATTTGTATTACTTTCTCAACTTTGAAGTTATGTAAACGGCAACGCCTTCTTTCTTAAATCGGGTATTTAAGTCTTTTTGGCATCAATAGATTGTGAAAGTTGTAAAATCAAAATTATTAGGATACTCCACGCAACAATCACATTGATATAGTCAAGATACCTATCTATTCTATGGCTGAAGTCAATGCCATAGGTTCGGTAAGTCAAATCAGTATGTCTTACAAAATACAAATTTAGATTGTTTTTATTTTATATCACCACTGTCACACGCTGGCGCAATTTCTATAGTACTAAGGAGTTTGAAGATAATTTCCCCAAAACGAACAGAAATAATGTTGTTCCTTTCCTTTGCAATTAACCCTAGTGGATGAAGTGCTCGGTTCTTGACTTAGACTTAGCAAGATACTGGCATAAGCTACATGTCTGAGGAACCCGGATGTACACAACGGCCGTCCGCCATATTGTTCTTAGAGACGATATAGCCATCGCAATGTTCTAAGGAATCGACTAAAGAATAAGTCTCAAATAAAACAATTTTAAAGTTATTACAATATGATCTGACGCTTGAAGTCCTTGGTCACTGTTATTTTGATAGGAAATAACCTCCCATAATAACACGCCATTTCCACGGCGTGGGGTATACAAACAGACACTCGACAGCGTCATTGTCACAACATTATGTACTGACTTATCGTAATTCACTCGACAATATTTTGTTTGCAGCGTCATAGATATTCAATAAAACGGTGTGTTTGTTTTTATTGATCAGCTTGTTGTAAATATTGCACTACACACCTAGTAAAACGAGTTCATCGGCGATATTTTGTTTATGAACGGAGTCGCAAACATTGACCTTGTACACACAAATTGTAGGTGTTAAAACAACACCGTATATTTCAATAACTTAGCACAGTCTCATGCTTATATGGTATGTAGATGATTGATATTTGCTTTTTTAATTATACAATACGAAAGTAACTGGTGTCATATGACTACGGCACTAACACCAATGTACCAAATTGGACATTCAGAGACCCCTTAAAATTTAGAGGTAAGACCAGGTGCCCGGGATGAGTGAGCGTCCCCTGTTTGTCTAACAACACCCGCCGTGAATGTCCTTACATACAGACGAAGAAAATATAATGTAGCATTGTATTTATACATAAATGTGAAGAAACACTGTGTAGAAAGTGTCAGTGCCACATAACACCAGGCAAAATGGTATAATAACACTTAATATTAATAGTTATTTTGGCGGCCATTTTGAAATATGCAAATGAGGCACATTTCCCCCTTGGGGGGGGGGGGGGGGGAGCGCTGCCTACTTATTTTCTGTTGTTCTGGCAACTTCAAAGAAATACATGGTGGCAAAAAAAATTTTGTTGTAATTTGTTTGAGGTTCAATTAGAATTTGGCATAGTTTTCCTGGACTATAAGTCAAACCCTCCGTATGATATGTAGTATGTACCTGGACTTTTATACTCTTTAATTTCATACGAGTTGCTACTTCCGGTTTTGAAAAATAGATATCCTTATATTTGGTATTTTTTTTTTTTTATATTTTTCTGAAGATAAATTTCATTTTTCTCGATTTGAAAAAATTTCAGTAATCAATGAGCTAAAGACATGTTGTCTCACTAGGAGAAAACATAGTAGCAATTTATTATTTAACACCATTTAAAGCGCATTCAAAGCTTATGTATCTTTGGCGAGGCCGAAAGTTTGCAACATAGAGTGTCTGTCTTCCTTTACTTTTCATATACCTGACTTCCCTTTGGAGGACTTCTTCGAATCTTTAAAAATATTCAAAGGTGCTAGTGCAAATTAAACCTTGTTAATTAGGTGATATACAGGCAAACGTCTTAAATACTCGGCTATCAAGTCATCGTGTGAAAAGAGTATTATATCCGCTAATCATAAGTTGCATAACAAAACGGTGTGCAACACGTTTCCAGAAGTAGTGGATACTTTCCAATCTCCGAATGTAGTCTATGTCTCTTTTCGAAGTAATTTTAAACAGAGAAAACATCTGACAAAGCTGTATGAAACAAATCAATAAGGACATACACACAAAACATGATAATTACATTGCCTAGAGCAGTCAATTAAAGTAGCAAACGTCCGTCAAGTGGTGTAGTTAACCGGTTTACGGGCGCCAACCTTCCCATTCACCGCAAAAGCAGCACAATCAAAGGACAAACATTTGAAAATTTATAATCCTCCATATAGAGAGCAAGGATCAACAGGTTTCTTAAGAAGAAAGGTCATAAAAATTAGTATACACGAAATGTTTATAGAATTATATGTTGGTTTCACAAATATGTAAAGAAACATCAGTTAAACGACAAACATTTGAAAATTTATAATCCTTCATATAGAGAGCAAGGATCAACAGGTTTCTTAAGAAGAGAGGTCATAAAATTAGTATACACGAAATGTTTATAGAATTATATGTTGCTTTCATAAATATGTAAGGCGATATCAACTTAAGTAAACCGTACTCTGTCCGTCTGTATGAGATTTAAGATGAAAGGGGACGAGGATCAGGACCTTGTCTCCTCTGAAAAGGTATGGACAAGGCCCGTGATAGCGTCCCCAACACCCTGTTAGTCAGCGTGCAACCCTCAAGTAAAAGTCTGTATTGGGTTGTAGAAGAACCGAATACAAGGCCTATGGTCTAAGCGATGATCGTGGGGTCGTACGAATAAAATATTATCATCACTTCTCCAAATATCCATCTAAAGTGATAAATGAAAATCACCCCTCCCCTGAATACCAGAGACTATACAGTGCACTATAGGAACTAGAAATATAAAGAGCTATGCAAGTATTGCAATATTTGTATTTTTTTTTTTTTTTTTGAGTTTACGTTTTATCAGTATATGTTTTGTTAATGGCATATATAACAATGCAATTCTAACAAATATTTATTAGCGACAAAAAAGTCATGAAAATAAATTTTTTGTCTAAGGATATCAAGGAAATAGTTATGCCATCCTTCAAATATCTGAAAATATTTAAAATGACTTGATGTTTGGTAATATGACTCGACCAAATTTAATCTATCTTCACGAAAATTATTTAGCCTACCTGGGATAAAAACCCATCGTCCCTCTCAGAGTGTACTGTATACATGTTTGAATTATCCTCATTTCAATATTTCCTGTACACTTAATCCATCTAAAATTTCGGTATAGTGAAAATTTCTTGGTGGATCCACTAAAGTTCCATTCCGGCGTTCTCTTCGCCGTCCCCCATATATTTTTACTTGGCAAACATCCGTAAAAGAACTGCATCAGCATAAGTTTTTCTTTTCTTTTCTTTTCTTTTTTTTTTTGTTTTTTTTGTTTTTTTTTGTTTTTTTTTTGTTTTTTTTTCACTCAGATGGACCAATAGTTGACATGGTTTTAGACTAAATTATTGCTGATTGACATTTTACATGAAATTGCATCAGGGACCCGTTTTTCGAAAATTTAGCTACTGGTTAGGCTAACCAATGGTTAATTTCAGCTAACTATATTTTTGAAATAAGAAGGCTTTGCGTCATAGTATGTGTAGTGATCTGTAGCATAGGAGGAAACCTATACAGAAATCTTACAAATTAAAATAATCGTCTCTCTAATTTTATCCACTAGTTAGCTTATATAGTGATCAAAGTTTCGAACAACTGGCCGAAGATAGCAGTTCAAAATATATAATTACCAATATATGTTAAACCTATTTACAGCTCTATCACAGTTGAAACCGATAATTCTTGATCGTTTTCTTTTGGGCCCAGTAAACCATAGCACAACACGATCTCTGATGTCACAAATTGACTTCACGTCATAGATTGTCATAAATTGTGCTAGAAGAAAACTCCAGATGGTATTTACTCGGAAGTTTTCGGATTCGTACAAGTGCTTTTGTTTATCAATTTCGCTTGATAGCGATTCGCATGTAATAATTCATTTTAAATGAGGATTTCTTCTCATTTTCATATGTCATTGTATTTGAATAATTAAGACAAATCCTTCATATTCTCTACTAATCTCCCGATATTGCGGTTATACTACATCTCGTCTAATCTCGCGATACTGTTAGTCATTATTGACAATCACTCAAACGTTTTAATTATGCTTACCAAGCTTTTTTTTCTTTGTAGCACAGATAGCATTGTAAACAAACATGGCGGCGTTTCAGCTGACAAAATTTCTCAATAGTATACAGGAATTTTTTTTTTCATTAAACTGAAAATACAAATTTCAAATTAAAAAAAAAAAGATTAATTATATTTTACAAAAATAAAACACAGCTAGGACTTGATAAAGGGTAAGTAGTCGAAAATTCGCAACACAGCATTCTTCTTCCAATTTTGTGTAAGAGAATTTTTTTTGTAATATATATATTTTCCTAAATTTGGATATGTATAAATATGTATGTCTAACATGATAGAAATTAAGTGTTTCTTTCTAGAAATATTTCATATCACCATATGACTTTTGATAATTCAAGAGGAAAATAATCTTATTTTTATTACCCGTCTTAGTTTTCGGTCAGACTACTGATATGTAGCATAACCCTATGGCAAACATTGCATATAACACTTAAGGGTACAAGAATTATTTTCCGTAAGGGCGTGACGCGTACGCATTTTCAACCTATTATTTATTTAGGATGATTTGCCTTCTGATTTTCTACATCCACTACGTATTATCTAGGTAAAGGATTGTTCATTCGTTACTCCCATCCAATTGGACTGATGAGTAGATTCCATTCATCTGGATTCTTCTGTCACTTGGATTTGTTATCTTCTAAAGAGAGGGTCCTGTCCAGGTGTTTGATAATGTCCAAAACAGTTTGGAGTAACCAACGCGATTTGCGTGCTCTACTTTGAACAAAAGCATATTACTCTCAACTTCAGTTACCCAGAGTTATTGAAGTTTGTATAATATAGTGAAATTTTATCTTGTTCATGAAATTCAGAAAATATACAGGGTTTCACAACGAATTAGGAATGGATGATATGCTAATATGAATACAATTTCCCTTCTTACTGTAAATTGGATTCTTACTTCTCGATTTAGACAGGCAATGGAAGTGTGGTCCGTGTTGATATCGCATGATATATATATATATATATATATATATATATATATATATATATATATATATATATATATATATATATATATATATATATATATTTCATAGAGCTGTAGAGTATACTAAAACAATTATTATGGTCTCCCATCATAAGGGACACTGAATGTAACAAAGAACAAACTGAACACTAATGTCGTTATATAATGTCTATCACCCTTGAAAAACAACACCGAGGGTTTTTAACGAAAAAGGGATGTCAGTATGTCTGGAGTTTTGTTTTTTCCTTGACGTATATTGACAAAAACTTTCTTAAAACAAATACATCTGTACTCGGGTTTTTTTACCCAGACTGTGTAGTTAATATTTCAATTCTTAAGTAAATTTACCAAATTTAAGTCCATAGTTGCAACTGTAATGTTAATCTTAATACGAATTCACCATTCTCAGTATGAATAAACTGTATTCCAATTATAGTACCGCACTATTAATAACAGTTGCTCAAAATAACACTTGGTATGCATGAAAGCGTACTGTGCTTGTAAACGCGTTTTACTTAACTCCATTTGGCGTCCATAGATTGAGAAAACTGTAGAATTTCTAAAATAAAAATGACGTGATTTTTTTTTCTCTCTTTCATATCTCTTTTCTTGTAGGATTACAATTCTCCAATCCACAAGGCAACAAACAATGCTCACTTTGATATAGTAAAGATACTTATCGATGCAAAGGCTGATGTCAATGCCAAGAGCACGGTCAGTAAAATAAATATGCCATACATAGTTCATACATAGTTTGTGAGTCCTTAATTGAATTGACTTTCTAGTTCTTTTTCACAATTTCCATCAAAATAATAAATATATAGACAGATAGCAATTGCATTTAACGATTTGTCGTAATCTTGATAAGTTCTGGAATTCTATAAATGTATGTATGTCTAAACTGCGCTTTTGGTGCTCACAATAAAAGGGTATATTCTATGCCTTTATTATATCTCTTTGTGTGACTATTGTTTAGAAAGTACGATACATTTCTTTTGTTGTGTTGAATATCATCAGCATTTTACTAATAGGAAAATCAACTTTCTTTTTCTTATTTCGATTATTATTTTCATAAATTAGGATTTTTTTTTCTTATTTTATTACGAGACTCTAACGCGTAAAACTGTGTCAGATGTCTGATATCCTGTATTCCATATAATTCTAATTATAATTATGGCCTTCCATCATAAGGGACACTGAATGTATCGAATGAACAATGTACAGTGAGGTGCAGTCCTAACATAACATTATGTTAACGTCGCGTTAACGTGAAGTTTGCTTTCCTCGTGCGCCCAGGACTGCTGAGCACACGCGTTTGCGTTAACGCAGATTTCCTCGTGAACTAAATTTTGAGACTGCGTTAACGCGCTGGACTGCCGCGTTCACGCGCTTGGCTGCCGCGTGAATGTGGCTGACAGCCACATTCGCTTGCTTACAACTTATATAGAGAAGGATTTAAAGAAGAATCGATATTATACATTGTATATTTAAATATAAAAACATATTACTGTGTGCATGTAGGGAAATCTTTAGAATTAAATAAAACGCTTACGAGTAAAGGGATGAATTTAAAAAATATTTCCGAAAATTGAATATAGTGAAATTTATTCTTATTTTAGGATAATAATAATAATAATAATAATAATAATAATAATAATAATAATAATAATAATAATAATAAAAATGATAATAATAATAATGATAATAATTGAATTAATGAAAGGAATAATAATGATGATAATCATGGTATTCATATATTATGAAAAATAGCTAAATAAAAAAACCCAATTGTTAATGCATAAATAAAAATAAATACATAAGTAAATTATAAATAAATTAACAAATAAGAAATAAATACATAATTTTATTAATCAAAAATAAATTAAAAAAATAGAATTAGAATGTAATTTTCCTAGAGTCTTTATAGTATAAAGTGACGAAGTTTTTCATAAATACCTGAGTGCATGTCTACGCGGTGATTTCCATTATTATATTAGATATGAAACCCTTAATGCAGGTTGTCATTTTAACATCACATTTAATGCAGGTATATATAGCGACATTTGCGGTAATTTAATTAGATTCCTTTTATTTCCTCCATCCGTACCACTGTAAAGAGAATTACAAATGTAATCATGTGAACGCGCGACTGGACTGAGCGCACGCGGGAATAAATCGCGTTAACGCAAATGTCCCCCCGCCTTAACACAAGGAGCGCACGCGCGTCCGGTCGAGCAGTCCTAGCACGTGTGCTAAAGCAGTCCTCGTGACCGCTTTTTGCGTTAACGTGAATGTTATGTTAGGACTGCACCCATCTGTATTTCGTATGAAAAATAATGTCGTTAAATAATGTCTATTACCTGTGAATAACAACACTGTGGGTATATTCTTTTTATGAAAAAGGGATGTCTGTATATCTGGCAATTTTTTTTTCTTGACGTACATTGATAAAAACTTGCTGAAAACAAACACATCATTACTCTTTTTTTACCCAGTCTGTGAAGTTAATATTAAAAATGTTCAGTTAATTTACCAAATTTTAGTCCGTGTTTGCATCTGTAATGTCAAACTCAATACTAATTTATCATTCACAGTATGGATAAACTGTAATCCAATTATATTACTGCATTATTGATAGCAGTAACGCCAAATAACACTTGGTATGCATGGAAGCGTACTGTGTTTGTAAATAATTTATTCTTTTTTAATCGAGTACTTAACTCCGATTGGCGTCTATGGATTGAGAAAATTAAAATGTCGTGGTAGTTTTCTTATTCATACCTTTCGCATTGTAGGACCACAATACGCTACTCCACAAGGCAGCAAAATGTGATCAAATTGATATGGTAAAGTTACTTATCCATGCAAAAGCGGATGTAAATGCCAAGAACATTGTAAGTAAAACAAGTATGTCCTACATATAGTTTGCAAGTCCTTAACCGAATTTCTATGACGGGTTGCAACCAAGGACATTATAGATGCCACCAGAATAATTACTGTCAAAGTTTAGAAGTGCAATGAATTGAATGTCGATATTGAAGAGTCGTAGTTCTTTTTACACAATTTCCGTCAAAGTGATAAATATTTCGATTCATAACAATTGTATTTTGTTGAAGTCTTAATTTGTTTCTAAATTTCACGGATTCATATATCTTACATCTTAAGTTGCGGTGATCCAATTTATGTCTTTATCATATCTGCTTGTGTGACCACTGCATAGAGATTAGGATACGATCCTTTTGTGTGAAATATCCTCAGCACTTTACTGGTAGAAAAATCAAATTCCTTTTTGTCATTTCAATATGACTGAATTAGGATTTCTTCTTATTTTCTATTACTTCTCTCTAGCACGTACCACTGTGTTACATATCTTATATCCTGTATTCGATGTAATTTTCCATAAGGGTGTAACGCGTATATTGTTCCAACCAATACTTTACCCTGAATGACTTACCTTTTAGTTATACGAAATACACCTAACAGTGTCTAGGTAAACGAGTGTTTTTTTGTTATTCCGATCCAACCCTACTGATGACTAGACCCCATCCATATGGGTGCTTCTATTTCTTGGATTTGTTAGATTTAAGCAGGAGGGTGCTTTCACATTTATACTAACTTCTTTAAAGATGTTTGATAACGTACACAACATTCGCGGTTTGTGTACTTTGAACAAAAATATATGCGTCAATTTCAGTTAAACAGAGTTCATGAAGATTAGGTATTATAGAGCAATTTTTACGGTCTTATGTTAGTTCCGAAAAGTTAACAATGAGTTTCTGAAATGTATTTAAAATTGCAGAATTTACCAACGAATAAGGAATTGAAGACTCCCTTTTCATGAAAAAAGAGATGTCTGGTTTTTGTTTTGTTTGTTTATGTGTTTTGCTTTGTTTTAGGGTTTTTATTATTATTTTTTTGGGGGGGGTAGTATCAGGGTTTTCCATTCCACAAAGGCAGAATCAAGTGGTCGTATTGGTATAGTAAGCAATGTCAATGCCAAGGCAGGGGTAGGTTAAATATAAGCAGGCTTGTGACCAGAAGGTCCCGGAAAGTGGGCATACCAGTCTTCTCTGTTTCGGATGAGACGGTGAAAGAGGTCACGGTAGGCGTTGCTCGTAAAAGATCCCTCACTGCAAAAGAAAAATGTCTATGCGATACATTAGGCTGATGCCATCACTTTTTATGTGAAATAACCGTTGAATGACGAAAAACAATAATCAGTCATTCCATCATTCCTAGAAATGTGTCATATCATCAATGGTACTGATGATTTTAAAACAGGAAAAGAATCATAATTTAGAATAACGTTTTTGTTTCCGTTCAGATTTCTGAACCTTAAGCTAAATGGTCTGCCTGTTAAAGTCATTTTGCTGTTATATTATTTTTGTTCTGAAATGTTTTACCAGCTCTCATAGAAATGTAATGAAGATATGTAGGCTTTACAACCAAAAGTCAGTGACATGCCAGTTGAAAACAATTTGAGAGGTGATATAACGCTGTAGAGGGTGTTCCAACTAAAACAAATAATGTCGTTAAATAATGTCTATTACTCCTGAACAACATCATTGACGGTTTTTATGGAAAACAGATCCCTGGAGAGTGGGTGGTAAATCGAAAACAATTTTCCTAAACCAAAAGACATCACTATTCTGGGGTTTTATGACTTATTCTGTCAGTTTATTACAAATTTCCAGGAATTTTACCAATGTTTGACATTCACAGTATGATCTATTCCAATCAAAATATTCACCTTATAAAAAAATTCGCTTGAAATGACAAAGCATGCATGGAAGCATAATTTTTGCGTAACCGAATCTTTGTTGAATCGACTATTCAACTCCTTTCCGTGTCACTGGTTGGTGAAATTTGCATAATTTCTATAATCAAAATGACGTGGTATTCATTCTCTTTCTGCCACATAACTGAGCCAGTAATTCCTCTTTTTTCTTTCACACCTCTCTCCTTGTAGAATCGGAATACTCCACTCCACACGGCAGCATACAAGGGTTACACGGATATAGTGCAGATACTTATTGAGGAAAAGGCCGATGTCAATGCCATAGGCAGAGTAAGTGGAATCAGTATGTCATACAAAATACAAATTCTGTTTGTTTTTAATGTTCTATACCACGATTAGAAATATCGACGATAAAAGAGACCAAACAAATCTACATTATATAGCCGTCGTAGTTCTCGGTCAGACTACTGACATACTGACATACACCATACTGTGGCAAACAATTTAGGAGTTTAAAGAACACCTCCCCCTCCCTTTCTTTCGAAAAAGAAAATGGCAAAGTGTTGACCCATTCCTTTGCAATTCCCATCCTTTTGTAGTAATGACATGTTGAAGGAAGAAAGAAGAATTATTTACTCAGTCCTATGAAAGAGGACTCCACGGAAATTAACAGCATTTAATGAAATGATATGAAAATAAATAACATCACAAAAACATTCGATTATAGTACAATTACGACACCGATTTAGGTCGGTCATTTGATATGACATCAATCAATCAATCCAATAAAGTGGCTAACCGGTTTACGGGCCGACCTTTCTATTCACCGCAACAGTAGAATATACAAAGGACACCCATTTAAGGTATACATATATACCTCCATATCGAGATCAAGTTAAGAGGTGATAAAATATATAATTACATATGTTAATGCAGAAAACCATAATTGTATCAAATAATATTAAGCGACGTCAAAATGAGGAAACAGAGCTCTACTGGTCTAAAAGCAAGCTTAGACCCTAGATCTGTAGGAGTCAGAGGGGACGAGACTCAGGACCATGTCTCCTCTGAATGAGATTTCAACAAGTCCCGTCATCTAGTCCCCATCAGACTGTTAGACAGCGTGCAGGGACCTATAGTCTTTCTGATGATCTCCGGTTCATATTGTCTATTATTTTGGAAACCGAAGGAGTTTGTATGTATGGCCACCGTCTAAATTTGAATGGGAAATTCCAATAGATACATATTGTTGAAAAGTGGTATTTCCGAATTTAGATAAAATTCTGAATACTATCTAAAGAATATGCCAAACGTTTTTCAAAGTGTATGTTATCTGTAACCCTGCATTAGAAGTTCATAGTAATTTTTAGACTTACAGATGCCGTATGGTAGTAGTCTACGGACATACCCATCGAAATAAGGGAAAATTTGCTATAGGTTGGTTGGTTGATTGGTGTTTTACGTCGCTTTCAACAATATTTCAGTTATATCGCGACATGGAAGCAGGAGGTTACCAACCTCTTAAACATAGTGGCGCAACCCGGGAATCGAACCCGGATCGTCGGCGCCGCAAGCCAAGCGCTTAACCACTACACCAAGCCTGCCCCTTTTGCTATAGGGCATCCACGTCGTTTTTATTTATATAAATTTTATTGGTAATTATCTAATTGTCTAAGTATAAGAAAGGTGTTTCTGTATCTAAAATCACTTTTTAATTGAGGTTCGAGTGGATATATTTCTTTCAAACGATAACGATAACTAACATAAAATCAAGATATCTAGATGTATCATTTAATTTATCATATCAAACATTTACATATTTGAATAGAACGCATGAAGTCCCTCTCATGAATTAAGTAAGAACCCAACTATTTATTGGATTCCTAGGATGCGTGGGAACCCTTATAAATATAGGTTTTTCGCCGGATCCTCTAGGTGTTTAGCATCATTAATCCAAGTGAACTGGAGGTCAGAGAAACTACAAAAAAGTAGTAATTCTACTTCGTATTTAGATATTATGTCGTTTTTCAACATTGATGGTCAACTGAAAACTTCACCCTATGACAAACTGACCTGAATTGCGCTATCACAAACTTTCCGTTCATAAGTAGCAACATCACATCATTGCCCACGTATGACATATTCATATCTCAGTATGAGAAAGTGAGTTCTTAGCACATTACTAAACGAAGCAAACGGCGTATTCATATCTCATTCAATACATTATTCCAGAGCATGTTCAAATTACAATGACTTTGTTCTAAGGGCCAGGCGACTTTCAGATAAATCACTCAAACAGGGTTATGTATGTGCTAGACTAACAACGTCACTGATGAAATTCTATGGTTGCTACGAGACTCTTATTACACAATATGATATCTCGTTATCCAATTGTGTGATATTCTGGACTAAGACCGATTCCGACCACCGATTTGACACCTTCTATATTACAATGTTACCTACTTTGAGTTCTCCGCATACAAATTTATGTGGACTTGATTTGACACTTTCTACTGGGTATATGTGACGGGTGTTGCCAGCAAGCAGGAGATGCTCACTCTCCCCGGGCACCTGATCTCACTCCATCATGGGGGTTCACATACACTCTTCAGATAGACATTTTTCATTGTTTTCTATTCATTTTATATTTTCGTTGATTTTGTATGTCCTTTGGTTTCATAATTTTCGGACTTATGATTTGAATTTATCCATCATCTTTACCTTTCAAACATACTGTGACTGGTAGGCAGTATTTTCGAGGTGTTTGGAGAGACAGATGTTCTGCAAATTGTTGGAATCTCTAAAGGTACCAACTGCGCCTCAGCTCTTGATGACATTTTCTTATATTTATGCGGAAAGGAGTATATTCAGATCTCGCACTCAACAGGAAGAAAGCTTTTTGCATTTCAGACGATTTCCACTTTCATCATTTATGTACATTCCCGTGTGTATTGTGACTTTACATTGAATTTGACATATATGACTATTATGACGGGGTTTTTATACAAACAGGAGATGCTCACTCTTCCCGGGCACCTGGTTTTATCCCGAAATGTTGTATTTTCCTGGAATCCCAACGGTTTGTGCAGGCCAATTTCAAAATTTAGCCTCCTCTTTTAGACTTCGACACAAGATAACTGATTGGTACATCGTTGTTTATTTTGAAATCACCTTGCACGTATATATTATCCATCAAATACTCTTTGGCTTAAATATTTCAGCGCAAATCCAGTATTTACATGTAGTAAACTGTTTGTTCGAAGAGAATACAAAGTTTTGGAGGTTAAGAGATGTATGAGAGACAACAGCTTACTTTTCATCAAACATTTGTAAGAGAGGTACATAAGGTAGAACAATTAAATGTAAATTTACTTCAAGGAAGCTTTTCTATAACTTATGGAATTTTACTATACCACGGTATTTATTGAAATCTATCCCCGACGGTAAACTATATTTGGGTCCTTTTCGAAAAAGTGAACGAAAAATTTATCGGAAATACTATTTAGATCACCTGTAATGCTATGACCTGCCGATTTATATACATATTTTGAAGTATCAATTGTAGAAGAATGAAGAGAGTCTAGAACATTAGGTTTAGATGTAACTGCATTTTAAATGGAACTATTTCTAAGGGTATTGTTGTACTGGTAATTTTAGATGCGACTGTATGACCAGGGAAAATATTCAAAATTATAAGTAAATCGAACCTTTATTGATAAATTTAAACATAAGGAATTGATACTTAAATGAAAGTGACGGAATACGATGAAACAATGAGATAATCATATTAAGGTTAAATGAATCATAATTCCGTAAACTAAGATCAGTTTCGTCTATAATAGATTTCAAATTGACTAATTCGTGACTGCCATTGTTTTGCCATACGTCCATTGATCTATGTAATAGATGATCTTATTTATTTATTTATTTTAATTTCTTCTACTATTATTGGTTGTTGGTTGGTTGATTGGTGTTTTGCGTCGCTTTCAACAATATTTCAGTTATATCGCGACATGGTAGCAGGAGGTTACCAACCTCTTAAACATAGTGGCGCAACCCGGGAATCGAACCCGGCTCGTCGGCGCCGCAAGCCAAGCGCTTAACCACTACACCACGCCTGCTCCTCTACTATTATTGGAGTTTAACCTTCATAAAAATAACATTGGCCATAACTTTCAAATGCAAAATGATTGGGTTTTTATATTTCACATGTGTATTCCTGATAACAATACTTCTCTGTAGACACATTTTATTAATCTTTTCATAGTTTTTCCTGAAAAAAAATGCGACAAAGAATACAATAAATCACCTTGAGGATTTTGCATTTATGATACTAGACTTTTTGGCCAGTGATATTGCTGTGATAATTCTTATGCCCCCAGAACGATTGGCGACAACTAGCGTTTGGCCTGTCTGTCTGTGACTCTGGGGTAAAATAACTTTTTGCACTGTTAGAGATAAAGACTTATAATTTAGCTTGAATATCCGATTAATGAAGCCATTTAAATAAAACCTAGGTCGATGATCTTGTGCCATTACAAAACGCCGCACACGCGACACATGTAATCATTTGAACACCTATTCACTTTCTACGCAGTCATTGTTTACATTCAATTATATATACAGTGCTGAATTATATTATTTCGTCTGTATGTCAGGGCATTCATGGCGGGTAAAGCTAGCCAATCAGGAGATGCTCACTCCTCTCGGGCACCAGGTCTCACCTCTGAATTTCAGAGGTACGTGAATGTCCACCGTGGTTCATTGTTGTTTGTGCCATAGTTATGTGACACCAGTTACTTTCGTATTTTACATTCGATATGTGTTTCCTACACTGGAATTTCTATTTATTTTTGTATTACGTGCGTGTCTGTTGCCCCTGTCATCGTACAACTCCATCACAAGTCCTACATCTTTTTTCCGATAGAACTTTCCAAAACTGGGAACGCGTATTTGTTTCAAATCCCCAATTTAGCCATAATGGTTACGCAGTTTTATTTTTGTTTCTTCTCTTTTATCAACCTGTTGATTTCTGTAGAGTATGTTTAGGATTATATGAAATGAATTTGTTTCTTTCATTTTACCACTTTTTGGGTGAGTGGACGGTGCAAATGAAGTGAAATTTCAATCGTCCTAGTTATTTAAAATGTCTTTATACTTAGTTGGTGGGTAATTTGATTGTGCTGCTTTTTGGGTGAATGCGGAGATAGGCGCCCAATTGAGAGACGTGTGTGTTACTAAGTCGGTACTGTCACGGCAGAACAATCTTATATGTTTGCAATGTCGATTTCTGTGTTTATTTTACTATTATCATGTTTTATAAGCATGTCCTTGGTGATTTGTGTCATATAACTTTGCCACTTTTTTCTGGAAATAAAAAACATCTATTCAAGAATTCCACCGGTTATATATTTTTTGTTTCCAAAAGATCAATATGTACTGTTATATAACATAAAAGCTGCCATTTCCTCTACTGAGACAGAGAGACACACATACGCACGCGCATAAAAATAAATGCATAGACATGCAGATAAAACAAGAGTAAGCACCCAAGAATACATCACAGAAATATAAGTTTAAATTATCAACGCTACTGATGATGGCCGATATAAGTGTCGATTAATATTTAGTTGGTGTTATTAACTAGTTCACAAAATGCATTGCCATCAAACTTATTCGTACATTCGTTAAATTATAAATAAAATGATACTTAAACATATTTTAATTGGATTTTATTATGAAGATAATCAAAAAATAACTAATTTAAACAATATTATTTCTACAATAAGTACCGTTATATATAAGTATAAAATGTACTGTAGATTTAAAAACTTGGAAGAAAAACCTGAAAATATTCGATTACATGTAAAAGAATCTTTAAATAAATACTCTATGGTTTACAAGAAATTAGGAAGAAATTGCTTTTCGATATTTAAGAAAATAAGTGATTTATTGTAAAACAATCTTATTATATCAGTAATATCATTATCATATCTATGTTGTTTTCTTCCTATGCTTGTCAAGGACTAGAGTCTTTGTGCTTATATATTTATATCTTCATGTTATCTTTGTTATGTTAACGACAAAACGCTGTGCCCGAGTGTTTTGCTTATTTTGTAAGGGCAATTATCTAATGCAAATAAAAAAAAAAAAAAAAAAAAAAAATGATACTTATCGGTTAATACTTTTCACCATTGGAAATATTGACTATAAACAAGAAAGGAACTATTTTGATATTACCGTCTTAGTTCTCCGTCAGACTAATGACTTGTAGCTTGACGTGTTGGCAAAGATTTTGTATAAAAAGTTCTCTTAATGAAATGAGTATGTAATATATCGTTATAATGTACTGCCCTCATTTCTTTTCTTCTTCGGAAAGAAAAAAGAGGAGTTACTGGCTCAGTTCTGTGGCAGAAGTCAACATGGAGCTATACAATATATTGACGTTTCGGAGGCATATTTCGATCTCTATCTGTGTAGTTTTCGACTCAGAATAACAAAAGGTAATTTGCTGAGTGTATATGGTCTGTGGGGAAAATCCATAAATTGTTAAAACAAGAGAGCGGAGTACTTCAACAAATAACAAATAACACAAACAAGTAAATGAAGCCACTTCATTTTTACCCTTTTTGCATAGAAACCCAAAATAGAAGTTAGTGTTTTGTTCCCTACGGAATACCCCAACAATAGCAACATCTATACACCCTGTCGAAGTTACACCACAAAATGCAAAAATAATGACAGACTGTCGTATAACAAAACAAACAACGATAATAATTAATAATAATAAGAAGAAAACATATTTTCTGTTTTACGAAAGTGGCCATTTTTAATAAAAGTGAAAAGTATGCATGGTATCTCGTGTCTCGGAATTACTTTATAGTAAACTTGACATCAAGTACACTTGACGATACGTAATGACTGGTTTCCAGAACAAAAAAAAAAACTAAGCTTGAGGTGTACTTGAATGTTGCACCCAAATGTATTTTTCAATCATCTAACTCCTTGTTCTAACGTTATTAACAGTACTAAATTTGCTATGTTTTTTTTTTGTGATTAATGTTGTTTTGGAAGTAGGAGGCAAGCCCTGAACAGAGATTTCTGTCTTTGACAGGTTTGATCTAATTACAGTAATAACTAGTATGTTACATTTACAATTATAATGTAAATGCAGATAAGCTGAAATTTCAGTTGTCCTTATCTTAAAATTTTCATTGGAAAATCACGAGTTACATATATATATATATATATATATATATATATATATATATATATATATATATATATATATATATATATATATATATATATATATATATATATTGTCATAAATACATTAATTTTCAATTGGCCATAAACTACAGTTTTCCTTAATCTTTTCGTTGGATTTCAGACGGCAGGGTACGGTTTACATATTTTGATATCTCCTAACATACTTTTTATACTAGCATATCATTCCATAAAACGTTTAGTGACGACAATTTATATCATCTCTCGCCTATTGAAACAGATGGATTCTTGTTTGCAATACTGAGGGCTGTTCGTAAAGATTGTCATTTGATTGTGCTGCGTTTTCGGAGAGTGCGAAGGTGGGCGCTTCTTACATTAATTGACCGTACTAATCGGTACTGTAACGTCAGGCCAAATGAATATATTTGCAATGTCGTTTTATGTGTTTATTTGAATATTATATTATTTTATAAATATGGCCTTGGTGATTTGTGTCACACTGTTCGATCAGATGTAATCTTCTATCTTCTTTTCTGGAAATCAAAAATTCTATTCAAATTCCACTGCTTATTATATTCCTTTTCCCTCAAATCTATGTTCATTGTTTTACGGCATAAAAGCTGTCATTTCCTCTACTGAAAAAATATATATAGCAGAGAGAGAAAGAGAGAGAGAAATGCAGGGACATGTAGACAAAACAAGAATACGCACCCCAGAAAATATCACAGAAATATGGGTTTAAAATATCAACGCAACTTCTTCTCGGCTCATAGTAAACTACTGGCATGTGCTACCTGTCTGAGTAGCCCGGATGAATACAACGGCCGTCCGCCATAATGTTCTGCATGAACCCCCAGGGTTTTAGAAAATATAGTCATAATATCGCAATGTTTTAAAGAAATGACTAAAGAATAAGTCTCAGACAAAACAATTAATTTAAGAAAATATGATCTGAGGGATGAAATTCTTGGTCCACAGTAATTTTAACAGCAAATGACCTCCCATAATAAGATTATAGGGGTATACAGACACTCGACAGCATCATTGTCACAACATTTTCTACTGACGTAATTCAACCGACAATATTTTGTTTGCCGGGTTATAGATATTTAATAAAACGTTTTGTGTATTTTTATTGATCAGCTTGTTGTAAATATTGCACTACACACTTAGTAAAACGGGTATATCGGCGACATTTTATTTTTCTGAAGAGAGACGCTGACATTGATCAAATAGGTGTTAAAAGAATCACCGAATAATTCAATAAGTTAGTACAGTATCATGATTATATGATATGTAGGTTATTGATTTTTGCTTTTTATCATTTTAAGTATGATATGCAGTATATAAATAAATCTTAATAATCTTTAATTTAATACCAGTTGCTATTTCCGGTTTTGATAAGAAATCTTTTTTTTTATATTATTCTGAAGAGAAATTTTAGTTCTCACCATTTGAAATACATTCAGTATTTAATCAGGGAATACAAGCACGTGGTCTCCCATGGAAAAACAAAGCAGTAATTTATTATTTGACACCTTTTTAGTTGCATTATATACGGTCTATTTGCCCAAGATCCTCTACTCCTTATAGTAAAATTGTTATAGGATGTAGCACATCTGGCATGCTATTTATCTTAAATATTCTTTAATATTTCTTTAATTATACTGCTTGTATACATTCAACGCAAAATAAGGGACCGGGTATTTATTTCTAAACCATAGTAAATAAAGGGGGGAGGTGTACATGGGCAATCCTCTTTGAGAGAATCGTTTGAAATGTAAGGGATATTGCCATAATCTAATTGCAAAAAAATAAATTAAATAAATAGATAAATTTAAAAAAGTCAAAAGAAACTTAGAAGTTAAGTTTCTTACCTCTTGAGTTGATCTGATCAAATTGGAGATAATTGTCCCAATTTGGCATGATCGGACCACAGCGGCTGTGCAAATGACAGCATTTTTTTTTTTTAATTTTTCTATTTACCTTAATTGTTAAAATGAACACTAATTAAGGTTGGACGATTTATTGGCTGCTTCTAGTCTATGGTTAATTTCTTACATAATTAGTCTATGGGGTAACACCTGGTAACAAGAGGTGTAAAATGAAGCTGGTTTACAGTCGGCGCCACCACAGTCAAAAGTAGGTCACAAAAGAGTGCCCTCCTTTGACAATCCTCTTCTCCATACTGGCAGTGATTTCAATGCAGAAAAGTGTCATATTTCCTAGTTAATTGATAATTATGATTTCTTATGGACCATTGTGATCATAATTATCGTAAGGAATGTTATTTTGAAAGAATTTTGTCAATATCTCAATTTTTGGTTTTTCTATGAATTTTTAAAGACTTCCAAATGAGGGAGTATAGGGACAATTCTTCACATGAAAAATTTTAATTAAACATGGTATACATGAAGTTTTATCGGACATCTATCAATTTTGTACTTTCATCCAAATTGGTCAACAGATGGTGCCACCATGTCTAGGCCTCTTGTTATGACTTAATATGTCATAAGTTATTATTTAAATTTCACAGTAATTGTAAAAGTCTTTAGTCTGTTTCTGCTACTTAATGTCAATCTACAGACTTATTCGCCACTAACTGTATTTCAATAGCATTTCTTCCTTATGGCTCTTGGTATAAATCGAAGCGTTCCGTTTCCGTTCATAATTGCTTCTTTGTTGAATCGAGTGCTCATCACCATTTCGTATCATGTGTAAGTGGAATCTGCAAAATCTATAGAACCATAATGACATGGTATTCTGTCTCATTCATACCTTTCTCTTGTGGTATGAGGGCACGTCTATCACTTGGAAAATTGCATTTTCAGATTTATAAGAACTTGTTACAGGAACTTTAATAATGTATAATCAAAATGACATGATATTCTTTCTCATTCATACCTCTCTTCCTGTAGCATAAGCACACTCCACTCCACAAGGCAGCATTGTATGGTCGCACTAATATAGTGAAGAAACTTATCGATGCTAAAGCGGATGTTAATGCCAAGAACTTGGTAAGTAAAACAAGTATGCCCTACAAATTGCGGTTCTTTTGTAATGTTCCTTATCACCATGGAAAATATTAATTAAAAAATTGCAAATAAATGACAATTCCCAAAATTGATTAGCAAATTGTTGAACCAATCCTTTGCAAGTCACATGTTTTCGTCGATATCATATTCCAAACTCGGAGGACGCGTAATGAACTCAAGTCCCTTATTTATTCGGAATGATTTGCCCACTGATTTGCAAATTTACTACTCAGACACGAAGCACACGGTTCTTATTTTTTTTTCACCATCCAATTGGACTGATCATTATACCCCATCCATCTGGATACTTCTATCACGTGGATTATGTTTAAGAGAATGGGCGTTTTCTAATTTATAATGATTTGTACATTTAACAGTAACGTACACAATCAACGTGATTTACTATGAACAAACGCTTAACACTCTGAATTATTTTTCATAATATCTTCGCCTTGTTTTTCTGTCTTTTTTCCATTCGGATGGGTTTAGCTCGAAAATCAGACCGGTGTTGAAGTTTTGCAGGTTTTAACAATGATCTCTCTCCCACACACACACATACAAAGAAACGGACATTGACATAATAAGCACCCAAGGTAACATCACCAAAATATAGTTTAGAAATATCAACAAGACCCATGACGGTCGATCTAAGAGTGAATCAACATTCAGTTTATATTTTAAAGTGATTCAACTGCTACTTTTCAACTCAGGACAAAAACACTGATGTAGGTTTGAATTAACATTCAGTTGCTATGTTGAAGTGGTTCATATAACTACTACTTTCCAACTCAGAATAACAGCAGTGGCAATCCAAAATCACAAAAAAATATAATTAACACTCCCTATAGATAAAAAAACCTTAACAAAGATTCATCTAAGAAGTCCTAAAAATATGAGCATTCGTATTATTACTGAATTTAAAGCATCACTGATCTGTCCGTCCGAAGACGAGCTACGAACTACAACAAACGGTAGTGAATTTCAGGATATCTTCTCTAAAACGGTTTAAACAAGGTTTTTATCAGATTATCGTGCTAAATGAAAAGGTGGTATAACGCCACAAAGTTCCTTAAATAATGTCTATAACCTCAACACAACAACACTGACAGTGTGGAAGAAAACAGATAACTTGGGGATTTCCATGAAGTTAATCGAAAAGAACTTAGAAAAGTATTCTGCACTTTATACCTAGAAATATTTTCGAGTAAATAATGTTTTTCTTCCAGTATTCGACTGTATTCAGTATCATTAGTTTGTGAAATTTGCATAATTTCTATAAGAAAAATGACGCTGTATTCTTTCACATCCATGTCTTTTTCCTTGTTGAATGAGGACGCTTCACTTCACAATGATACAGTACATGTATTCTTTCTCATTTATATTTTTATTCTTGTAGTCTCAGGACACTCCACTTCACAAAGCAGCATCAAGTGCTCACAGCGATATAGTGAAGATACTTATCGATGCTAAGGCCGATATCAATGCCAGAGGTTCGGTAAGTCAAATCAGTATGCCCACCAATATACAAACTTATGTTGTTTTTAATGTTCCATATCACCATTAGAAATATAGACTTTAAAACAAGAAAATAATTATATTTACAACACAGTCTTCATTTTTGGTCAGACTATTGACATGTAACATCATACGTTGACAAACAATTTCTATAATAGTAAGGAGTTTGGAGATCATTTCCTCAAAACGAACTGGCAAGGTGTTGAATCATTCCTTTACAATCCAGCCGGTGTGACTTAGTGAGTGAGTTGCTCGGTTCGGGACTTAGAGGTCCCGGGTTGGATTACCGCCCTGGGCATTCCAATGTTCTGTCTTTCAGATAAAACAGTAAAAACCGAGGTTCCGAGTGTGGCAATGTATCAGGAAGATGCCGTCGCCATATATGTGAAATAATCGTGGAGTCACGTAAAACAATAATCAATCAATCAATTCTTTGCAATTCACATCTTTTTACAGTAATTATAAAAATTAAAAAAATCTATTTTTCAATCATTGGACTCCTTGTTCTAGCTTTGTCACCAGTACTCAATGTTTTATAACCTTTTCTTCGTGCAGTAATGCGCTGTTTAATTCTATATATAATATATACCTTTATCAAGATAAGAATTTCATTTCCATTACCGTTTTGTGGTTTACCAAAAGCCGTAAAAAGTATTAAAGACTTTGCACATTTTCAAAAGGCTTATTTTCACGTCGTGTGAGCTCATTTCTGATATTATACATTGTGTCCAAAATATGTTTCACATCACAAGATAGTTCAGTTCGAAAAGATGGTGTACGCTTTCTAATCTTTTCTGGTGTAGCCATAGTGCATTAATGGAATATTTTGATTCCAACTTTCCTAATCAACTACGCCGCTCCAAACTCAGTGTGGAGGTGGGGTGTTCCAACGGGGTTGTAAATTAATTTTTTGAGCAGTGAATCTTTTCTCAAAATATGTAGTATCTCACATTAATTTAATCAATATTGTTGTTGATATAGAGTTTTTGGGTCAAATTTGATATGACTGTTCTGTAAATATCAATATTCGTGTATTAGCATGTACATCACAAAAAAATATCTCCGACAATGGACTCTCTCAGAGCGGTCAACCTTTGGCGGAATTATACAGGGTAGCCGCATACAGTAGCTGTAGAAACCTATGATGGAAGACTTCATTTATGGAAAGGGCAGGCATGGAAGATATTTGGAAAGATATGTTACGTATTCTTTGCAAAGCTCGAGTTGCATCATATGTATACGTTAGATAGTATATCTATATCATTCATTCTATGAAAAAAATATAGTAACAAAGCCCCACTATATGATAAGAAACACCCACCCCAATCTGCCCAATGAAAATTACTTGTTCAATGTATCAATTCACTCTCTAAGTAAGCGCCACCGAGACAAAAGGCGGAATGAGTTCAGAAGAAAACCGTGAATCTCTATCTCTGTTAAGTTTAAAAGTTAAGAAAGAGCAAAAGGAATCAATACGTGCATTATTTGCAAAGAATGGGAATTTAATGAAATTGAAATAGTAGATTTAGTATGCAATGAAAACTGAAATGACCAAGTGGAGCAGTATGTTATCGACCATTACCCCAATTCCGACGAGTGTGAATATTGTTACTGCCGGCCTCGTATAAACGATGAAAGAAATAGTCACGGTGAGAATTACAGGAACATGCACAAGGTAAGAAATATTGTGTGTTTCACCGCCGGGTATGGAACGATCCTCGTAATCTCGACAGAAAGCAAAGAACTCTTTCAAGGGACCGACGAGAAGATGATGTTTTTTCAACGACAGGACCTTATACCGATGTGTGTGATAATACTGATGAGGGGATGGTTGTCAAATGAACCTGGGAAGTCTTACATGGGTCATATATGTGATTACATTTGAGGAACGCATATATATATATATATATATATATATATATATATATATATATATATATATATATATATATATATATATATATATATATATATATATATATATATATCTCAAGTACTTCACTGTCACTTTTACCAGTACGTGTTCAGTAGATAATGTAAACAATGGTCGCTGTAGTAAATGTAGATTTGACAGGTGATAACTCCCCCCTCTGGCCGTGTCAGTCAATTTCAAAATTCCTATACACAATGCTAACTTCAAGATTTCATTTTCAATTTTTCGATAAATCAGTAGAGAATCTAAAATATATTAAAATCGTGTATTCACCATTTATTGAGACACAGCCCTTGCAAATTTCAAGGGAAAACTATACATGCACTATCAGCTATTCAGCATTTTGTTCCTCCGACTTGAATGTTACTAGAAAAATTAAAAATTGCAGACATTTTTCGATTGGCCAGTATTTATACCCTGAACTCGATCTTTAACGTCAAAGTTCAGAAATGCAAGGCATTGTCTGCCTTTTTCGAAGAGGCACATTTCATTTTCATAATCTCCATCAAAATAATAAGTCTGCACATAATATATTTTAAATCTAACGGTTTCCTCGATATTTCTTCAAATAAATGTAGGTCTAACAACTGAAGTTACATTTCCCCGTTCTATGTTTTGTACAAATCTATCGAGTATCCATTGTAAAGAGAACGAAACACATTGTTTAAATGAAATATCGTCCGCAGAAACTTGACTTATTTTTTTACTTTAATATGATTTCTCTAAATTGTCAATTCGTTTTCTCCATCCACCTGGACTGATGAGTAAACCTCATCCATCTGGATACTTCTAGCACTAGAATTTAACTGTATGAGAAAGGGAGTTTTCAGATTTATAATTAATTCCTTAAAGATGTGTACAACATTAAAATATATTTCTTCCGTTAAATGAAATGTTGTCAGCACATTACTGCCAAAAATCTGAAATTCCTGTTTTCACTCCGATATGATTTTCCTAAATGGGGGTTTCTGTTTTATATGTATTATGATAATAAGAGAAGCACTCTATTAGGAATTATCGGCTACTTAGCATTTAAGGAGCGACCATTAGATTCTTGGGGGATGGCTGGTTGGAAATAAATATTCTGACTATGAAAATGCTTGAGATAAAAAATCTGACTTTGACTGAAATGAAAATAAATGTTATGACTGCTCGCATGTACATACACCAGATCATGCAAATATAAATCTGAAAACACTGTAATGTTTTCGGCCCTCTTCAGTCGCCAGATTGCTACCTATATTATATTGTGTACTAGTTTAAATGTACAATTCGAATTTCAGCGGAATTTATAGCATTAGAAAAACCATGCTGTTCAGTATGTTCAACAAAACTAAATAGAATTCTTCCTTTTAAAAAAATATATTTGCATGTCCATTTTGAGGGGCAGAGAGGGGAATCCATCTTTCTGAGGGATTTTCTCTTGTTTTGAATAGTGGCATTAGCATTTTACCCTTTCCGCCAATTTCCAATCGCTTTCCCCGGCTCGCTCTTGTGTTGTTTGCCCTCATTTATACACCGATATTTTAAAGGTAAATCGAGTGGCCAAGGGTCTAAACTGAAATTGAAATTCCGAAGGGTAAACCGTATCGCATAGTCCATGGAATAAAAGGACAATATCGTGTATAGTGTCATATTCAAACACGAACTCCAATAAAATGGAAGTGAGACTAAGTGCCCGGGAGGAATAAGCGTCCCCTGGTTGCATGCAACACCCGTAGCAAAAGTCATGCAACAACCTTTCAAGTCAAGGAGGTAAATACATAAATATACACACACGAAGGAAACAAGGACACGAAATCAAATTTTCCCATTTGAGCAAGAAATGCTGCCTGACTGAAATTCCGGCGTCGGAAATGCACGTGAACAAATGTCTATACATATATACGTATTATGTCAAATGAAGGATAGTCAAAAAATTAAAATAATTATTTTGTATCTTCGGGTCCCAAGATATTGGTTAATATTCTTGACAGAGAAATCTGAATTTTCACTAGACCCCTGTAACGGCCATAGAACTTCCTCAGTGACAATTTCAAACGCTCCTCAATGTATCCTTGTGAGAATAGTTTTATGGCAAGAAGCCTCCTCCCAGGACGATATTTTCGTATTTGGAGCATGCCCTGACATAGCGTATTCGGTGTGAAATTAAGATGCCATGTGCGGGAGAAGAAGGTATGTTGCTACTCAGAAAAGGGAGGCTGGTAATAATGAAATTGAAATCGTCACGTTTGTCATAGAGAGTAGTTAGTGATGAACCACCGTCACTATTTGATAGGCGTATATCGAGGTATGAAGCAGAAAACGCGATCTCTGTTGTATCTTTTATCTCAAGTTCCTTTTGATAAATGATGTTGATTGATTTTTTGATTGATTGATTTTTGTTTTACGTCACACCAAGAATATTTCATGTATATGGTGACGGCATCTGCCTAATGCGGGGCATACAAATTTTGACCTTTGCATTGACCCATCCGAAGCAGTGAGGGATCTTTAACGTGCCATGCATACCACGACATGGCGCCTCGGTTTTTACTGTCTCATTCGAAAGACATGACAGCGGCATGACCAGAGCGGGACTCGAACTCTGGCCTCCCGATCAGGAGTCCGACGCGATACCACTAGGCCACGCCGGCTAAATATATGATGTTGAGGTGATCCTTAATACCGGGTTTTTAATCGACAAAACGTCATCGATGTATCTATATGTTAAGTTGAACCGAGATGCTAATTGTTTGTTGCCTTTAGAGAGCAGAGACTGTATGAATTCTGCTTCGAAAAGTACATAAATATGTCGACCAGAAGAGGAGCGCAATTAGTAACAATAGGAATACCAACAATCTGTTGGAACACTTTCCCATCAAATATCACAGAAATATTATCTATAAGAAATTCTAACATTAGGATATCTCTTTTTCTGTATACTTGCTGTTGGAATTAGACTGTTCCTTTACAAAATATGTGTCGTTGTGGCCTAAAGCGAGGTACTGATACCTGCGAATTCATTTTTTGTTTTTGTTAAAGAAGGCGTTCGTGAATAACTGATGTTATTCTGTTCTTCAGTTTTTTATGAAAAAATGGTTGTATAAAGAGTCCTAGGCGAGATAAGATAAGTGATATGAAGACTTTTACAAAAGTGGATACAGTTTAGGATCTTATCTCCGTTGAAGCGGTATAATTTTCTCCTCCCCGTTAACAAGAATACAATGCTAAATAAAAAGATTCTATAACGTTATTTAGAGGCTCCGAATAAATGAACAAGGTATTCCAATTGAATAATAAGTTCTTTAAATAATGAGTAATAGAAAAAACCAAAAACAGAAAAAAAACAACAACAACACCCCCCCCCCCCCCCCCCCCCCCAAAAAAAAAAAAAAAAAAAAAAAAAAAAAGCTGACGGTGATCATGTAAACAGACATCTTGGGGGTTTTTTTTTCCATAAAGTGAATTGACGAAATGTTTCTTAATATTTTGGTCCTACATCGTATGACTTATTATGTAACGTTATTATTTAGATTTCTAGTCTATTTCTGCAACTTGATGTCAGTCATAAGTTCTAATCACCACTTACTTTATAGACAAAATGTATTTCTAAAAAACTATTGTCTTATTAATAATAGTTGCTCGATATATTGCTCTTGGTATATACAAAAGTGTAATTTTCCCGTAAATAATTGCTTTTTTAATCAAGTACTAAACTTCATATCGTATCATCTATTGGTGCAACTTGCACAATCTGTAAAACAATCTGTAAATGCTAATTAGCATGGTGTTCCCTCTAATGCCCACATTTCTCATTGTAGCATCAGGACACACCACTCCACACAGCAGCATTAAATGGTCACATTGATATAGTAAAGATACTTATCGATGCTAAAGCGGATGTCAATGCCATAAGCAAGGTAAATCAAATCAGTATGTTTGACGAACACAAAACTAGGTTCTTTTTAATGTTTCATATCACCATTGGAAGTATTGACTATAATACAGGAAAATAATCACATTTATATTACCGTCCTAATTCTTGGTCACACTACTCTCATATAACATACTACGTTGGAAAAAAATGTATAATAGTAAAAAGTTCAAAAATCATTTCCCCAAAACTACATGAGAGAGTGCTAAACCATTCCTTTGCAATTCACAATCTTTTGTAGAAATGGCAAATGCTCAATAACACTATCTTTCAATCAGTTGACTCTTCCTTCTTACTTTGTCACCAGTATTCAAGGTTCTATGACTTTTTTCGTATTAGGATGCAATGCTTAATGCTCCTTTGGAATTACAGTGCAAGTACTGAACATTGTTGCTTGTCTTTGTCGGGTTTGATATAAACACATAGAGCTAATAAGTCAGCGTTACCTACAATTTCAGTGTCAAATTCAAAAGTGCATGACATTGTTGGTCTTTTTATGGAGGGGAGGTTCCTTTTCACAACTTCCATAGAAATAATAAATCTTCATACAATATCCATTATAATTAATGGTTTTCCTAGACATTTTTATGAGTTTCGAAATTCTACAAACATATGTATCTCTCACTTTATTACTTACATATTTCCTTTTTACTCCTTGTTCAAATCAAGCCTGTGAAGACTGTATTGTTAAATGAAATATCTTCAGCGCTTTTTTTTTGTTTTGGTTTTACGTTTACATGTTATTTCTATATGCATTTCTGTATAGACTGCTGTCGTACAAGTGTGTGAGACATCCTATATCCTTTCTTTGATATAATTTTCAAATATCCAGAGACGCGTATTTATTTCAAATACCTAATTAATCCCGACTGATTTGCCTACTGATTTACGAAATTCACTACTCCGTTTCAAATCACACAGTCGTTAATTGCATACTTCATATCATTTGGGTTTAATGTTATAAACAAGGGCGTTTTATGAAATACCGTCAGCACTTCACTGGCAGAATTCTGACTTTCGTTTTTTCACTTCTATATGATTTTCCCAAATTCGGATTTCTATTTTAGATAAAGAATTTTTCTATGATTTTTCTATGATTTATTTAAGGTCAATAACTCCGTCAGCGCCGACACCCTGGTCTGCGCGATTGTACATTGAAATACAAAATTTCGCATTCGGGTATTTTACTATTCATATTTTGTGAAAAATTTGAATTGAATCTTTGTTGAATTGAGAACATCATTTGACACTATAAGTTGGTGAAATTGGTACATAATTTTTATCAAAATCAAATATGTGTTTTTTCTTTCATATCTTTCTCCTTGTAGATTGAAGACACTCCCCTCCACAAGGCGGCATTAAAAGGTCAGAGTGATATAGTGAGGATGCTAATCAACGCTAAGTCCAATGTGAATGCCAAAGGCTGGGTAAGTGAAATACGTGTGTCCGAAAATATACGAATTAATTGCTTTTTAATTGCCATTTGGGATTTTTAATTGTAGAACAAAAGAGAATCATATTCACGTTAACGTCCACACTACTGTCTAGCAACATCATCCTGTATTTCAAACATTTCACTCCATGCTGTTATTTTTTTTACAAGTACTAACGGCGGTATGCCTTTTTCCGTGGAGGATCGCGATGTTAAATTCTCTTTTAGGTATAGGTTGGATCCTATACTCATCTAAACCATCAAATGATTTCATGACAGTGAGGATAAATTGATTGTGCTTTCGATCCCACTCCCACAAGTCCTTCAAACTAATAAATTCCAACAGAAATAACCATTATTTCTAAGTTCTATTATACATTTTAGTAAATAAACGTTAAGATATTCGACAGTTATACGTATGTACCATGTTTAAGTAATATACGGAAGGATGGTTGGTTGATTGGTGTTATACGTCGCTTTTAACAATATTGCAGTTATATCGCGACATGGAAGCCTCTTAAACATATTTGCACAACCCGGGAATCGAACCGCAATCATCGGCGCCGCAGGTCAAGCGCTTAACAACTATACCAAGCCTTCCCCAATATATACGAAAGGAACTGGTGTCACACGACTATAGCACTAACAACAATGTACCACAGTGGACATTCACAGACCTCTGAAATACAGAGGTGAGACCAGGGTCAGGTGCCATAAACTGAAAATATACTTAAGTCAAAAATTCATATTCTTCTGTTCATCAATGAATTAATAACTTGGATTTGGATTTTATTTAATTTTATTCTACTGGTAAATAGAATTAAACCATTCTGCATTAAAATTTATTTGAATGTTTGATAATGGAATGAATTAAAATGAATTTTTGACTTAAGTATATTCTCAGTTTATGGCGTCGGACCTCTTCTGTTTGGTCAGCCACACCCACCATGAATGTGAAGAAGCACTGTGTAGAAAGTGCCACTGTCACATTACATCAGGAGAAAGGGTATAATGACACTTAAGTAAAACCCTCCGCGGGGAACTATTTACAAGCTCCTCACTGCCAAGGGAATAGGTGTGTCGTTAACGGAAAATACGAAAGTATTTTTATTATTGCGTTATTTTGTCATTTTCATATCTTCAGTGTATTATTGGATAAGGATTGAAATGCATTTCCTGATATTAAATATCGTCAGTACCTTACTGTAGAATTTACCTTTAGTCACTTCAATGTTAGATTCTTATATTGGGATTTCCGTATGTTATGTTTTTATCTTTTCTTCGATGGAGAATTCCAAAAAGGGACAAGCGTAATTGGTCGAAAGGAAGAATGTACATTGAAGCTTTGTCTAATAATTAACTTAATTCGCTACCCAATATCCAAGCAAACGATTCTGTGTGCGGCGCGTGGTTTAATTCCGAGGTGGGGATATCACATCCTCTCCATCATAGCACTTCTGTCATGATACATAGGCTGTATAACAGTACGAGGGCTTTGGTTAGCTTACAATGCATACCGTACATAACGTCACGCCATGGAGACAGCCCCCAAAAAGGTTGTTCTAGTAACGTACGTATTTTATGGCGTGCTTAGAAAACACCGGAAATGAAGTTATTATATGACACAAATTGTTGAAAAAACAGCTCTAAACGCTTGTGAAATAAACATTGTTAAATGTTATGTTTAATGTATATATTGGCTTCCATAGTTGTACATATAACTGACCTTCATATTTAATTGCATTCATTATTCTACTGCTAATCTTTCAAGACATTTAAGTTCCGTTCTAACTGATCAACATTATGTCTAATGCTAAGGAGCTAGCTATTGTGAATAAGGTATATCTATAAAAGAAGTAACAATATGTGTAGGACCCCTTTACGAATTATGAGTAAAAATCCTTCGCAGGCCGTTCACACCCGCTGTGATATCATGGGACTAATTACAAGAACTGGTATACTTCGTAATTGCATTTATTGAGGACGAAATAAGCGTGGTCATAATTTTTAAATGTCAAATATAAAATGGTGTCACAACAAAAACGGTTTAGAACGGATTACCATCAAATAAGGAAGTCAACATGTCAGATATTGATTTCTGATTAGTCTACAGAAAAGTGGCATTTACTTTTCCCAGGATACCTTAGGATATATGATCGACTGTGACATATAGAGCAGGTGTTAAGGAACTTATATGGGAAGTTAATGAAAAGAAGAAAACTTTGAATACGTTGCTTGTACATATGTATCAAAATATTAGGGTAGTCATAGAGAACCTCTTTTCAATAAGTTTTGAAGTTCATCATTTTTAAATGCATTATACCTTTCTTCCATTTGGTTTAATTTACACAAAAGGTTTGTCTTCGATATGTTGGTGTTTCAACAGAGAGTCAAAGATATCCCTTGCCATGAATTAAGTAATCTTGCCAATTTTCATTGATAATGTTCATGTGCAATATATGGGCAATATATATCGACAGATTAATGGCGTCCAAATGAAATGATTTTTCAGGGTGTTTCTAATACTAAGTCGCAATATCTGTTGTCTTTAGATAAATATAATTTTTAGACAATGAATTTACTCACTGTTTATTAAACTTCAATTATTCGAAGGACTTTTGAAAATTGTAGTATAGTAAAAGGTCGACATCTTTAATGTAGAATACCTAGTGTGGACATTTGAATAGCGAAGGACAATCGAGTCCAGTCTCTCGTGAATTCTGAACGACCCAATGTATACGAGTTTATTTGCCTGTGTTATTGAATGAGTTTTCCCCAGAGATAGGCGTCCTTCGGGGAATCTTTACACAATAACATATATACAGTGGCTTTGACTATTTTAGATTTTTCTTTATTTATCATGCATTGTTAATTAACTTTCATTTGTGATTGATGTGAAACTTTTCTACCTATAATACTTTAAAATTCGATAGAGTTACAAATGAGGTCAAGGTCATACATATCATATTAACCGTTGTATCTCTAATCTCTCATTCCTAACTACCTGACATTTTGCAGCTTTCAACGCATTGCTATAGTGTGTGTGTGTGTGTGGGGGGGGGGGGGGGAGGGGGGGGGGGGTATTTCTTCTCATTCCTCGGCCTCTACATAAATTAATGTATGCAAATATTCTAACACTTTCTCTGCTCGCTTAATGACTTGACTCATTTTGTTTCTCCGCTTTGCTAAGACTGCTCAGTAAATTTTATATTCTATTGGAACGAATAAGGTCTCAAATCTGCCATCATTTATATTGCATGTTTATATCTGAAATTTATGCTACATGATAAATAAACTTCAATCTTGCCTTGGTCTGGGGTGGAACCTGGATTTCACATAGCTGAAGAGCTATAGTGAGTTTCAGGCAGAACTGGAGCCTATTTCGTCATTGAGGTTACGTGTATATTTACAACTACTATGATGATAAAGACATTGGAATAAGAGAAATGTTGATGGACGGACAGACATCCGAACATCGCTAATCTATGCACTGGAACTGGTTTTTGCCGAGTTATTCTCATTGTCACACTCGATTCAGTTGTATTTGTCACGTGATTTGCTGACCCGATTTACATACTCGTCAAATCTTTTACAAATGGCTAGTGTAATGGACATTTATCAATTTTCCGGTTTAAAAAAACCCGTAACTTCTGTATACAGAGTTGACTTCCGATCTAGTATAATTGTTTTTGCTGTTTATTTAGTTTCAGATGAGTATATGACACATAACATCCATGATATAAAGTTGATTTCAGCAAAGGTTATAATGTCACGAATGCATAACTCAAATTGATCGACATAATGAAAGAAATACTAGTGGCGACATCTATACAAGATAACATGACTTGTCACTCATTAAAATACATTCAAAATACAATGGTGAATAATTTATAGTAGAAAATTTAGGTAGAAGAAGCGATTTCAGGAACGTACTTTTGAAAAGTGTTTTAAATGTCTCCACGTATGGGCACTTTTCAAGCATATTTCAGATATAGACCTATGCCGTTTCCATAACAATCGTTAATAATGATGTTATCTAAAACACATACGCGTACATACGTTTTTGAAGCATGTTTAGGTAAAGATCTAGGATATTTGTAAACATAGAGACCATCATTTCTCCCATATTCGCAGAGTTATCCTCATTTGTCAAAATGATCAGGTTTTTATCCACACGGGAACGGAGGATAAGTGACAAGCGCTTTACCGGAAATGACGCTGACCCAGTTACTGGCACCCAACTGCCGTCATTGTGTATTGACTGTGACTTAATGCATTTATTATGTTTAGAGTTTATGGGTGGTTGATTATGTACGGTGAAGTACAACGTCAGCATGTAGAAATATATTCAGTAATATCACGTGCTTCAAATGATACTCATAAAGATGTTTATTTTCGGCGGCTTATTGAATATATCTAGTGGTGTGTTGGCTCTTCTTTGAAATGGGTCAAACGTGTTTTTCCGCATGGGAAACCATCAATACGCAGAATCATAGTTCACAGTCAAGATCACAAGATAATTCACCTTAATATTATCAGAAAGGGTTGATTTCTTAAATGAAGTGCAAAACCCTATACAGATGTAAAAATTTGAAGGGAAGGGGTTGCTGTCTGCCATGACTAATTGTTTGCAGTGTTTGGGCCGGAAAGGGGGTTGCAGCCAAAAAAAAAAAAAAACAAACAAACAAACAAACCAAAAAAGAAAAAAAAAAAAAAAAAGAAAAATGGTCGAAAATTACCCGTATTCGAATTTCGAAACCCTGCACCCCCCTTGAAATCCACATTGCATACCAAACATGCCTTTGTCTTTTATAATTTAGAAGTAATGGACAAGATAAAAGTTATTTTTGACATTAAGATCAAGGTCATAAGGTCACTGACTTTGGTGTCATTTGAAAGTGTTTCATTAGTGGAGTACACATTTCAGATCGAAGTCTCTTCAGATCTGTCTCTTATGTTCAAAGTAAATGTAGGCAAAGTTAATTTTAGCATATTGTTCATGGTCAAGGTGACAAGGTCATTGAATATAGACATTAAATATTTTCAACCATTTTCTGAAAAGTAAAATGTTTTAGTATGTGGTTTATGACGTAATTATTTTACTTATCACTCATGTATATTTAAGCGTAGTGAGAGAAGGAAAGGGGGGGGGGGGGGGGGCGAGGGTAATTCAACTTTGAATAACTTAACAACCCTTGTTTAAACTTTCTTTAAACTGATATAGAAGAAAGCTATTATATGGAAAAACAAAACAAAAACCACAGTATTTTTTTTTTAATAATCGACAGAATTTTTTTATAGATGGATTATTAAGATCTTTTGATGGACTCAGTAATTAATTATATTTAGTACATCAATCAGAGAATAAGCTTTTTTTACAAGGACTAAGCAGAGAAAAAAATGATGATGCCTTTTAATTACTGCATATATCTTTCAAAAGCATTGAAAGTTTTCATATACTGACCTCACCATTTGTTATCAGTTTCCATGAACATTTCAAATATATCGGCATCAATTCAAATCAGGCTAGAATGTGTAGAAAATGCCTCATTGTGTTGTCAAAAATTTACCCTTGGATCAATTTATTCAAAACTGTGTCATAATGTATATCTATATAAAGGCTAACCACTGTGGCAGTTTCAGTGAAATTGATCTATAGGAAAATTTTGGATACCTCGAGGCTACTACCTTAACACGTTTTATTCATGCAGAGTACATCAGATATTTTTTGTTCAGGCCGCTGCTCTTGGGTCAACATTAATCCATCGTTGACTTTTGATCCCATCTCTCTCCTGAATGGCTAATACATGATAAGAAAAAAAAAAACTCAATATGTCTTTCAGAAAATAGAACTATGTAATTATGTATTGACTTACATGTAGTTCAGATTTGAAATAAGAAAAATTAATATTAGTATATCAAGGTGCAAAAAACTGATATTATCTTACTCTCCCGTGAATTTCCGTTGACCTTTGGCTCAGAGATTCAGATGGTAACAGAGTAAAGAGGGAATATATATGACAGATGTCTAATCTATAACAGTGAAAACTGCAGTACTAATATAATATCAATTTCATATAAAATCAATCAATATAAAATTGAATATCCTCCATAAAACGAAAGAAAGCCAAAATCCCAGGAACCTAGGATTACACTGTAATGTGTTACACTGGATTTTGCTTTTTTGAGTACAGGGGGTAGACATGGATTGCTATCATGTTTTCTATATTTTGAATTTAAATCATCATTTATGCACAGTAATTGTTTTGATTTACATATAGAATGGGAAAACTCCACTACATCTAGCAGTTGAATTTAATCAAACTGACATCATCAAAATTCTTCTTGACGCGGATGCTGATGTAAATGCACAAGACCAGGTATGTGATTTAAAACAATAAATTGAACATCACAATTATAATCATAATTTCTGATACAGATGACAAGCAAACAAAACAATATAAATTTCACGTTTGATATAAATATATACATGTAAACTATTTATACAACTCCATATTATTCAATATTATTGTCAATAAAAGACATCAGTAAATGAAAATCATTTACTTACATTGATAAAAACGAGACCCAGTATAAATGTGATTTTTGTATCATCCAGTAATTCACAATAATTCTCTATCCTATAGAATAACAAAACTCCATTGAGTCTAGCAGAGGATTGTGGAAAAACTGACATTTTCGAAGCTTTTCCTTACGCTAATGTCACTGCAAACGAAAATGGCAAGGTATGTGATTAGTTACAATAGATCGAATAACATCAATAATACACTTTAATGCAGTTGCTGAGGCAATAGATGACTAACATGAAATTGATCTTTATAATATGTATTGGGATTTGAATATATATATATATATATATATATATATATATATATATATATATATATATATATATATATATATATATATATATATATATATATATATATATATACCGACTGCATTTTCTCTGTATGCACGTTAATAATTAACTGCATACCATTTTCTTATTTTTATATTTTTAAATTGGGGTCATGACTCCATCAGAACTATGTTACCTCATTGGTTGTGCAGCTTTTCTGTCATTTGACCCCCCCCCCCCCCCTTTTTGAAATTCGTGCAGCAAAAAGAAGCTGCAAACATACATCAATGCTTAGAACAAACTGAAGAACAATCCTTATATTTATATATCTTTTAGACTTAGAACAAAAAGAGCCTGCTGGATATCCCTTTGTATGTGTCAAAATGCTAATTCCAAGATTGGGGGAAGGGGGGGGGGGGGGGGGCAAAAATAGAAAAGAAATTATTATTTAATAGGAAGACATAGTTCGTTCTAATTGTATTATTGTTTGTAAAAGGAAGCGATGAACGGTGATACACATGAAAGACCAGGTGACAAGATATGTGAGCATCTCCTATTTGGGAGTTTTTATATCCTGCTCTGATGTCATGTGCATCTGACGCTTTCTATACAGTTTCATTTCACACATAATTTATGTGATATTTGGAGTATTAAATTTGTGACATCCGCATATTTTCATTCACAAGTTCAACAAATTAAACTGGTAACTCTATTTTTCGAAGTATTGTCTTGTCACTTTTTACATTACTGTACAATAAATCTTTGTATACATTTGAATCTTTTTACCACATTAGAATTTTTCATTTCTAAATGTGTGTTGACAACACACTGTCGTAGCGGTAAAAAGGAGTTTGTCAAATAGTCCGATAAATCATATCTCAGTAGATGGTATATATGGCAAAATAATTGCTGTTATCATTTATGATATAGGTGTGTACTTGTATCCCCGTCCCTCCACATGTTTAATTCTAATATTCAATCCCTAATGAGCAGTAACTAGATTTCAATAGATATAACTTTTACATTTGAAATTAATATATCGTATAGAAGCATAATAGAAAAATAGAACTTTTACTGTAGGGATTGTTTAAATATTGTTATTTTATCCATGTATCATCCACTAAATTTTGTATCGAAACTTCTGTGAATTACCTATTTTTTGGTCGTCACGAAAGACATAATTTTGGATAAATATAATGTGAAAAGGTACGTTTTAATTAATCAACTTTCATAAAAAGTAAAATTCACCGAGCAGGATTTCTGCAACTTAAAATGTTCATATTTTTAACAAAGGCGGATAACTCGTGTGAGGACATTCATATGGTACTATCTCAAAGTTTACAACCAGTAACATTAGGATCATATGCGATAGCAAAGATAATGTTAAAACAACAAACTATAATGTAAAGTATCTCTGTTTTTTGTCTTATTTTGTTATTTGAGACATTCTTATAGATGAAATACTTAGATCGCATCCGCTTTTTCGGTTTATAGATTCTGTCTTGTATTATTTATATATAGAAAATTAAAACAGAACAACATCAAGCAAGCCATCGTCATTATAAAATATGCAAAAATTCACATAAATTACCTACGAAAAAAATTAGGATTCCAATACGTGTAACTTATCCCACTATTACAGGTTAACACGGTTGTGTACTTTCATAATTAAAAATTATTGAAAGTGAGGCAAAACGCCCATAACCAATCAGAATCCTTTCTGAATCGTCACACTCCATTTGCTTACTTAAACAACAGCAGGGCATGGCAATATGTGTAAGCGGAAAATGAATAATAATCCCATTCATAGATTAAATAAAAATACAGGACTTTCCTGAAGTATCAAAGATTTCTCTTTTTAATTCATACGTATGTCAATTTTCTGAAAATTTGTCTTCCATATTTTGTTTAATCAGTAAACTGTTTTATAAATCACAGCAGGTTTGAAAGATTTTCCTGTATTCAACTCAGGCGAAACACAGATAGATTAAATCCAGAAAATGTTGGACCTCAACTGGACTTACAAAATCTCAGCTCTACTCGGATGGAATGCAATGTAGACTGTATGAAGGATAGCGTCTAGGCTCTAAGAATTGTGCTTTTCTGCTAATGAAAGGACAGTATGAAATCGAAGCAAAGCTTTCATACAACCCATGCTTTACTATGGGAGACTCAGGATCGGCATTTTTTTTCATGATGGATGCAAACTGTAAGCTGAAGTGCATTGGCCTTGCAATAGGGACTACTTCATACGGTAGTCACACCTACTGCAACAATTTTAGAGAAACTCAACTTAAGTGATGCAGATGTTGCTAAATTCTAAATTATTCCTTGAATGTCCATCCATGAAAATTTATTCTAGAACATTGAGGTTCCGTTTATGCTAAAAAAAACCTCTATAATTACTATTTTTGTAGGATCAAAACTGCACGTGTCATAAACTGTAATATATCACAAACTGAGAAATATGTTTTAATCTAAACGTTTTCGATGTTATGTAAATTTTATTAATCCTTTAGTTCTGGGAATTTCTAAAGACTGGCTTAAACAGCGCACGATGATAATATGCAGAAATCGAATTCAAATAAATTAAATAAATAATCGAATTTAATAAACATATGCACACAATCAATGCCGCTAAGGAACCATTCTGTTAACTATTGTTCCGTATTCGTTTCGTAACACTATGTTTTTCAAAGTGAAATATGCTTGTCCTTTTTATCAATCATCCTTTTCGAGATATGTCGTGTATGGAGGCCTTGTACCGGATCATTACTAATCGTTTTCATGCCCAAATGTTGCTTTATTTTACATCATAACATCTTTGACATAGTCATTGACATTGGTCATTCATAGAATCAACATTTAAATACTACTGGATCCAGTTACCAGTTTACCAGATGATTTGCTAACTGAAGTAGTTGTTCGTTGTATAAATATTTTTGAAATGCAATTATATATTAAAAGGGACATTATCTCTCAACCACGTTTTATGGCATTAGAATAATAAATTTAGGCAATACGCTATTTTTCTAGGCTTGTTAAAGTTATAGAGTTTCCGTTAAATATAAAATTTTAAACTTAAAATCAACAAAGACGGACTCTGTTGTCAAAACGCTAAACAACGTATCATCCCACGCTAAGCGTACCCCCTTTTTGTTTAATAATAAATACATAAATGGAAATAAATAGATTTTAAAAAATTATGTAATATACACATATTCTATATCTTTAAATGCCTTTAGATGTACGTGTGCAGTTAACGTTAATAGTAAAATACTTTCCCAAGAATACACAAGTATTAAAACAACAGAGAGCCATGTGTCTTTTCACACTGTCTATTAGATACCATTCTATACTCAGGGAATTAGACCTATCTTAGCAGCATCTTCCATCTCACAACTAAGACAACGTACCGAATTTCTTATTTTCATGCAAAATACATATGTGTTTTCAATCATCAATATGTTATACTTTTAAAAAGAAAAATAAGGCATGTAAAAATATTCCGTTCACTGATCTAGTCCAATCATATAGGAAATACATTGCATTGAATCTTTTGAGATACAACACCAAAACCATTTAGAGATAAGCGTGCAGTGCAGTGACAAAACGTGTTACAAATAGAAAAATTATGTCTGCAAGTTATACATCTGCATGGTAATGAATTTGTAGAAAAAAAAAAAAAAAAACGTCAAGGCCTATCAGATTCTTGGGGGTAAACATGTATAATACATTTTCCCCTTAATTTTCTCCTTTATATCAATTTTATTTACTAATGTATAAAAGAGTACGAGCCAGTTGAAGATTGATCACGTATAAATTTTATTCTTTACTTGAGCGCCAATATTCTTTATCAAAAGAAAATCAAAGAAAGCGACTGCTACATTTGTATACTTATCAGATTACTACTGTATTACATGACCGTTTTGCACCAAAGAACCTTTTTGTTCAACCGGAGAGCTCTTAGATAGACCGACATATATGAATAACTCTAGTATTCGTATGCAGTACAGGGTAAATGTACTGTGACCTGTGCTATGCACTTTATATCAATAGCCAATCAGTTGCGATTTATATGCTTTGGATTTAAAAAAAAGAAGAAATAAACCATAATGTTAATAATTATTACCATTATGATGATGATGATTTAGATTTATTTATCAGTCTATTTATGCAGTTTTGTATACTGTTAAAATCAAGCTATATAATGTTTGTCAAAGGATGTTTTAATTATAATTTCATTGTAAACTTGTATAAATAAAAATCGAGTTCTGTCTTTAAATGTATTCAGACTGTATATCTTCCATTGTTAAATTTTAAATTTGATCTAGAACAAAGACTGAAACTACAAGACAACATCGATTGGTTATTTTTCATTATATTTAATAGCTTCATTTATACCATTTACTACTTACAGTGGAACACGGAATACACATAAAAACTGACTTTAATAAAGAAAATCATTATGAATTTGTTATGTCAATAATGAAAAAACACACATAATTGCCATCCTCTCTCTTTCTTTTTCCTTCTACCTAAATAAAAAAGGGGGAGGGTCGTGGTTAGTGGTGCGGGTCTTCGTTTTCCAAACAGAACATAATATTCAATCGTTATGATGGACTTCTATTTTACGTCAAGTCATGTGAAGTGTCAGTATTCTTTGTTAAAGGAAATCTTACACTTCCGGTCTTTCTTTTGCCTCGGCCTCTAAATAATATTCTGACTTATAAGATGTAATTGGGTCTAGCCACCTCATTCAGTATTCTTCTCGTGTCATACTGCCTATGTCTCTCTTCCAAGCCGCTATCGGATCGACCCGCGCTTTTCCATCATTTTCAGTGTGTTTTAAAGTTATAAAGATATTGATATCCACTTTCACTTTCTCTTTTCTTTTTCTAATAAGGGTAAAATACTCGTGTTTTAAAGAGCATTACATAAAAGTAATCTTCATTATATTATAAATATTATAATAACATTTCGCGATGAAGTAAATAGGAGTTACATTTCTTTCCATATTGAACGGTATATATGTTCTATATTAATTTCAAGCCGGCGTGTCCTAGTGGTAGCGCGCTGGATTCCTGATCGGGAGGCCGGGGTTCGAGTCAGGCTCTGGTCATGCCGGTGTTCTGTCTTTCGGATTAGACAGTAAAAACCGAGGCCCTGTGTCTTGGTATGCATGGCACGTTAGATTCCCCACTGCTTCTGGTGTGTCCGTTGCAAAGGTCAAAAAGTGTATGCCCTGTATCAGGCAGATACCATTACCATATACGTTAATTATTCGTGGTGTGACGTTAAACAAATATCAATCAATCTATTTTTATTTCCGTTGTGAAATGTTTAAGTAGAATGCGTGCATTGTATTGATTGTAATTGTAATAAACTTTAATTGATTTTGAAATACCCCTAAAAGTGTACATGTGTTGACTAAATTTGTGTGTATCAGTCAGTGTTATAGACGCCGCAGTTACTTCCTTTCAACCCGGAAATTGTGAGACAGTAGTCAACTAAACTAATTTATCCAATATTTTACCGCCCAACAAGTTTGGTTAAGTTGTTTTAGATTAAAATTCATCTATATAAACCATTATTTTGACAAATAAGAGACAGAAGATGGCGGAAGGACTCTATTGAAAACACACCGATCTTGTGATAGTTCCAATCGCAACAAGATAACAAGTGTCACATTTTGCGTAAACACACGTTTACCTCTATTTATTGATTGCTATATATGTATGTTTTCAAAATAAGTTTTCTTTGCAGATAAATCTAGAACCATTATACATCTCATTGTTTAGCATAGCCCATTAGAATTTAGGGTTTGTTTTAATCAGTCCATCTATCAAGCATTTCGTCTCTTTATACTCATTATAAAACAATACTTGTAACCTAACAATATTAGGCCCCAGATCGAAAAGTGTATGGAGAGATGGAGAGAAGTCGCTTATTATGTAAGCAAATTGCGGATTCTTCAATGTTGATTTTAGATATAGTTTTTATAGTCATTTCGTGTACATTGTTATGAATACGCTACGCTGCACAAGTATTAATAAACTTGTTAGCGACAGCTTTATCTATCTTGTGTTCAGTGATCTATCTACCGAATCTATGTGAGTTCACACTGCACTTTTCCTTTTGCCTCGACCGCGAAATAAAATTAAAATTTTCTCTTAACACAGGTGATTTAGTTAAATAATGGCATTACCTCTGAATTTCAGGGATCCGTGAATGTCCACTGTTGTACATTGTTGTTAGTGTCATAGTCATGTGACACAAATTATTTTTAAATCACAGAAAATATTTCTCTAGCATACTCTCGTATACTCTTGTTCAAACCTTATCACCTCGCCCTCGAGTCATTTGATCGAGTTCAGAAGGGTGAAGTAATGAAGGTATTCAATTTCTACTCTTGTCTTCTTTTCTGATTTACGAAGCGATTTATTTTTCATAAAGTATAATACAAACCTACTGTTTGGACGAGTCAAACAATTTCAAAAATTAAAAAAAATCAGAATTCAAGTTAAGATAAATCCTCTGCTTTGTTTTCATTTTATCGTAACAAAGCATCGGAGAATAACCACACTATTTTCGAATAACAGAAAATATATTAACTTTTTAAGGTTAAACATTGAAAGAAATTCGATACTTAAGGAGCTTTCCGTTGCGGCTCTCTATTAAATGATGTAAATACTCCTGATACAAAAATATGCCGCGGCGTCACGACAAAATAGATATGAAAGGTGTATGGTAACATTTATTTCTTTTAATTTGCATTGATTTGTTGAGATATTGAGAAAATGTTTGACGGGAGGGACCGTGCCCAGACATTAAAGTTAAATATTTTCGAAAGATACTAAAGATTTTTTTTTTTACAAATTTTCTAAAGATAAGATTTAATACTATATTATAATAAGCTTTCCTTATGAAGTACAAATGAGTTACCTTTCTTTTCCTTGTAAAGATAACTGTAATGTGTGGACTATAACATGTAATTGATTTTACAGTATCCTTACAGAAAATGTAATTGTGCGAATTTTTTAACAGATTGGCCTTGGTGAGCAATATAAGTCTCAAACTGTTTAATGATCTAGTAGACTATCGGCTAAAACTAATCCTTTTGTTATGATATAAAAAAATATCGCTTCACGCGACACTTAATGAGGCTATTACAAATGAAAGCACACATTTATTTATGTAAATTCGTAATGTGCATGTAGATATATTCGCGCAAACATTTAAGCGCAAAGTTGCAAAAAAGAGGTGATGCAGGGGTTGGCAAATTAAAAGAGCAAACATGATAAAACGCATCTCTTATTTCAAAGTAGCACAACTAATCCTTGAATTAGCTCATTAAACTGACAAATCATTAGATCGCTGAAATTAATATTTGCGTGCGTGAATTAGCGCATACAGAGTAACCATAATTCCCTCTCTCCCCCCTCCTTTTTTTTTTTTTACTGAAAATCACAATATAATACTATATGTTAGAAATCTCGGTTAATCATGTTTATTTGTATCCAGACTGCATTACGACTTCGATTAAATTTCAAATGTATGTAATACAAATATCTGTCAGGGCCATGGCGTTACTGGTACTATATCAAAATCACTGAGGACAATTATTAGAGTCTGTGACAAGACTGTGTCTCCTCCTTTCATGTGGCGAACGTTACTCAACATCTCATAAATATTAAATAATATAAAATATAAAATATGGACTCTTATCAAGACAGGGACGTTGTGCCGGTCAGTATTTTCGTTAGAAAATGACTTCCACTTACCGACTTGTTCTTTTACTTTGACCGCGAAATTAAAATTCTGATGTACACAGAGGTGTTTTGCTCATATGGCCGTAGAAATATGTTGTCAATATAGTTGTTTCTTTAGACTGCCTTTGCTTCTGGTCCAATTCACTTTCCGACCAACTGGGCCTTTTCTATTAATATATTAGAGTTCAATAGGGCGAAGTAATAAAGGTATTGGATTTCCACCCTCTCTTTTTGTTATTGTCTCTCGTTTTTTCTGATTTACGATGCGGTGTACTTGTCTTTTTCAAAAAATATTTGATACAAGATTCCACATTTTAACAACCTTTCTTGATGAGCTAAATAGGAGTTACTCATTCTCTCCCTTGTATATGTAGATCACATTAATTAATCGATTGCATAAATTTGAAGAAATAGCTCCATTTATGTGAACTTTTATTTTGACTATTATCTAGTGTACTCTTGCACATAGAAATTGTCACATATTGCCGTAAACATGTCTTTCCCTATTTATATTTCTTCATATGTATACTTTTTACTTTTCTGAGATTGTCATGGCTGAAATATTGATGTCCTTTTATTTTTTCAAGGGTTAGGTAGACAAGTTGATAGGTTAAGTGCAGTTTTACAAAACAAGGGGTAAAATTAGATGTCCCATCTTTTAACATAACTAAACCAGAACAATTTGATAAGAAGATTAAAAGCATTGAAAAATGTACTAAATTGAAAGGTTTAACAATAGATTAGACAAAAGAAATTGCTTACAGAACCAGTAACGATGCCGTTAGCGACTTTATTGAATGTTTACACGGTTATCACCTCGGTTCAGTTGGCATCAAGGTAAGGCAGAGTTATCAATAAGGTTCCCCCTCGTAACGGATCGACAACCGGCGTTGTCATTGCTGCAAAGGGTTACGCAAACACGAAATGAGGAGATATTGCTGAACGCGCATAGAATGTCAAAACTAGCAGTCCAAGCTTTTGATAATTTTGAATACCGCTGATGGTCAGAAACAATGAGGAAAAACGAGTAAGATGTCGCGATAAAATATTGTTAAAAGGTTATGAATGTTTTATATGATAATTAAAGCTTGGTAACGTCAATAGTAAGGTGGCATGTGTTAATACACACATGAAGGAGATGGTTAAATCCCGAGTTACACAACACGGCTTTAATTAATAGAACAATAGTATTATTTCGGTTCCCATCATCTGTGGTATTTGCGATTAACAAATAAAGTAGCTGAAACGAAAACTTCTTGAACCGATTTACATGAACCTATCGTCATCTTACGCGGTAATTTGATGAGTTAAGTCGATACAGTTGGGGATCACTAACTAATCAAATTTGCCATTTTTAATGAAATATGTATCTACAATAAGAATGGAGAATTGGAGTCTTTGGTCGATTACGTCGCCAGATTACCTCAAGTGGTCATTATATATGACTCAAACGCGGATGGAGTGCGACCAAATATTTCTTTGCGCTTGCTGTTCAACTTTATGTAGAACATAAATAACCAGTCGCAGTTTGATTGTAAGTGATATATAGAAGCCTCGAACATTAAAACAATTACCATAAAACCTTCCTTAGGAATTTTATATGTAGATGAATCTTGTTTTGCCTCGAGTAATCAAATTTATTTGCTGTTTTATTTTCACAAGGAAAGCAAATATGAAAAGAAAACCCCGACCCCGATGATATTTTAAGAACTTAAATGCGACAAAGATTACAATCTGGGAACAATTTTATTCTTGAGAACATCCCTAAAATTGGAACATTTTTAATGAAGGCATATAATAAAGACATACAATGCATGCATGTATAGACAAACACCATGTTACACTACAACTTTCAAACATATCACACTCACTCACTTTTTATCCTGTAAGTATAATAATGATGTATAGAACATAAAGATGAGTAAACTGTATATATACATATCTACATCTATTCAATTTGTGTACCAATACACTAATGAATGTATTAAAAATTTACAGGTAAATGTATTATATAGATGTAAGTAAAAAAAATTGGAACATAGTAGAACAATTTCAATCGAAAACTTTATTGATACTGTGTGCCTGTAGTGTAGTAGTCAGTGTGACGGAATGACTCTATTATTTAACTTTGATGTTAAATCTTAACTATCTCATGACCAATAGACTATTATGTTAGATTGTTGTAAACCCTTACTAATTGTATTATATGTCGATTATTCTTGATATATAAACATATGTTGCACCAGGTCGCCTCGTGCAGTACCACAGCAGTAATAATAGGATTTGACTGATAGGAACTTTATATAAATGGGTATAAATGTAAATCTGGAAATAGAATTATTTCAGACTTAAACTTGATTTCGATCAGCGTAAATGCCTGGCCTCCCCCTTCATAGCACACGCAGGCACCATTGCATTTCTGCTGTGTAGATTTCATTAAATAGAAAAAAAAAAACGTTTTGCCAACTTTTCGACGTTGTCGCATATACAAACCAACAACGGGATGTACTGTCTTTCAGGAGTCCTTCCCCTCCTCATGGGAATTTTTACCCAAAACTTACATTTTGTTTATATTTAAAAAAAATGATATATTCTCGTTGTTGCAAGTTTATATGTGCGAGCATCGGATTTAAGTTGCTTATGTTCAGCCTTGTATTTAGCTACCCGCCTAAACATAGACATGAGAGACATTTGACCCTTTCTATAAATGTTGCACACTCCTTTGTAAATATGTATAGGTTTTAAGGCGAGTTGCGACATACATTATATGTAGAACATCATTGGCAGGCACATTTCTGCTCTTTTATCACTTGTTATGTGTAAAGTGCAATGGCTACAAACTGATATGTACCGTTCAAATACCAGTGTACCTGTGAGGAAACGTTTTACCTGTTTCATGTTTTACTGATCTACCTATCAAAACATCTATTTTAAGAAGAAAATGCACAGCTGATATTATCCTTGGAACTTTACTAGGACTTAACGTTTGCAATGGGGGTTGCACGCAGCCAGGAAACGTTTACTCCTCCAAATTATATGAAACATAAATTAATTTGGTTTATATGGGAGGGGGGATTTGATTTTTTGATGAGGCGAAAAGGTGAAATATGAAGGTGATGTAACTGTTTTTTTTTTTTTTTTTTTTTGCATTATAGTTTTTAGATAAATGTTGAACTGAAGAGGAAAAATTAATGTTTTCACTATGTTTCCCTTTCATTCACATATTCAGGTTATAGAAGTATGATTTGATTTGAATACACGCGGTGACCGTTTCCTATTATAGCCGTTTAACTTAGGTATTTATTTATTTATATATATTTATTTATTACTTTATTGGTGATTTATTTATTTAATCATTCATCTATTGTCTGTAACACGTCGATGAAAGATATCAGACATACATATTCCATTGTCTTCCCTTGTATTCGGGATGTATTTCTTCCTGTATAATTCGATTTTGTTCAGATTTCAAATAAACCACTTCCTCTGAAAAATAACGACCAGCTATGGGGCGATATGACGAATTTTGAAGTTTACCATACGTAGCATCAATGTTATTTGACTCGTACATTTGTTTACATAGTAAAGTGATTGCATATCACTTTCAGATTTATGCTCTGATCAGACGCTTTCGTTCATCCGGGGAATTATGGTACATGATTTTATATGAAAGAATTAATCAATCGAGGTGAAGGATTGATAAAGTAGAGGGAGGAAAGCATTGATATAATACGGCCCTGTACTAGTTACCATTATCATTTTATCAAGTTCAAACTTTGCCCTACATGCATTTCCCTGTCTTATGCTTTTCTCGATAAGTCTGCATTGAAAGAGAGAAGTAACTTTGCTGGATGAGTTCACCATCATTATCACATTCCTTTTGAATGATAGCGTTCACAATACTGGAGTTAATGTTCATATAGAGTATATCTAAATATTCAGTACCGATTTGTTGGTGTTATACTATCCGGGGGCGGATCTACAGTAGTCTCATGACTATGACCCCTCACTGGTTTTGGTTGCAAAGGTATGAATGCCTATACAATGCAGCAGGCAATTCCTATCACCATGTACCTGAAGTAACCCTGAAGTGACGAATATCAATAATTAATCAATCACTTGAAATTAAATCCATGTAAATGTAACTTACACCTTAGACCAAGAGAACAGTATTGACAAATTTCCCTGTTGAACGGGAATGACCGTGATACACAAACTTTTCCTTTGAAAAAATGCATGTGTCAGGATGATGTGTACACCAAAATAACGTATACGTATAAAGCGATGTAATGAAATATTGAGATTAAACGGATTTTAAAATGTGCATGAATGTGTTTATTAAAATAAATCATGGAAGATATGAACATAAAATATGAAAATAGTCAAATAGACTCAGAAAAATTAATTTGTACAGAAATGATGATCTTTGGGTAATTAGAAATGTCTTTACCTTTTCGGTCAATTTTAGTGAATTCTCTACATGGCGGAGTTTCAAGCCCAACATTTATTTTGTGGTCAGAGATTTTGGACTTATATACATTTCATTCTCTTCATAATTCGCAATTTAAGTATGCATTAAATTATAGATATTATTTCCTTTGAAAAGGTCAACATCGTTACTGATCTAGTCATTTAGGTATTATGCGTTCAAATGTTTTTTTTCCTAGAAACATAGTATAAGTATAATAAACGTATGTATTTAAACACCTGGTACAAACATCGGCATGTTACAGAATTCAGGAGCGAATTATGAAAAGCCTTTTGGTGTTTCATCCTGTAACATATTCAAATATATTTGTTTTAGAAAAAATATCGGATTGAAAAAAAGAGGGGGGGGGGGTGCTCGAACGGTTGAAACCAAATATTCACCTGTCTCCGACAATTGCACCATTAACGTTATGGTTTATAGATGTATATTTTATTCATCTTTGAAAGCCCAAATTAATTAATGCACCGTACCATAAGTCATTCTGGTTAGTTTTGGTTGATCTGTTTGCATGCCGTGATCAATGATCAGGGGTTCAATGTCCAGCGGAAACATCATTCTCTTTCCTTGCAATATCAAACATTCGATGTTTAGTACCAATTTCAGTTCAATGTATGTCATCTGCTATTAATTATTTAGCGGAAAGAGAATGCAATCATTTAATAATTCTGTCTTTAATCTAAAGTTCGATCGGTTGTTCATTGAGAACTGCTCACTCATCTTCGTTGCTGGTGATATTTCTATATCATGAGAATATTATTTTCAGTTCAAAAACAAGCCGGCGTGGCCTAGTGGTATCGCGCTGGACTCCTGATTGGGAGGTCGGGGTTCGAGTCCCGCTCTAGTCATGCCGGTGTCATGTCTTTCGGATGAGACAGTGATCCCCGGGCACCTGATCTCACTCCATCACAGGGGTTCACATATGCTCTTCAAGTAGACATACTTTGTTATTTTCCACTTGTTTTTCATTTTCACTGATTTTGTTTGTCCTGTGGTTTGATGATTTTTAGATGTGGTTTGGATTTATTCATGATCTTTATAGTAAAAACCGAGGCCCGTGTCGTAATATGCATGGCACGTTAAAGACCCCTCAATGCTTCGACTGCGTCCGTGGCAAAGGTCAAAATTTGTATGCCCTGCATCAAGCAGATGCCGTCACCATATACGTGAAATATGGTGTGACGTTAAACAAAACTCAATCAATCAATCAGTTCAAAAACAATTGTAACAAGACACAAAATACAGTACAGTAAAAATAGCGAGAAAGTTCCCGTATGTATGTATAAGTATATAAAATATCGTTAGTATATTTACATATAATTTTGAAGTATGGATTAATCATAAGAACTAATCAAATTAGGGAGGCTGTAATTTTTCTTTATTTTGTTGTTTTTTATTTTACTTTTTGCTTTCGATTGAGAGTCCTCAGTTTTTACACACTCAGTTACTTCCTTATCTGATCTATTGCATCAATTCCTGTATTAGGATTTATAGGGAACACTTACATGTACACCAGGGACAGGGCCATACATTTAAATTAATAAAAAGTGCGGTGAATGATAATAAACAATATGAAACACATACACACAAGAAAAACAAATCCTTTAACATCGTATGCGTATTTACAATACAGAGTAATACCTCTGTCATCATCATGTTAATAAATAATTGAATATATTTGTTTTGAATGATATCAAATAAAACGAGATTTTGGCGACGGAGATTTAGTGTAAATCTGCTGATGACATTATTTATTATTAGTACTTTTAGTAGCATTACGCGTTATAAGATATCGAAACTGCCATTGCTAGATTGTGACAAGAGGGGGGTTCTGTTTATTAGTTGTATGATCGTTGTCTCTACCTGATATTGCATGGACCGATGTTGTCGGTATTCTCTCAGACTGAACAATTATGACAGACTCTGGGTCCTCATACGAACGGCTATCTGAAACTTCAGATTGAACTTCCTCTATTTCATTATACACGCTTTCTTCACGTCTATTAACATCCGAGTTAGCATGGTACTTTACAAAGTACGTATTCTTTCTGTATTTCCTTGTCCTGAAACTATTTTCATCGAATGCATGAGAAAAGGCTTGCTTATATATTATAATTACTTGACATTGATAACGAATGTTTGATATGTAAATTACTGCAGTATTTAGCATTTTACAAAAACAATTTAGAAGCACCATAAAATGGATTACAGAATATAAACGTTAACGGAATTTAAAACAAATAATGTCGAACAAAATGTTATCATACTTACTTTCGTATGTGATATATCGAAAATATCAATGATCCACAGATCAACAGTACAAACATTCCTGCTAGTATACCTTCAACATACAAATTTATAGACATTTCTATAAATAAAATCACATAATATGTTGCTTGGCAGTAAGGGTGTCAGATCAGTTTGATTAACATAACCATAAGCGAAACATTCACTTTTTTTCTTAGAATATTCCTTGAAGTTTTTATGATCAGATTGTTACAGTAATTCTACACAAATGTTTTCTTCAAGTCCGTTACATTATCTTGTTTAACACATGGTGGTTGCCACCTACTATTTTATTTCCTTCAACATACAAATTCATTAACATTTTTATAAATAACAACACATCATATAATGTTTAGCAGTAACAGTGTCAGGTCGTTTGATTAACATAGGCATAAGTTAAACAATTTTTTTTTTGTAAGAATATGCTTTGAACTCTTTATGATCAAACTGCTAGAGTAATCCTACATAATAATTTTTGTTTTATATGTCTGTTATATTATCTTGTTTAACATCTGATGATCTCCATCTTTTATTTTATTTCTTTTAGATTCAATGTGTCATATGATTCTGATACTACATATATTTAATTATAAAAGAAATTACCTAAGACGACTTCATTCTTGAAATACGTGGATGAAGTAGAAGACGTCATCGACTCGAATGTCGTAACTGAATGCATAGATGTTTATATTTATATGTGACAAATAATCTTTCAAAGGGTATTATAATGTTATAAAGGGAATGAATAATTTTATTTTCCACAGTATTGAAGATAGGGAAGTAAGGGAAAAAATATCAAAACTATAATCTACGCCATGCCAAGTATTACGTTTATTGACCCTCCTAATATCCTAATAGAAAACTAAATTCCAAGAGATATCACACTGCAACATGGAGGAATAAAGATGCAGTACCAATTGTCATAACATACATATATACGAAATAAATTTACCGTTTGATACCCCATTCTTATCATAAGTACTTGGTGTAAAGTCCACGATGGTAAACGGATCAATGATCGTTGAATATTTGAAGCTGTATTTCGTAGCAGAAGTTCTGAAACATTTCAATAGAAAACATTCCTACGTTTTGTTACATATTTCTGTATTACAGTGAGATGCAGTCTAAACAAAACATTATAATAACGTCGCATTAACCTGAACTTTGCTTTCCTCGAGCGCTCAGGACTGCTGAGCACGCGCGTTTGTGTTAACGCAGACTTCCTCGTGAACTTAATTTCGAGACCCCGTTAACGCGCTTTACTGCCGCGTGAACGTGTTTGACAGCACCGTTTCTTTGCTCACAACTTGAAACTTACATTGACATGTACATAGAAAGATTTGAAGGAGAATCGATATATACTTTGTATTTTTAAATATGAAAACATATTACTGTGTGCATGTAGGTAAATATTTAGAATTAAATAAAACGCTTACGAATTAAGGGAATAAAATATTAAATACAATTTCCGAACATTGAATATAATGAAATTTATTCTTATTTTAAGATAATAATAATATAGCATAATAATAATCAATAATAATAATAATAATAGAAATAATAGTAATAATAATAATAAATACATGAATATATAATTAGAATGTAATTATCCTAGATTTTTTTTAGTATAAAGTTACGAAGATTTTCATAAATACCTTAGTGCATGTCTACGCGGTAATTTCCATTATTATATTACATATGAAACCCTTAATGCGGGGTGTCATTTTAACATTACATTTAATACACGTACATATGGCGACATTTGCGGTAATTTAATTCAATCCCTTTTATCTCCTCCATCCGTACCACTGCAAAGAGAATTACAAATGTAGGCATGTGAAAGCGCGACTGGATCAAGGGCACGCGTGACCGCTTTTGGCGTTAACGTGCATGTTATGTTAAGACTGCACCCATCTGTATTTACTCTATATTGAATTATGATTGAGTTTCAACAACTGAATTCCATCGTAAAACGTGTAATATTATTTACAATAGTACATTTTCGTAAATAATTCTATGACTGCCAGTCTCAGAGTTATCAAGCGGTAATATGTCTGCCGTGGTAAAAAAATTCCAAATTTCATTTCTTAGATATAATTGCATATATCCATGCATTGGTAAGCAAGATCAGAAGTAAGAGCCATAGGCATATGTAGGTTCGCAAGACGATTTGACCGTTGTGCATGCAATGCATTTGAATTCCTGATATGTACGGGTAAAAGAACCGCTTCATGTCAATGCGGGTTTTTTTGTATACAACATTTAGCGTTAAAATTCAGTATGGAAGAAGTAAGTATGGAATAACGTCCTGGTAATAGGCGTATGTAACATTCCACATGCATGTGATTCCCATTTTACTTTAGACAGCCTCTGTCATGTAGTTGGGAGTTATTTACTTTTTTTCACTGATTTTGTATGTCCTCTGGTTTTATGATGTTTGGACTTGTGCTTTGGATTTATCCATCATCTTTACATTTTTAATTGTTTGTACTCTCAGATAAGGAGACACCGTAATATGTTACATATTTATTACCTTTCCGTTGTAATATTGTTTTCATGTTTTTCTTCTTTGTAGCAGCCATCGTCTATTATTAAAAGAAAACTGTTTGTTTTACAGCAGAAAAGAATAATTATGAAAATAACTAATTAGAACACATAAAACTGCGTGTAAATCAAATATCGGGCATAAGAGACGAAAATATAAATTTATAGATGTTATTATTTATTATATATAGTAATTTACTTACATTTATACATCTGATATGACAATAATGTGACATTTGCTTTACTTGGACACTTTCCGTTGATTGAGCACTTGATATACATGATTTTTGAAATGTCACTACCGTGAATAAGTGGACATCCTTCTAAATTAAATAAAAATAATAATCATCATCTGAATTTATGTACTTTTAATATATAAATTTTATTTAATTTTTTTTTTTTTTTTGGAATTAAAAAAGAAGCAAAGAATAATTCGTTCACTGACCTTCTACTTCTACTACTAAAAATTTTCAATAATATATAGTCCAAAACCATTTACATTTCATTTTATTAAATATACGTTATAATTTGTCAGTCTTTGTATAGTGCTAATTGATTTTGTAATACATGCAAAGAAATGTGATTTCGCTTTTTAGCTAAAATTGCAATCCATTAATGATTTAAGTAAGATTAAAATAACGCCTCTAGTGTTATATTCCAATGCAATATATATGTAAATGGCTGTAATTCAGTGTACTGAAATCTTACTATCAGCTTGGAAGGACAAAGGCATCATACAAAATTCAGCAAATGTGTCCCATGATGATTTCATACAATGATACACAAAACCGTTGTCTACGTCACACAACTTCAGAGATTTTCTTTGAATCCAGTGGTTTAACTCCAACGGACATGATGATACATTTGTCAGTTTCTTGATACTGAAGGCACTCACATTTACATAAAAGTATACCAAGGCTGCACATGCATATGTATGCATTATTTACATGTCCGAGACCTTTTATCTTGATGTTTGGCTTTGGATACAAAATCCGTTTATCCTCATTCACACTGACAATCTTTCACTTAATTCATCTTAAATTACACAGCAATCTTTATACCATATTATAATATCTTTAAATATTATGTGATTGTTGAATTCTGATTCTCCTATATACGTTGATCACTCCATTCTTGTAGCGAAATGCATTATTTGATGAATTTTATTGAAATGATATAAATAACCTGGTAAGAAGGAAATACATCCGCATTTCCTTGCCAAATCATTTCTACGGTATCTAAACGACGCATATGGTACATATCAAGGGAAATGTACTGAGTATGATGTTAATATTTCTTCTTCAGCATGGATATTTCAAAATATGTCGTTTCGTATTTTCATGTGCAATAACTATTAGATATGTAATTATGTATACCGGTTTCGCATTTTAATATATTTTGAAAATTGCATAATTTATCATGGTTTAAACTAATTTGTATTATATTAATAATCAAAGTTTACTGACATATTTGTAAAGACATAGCTCTATACCTACTTTATTCACAATTTTCTATCTGAAGAAAGTGTTTAGTTTTGTTCTTATAAAAATATCGTCCAGAGATATAAATGGAAGGACGATTAAAACCAAAACTCCTATTTCCTTATAATTTTTTTCAATTATTTTGACATGAATTTTTTTCTAATTTTCTCACATTTTTTGTTTTTGGTAAATGCCGCATGTTAGGCTATATTTAAATTATGCCTTCACCATACTTCATACGATTGAGAAGATCGAATAGATTCACCCATATCCCAAGGTTTTCGATGTATCACCAGTGACCACACATTTAGATGCTGGCAGATACCATGGGTTGTCTGTACACACACTTAATTGGTACACATGTACATATACAGAATCCCACATAGTTCAAACGGGATCTTCCTGCTTCCGTATACCCCCATCAAGTATACAGCTGTACCACACCTACCCAATCATGTGTCTCTGACAAGTATACTTATAAGATTTGCATCACGCTATAGGCACGCCGATCCTCTGCCTTTAGGAGTAGACAGTAAACAACGAGGTCCCGTGTCAAAGTATGCTTGGAACGTAAAAGATCATTCACTGCTTCGGATGGGTCTGTTGCAAAAGAATAAATTTCTATACGATGCATCAGGCAGTTGCCGTCACTAGATGCCTGATATAATAGTGGAGTGACATAAAACAATAATCAATCATTGAATAGTTAGTGTTTGACGGGCAAATGGGTGTGAAACAAGGAATTACGTGTAGATGGATTGCGAGAAAGTTGGACAAAGCTATTCTCCCCGTCTTTTTCCGTTTAAGGCATAAAAGGAACTAAATTTAGTGTCAACTTTTACTTGAATGTCCCAAATACGAATATTATGATCTGTTAATTAATTAAATAATATTTAATGGTGAACTAAGTTTATATGGAACATTGAATAATCGATTTGTCACTTCTATCTTGAAATCTAAAACTCCACCTACTGTTTCTATATTCGACTGAAGTATTAACAATTGAGGTCTTTCAATGTAATGAGAAAAGGAATGAAGGAGGGGACACAGATGTTCCATCTTAAAATATAATTGCATCTCTATGTGGTTCTAAGTGTGTTTATATCCTTTTATCAAATATGATACATTTCTGCTTAACTGATTTAATTTTGTTTTCCATATGAAAATAAGACAAACGCAACAAAACAAACACAAAGGTAATGAAATATATCAAATGAAATGCTGTATTGTGTATTTTTTGCGACATTTATAGATTAAATGCATGCATTATCCTAGTTATGTGGTAGTAAAAGTGTCTTGAGGTCAGCATACATCAATTATTCACTTCATTACGATTTCATCTCAAATACTGCTTTATTTATCTATTGATTGGCTTTTATTTACATCACTCGATGATAATTTCGCGTATATGGTGACAGCACATACCGGATGCATTGTACAGAAATTTTAACCTTTGCAATAGACGCACACCCTTGCATTTGACATCAGAAAAGTATGACACACAATACATACCGCTATTTTGTGGTTTAAGGAAGGCAATTTGTACTTGTGTGTTAAACACATACATGCAAGAGAATATTAATTAATTGAATGTCACTTGGCATTTACTACAGATTTACCATGGTGAACAGATCTGACCTCTGGAAACCAGAGTTGAGATCAATTGGCAATTAAATTTGGTACGTATTCGAGGCGTGAAATAGACTAACTGCAAAACATAGCGACCAACCTACTAAGAATGATGCAAACATAGACGGTTGTTAGGGTATAATACCCACCTATGCTTTTAATGGACGTAAGATACCAACTTCACAATTATGTTTACGCATATACAATGCACGGCAAGAAATTTGAAAATTGATTTTACTTACGTTTACTTATATTGATGTCGCCTTACATATTTTTGATAGCATCATAGTATTCTATAAAAGTTTCGCGTGTAATAAAAATTTGTATGACCTCTCTTCTAGAGAAACATGTTGATCCTTCTTCTGTATATGGAGGATTATTAATCAATTTATAAAAGTGTGTCCTTTGATTGTACTGCAGTGACGGTGGGTGGCCCTAAATTGGTTAACTACACCAATAGAATGACGGTTGTTACTTCAAATGACCGTCCTAAATCGGTATCGTACCCGCAACGAATGTTTTATAATGTCGTTTTTCCGTGTATATTCTACTATTATCATGTTTTTGTGTTTGTCCTTGATGATTTGTGTCATACAGCTTTATCAGATGTCTTCTGTGTCTCTCTTAAAATGTGGAAAAGAGTTTGTTTTAAAACGGTATTATCCTAAATCATATCTGAGGTTACTTACTTTAGTGACTATCCAAAGAAAAATATAACCAGTTGCATTATGCATTGTTACTTACTTACTTTTTTGTACAAACTTATACTCATTTTTCCGTGACAATTGGCATGTTTTATGCTGTTCTTTCTAAGCGGGGCAGAGGAGGATTTTACTTTATTGAAAAATATTATGCGACTTATGGAATACAAATTAATGCGCCTTTCAATTACCTTTGTCTTTAATGCCCCTGCGTTTATTATTCTAATTATGGTTTCTACACATAAATCGAAGCCGCAGTGGCTTAGTGGATAAGGTGCTGGGCTGGTGATCGAGAGGTACGGGGTTCGACTCTCGCCTTTGGTGCACAGGTGTTATGTCCTTCGGCATGTAAAAGATCGTCAGTGTTTTGGGTGGGTCTGTTGCAAAGGTCTAAATTTCTATGCAATGCATCAGGCAGATTCCGTCACCATTTACGTGAAATAATCGTGCAGTGACGTATAACAATATTCAATCAATCAATCAATACCTAGAAATCGCTGTATCTTTTTTACATTATATATACTATAGCATATATTGTCTTTTCAGCTACAAATAAAAATGTGCATTTTTATACCATTTTTATACCTTTAGTTGGAGAAGTGATATTATATCGATCGTGGTTCCAAGTTCAATTAAATACAACATCAAACGGAAAGCTTTTTCCCTCATTCTTTCCTAAACAACAGTTGTTAGGGACTCACTTATAGCAACGGAAGTATTCCTATATTTTTTGTTGCTACCTAATAAGATCGTTTCTAGTTGAAGCTTAATAATGACATCATTCCTAGATCCATCGATTGGATTATGTCCGTAAGTGTATCTCTCATAACTGTCAACACATGTAAAGGTACAACATCGTTCACCTGCGAATTTAACAACTGCATATGATTGTTTTCAAAACTCTTCATTTCTTCATACAACTTTTTCTTGCAGACTACATAGATTTCTAGGTTACCACGATGACAACCTATGTACAAATTGATGTCCGGGATTCCCCCAAAGACTGCCCTTGTTGGTACACATATCGACATGCTGCCGGTAAATATAGTCTTTTTTAAACTAAATTACTCATTATCTTTCCGCTTGGTGAGTGCAGTTTTATAAATTGAAATTTATTAAAGATGCTCTGTCTATCACAGCCTGAATTCAACGCTATTGAAAAGTGAATCCTTGGTTTGCTAATTAATTTAGGCTTCCCAATAATTAATGGTTAATGCAAGAATTTAAAACTTTTTTAAAATAAAATGACTTCTTGTAGGATAGCGTATCGTCCAATCGTCTCATGGTTTTCAAGCTTTACAAGTAATAGTATTATACCAATTTAAAACACGAAAGTAACTATGGTCATACGACTATGGCACTAACAACAATGTACCTCAGTGGTCATTCATGGAGCCCTGAAATCAGAGCTGAGGCCATGTGCCCGGGAGGAGTGAGAGTCAACTATGTGGCTAGCCACATCCTCCGCGAATGTCCATAAATACAGACTAAACAAATATACTTCAGCACTGTATATTATACAGAAACACTGTGTAGAACTTCCCACAGCCACACAACATGAAGAAAAAGGTATAAGTCAAACCCTGCTGTATATTCCCCAAAATTACATCGCCGTCAACAATGATGAGGTGTTCGCACTACAGCTACCTGATTATGCCTAATATACACATAGAAATAATCAAATTTCTTTAAAATAATCAGAAGATATCATGTTAAATAGTTGATTAGGCACAAGAGACATCAAATGTGGCGGATGACCTTTTCCTGATGAGAATGGCATTGACGCTTAAAGTTAATGACATATACCCGCTTGCTGCAAAAAATTACTACCATAAATTGTTTGCTGACGAATTGCAATCCGTCTACAAAGAACACAGTCTTGGCTGATCCTACTGGAGTGGAAAAGACAAGTGAAAAATGAGAAAGGAACGCCCAATCTGATGAAAGTAAGGCGTGTTCGAAATGCATCAGGGATGAAATCCCACATATTGTGCAAGGCATGTTACACATTCATGATATAAGTTTCAATTTGCATTATATATATTTTTGGGTCAAGAAAGATATGAAAAATTTCAGGTGATAACTACTCAGCAAAAATATGTAAGGAGTAGACAACAACGTTACTCAGAAAGTTCTTCCGTCAATACTAGACCGATACACTTTATCCAAAACATTCAGTACATTGATATTCTGAGAAGTGACCTATACCAACCAATTTACACCACGAGTTTGAAACTATACTTGGTATTTACCTGTATCGAAAATTTCTAATGTACGTAAGCTGTAGGTGTTGATAGCCAGCAAAACAGGTAATATTAACTCTAGACAGTTAGTTGAGATTAATTTGTGCTCTCTAGTAGATTTTCTTCGTTTCTTTTGAATCTCATTTTTGATATTCTTTCGGTTTTTGATCGAGTTGGATTTATCTACTTTTTCAATAAATGAAAGAGTATTCTGTCATATCATGTATACATAATGCTGATAGGTATAGGGACATTCAACAATTTCCATGTTTTATAGGTTATCCGACAGAAGGATGAGCATCGTAAGTTGAATTACATCAAATACCATTTTATGTATAAACTTTTTCTGTTAACCTTTATTACATATAGTTAAATCTATCAAATCGTCTACTATAGTCTGATGGAATATAGGCACGTTGATATCCGTCGCAATATAGAAAAGAAACGTAAAATAAAAACAAGAAATATTTTACATTGTTTGCAGTAAGAAATATCGAAGAGTTCACGATACAGCGCTAATATCAATCTAATTTTGATGTTTTCGCCATGAAGTAACAGTCAGAATATAAATAACAAAAGTTTGGCTGTTTGCAGTGACAATACCAAAATAGTTGTCTATATTATAAATGTGAATATAAATCGATTTAACTATTAATATATTTTTTCTCTTAAATATTTTCGTTTGTTTGGATCCTGCATATCTACAAACAGATGTTCAGAGTGAACTTCTATATACGCTGTCGCTGATAGGATATCGAGTGAGTACATCCATGTGGGACTAGAGTTAGGATTAAAGGCAGATGGCATTTTGAAACTTCTGAAGAAGTTTAAAGGAAGAACAGTTGTGTTGATACGCGTGATGCTCCAGGATTGGTTCAACAATAATAAAGAAACAGCACACGTTAAAATCCTTAATTTGGCAACTGCCCTCCTTAATGCATAAAGTGATATCTCAGTCTTGCGTGAGTTTGAAAAACAGATATCCCATGACAGAAATAAACAAAAAGCAAAGAAGAAATAGGAGAGACTGTGAAAGGGCATTAAATATCGTATAGCACAGACATGGTAAAAGACTCTAAGAAATGGGACATATCTGCATGACCTTGTCTATACCTTTTCCAAGATTGGAAATGAAATGTTTGTGCATGTTTTAAGAACAATTAAACCGATATATCGCGGAGAGTTTGTAGATAATTAGACATTTTTGTGTTCTGTTTATTATGTAATGTTATTTTTAACGAATAGAATATATTTATTTCTTATTTTTATTTATACCCTTATTAAAAGTATCATACAATAATACACCAGATAATTTCATGTCTCAATATACTATAGCACTTCAATAAAAATCAGATATACAAAAATGAAATAGTGAAATGAAGAATTGCTGAAGGCCAATAGGGAAAGAATTGCAAAAATGCAGCCCTGTCTCGTGATTGTTCCTAACATGATGATATTTTGTGTCATTTTCTGCCGTACACACATTTCTCTGTCATAGTTCTTCCCTATCTTATAAGTACACATTTAGGGACCGACATTCCATGTAACGCAAATCTGTTAAGAAAATCATGTAACAGATTTAGGCTTTATCTTTCAATTATCTTGTTAAAGCAAGTCTATAAATCCCCAGTACAATACAGTTCTACGTGTTACATTATCCAAGAACAGTTTCAGAAATTCCTGTAGAATGGGGAAGAGGGGCGGGGTGGATTTTTCAACCCTTTGTTAGTAATTTTTATCGAGGTAATATGTAGGGAATTGAACTTCAAAATAGCCGAAGCTGATAGTTTCAGTAGAAATTTTCAATGTGAATTATAATTGAGGGCAATTCAACTTTTCCATGCATACGTTTATGGCTATTATACTATTACGATCGTTATACTAACGATATGAAGTGAATCCTTTATCGCAAAAAGCTTAATCTTTTCTTTCTTGTTTTAAATTAAGGATCAAGTGCCCGGTGGGGACTTGTCAATTTCCGACCTTTCCCTAAACAAATATCAATATTATATATAGAACGGATGACCCCAAGTAAGTACAAGGTGTTGTACTTTCATATGCAACCCACAGTTCGCCCGTGGAAACAAAACCCAAAACTAATATTGGTCAGTATCTATATAATATGACAGTAGTAGTATATGGCAGCTCTCCGTTTTCATTATTCGAGGGTTTCTCTAGGACACACTTTCAACACGTGCTCTCACTTGATGTTCATCCTTTTTTTTTCGGAGGAACACAATTATTTTGACTTAACAGAATCGAAAGGGTATCGCTACCGTCAACAATATATTTTAGTTATGAGAGCTGTTTTGATATTCTTACGGATCATCTCACTTGTTTTCTATGCTTTTTCTAATATTTGAGAGATTGTGCTAGAGAATCAAAAGCATTTAATCCGCCGCTTTATTCAAATGTCATTGTCTCACATAAACTTTTCTTTATGTTATACATTATCCTTCTCATTCCCCCGAAAATATCTTATAATCTTACAATTCTTAGCATCAATACATTTTAAAAATTGATACTAAGCAATGAATAACTTTACAATAAAAAGATTTGGGAAAATGGAGTTGCCTTTGTTCGCCTTCTAAAATTTGTCAATTAAAAATTAAATACCCCGATCTAGATCTTAATTATCAACATTGTAGTAGTATAGTAGTAGTAGAACAAGCAGTGTCGAAGTCGTAATAGAAGTATTACAAATAAAGAAAGATGAGTAGGAGTATTGGTAGCTCTAGTAGAAACAGCGTAGTACTAGTAGTAGTAGAAGCAACATTCAAGTAGAATTAGAGAAGGTAGAATATTAGTGAGACCAATTTATACTAGAGGTTATAGTAGTAGAACTAGCAGTATTGAAGTAGTAGCAGGAAGAAGAAATGGTCGACGATTATTTGTAGTAGTGGTTGAATTGATGGTAGTAGAAAAGGTGGTATTAAAATAGAATTATGAGTGGGCGGAATATTAGTAGCAGGAATTAGATTGGAAGTATTGGTAATAATAGTGTAGCTGGGTAAGTGTTACTGGTAGTAGAAGAAGTATTTAAGTAAAATTAATAGTAGGAGGAAGATTAGTAATAATAGTAGCACATATTCAAATAAGTTAGCAGTAGTAGTAGCCGTAATAGTAGTATTAGTTGATGAATTGAATAGGTCAACAGTAAACTCGTTCTAGAACTAAATAAGAGACAAACAAAACTTCAACCGTGATAACAGTTTTTCATTATGTTAAGCCACTTAAGGTGCCGTCACTAGCAAATTTTGCTATTATATATTAATTGTCGTTACACACTGAAAGCGGTAAATACCTCACGTCGTCCGGATAAAGGAAATAATAGGTCCGAAATATTTACCACTACTTTATAACATAAGAGCATTTATTTCATTATCGTTTACTTAGTATCTAGTGCTTTATATTAATCTATCTATATAACGTGCAGTATCGACATTTGCCATTGCGACAATCTTGGACATGGACCGTTGCTGCAATCCTTTTGTGCTTTTGATAATTATAAATACATATTTCAGATACCGCGAATTTAAGCAAACCCCTCCCAAATAAAATGCAAACAGAATCTATTTATTTACATTTATATATATGTAAAACATTATGTCAGCCACAAATCCGCAGTATGTTGACTACAGAAATAGAATAAATAGAGTGTGGAAAATATATGTGGATTAAAATCTGATACAAGATATATGAGCAACGAAATAAATATATATGAAGAACTGAGAGAGTATGCATCATCTCATACCATTGTTTATCAATGGTAGCAAATAGAAAGTATTAACAGAAAAATGCAATCGTTGGGTATGTATCCCGCCGAAGTTTTCGTCACATCATGTGTACTGCACTTTAAATGTACTATTATTTGACCAAAATGATAAATGCTATTCGATATACACTTCGTACCTAAATAACGCATAAAGAGATAAACAGTGAATGGAGGTGAAGAGTCACTGACGTGAAGGGAGGAAGTCATCGTAATAATACGGTCATTGTGACTGTTCCACTCAGAGTGATGGCATCAACATTTTACAATCTATCGTACACATGCACCATCGCTTTATATGTTGCTACTTAAGTATAAATTTAGTGGTGCATTATTACGTTTAACTATTACGCATAGTATGTTTCAAAATCGTTCATCAGGATCAATGGTATCTGGAATTTATCATGAAACATCTTGTGTGTTAATATGTCTCCTAAGCCAGTGTGGCCCAGTGAATGATGTGTTCGGCTTGTGACTGAAAGTTCCCGTGTTCGATTCCCATCGTGGTCACACCAGTGTTCTATCTTTCGCATGAGACAGTAAGAACCGAGGTCCCGTGGCACGTAAAAGATTCCTCACTGCTTTAGGTGGGTCCGTTGCAAAGGTATAAATTTCTATGCAATGCATCAGGCAGTGCCATCAGGCAGGTGCCGTCACCTTATACGTGAAATAATCGTGGGGAGAAAGCGGCGAAAAACAATAATCAATCAAACAAGAACATGTGTTCTAACATTACTCAATAGATACATGAAAGCGTCACAATATCAGGACGCAGTTCGAGAAATGGAAGAGGGTTGAAAGGGATGTAATCGTTTTGATGTAGATATTAAATAAAGGAGGGGAGGCATACTTTAAAAAATGGAAATGATAGTTATGTAAAAGTTTTGCTTAAATAATGGTTTAACCTACAAGATCCCCAACCTACTGAGTTTGACAATAGTATCAACACAATAGTTTATACGATACAGTCTTCAATTGAGAACCTAACTTTCTTTACTATTTTATTATAATATATCGTGATGGAGTAAAAACGGTAACGTGTTCAAAGTCGCAATATGCGATCTCTGAAGAGGCTATTTTAAATGGAGACTTATAGTTCTACAAACTTGGTTAATAAGATGAAAATTGATTTAAAATGGAAAGAAGTATGTGAAAATGGTATTTCCTGATATATTTGTAATTTTGCGCTTTTCTTCCACCTTTTTATTTTTCCATTTGCTCTCTTTTTTTCTCTCTCTTATAAGAAATGATGTACATAAAGCAACATGTGATTATGTTGTATAAGAATCTACAAATGAAATAATTAAACAACATAGTTTCTTTTTTTTTTCTGCTAGCATACATATGTTTTGTAAGCAGTATACAAAACCGACTTTGATTATTAAATTGAAAATTAATTCCAACTGGTTAAAAAACCCGGTAAAAGTGTTGATATTGCAATACTATCATAGATCTGTATCTTCTCTTTTTCTTCTCATTTTTTTTTTTTTTTTTATCATTTTCATCCCTTTCCTAAAGTTTCCCTCTCACTCTTTTTCTGTTACTACTAGCAACACACACGACAGCAGGTTGAATTGCCGGTCAAAGTTCTGTATTGGGAAAAACTAGAGTCCTAGTAAAACCGTCCGGTAAGTACACTGGAAGACGATCTTTCCTGGCTGAACCTAGGAATCAGATACTGACTTAACAAAGTTGTGAGGCTACAGTGACCTTTCGATGTGGCTTTCCGATCCAAATTCCTTTCAGATCACTCTGTCTTCTTTCGTAAATACTTATAGCATTTGAAATGCAAGAAACAATGAAGATCACTCTCTCCAATTTCTATCTGATCTCTTTCTCATTTAATAAACACTTTCAAAAGAATAATATAAAACTATATTCCGATACATATAGCAATAAAACCAAATACCATGACTAAGTAAATTAGAGTTACCTTTCTTTACCTTATGAAGAATAAAAATATAGCGCTTTCTGCTAAGGGATAAATCGAGTTGACCTGTTCAGTGACCTAGCTGATCAAGGATTAAGTATCACATATCTTAATCCCATTTTATCTTTTAATACATGAAGGAAAATGGTAGCTAGTCTAGAAAACGTATGCATACCTCGTTCAAGTTTTGTTTTTGAATACAACAGTATTTCCTTTTTAATTGTCAGTGTTATGTACTTATAGGCACTTCCGTTTATCTGATTGGTTTTGGTAGAGGATCTAACAAAAATATGTCTTCACTATGTTCACCGCCCAATCTCTGTCAGATCATATAAATTCAAAATGAACATGTATAATTAGATCTTTGTGTTTTATATTAAAATTTTTAGTGATATTATACATAGACATGTCGTTCACGTGCATGCATATGACAAACGAATGTGAATAAAGATAAGGATGGCTGAAGTAGAGGAAGGAAGCTATTGAAATAACACGGCTACTGTCAATGACCCATCACAATGATATTAAATATCACACCTGTTTCCTATGTATAATGTTTAATGATTGACATTGTTAGATAACGTTAACGTCATTATAACTTTCATCTTTTTAGCAAAACTTGTCCCGAAATACAAGTTTATTTTGGTTTATCATGTCTTGTTTGTGGACATTTCGGTCCATACGTTCGTTGAAAATGGGGAACTTGGTTTTTTTGTAAAATGTCAAAGAATGACAGTTTTTCCCACTGAAAATATGGTTGAAATCCCAATTTCCTTGTATCCGTCAATGATAAACCATGATAAAGAAGCTCAGCGTAATATAAGCACCGTATCTTGGATCGGCTAGTAGGCCAAAATAAAGGATTATGCATTCAGCGGAGACTTGTCAATTGCCAACATTTGCAAGATAAAGCGGTCGATGTCTGGTGTCAATATTGTACATTTTATACATCTATGGGGTTGAAACAGGATGAAAAGAGGTTAAACATAATGGTGGGATAGTACACTTTACAAATGTTATTAAAGCAAATTTCGGCCATGAAAATAACTGAAACAAGATGATATGACAGGACTGAAATCAACGGTCATTAATCTAATGTGGCTCTGATAGATGAGGTGCTCAACTCCTGAAATGTCCATTTCCCCCTTATCTCTCCTAGCAACACACACCATAGTAGGATTTTAATTGCAGTCAAAGTGAAAACTTCCCGTAAGTACAATGGAAGACGTTCTATCTTGATTGAACCCAGAAATCAAATCCAGCTCCGTTTCGGATCACTCTGTCTTCCTGCATACTTATAGGACGTGAAATGGATTCAGCAACAACGATAACTAAGATTTATTTGTTTGTATGTTTTGTTTTGTTTTGTTTTGCTTTTGGGGGGGGGGGGGGGTTGGGGGGGGGCTGTTTTTTGGTTTTTGAGGGGTTTTTTTTTTTTTTTTTTTGGTTTTTGGTCTTTTCTCATTTAATATACACTTCCAAAATAATGATATAAATATCATTGTGATACATACAGAAATAAATAAAATATATTTCATGGCGAAGAAAATAAGAGTTGCCATTATTTGCCCAATGAAAAAAATAAATATATAGCATAATCCACATTATGTATTTAATTGTATGATACCCTACTGAAAATGTAATGGTCCTTGTTGTAAACTATAGATCGAGTTGACCAATTCATCATCCGATTTGACCACGGACAACGTATATCATGATTTAATTCATGCTGTCTTTTAATACATGAGGGAATATGGTAACTAGTTTAATATCGCTTCATGGGATACCTGATGGGGCTCTTTCAAATGAAAAAAATATATATATATCTATTTTTACATAATACAGTATTGATTTATAGCAGTCAGTGTTATGCCCTAAACAGTCACTTTCGTTGAACCGAGGATCTAAGGAGATATGTATTGAGTATGTTCATAACGACGGCTGAAGTAGAGAAAGGAAGACAATAAAATAACACTGCCTCTGTGATGGAACCATTACATTGATATGTAGTATCACACTTCTTTCCCTCATTTATACTTCGCTATATATGTATGCATTAAATGATAGACATTGTTAGTTATGGTGTAAGGGGTCACGTTGGCTATGGGAAATAACGGTTTCGGTGACTTAGACGTCATCAGAGGTCACCAGAACGTGAACCCCTTACGGGGCTTCACCAGATCTTTATACGCAATGGGACAAATGGAGAAGCGGAATAAAGATATGGTATTAATCAGATTGAAAATAATATTACAATGTCGTCTTTCTTTGCTTTCTAAAGGATAAAAAAGTAAACTGCTAATGTACCGGATATAATAATACCCCTATCGAAATCTTATCTGTCATAGTCGATCATGCGGTGAATCAATTGATCAAGTTTACCAAGGGTTTAGACAACGATTCAATCAATCATATTCAGTGATATACATGAAGAACAGGTAAATGGTTTTAACTTTATGCGATACTCGAGAGGGCTATTTCAAACTTCAACGGATACATCACTCATGTTTTGTTTGTGCATAATAGAGTATCTGCATACAGAGACATCATAATGCAGGGTTAAAAATAGAATTTCAATGTGTTTACCTTCTAGACATTGTCAGATAGTGCGAATTCACATTCAAAACAAAACAAACCTTCAGATCACGATTCAATATGGGTAACAATTAATACAATATAAGTCAAAGATGGCTAAATGGGATTAGAAAGGGGGAGAGGGTGGTTTCGGGGGTTGGAGTTTTTGAATATCCTTTGATGGTTTTTATAGTAATTATATTGTGACGTCTCAAGGCATTTAAATCACTAGATCACAAAGGTTTATTTAATTTATTTTGTCCAAGATAAAGAATAATGGATCCAATGTTTAGCATATACTAGTTATATTCGCTGCTCGTTTTCAATATTATACACAGAACAACTCAAGGTCTGGTTTGGGAGAGGAATCATATAGTTTCATGTTTTCCTACAGGTCCGCAGTATATACGTGTATAATTAAACATAAAATAGAATAAAATAATTGTCAAGTTTTATTAATTTGTGTTTTCTTTGCTTATCAGTAATGGTTTTATAAATATTGGCACTTATAAGGCGTGTCCGTCCGCATGTTTTAAAATATGATTGGATACTTCAAAACCAATTTTCTACGGCGTTTTATCTAGCTGTTTCATATATTGTATTTCAAAATTAAGTTGAGTACTAGGTTATGTAATGATTCGTTTCTGTTCGTATTATTTTCCTTGATTCCAGATCAATCGTTTTCCTTAATCCTAACTCTTTATGGCCATAATACCACATATTGCACTTTTTTCAAGTGATGAGTAAAGGATCATTTCTCCCAAGTTGTATTTCCGTCTTTTCGAATCAAATAAATATCACTAGCATAATATGACCTGAATCGTGTAGCAAATTTGGTAAAATTCCATACAACGTTATCGACGCTCACAGGTTCGAGTCCTGCTGGTGGGCGCTCACTAAAACTAGTACGCGGACGCCGACGCGGACTTCAGAAAGTCCGACTTGAAAATGAAAAATAGTGATTTCTCTAAAAGTTCGAAATATTCCTTTGTAAAACTTTCTACAGACATTGTAATGGACATGTTTATTCTTATCAATGCCAGATATTCACAACTTAAATCCTAAATTTATCATTTGAGGCACTGATCTGTTACAAACTCACTAAAACTAGTACGCGGACTTCGACGGCCGACTTGGGATGTCAAGACGAATATTCGTCTAATTTCAATAAATAACAACATAAACTTAATTGTTATGAATAGTGTAAGCGTAAAGAAATGTAAATACTTCTTATTTATGCTTAAGGACATCTTTATCGGCGATAAAACAAGGTTTGTTTACCTTGTGTGACAGCGGTCTCGATCATTTAGAAAAGCCGACTTCGGTTTCAAACGGACGCGTACGGCGGACTCGAGAACTACACAGACTTTCCATTCCATTCCAAGTCGGCCGTCGAAGTCCGCGTACTAGTTTTAGTGAGTTTGTAACAGATCAGTGCCTCAAATGATAAATTTAGGACTTAATACCAATTTTCTGTAACCATCAACCTTAGGTGGGCACGCATAGTTGCCAATTTAATTGAAACTTTCTGACGATGATCGTTGTGGTGAAATATGAAAAAAAGTCTACAGGAGTCATGTTGTTTAGTGCACCGTTACCATGGCAACCAGGGTTCAATTCTGGATTTATACTATTTTTTGCATTTGAGGATTAAGGGCAAATTCTATTAATAAACTTGATTGTATGGGTTAATTATATCTCTGAATATGACAATTAACTAACTTTTGAATATTATTAGCACTTTTCACCAAGTTTTTTCTTATATTATTATGTTACATAGTACTTATTTTTCATTATTTTCATACCTATTCCATACGTAATATCAACATAAAATGTTAAGCAACGCAGCGCTGCCATGAAAAAGTAAACTATGTGGTAGAAAAATATCTTTCTGTATTTTTCAAAAGTCTAAAAACATTTCTGGGGCTATTTAAGATTCTCCTCAAAATTATTGGAAAACATCTCTGAAAACTGCATTTAATTTTAGAAAAAGGGGATTCTCCTATGAATACTCTCCATATTGGAGGAAGCAAAAGTCATTTGTTGATGTTTACAAAGGAAATGGATGTATTGTGAACGTCTGCAGTACATAGAATTTAAACATTTTATTTGATTTATATAATATGAATATGTGTTAGAGTAGAATGTCAATTTTATCACAAAGCTAAACACATTACTTGCTGATTGGAAAAGTAGGTACAAATCAGGGTACTGCATTGTAGCAGATGGAAACATCGAAAATGAAATTGTGTGATTTACCTCCGTCAGATCTCGATCAAATTGTTTATTTCTTCGAATCGTTATTCATTCTTTTTGGAAACAAACAAGAAAAGAAAACGACAATTTTTTTTTGCGAAATACCATCTTACATCAGTAATCATAAGCAGATCGGATCGTACATTGTCATTGGCAAATGTTGTGACAATTAATGAAAAGTATGGAGTAGTCATACTCAGTGCCAGTTGGAAAAGGTGAGTCTTTTTTATTTAATATAAGATAATCTTTCTTTATCTCAGTAAAACACAACAAACATGGATAACAAATGCAAATGCTTTTGCTGATGTCTTGCCTTTGACGACATTTAATTACTGAATTACTTTTATTTTTATCAATTTTTAATGTTCATTTACATCTAAGGATTATTAACCTATAATGTAGTTTCAATTGAATATTAGAATATAAATGTATGGAAAAATCATCATTTTAAAATGGATTTCATCCACTTTCCCAGTGGAGTAAGAAGCAAATCAAAAGAAGGGGGGGGGGGCAAAAATCATGAAATATTTTTCTTGCTACTGAATGAGTTCATTAACTGTTTGATTATATTAAATCATGTATCACCATGGGAAAAATCACATGTTAAAAAAAGGGGGGAGGCAGCACGGCCCCCCCCCCCCCCTGTTCCAACGCCTATGTTTCAGGTTCCTGTGTTTTATATATATTGTTTGCACTGACAATACATAAATTATAATGCTTCAATTTTTCATCACTAAGGAGAGGCCTGGAATATACCAATTGTGTTATGGGTAAAGACTTCGTTTTTATCTTTAGCAATGATTTTCCAATTTTGTCCATTTCTGAAATTTAGTAAGTTAGTTATACTGTGGTATATTGGTACTATGTAATGCATTACTTGCTATTCATATCTGCTGAAAAATAACTGAAAATATGATAAAATTATACTAAATTATTTTATCAATAAAATGTTTCATATGATTACAGGCACCTGTATTTGCAGAGATTTCAGAAGAGGATTACTTGAAAGTCAAGTTAATTTATATAATATTACATAGATTGTATAACTAATTTACCTGCAAAGTTTGTACATGTAAATGATTACAGTATTCTTGTCTAGTCCCCCCCCCCCCCAAAGTTATTGAAGCAATGTCTGTATGAACTGTCCCCATCTCTGTTACATCATACATTTCAGTACAGACTAAACTAAACTAAGGGCAAGTAACTTAATAAGAGTTTCACTTTGGGGTGTTAGCCTGTTAGTGAACCAAGAATTTCTGTCCGTGGAATTTTGACAAATTACAAAGCCTGTCTTTTTCATATGACTTTTATTTTTTTCCTCTTGCGCGGATTTGAATAATTATTCACAGAATCGTTGCCAAGGGTGTGTCAGGACATTGAACAAGGTCAAGGTTACAGTGCTGGTGCTCTTATTTCTAGTTGTTTAAAAATTAACTTTCAGGTCATTATACCTTTATTTGTATAAATACAGGTCAGAGTGTTTCATGTGCTTGTACATAAAATTAAAGGGGACAGATACATTCATTTTGTGATTTTTATACAAAGAGAAATAGTATTTTGAAATTATTATTCAACAATCACTGTGCATTTTGAACTTTGTTATTTAGAATAAACAATTTTCAGGTTATTCAGGACATTTCACTGTCAGGTCATAATACATTACCCCAATAAAATAGTATCTTTTTCCCCAATTTCAGTCCTTTAATTTTTATTGTGAAATTATAAGAAATTCATTTGTCATTCCAACTTTTAATGTCTTGGTTCGATAGATCGAGGGCATATTGTTTTTGTCCTGTGTGTTTGTTTGTCTGTCTGTTGTCAACTTTAACCTTGGCTATAACTTTTGAACCTTGACGGATAGAGACTTCATATTTGACATGCATACTCAACAAATGAAGCCCTCTCAGATGACACCAAGGTCGATGACCTTTTGACCTTGACAATGACCTTCATGCTATAAATAACTTTTTGGACTTTGGTGCCATTGGGGGCATTAGTGTTTCCAAACACAGCTTGTTCAATTTAAATTGGTGCTAGAGTTATGTATAGTAGGAGGGGATTGTAGATTCTTCCTTTTGCCACTTCTTACTGCCTTCAAGATTTTCCATAATATATTACAGGGTTGTTGCCCAGGGCCAACTTAGCATGTGTCATCTTGTGGTCCTGAATAATCGGGAAAGGGAGAATGCTTCCATACTTTCAAATTTCATATATCTTTGAAACTTAAAGCAACAGGCATATAGTCCCATGCTAGGACTTGCTCTTGTATGAATTTAAAATCTTACAAATTGATGATACAGTACAGTCTGGGTGGAATTTTGGATGCCCACTGTCCACAGTGGGCAGTCCACCTGAAATTTCAGTGGGCATTAGGAGTGGACATTTACTTGAGCTATCAAGCTGTCCACTTACCTGTATGTTAATTCCAACTGGTTCTTGCAAGTATGTCCACTGTGTCCAGTGGACATTTTTAATGCCCACTCTAAAAATGCCCACTGTGACCAGTGGGCAAATTAAGTTCCACCCGGACTGTACTGTATTATTGAGATTATACATGTATTTATTTGAGAGATAATGAAAATTTTCTTAATTATAATGTCATTGTTGATAGTTTCACAACTAAATAAGTTTAATAACATGCAGCCCCATGTGTACACTTTGTGATGTTAAATAACAAGATACCCAAGTGGGCTCATATCGCTCACCTGAGTACCTAGATGATCAGTAATGCATGAAAGAAGAATTCATTTATTTTTGCATTACTGTGACTAAGTCAACACAAATGTTGAAAATATGTCAAATTTTATTTCAGACTAGAATTAAAAACAACACTTTTTTGCACATCCATTCAGGTGATTTTGATATTAAGCATTTCCTTTGTCTTTGCAAGATGCCATTCAGGGCAACAAGTTAGTAATTTTCTTTAGGTGGGGCCTTTTGTTGACTGATTTCAAGTCTGGGTCATGAACAACAATTGTTTCAAATATTGTCCAGATCTAACTTAAAATTGCCTAATTTCATATGTTGAGTGTTGAGAAACATCTTAAAACTTATTTAGATGTGTAAAGAAATGAAAAAAAATTTCTGACCACAGCTGGATTTGAACCGCTACTCTTCATATTTCAATTACCAAGTGGTATATGTACCATTGTGAAACCTACTTTTTAGACATGGTGGCATTATCTGTTAACCAATTTGGATGAAATTTACCAAATTGATAGAGGACCTTTAGTACGTCATGTATTCCATGTTTCATTAAAATCTTTCATGTGGTATAACAGCAGAAGTGAGAAATGTGATTGAATTGTTCCTATACACCCTCATTTGGAAGTCTTAAAAAATTCATAGAAAATCCAAAAATTGAGATATTGACAAAATTCTTACAAAGTAACATTCCTTACCATAATTATGATCACAATAGTCCATAAGAAATCATCATTATCAATTAACTAGGAAATATGACACTTTTCTGCACTGAAATCACCAAGTCCAAAGAAATGTCGAAAAAAAATTAATTTTGGAAGGGAACCAAAATGACAATACTTCTTCACTCATCCCTCTAAATCATTTCTATGCATTCTGTTTGTCTCTGTATACAGCCCGTATGAAAAAGAATATTGTTAAAGGAGGGAACTCTTTTTTGATCTACTTTTGACTATGGTGGCACCACCTGTAAAGAGGTCCGGACAAAAACAACAGAATTTGAAGAGGATCATAAGTGACTTATTTCTACCAAGATTTATTAAAATCCTTCTAACTGTTTTGTAGAAAAAGTTGAAAATATGAAAAATGGCCAACACCCCCCCCCCCCCCCCCCCCCCCCCCCCCCCCCCCCCCCCCCTTATGATCAAAATAGTCATTAAGAAATCATCGATATCAATTAACTGAAAAACATGACACATTTCTGCATTGAAATGACTAAGTCCAAAAACACGTCAAAAAAGCGTAAATTTTTATTTGACGGATCTTAACCCCCAAGCACAATTTTTAATAACCCATCTTTATAGATTGTTGAAATGCAATTAGTTTCTCCATATATGTACTGGTTCTAGAGAAGAAGATGTTTGAAGAGGGGTACCGTTTTGGGCACTTTTGGCCCCCCCCCCCTGGATCAACCCCTGAGGGAATCTTGATCCCGAACACAATTTTAGTAAGGGACCTTGAGTACATCATTTACACAAAGTTTGATCCAAATTTGCAATGTAGTTCCAGAGAAGAAGTCGAAAATGTGAAAAAGTTAACGTCAGACGGACGACGACAACGACGACGGATGTTGCACTATGACTATAGCTCACTTGAGCCTTTGGCTCAGGTGAGTTAAAAAAAAATGCTGTGAGATGTGATGTGAAATAGATCATGTATGGCATGTATGTTCCTTATTACAAGAACTTTCTGTTGGTACCAAAATTTTTGATCATGTAACCTTGACAGTAACCTTTGACCTTCATTTGAAAAACTTTAACATTGACAATAACTATTGAACTGTAAAAAGTAGGGCTTTCATATTTGTAATGTGTGTTCCTTATGACAAGACCTTTCCGTAAGTACCAGAATATTTGCTCATGTGGCCTTGATGGTGTCCTTTGACCAGCATCTGAAAAAATTTAACATTGACCATATCTATTTAAGTGTTAGAAGGAGGCCTTTCATATTTGAAGTCTGCATTCCTTATGACAAGACCTTTCTGCTGACACTAAGTTAAGGTCAAGGTCAAGGTGACAGGCATCTTGGGGGTCCTTCTGACTTTGTCATTTTTCTAGTGAAATTATGTGTTAAATACAATATTTATCAAAATAGACTATGTTACACAGACAAGTATACAAATTGGAGCCCTTTAGCAGTTTAAAAGATACACATGTACTTTAATTTTGTAGTTGCAAGATGAAAGTTAAAGATACAGAATGCTTTGATGAATTCCAATTAAAAGAACAATACAGGTAAATAAAACCAAATTTAAATACTCTCAATCCTTTAACGTTTTTAAAGATTTATATATAGATACTGAGTAATATTTGTCAGATTTTTCTCTTCATGCAGATTTATTTTCAATTAAGATTACAGATGCATCAAAAGATTCTAATATCAATAATCATCATTACAATTAAAAAAAACTCCTCCAGTATTCACTAATATTGAATACTTGAAAATTGGGAATGTATTTTTATTGATAATAACTAAAAATTAACTATATCATTTAGAGAAAAATAAAATTGTTATTTAGCATTTTCAAAGAGTCATATCTTTTCTCAATAATTATCTGTAGATGGCATCTCTAGCAACTGAAAATTCCTTGACATCAATTCCAGAGGGGAGTCAGGAAAATGTGTTCAGTCAGTCGTCTTATGGTTCCTGTTGGTCATGCATACAGACTATATACTCCCCAGGAAGCTTTAAACAAATTTGTGCATTTCACATTGTTTGGGCAATACCTTCTCTATACATGACATGAACGAAATCATATTTGTACCTTTTAGGATTTTTGTTTGTCATGACTTGACTCAAGGTCATATCTACAAGGTCAAAGTTGCTCTGGACTCAAAAGTCCAATAGTCAAAGTAACCCTTTTCTATTCAAGCCTACATTCAAATTTTCTGCTAAAAGAGGAGTTTGGGTTAGTAGTAATCCAGTTAAAACAGCTCTGGTGACCTACAAACCTTTGTGGAAATATTCTTTCTACACATAATGCATTGGTGCATCTATAGAAAGAATTGAATTGTCCGGTTGGATAAACATGGAAAGAAATAACCTAATCACTGGCAAAACTCTTGAGGAAAGTTTTGTAGTCTTTGATTTCACTGTGTTTATCAAATGTACATATATAATATATATATATATATATATATATATATATATATATATATATATATATATATATATAAATTCCTCTTTTTCTCAGTTCACATTCAGCTAAAATTGTTATAATGAGGGATATGACCCAGATTTTCGGATATGATAACAATATTTCAATGTCAAGGTCAATGCAAAAGTCAAGGTCAGTAAAGAACATATCATTCAATAGATCTCACCAAGATGCAATGTTTGATGCTTATACACCTTACAATTCTCTCAGAGTAGAGTCATATGCAAGATCTTAACCTCTTTGTTGCCAGACAAACATATTGACAGATGGACTGACATCACCAATTTATAAACTGCATATTTACTTTCTATAATGCAATCAAAACTTAAACAATTTAATCTATCACAAATAGGGGTAATTAAATTCTCAAAACAATTTTATAATCAAAGTTTAATGCAAACCAGAAAACAGTTTATATTTAGTTATATTTTAATCAGAGGTGTAAACTATCTAAATGATAATTCATATCTGCCCAGTTGCCATGGCAACACATTTTCAAATATTATTATTATAGTTTGTTATTCATATACTACCCTTATTTGTACAATACAAGTCAGTATAGTAATGAAAATAAAGAGATTTGTCAACTACACTTGGCTTTTTGTTCATTTTGTACTTGAAAATAATGGAAAATTGTCACTTTTGTTTCCATGGTTACTGCTCTTGAGCTTAATTGCCCCAAAAATATTATTGTGTTTAATGATACTGTAACAGGTATTCTTTATAGAGATTATCATGTCTTAGTCCAGCATGGCTGCAAATGGATACAAATCTTTCTCAAAATATGTCTATATTTAACACTTTGTAGAGATGCCACGGGGCACCATTTTGTCACTTTGTATATCTATGGTAACTAAGTTATTTCAGAATATTCTAAAACATAAAAGTATTTACATTGAACCATGTTAGCAAAATAAAAAGTGAAAACATAAAAATGGTTTTTATAAAGAATGATGCAGATGCCCCCAAAACTCCAATTTTTGTATGATATAAGGAGCATCTCAGGACGGCAAATTACACAGACCTGTTACCATGGCAACCATAACTAACAGCAACCAAATGAATATAGATTTTTTATCTACTCATGTAACTTAAATACCAAAAACAGTTTGATGTCCTTCTGAGACTACGCGTGCCACACCTCTATATAACATGGTTGATGTTTACAGAGAATCAGTATTAAGTTGTGAATATCTGGCATTGATAAGAATAAACATGTCCATTACAATGTCTGTAGAAAGTTTCACAAAGAAATATTTGGAACTTTTAGAGAAATCACTATTTTTCATTTTCAAGTCGGACTTTCTGAAGTCCGCATCGGCGTCCGCGTACTAGTTTTAGTGAGCGCCCTGCCGGTGTCTCCTCGGTCCAGTCAAAACCGATGTAGACTGGGCACCTAAAAGAACTTTCATTGTTCCATTGTACAGGCATTGTACTACAACAGTATGTTGTTTTTGTTTCCAAACGAGTGCATAAGGCTTGCTGCGAATAGTACAATAAATTAACAAGCAAAATAATCATATTTCCTGAATTTTATTAATATTTATATCCGGGCCCCAGACAACATTGGGCCAACAACGACACTTCCGTTGACCAAACGTTGGCATATGACTTTGGCCCAACGTAATCCTGCTCATCGGCGTAACGTTTGCCCACCTGTGGAAATTGATTCTACAAAAATGGCCCAACAAAGAGATGCCAATCATATCCTTTACCGACCTTGGCCCAAAATTGGTCCAACAAAGAGTCCCATATTATATTTACTACAGACGTTGGTCCATTGTTGGACAAACAAAGGTACCCCAACTAAAATGTACATCGGCCCAACAAAGATTTATCTCATCCATTGTCTTTCTCGGGGAAAACATGTAGCAGTTGCCAATCTAACGATCATGTGACCGAGGACACCGTACGATATCACGTGACAATAAGTGTTTAAATATTCCGCCATGTACTACTATTAAATTTCAACCGTGAAAGAAAGTTTTAGCGATAATTTCAAGATAATAATAACGGAAAATTAAAATTCCAATTCTATCATCAGCAGAAGTAGGCAAGATAACTGACCGATGCATATGTGTAGGCAGAAGAACGGTGTTTCCTTTTTTTTTTTTACAAAAGTTAAACAAAAAGTTAATATAAATAAATCAGTAAATATAGACAATTTGATAAGTAGATTATAAATAAATTCATGCAGTCATGACCTAGCTATGTTAGGAATAGATCGCTAGTCTTTCGTAGAATTAAAATCTATAAATGATGAAGTCAAACACCACCACACTTCAACCCCACCCCCACTTTCACAAGAATGACAGTGAAAAAATCTTTATTTTCTAATGTCAGAATTGTTAACATTGGTCCATCGTTGGACTTGCAATTCCTAGCCAACATTAACTTTATCGTTGTCGTTTTCCATCGGACCAACATTGGCCTTAAGTTGTATACCCAAAGCCGACGTAATGCGACGATGCCAACCATATATCGATGTTGGGTTGACGTAGTCATGGTATCTGGGGCTTTATTTCAGCCTTTGTCCCTCACAAAGCTTCACATCAATGTTACTCTATAGACAATTCATCATGACGTAAACAGAATGATATGTATTTCATTTTAAATGACAAGGCATTTACATTTATGTGCATACGACTTATCGTAAGCGAGAATATTCTGTGCCGTAAACAAATACACAAGTTATGTATACCTGTATAGTTTTTTGAAGTTGTCTACTTAGAAGTAATATATAGTTAACTTGAACAAGTTAATATAGACATTCATAATATAATTCATAATTATAAAATAAAACTATCCAGTTAAAAAGGCAGAAACATTTATTTGAATATTAATCAAGGAAGAACACATCCTGAATACAACTTAGGCCGGAGATCTAAAATTTTCTATAACTACAATTCTTCATAAATTTAGCACTTACATGAAAATCACAAATATACATTGGCATACATACCTGTCTCTTGATGTAAGCAGTATGCAAACCTGACTTTGATAAATAAGATGGAAATGAATTCAAAATAGATGTAAGAAATCTGCAAAAATGTTAAAATGATATTAATCTGGTACATAATTTTTTCACTTTTCCTCTCGCTTTGTTTTCCATTTGCCTCCCACAACTCTCTCTCTCTCTCTCTCTGTCTCTCTCTCTCTCTCTTCGCTTGCAATTAGCAACATGATATGAAATAATTGTATTAATGCCACAACAACTAACGCAGATCCTTCATGTTGACCAACCCCATTTCGGAACACATGATCCTATTTCATTAATTCTTTTAGCGCGTGAAAAGGGGGCTAATTACTGCAGGAAGCTAATTTTTTTCTCCAATGCTTTTCGCCTGGTCTTTTTCTCCCATAAAATACAAGATTGTTTTCTTCTAAAAGATACTTCTTAACTTATTTGCGATACATTTAGACATTAATTAAATTTCATGGAGAAGAGTTACCTGTCATTCCGTTGTAGGGGATAAAAATAAAGTGTAATGTTGTGGCGATTCGGTCACAAAAGGAAGAAGCGTTTATTTCAAGTTTTATCAAGGACGAAATGCATTCTGAATACGAATAAAGACAATAGTTCAGCATTTCCTATAACTTTATTTCTTAATAAATGTAGTACTTTCAGTTAACTCACAAATATACATTGCTTGCATATACTTGCGGGAAAAAGAAACTGTGTATACTTGAAAGTTAAATAAATAAAAAAAAAGTATTTCTCGACCGCTCCTTATTCTTAAAAGCATAGTTTTAAATACCAAACTCTTGTTTGGGAACTCAATTTGTTAAATATTGCCTTCGGCCTTAATGGCCACAGCACGCCTTTCTTTGGCCCGAACGACAAGAGGTTGGTAATCGATTAGAATTTCTTGCCTTCATTGACAGTTTTCAACGTATTGAACATACGTAGCATGATGGGGAAAATCGTATCCAAGCTATGCTAAAAACTTGTATGTTTCAAAGAAATATTGCAAGGCAATTTAAAGTTCGTGCAACACAATAAATGCTTAATAAAGGCGATGTAAGCAAAAAGGCACCGTCCAGGACGCCCACGTGAGACTTCATGTCGGCAAGAAACGTGAGCAGTTACAGATGTGTTCGGGCTTACCGTCGTTCTAGAGCAAGTTACATTAACGTATGCGTTATTCAGCATCGCCAATTCAGCGGAGAGAGCGTTATGGTCTGGAGTGGAATTACAATACATGGAGGGACCCTTTTGGTGACAGTGGAGGGCAGTGCAACCGGCGTGCGTTAAAGTGAATAGGTTGTACGTCAACATGTCATTTTATCCATTTACAACAATTTGGGTAACGTCATTCGTCAAGAACCAAACCCTCTGCTGCGTTTGAAGCGTTATTGCTCATATGGCGGAAAATTTCCCCTACATTTCTGCATTATCTAACCCATCTAATGATTCGTAGGTGTGAAGAATGCATCAGAGCAAATGACAATCAAACACGCACGCTGTAAGCTCGTGAAACGTTTTTGCAGCCCCTTGATTTCTCTGACTGTTTGTATCAACAATAATGCTTATAATCCGTGATTTCATTTCTGAGGTGAAGGACAATGCATTATAATAAATGATGTGGATAATGTAACACATTATTTTGTAATAAAGTCTATAAATTAAGTAACTGAACTCCATTTGTTTGGTTTTTTTTTTCCGCTAGCATACATATCTTGACACAAAACCAGTTTTCTCAGTATACAAAACCGACTGTGATAAGTAAATTGAAAATGAATTCAAACTGGTTTGAAAAAAATCTATAAAAGTGTATTACTAGATTTGTATTGCCCCTTTCTCTCTCTCTTTCTCTCTCTCTCTCTCTCTCTCGTTAATTTGCATATGACTCCGTAATTTCCCTGTCTGCCTCTTATTCTTTTTAAACATACTATGATATTATTGGTTTAAAGTCACAAAGTTTGTGATAGCGGCCACTGTTCTGATTACCAATTCGAGAATGAATGAAAATGGTTGAAAAAAATTGTAAATCTTATACATTTGAATCCCAATTTTTCTTGTGTTTTTCCCATTCCTCCTCTAAAATTCCCCCTTCTCTCTCTTTTTTTTTTCTGTTATTACTAGCAACACACACCACTGCAGATTGTAATGGCGGGCACTGTTTTGTATTTGGGGAAACAAGAGTCCTAGTGAAAACGTTCCCTAAATACAATGGAAGACTTTAAAAAAAATAAAAAATACATTTCATAACGAAGTAAATAAGATTTACCTTTCTTTGCCTAATGAAGAGTGAAAATACATGCACAGAGTAATCCATATTATGTATTTGATTTTATGATACCCTACTGAAAATATAATGGTTTGTTCTGCTAAGCGATGGAGTTAATCAATGATCAAGTATCACATATCTTAATTCCATTCTTTTAATATATAAAGTAACTACTTTTGTATCGCTTTTTGTGAAACATGATGCAGCTCCTTCAAAAAAAAAGGTATATATACTTCGTTCAATTTTTGGTTTTAGTGGACCTATCAAAAACACGTCTTCAGTATGTTCACGCCCAAACTCTGGCAGATCGTGTGATTTTAAATTCAACATGTAATATTAAATCTTGTATTTTAGATTAACATTTATAGTGATTTTATATATAGATCTGTCGTTCACATGCAAACATAGGATAATCGAATGTGAATAAAGGTGAAGGATGGCTGAAATAGAGGAAGGAAGCTATTCAAATAACACGGCTAATGTGAAGGACTCATTAGAATGCTTTAAATAGGACACTTCATGACGCTATTTCATAGGAAAACTTAATTTGTGTTTTACAAAGTATGATATTAATTTATGCATTTTCAGTCACTTTCTTTAAACCGATGAATTATGATAGAGATATGTCTTCAATCTGTTCATCGCCCAACCTCTGTCACATCATGTGGATTCAAATTCAATATAATTCTATTTTGTTTTATGGACTAGCGTTTATTGTGATACTATATGTAGAAATACCGTGCACATGAAAGCAAAGGATAAACGAACAATTAAATGAAGGTGAAAGATGACTGAAGTGGAGGGAGGAAGCTATTGAAATAACACGGCCGCTGTGATGGTTCACATTACAATGGTACACAAATGTCACATTTCTTCTCTCTTTTATGTTTCGCTGTAAACGTATGCATTGAATGATAGACATTGGATAAAGTTAACGCCATAATCGCTTTCATCTTTTCACCGTGGCTGAAATAGGAATTTATCATCAATCATGTGTGTGATTGTGCATCTGCCCCCCTGTAAGTCTGTGTGTTTGTCTGTTTTTGTTTATGTATATCTGCCTGTCCGTTTGATTGTCTTTGTCTGCCTATATGCATTTCCGTGTATGCGTCGAATGGGATTAAAACCGTAGTATTACCTGCATCCGTCAGTGATATCATCAGCGTCATAGCATCCCTTTGCATATGTCAATAGTGTCATGGGCGTAATAATTTATACGATATCATGTATAACAGACGTTTAAAAGAACCCCATATCAATGAAGCAAAGTACCGTGAAATACACATTTTTCTGAATCAGTTCGATCAATACCAATACCAATGAAATTCACTGGAAGAAAGTCAGGAGACCGAAATATTGTGAATATTGAGTTAATTGTTCTTTGGTTCGATCAAGGATTATGGGTTCAGTGTTCAGTGGAGAGTTGTCAATTTATTATCTCTACATGACAAAGAATTCGACACCTAGTATCAATACTATAGAAAGTATAACGTAAATGTATATGGCAACTCCCCCCAGACACACTACAATAATATACCTTCCATGTGAACTTCCTATGACACATACATCTGGGACAGTTACAAAAACTGTAATTAGTATATCAAACATAGAATTGCATGCCGACGAATTTAATTGTCGAATACTTGGTTTTGTCTGTACATCATAGTAAAGAAAAATAAAACTGCACTTCGTTCAAAAACAACCATAAAATTCACTGAAGCAATTCTTATCATAGGCAGGAAGTTACGAATGTATTGAACGATGTGTGTAAAGCGCTGTGTTTAGAAACTGATAGTAGCCTAGTATAACCTGGCAATTTGCAATTTAAACTTGATTCTGAGATAGAAACATGAAGTGTCCGAAGGTCAACCCCCTCCTCCTTTGGACATCTAGTCTCTTCCAATAAAGGAAATTAACTGTTACTATTATTATATCTTTATAGTACGTGAGTAAAAAAGTGACATAATGAAAATAATAAAATCTGTGTAAAATAGTGCATATTCAACTTCAAAATAGCAGACTACATGATATTAAGAAAAACTCTTATTCTATTTCATATAAAATTATGATGTTCATATTAGAATACGATTCACGAATTAAATAACTGAATGAATGAATAAATTTCCTTACGCATTTGAGAGAGTTCGGAAATTGGAGTTGCCTTTTTTTTTTTTTTTTTTTTTTGTGGCTTTCTAAAGGATAAAAAGGTAAACTATTTATGCATCTAATAAAAAAATCACCTCTATAGAAATCTTATCTGTCATAGTTGGCCATGCGGTGAATCAATGGGCCAAGGTCATACATTTAGTCAATGATGTTCAGTAATATAGAAGAAAAAGGTAAAAGATATTAAAAGTAGGCGATTCATGAGAGACATATTTCAAACGTAAACGTATACATCACTCATGTATCGGTTTTGCACAATAGAGTATCTGCGTACAAGGAAATTATAAAAAAGGGTTAAAAATAGAACTTCATTATGTTTACATTCTAGACTATGTCAGTTAGAGCGAATTCACAATCAAAACAAAACAAACCTTCAAAAGCGCTATTCAATACCCTTTGATGGTTTTCATAGTAATGATATTGTACACACCTTTCCCTCTTTGTATATATACTTAGGTATATATTTATGCATTACATGGCATTATGTTGTTCAGTGAGATCAACAAGATTAAAAGTTATCTTGTCTTGAATCATCGTATTCATTTAAACATATCTTCTAATATGTAATGAAAGCATGTGAATGGTTACAGTATCCGGGTGCAGATCCAGAAGCTTTCACTTAATGGAAAGAGGAGTTGAAACGGTAGTATCCCCTAAAATGTTGCCTTATACCATGTTAAATGCATTACTATTTTCCTTCATCGCACACATTCAAACACCAGATCCCAATGATCTAGCTTATGGATTCTGTTCGCAAGCCAAGATAAGACATAATTGGTACAATGTTTTGCAGATATTACTCATATTTCTGCCTATGGCAGATGAAACATTCGGTGCTCTGTTTCAGTACTACACCCAGAACACGTCACCTACGGTAAAGTTCTGGCTGTGGAAAGGACTCAAGTGTTTTCGTGATTTCCAACAGTTTCGCAATATCTGTGTATAATTATGTAAATCAATATATTAAATCCTTAAAATATTGTTAACTGTTATTAATTTGTGTTTTCTTTGCTAGTAGGTATAAGTTTATTACTATTGTTACTTATCAAATGTGTCCGTCCACATGTTTTAACATATAACGTTGGATAAGCAAACGTTTGGATACTTACTAATTACTTAATCACAAAATTAATTTTATGATGGCGTTTTATTCAGTAGTTTCATTCATTGTTACAACATGATCGCGAGGTCCCAGTTCGAGTCTTGCTGGTGTATGGTCGATGTCCTAAGGTAGACTGAGCGAGCACCTACAAGATTCTTTGTAAAGGCAATGTACTGCAACAGAATGATGTTTTTTTTCCCAAATCAGTGCATTAATCTTGTTACATAAAAAAACAAATCGTATTTCCTGAATTTTATTAAAGCTTATATCAGTGCTTTATTTCAGCCTTTGTCCTTCACCAAGCTTCACATAAATGCCACTCTAAAGACAACAGTTGATCGTGACGAAACAGAAACATATGTGTCTCATTTTAAAAGACATGGAATTTACATTTAAGTGCATAACATTTCTCCCAACATGAGAATATCCTGTTACGTAAACAAATACGCAACGTATATATACTGGTTGTTATCGATGTAATTTATTCAGAGGTCATATATTGTTAATCTGAACGAGTTAGCAGTGATACAAACAAAACAAAATACAAATTACCCTGAAAGGGACCCCCGCCCCCCCCCCCCCCCCCCCCCCCCAAAAAAAAAAAAAAAAAAAAAAAAAAAACCAAAAAAACGAAACAAAACAAAACAAAAAAAAAAGGGGGGGGGGCGTAAGGCAGGGTTGGAAAAAACTCAAAACGATACATTTATTCAGTGAGCTCACTTCCATAATTTATATTCAAAATAATACAATCTTCAATTTAACTACATGTACTATTTACCATTGCTTAATGCACAGTTAAATGAGACGAGACAACATACAGTACTGTGCTGGTTTTCCTTAAAATGAAATCTAGTTTCGCTCTCTACGGTAAACATATCCTTGTCTGAAGTCAAGAGACTTGGGTCTGGTTAATTCATCTTATCAAAGGGAAATGAATAAAATAAAATAAAATAACAGTGAAATATATACATTCGCCCACACTGTACAACGAGTTATCGTTCTTGTAACTCGGGTAGACATTGTAAATTACCACAATCTAAATATCGACATTTACGGAGAAAGAATGTTTATGGAATTGTCCTCCTCCTTCAATATGAATAATATAGTGTGGATACAGACAAGATATGGGTTATCAAAGTGTGAGTACGAAAACACTCTGAAAACACTCGAAACACACTGGCTTGTTTTAGAAAAATCGGTTCCCAGGTCAGAATCTAGGCTAATGTGATCCATATCCAGATGAGACATCATTTTCCTGCTTTTCAAAAATGAATGTTCGATATCCTGTGCCATTAGTACATCTCTTATTTTTTGTTGGATAAAACTCAAATCTAACATTACAATTGACAATTGCTATTATGATTTTAATCATACTCAACTTAGTGTCAGGCCCCTAGACGGTAACGTCTTCAAAGTATACTGAAGAAAACTAATGAAGATGGCATTATCTATAGAAACAAAATAGCTTAAATTAGAAAATTAGACTAAATTCATTCATACCATTGAGCTTTGTAGATAAAGACAGTGAAATTTTTTATCTAAATCAAGTGATTGTAGTTTAGTGTCATATCCTAACTATATGCGCATAACATGCAATATGATTTGCATATTTATGCTAACAATGTAATGGTTATTGTGTAATCCAACCTTTAAACAACCATTATCATACCTTTAAATGACATGACATTGCGTTGGTCCAGAATTATATTTGCTCAACAGGATTTAAAAATCGGTCGAATGCACACTTCGTGCTTTTCTGTAGTATATTGAATGTTTTATTCGCGTTTATTATCAATGGTATAGTTATGTGTGTTACACAGAATCTGTTATATTCAAACTCTCCTAGTTCACCAATACGATGATTTGACATATTAATATATGTACATTCAAGTATAATAATTCACTAAAAGTGTGATTTCTGCCTTGAGAATGATCTATCTATGTCTATGGTGACTTGGATATATGGTAGTATGAAAGAAAAACGTGTACATAATTTATAGTTTTGATAACATGAGATACACTAAGTATTATAATAGAATTTGAAGATCAGTCGCATACACAGTCCGTGCTTTCAGATCTTACCTTTACTTTCCACACACTGAACGTTCATGTTAATGTTAATTATGCATTTAATGGTAATGTGAGTTTCAAAATTTGGATACAGTGATAGAGTTTTCTCATTTTATTTCATTATTTTTGTTTATTACAATTTTGTTGCTGTGTTTAATTAAGTATTTACATGCCTCAAAGAAACTTTCATAATGCACTAATAATTCATGACACTTACATGTTTGCAATAGAATGCACTATCATATCATGACATGATGATTAAGGAGGAGCTCAGGCAATCTTTTTCTCCCTTTTTATTTCGCTTTGTTGACCTTTCTTTTGGATTAAGTTCTTTATTAAAACTCAGATGCTCAGTTGAACTTGATATCCCGTTGAGCAGTGTACATTCACCATTTATTGGCACATATGTCTGCAATTGTGTAGAAAGGAAGGAAAGACGGAAGGGGGGTGGGGGGGGGGGGGAGGCGAATGTCTCTGACTTAAGCATGAGAAAAGTCGCCATGAATATGAAGAACAATACTCGAAAACAATATTTCACCTTTCTTTAATAGGAGTAGGATCCCTTTAAGAATCTAGTGTATACAACTTGTTATTTATATAAAAGAGGAGCACGTTTATGCTCATTCGGACAAACAAGAAAGCATTTGACATATCGTAATATATCCATACTATATGGAATGGGAAAGGGGCACATGATAGCCACTGTTGTAGGCGATTAACTAAAACACTCAAATATTTGCTTAAAATATGGCAACTAATACAGAATAAACTCGTTTTTATGATCAGGGCAGATATGGGTACTAAATGTTACAGAGTTTAACGCGTAAATTCTGTTGAAAGACTTCGATATCAAGGAGGTTATACATTATGTGATTATAAAAATTAAGTTACTAATTGTACCCCGCTTTTCGTCTGTCCGGCCGTCTGTAACAAAACTTTTAATTTTGGTCATAACGTTTTAACCGTAAGACATAGGGCATTCATATTTGACATGTGTGTCCTTAATTGCGATACATTTTTGTTGGTACCAATTTTTTTTTATCATGTGACCTTGACCATGACCTTCAACGTACTTCAATGTAACTTTTAACAGTAAGACGTGAGGCCTTCATATTTGGCGTGTGTCCCTAATGACGATTCATGTAGACATGCACAACCATGACAATATGTCACAGGTCACTGCACCCTCACTGATGGAACCCCTAAAGCGGGGGACAACAATTCTCTGACTGTGCTTGTATATCTGTTTAATTGAGTTGGAACTTTTGAATGAGAAAACAGAAGACATTTAATCAAATAGTATGACAATGTAACAAAATCTCAATTCCAACAATGACAGGCTCCATGAAAGATTGAAAAAAGGCTTATCACATGGAAATTTCATTCAGGGATAAATCACTTCATGGCTTTGATCACACGACTTCAACCATATCCTTTTAATATATAGATTTATGTTTAAATATGTGGTGCAAGATCTATCCACGCAATCATATGTAGAAGAAAATAAGACTACTTAAACAATAAGTAACTGAAGATACTATAAATGACACTGCAAAAACGTTCGATTTACGGCGTTTGCATATAACGTTACAGCTCCCAAATCTTACATCATTCGAGACAGTGTAGCGCAGGTTCGAGCAATTCAAGGGTTTTCTGGTATTTCTTACGAATTCAAGACAGCATGTAGGGATAACATTTGGCACCTTACTTCTTCTGATTGGGTATGTTGCATGGAAGCAATGTGTGATCTTTTGAGTGTCAACATCTCCAGTGACATAGGTTCTCGACGTTGACCTTGATTAATGATTTGAAAATTCCTCTTGTTTGGTAAAGAATAAATTCATCAAGTGGAGAAGACAATCCATTATTTAATTTTTTTTCTTGACTAGTCTATGGACCAAACGAAATTCACATTCACTGTTTTACTCGCAAAGATACATAAGAGGGTATTGTTTACCGACATTTTGTTATTGATTTGAGTATCACTGGGGATCAGCTGGCACGTCATCTGCAAACAATACAACGCCATTCATGTTGAAATTGTGGTTTCTTTATTCAAATAAAATCAATGGAAATTTTGCTGTTTTAATCCACAATTGGGGAATACGTTTAATTTCACACATAGATATAGATATCTCTCAGAATGCCAATAATGCGTATACATTTTGGAGCAAATGAAAGAAAACCTTTATTTGATCGTTATCGATATGGATAGATCATGTTATGGAAAATACCTTGAGTTTATGTTAATTTATAAAAAGTCATACTACTTTTATGTATGACATCATTGAAAAGGTCATGCATGAAAAGTCATGTATGAATGTCATGAGTGACATTTATCTAGAAGTTTTCTAAAGACATCTCTTATAAAAACTAACATTAAAACTTAGGCTCGTAAAATGGGGTCACAGAACTTTCCCTGAATATACATTACATACCATGCAGTGCTGTTGCTATAAAGCATACTTAGTATGACTTTAGTTTTCCTTAATATGTCTTATATATAATCCGTCAGCCCCTGTATACTTTTTATGACGTCTGGTTTGTGGTTGTATTAGTGGGGATTTTTTTTTTTTTTGCAATATTTCCTATAGAAATCCGTCAGCTCCTGTTGACAGGCAAAAAAAAAAAAAATTGACATATTCTTCCACTGAAGGAAAATGGTATCAGTAAAAGTACCTTTCAAATATCAATTTCTTTCTCTATTTTTTTCTACGGAAGATTTAGAAATCCTTTTTATAACCACCCTCATTGAATCCGGTCGTCATTAAACTTGATACGTATTATAAGAATAATGTATCGAAGATATGATATCAATGTTCTTTTTTAAGTAAAAATCGAAGAAGTACCGAAGTGTAAACCATATCTCATAGTCCATGGAATAAAAGGGGACAATATCGTGTTTAGTGTCATATTCAGACAAATGCGAACCCCAATAAATTCGAGGTGAGACCAGGTGCCCGGGAGGAGTAAGGGTCCCCTGGTTGCATGCATCACCAGTCGTAAAAGTCCTGCAACAACCTTTCAAGTTGAGGAGGTAAATACATAAATATACACACATGAAGATACGAAGAAGACTGGAACACGAAGTCAAATTTCCCATTCAAGGCAAGAAATGCTGTCTGTCTGAAATTCCGGTGTCGGAAACACAGGTGAACAAATGTCTGTATATACATGTATGTAAGTATTATGTAAAATTAAGTACAGTCAAAACGTTAAGATGGTTATGTGGTATGGTCATGGTCCGGCGCCATAAACTGAGAATATACGTAAGTCATAATTTCATATTCTTCTGTTCATCAATGAATTAATAACTGGGGTTTGTGTTTTATTTAGTTTTATTCTATTGATGAATAGAATTAAATCATTCTGCATGACAATTTATTTGACCGTTTGACAATTAAATAAATTAAAATGAAATATTTAACTTAAGTATATTCTCAGTTTATAGAGATGGACCCAGGTCCCAAAATATCGGTCAACATTCTTGAAAGAGGAAAAGAGGTATCAAGAATTACATATATACTGTGCACTTCCTTTCCTCAAGGATTAAAAAATTCAATTTTCAATTTTACTGTACTTAATTTAGCCGTTTAAATGAAGATAGAAATGTCAAACATAATCACACTTCATCATTTTGCCCTTACAGCTCAAATGAGCAAAATTACAGAATCTAATGCAAACTTCTAGTGATAAAATTCACAACAAGCACACGCATATACACACAATGACAAACCTAACACATATATACGCAGTCACATTCATATATGAATTGAAAGTTGTAAGATCATAGACAATTTTCAGGAAATTAGAGCTAACGTATAGAAGTGTTATAAAATTAAATAAATTAGTGGATCAGACTTTATCTTAATGCCTTACAACGCCGAAAAGAAATGAAACTCCTATTCACTCTATCTCTAAACATTTTTATTGCACCTCTGACTTCCCTAAGTAGAAAGCTATAATTTTTCAGTAGAAAGAAAAATAGGTGTCTAAAAGAAACCAAAATACGGCTCACACTGTGTAACATTTAACTGAAAAAACACAATACTTCCTGTTAGTCACAAGCTTTGTGCGTTCTCCTTTCATTTTAGGATATTCAATACCATGAATCATTTTGCATAGTAATCTTAGTAATCAATACAGCCATGCTAAGCTTACAATGTGCATACAAGGACTTTGATAAATCAGGGAGGGGCTCCATCCACAGTCTAAATCAGAAAACTGGTATTTATACGTGAAATATAATGAAAAAGACAGTATTGATAATTAATTGCGTTTTTGCAAGACCAAACATTAGAATCTCAGTGTTACAATCATCAACAGGTAACTTTAGAGCCCAGGTCTTATTATAAATAATCGAGAAAATCCTGCTTTCATTATCAAATGAAGAAAAAAATGTCCCTTTCTCTCATCCTTGTTTTCAACTACAATGCTATGCCCTTCGCGTCTTTCTATATCATCATTGATTGGAAAAATAAATACAATCAAAACTACAATCTACTATACAAGAAATAAATTTCGTGATATATATAGTTAATTTGAGTTACTTTTCTTTGCAGTGTAAAGGAATAAAACTGTATATGTGAGTGGCTAATGTATAAAAAGAACATGCATATCTGTATACCGAATTTATAACGGCCGAAAATGTATTGGTCCTATCTACAAAGATATGAAAGAACACTTAAATGGAAGTGAAAGATAGCTAATGGGAAGTAAATTATTCGGGAGAAAACCCTGTGTCTTTACCGTCATATATATTTTGTTTTATATCTTGCAGTGTGTACTGTTCACTAATTTTGTACTTCCGGATGCATTATGTATTTATTGCATGACAGATTGATTGATTGATTGCTTGATTTTTGTTTTACGTCACACCACAAATATTTCACGTATATGGTGACGGCATCTGCCTGATGCGGGGCATACAAATTTTAACCTTTGCAACGGACCCACCCGAAGCAGTGAGGGATCTTTAACGTGCCATGCATACCACGACACGGGACCTCGGTTTTTACTGTCTCATCCGAAAGACATGACACAGCATGACCAGAGTGGGAATCGAACCCCGGCCTCCCACTAGGCCACGCCGGCTTATTTTCATGATAGACGATACCTCCTCAGAAAAGATCACCGTCTTTGCAACTTTAAAACTTTTTAGAGAAACAATTTCGACATGATATTAAATAACCGTGTCATATTTAGAAGAGATTGAAAAGACGGGGAAGGGCCAATTATCCGTCAGTAGTATAATGCTTGATTGATTGATTGAAAATTGTTTTACATCACTCTACGATTATTTAACGTATTAGCGACGGCATTTGCTTGATACATTGCATACAAATTTAGACCTAGGCAACGGACCCAGTTTTCGCATTATTTTCAATTGGAATGTGGGAGAGACCAAAAATAATCCCTCCTGTAGCTACCAGTTATATCATAAACGTCATATTCAATAATTTGCACAGTGAAATAAATCACCTTTCCCACTAATATCCCTGTTCAATTCAGTAAAAATTTAGTTTTACCTATGTCTGTCTGGGAGGAAAATCACGGGGAAGAAAAGATAATCATGAGTATGTGCACCCCATTTTTTCAGGAGATGTATATTTAAGTTTGTAAATTTTGAAATTGTTCGACTGTTAGTTCCCGACAGTGTGCTCCGCACAGTTTACATAACATCCATACTGACCCAAAATATGCACTGTAAATTTACTCTACACTTAATTTTGTAAATTGATCTAAAATTAAGCAGTATCTCCGTCGTACACAGCTTTGTCGTTAGATGGGTTCTTTGGTTGTCACTTTTAGAGAGGTTTATTGTTTCCACTTCTATAGATTAGGACTTGAGTTTCAGTGAGGACACATAATTGTCGAAATACCCATTTGGTGCACCAAATAAATTCACAAGTGTATGGTTTATTATTTTCATAAATATATTTTTTTTTCATTGATTAGATCCACATTTTTTTTACAATTTCTGAAAAATTTCGCAAATATCTTATCTTTCACTTTTCACTTTGACCTCATATTTCCCTTAAACGTCCTTAAGAGTTAGGTGACACAATTGTGTCCTTTTCCTGTAGACTTCCTTTAGCATCCACACGGAGACGAAACATTGTACTTTAATTAGGATAAGAATATACAACATGACAAGGAAATATAAGATAGAATAATGCATCGTTTAGTGGATTGATTTGATTCCAAATGAAGCGAAATTTAAACAATACCAGCGATCAAGTTTAATATGATCACTTTCTCAAAAGCACTTACCATCGATATTACGTTATCGCTATCAGAAAATCCAATTCTATTTTCAATTTCAGAAAAGACAATACTTTTTTATATCTGTTTGATCATTCGTCTAACTTACTCCTATTCACTCATTTACTTCAGTAACTTTCACTCATGTAATAGAACCAAACAAAGTATACTAATAATACCTAGCGTAACTCAAGGAGTAAAATGCTTAAATTCTGACCTATAAATCGCAGTTTCGAGTTCTACCGATATCATGCCCATTTTCTATGTATAGTAAACGTTGCTGGTGATGATTCATAGTTGGTTTGTTATTAACTCTAACGTTCGGTGTATGGTATCAGGCATATGAAGGGAAAAAAAATATTAGAAAATTAGACAAAACGAAACATCACTAAATGCAGAGGGAGCACCATCGATATTAACTGAATTTAGGATATAGTACATGCTACAGCGTTTTTGGGGTTTTTTTTTTGGGGGGGGGGGTGATGTTAAATTATTTCCTTTTTATTTATTTATTACTTTTGGAATGGTAACATTATTAAAATACTAAGAAAGAATTTGTAATGTTTCATTATACAAAACACTATAATAATCAAACAAAATATTTTTGACTATATAATTGACAATAATTAATATGATCAAAATAAACCTCCTTATATGAATTCATATAAAATTGTCCATATCTACATATGTATAGTCTTTCATTATTACTATGAATATTTCAGAGGATTAGTCTTTAATATTTTTTGTGTGGATCACTTTTGTATCTTATTACATCTTTAGTATCTTGTCTGTAAGTTGATCATGGACGCGGTCTCCCGGTTTCTGACTAAATACTCTCTATTTCATTATAAACGTTTTCGTCCTGTCTGTTGACATTACTATTGGTATTGCAATTGACATTTTGCCAATAAACACCATTTGTTTCTTTTCTTGTCCTGAAATTATTTAAGGAATAGATGAATAAACGCTTTTATTTTCTTCCTCTTTTCAAATTAATAAAAAGTTTTGTTTCATATACAAACATGTTGACATCAAGAGTATTATGCACTTTGATATCTCGGGGTGCAGCTGTAATATGAGAAGAATTTTTGTTTACGATTGACAGGACATGAATAGCTAATAAGAAAACTATGAGTGATACTTACTTTACTATATAATATATCAATGTTGTCATAGATATCAACAGCAGTAATACTATTATACCCAGTGCTGTAACTATAAAGCGCACAATCTTATAATAATTTTATCTCAAATAATCTAATATCCTTTTATAAGACATTTTATGATATCATCAAAATGTATCATGATAATTAGTGATTGTAGTTCTACAATGTAGATAGAATTATCATCAAATAAAGCAGTTATATACCTGTCTTTGATATAGTTATCTATATATTTTAATATATTTAAGATGCCTTGGATTATTAGTATCATGATTTAAGAAGAGATTACCTAAAATGAATGTAAACTGAAGAGCTATTGATTGTGTAGATGGATTCCTTGAGTCGATGCCCCTTGTAACTAAATGCATATATTTGTAGAATAAATATTATAACATATATACCTTTTAATTGTGTGCGCTAATATAAGACAAAACAGGTAAAAGCATGCAATGGATTTAATTTAAAAAAAAATAATTCCATTATGACGAACAGTTTACACAATATCAAAGAAATACGTAAAATTGTAAGCATATCAAAAGAAAATGTTGGAATATCTGTAATGCAAGTCATTATATGAAAATATAGGCAGTCACGAACTAGAAGAGATTCCATATGCTTGTCCCCCTGTCATACCGGTGGCTTCTATAAGGCCATATGAGGAAATATATCTTATCATCATGTTTAGTGCTAACGGTATAAAGTAGTCCGAGATTCTCTGCCATTCTCCCGCTTTTGATATCGGCGGTCTGTGGGAGAGGGACAGAGAGACTCTGTTCATGAAAAATTAAAATTTTAGCGATGCCAGCTGGTATCGGGATGTATAAGCCTCTGGTTAATAATAAAAGTTTGCAGAGCAAATCTGCAATCTACAATCAAAGAAATTTAAATTAATTTATCAAAGAACATTTAAGTTACTCTATCGTAGCGGTATTCTTTTCAAGTAAACTCTTTACCGTCTGCTAGCTGCCATTTTATCGTAAAACACGACAATATTCGCATTTCCCCATTTGTGTATACATTTTGATGTCAGATGTCACACAACGCGACTCTGCATCCGCGACACTTCAGCAGATGATCCAGTTAAACAACGAAGTCAACATGTCAGCAAACAATCGGTATTGACTAAAAAGTTTTATACCGTTGTAATGTAAACTCAGGTTTATTTCAGTAGAAGCTTAAAATGTCAAAAGAGCAAAACTAGTCTTATAGATGTTGTTAACATATGAAATCACGGAATGAAATGACAGTATGAATGTATCGCTGGGGAGGACACATAATTATCTATAGAGAGACCGAGAGAGGGAAAAAAGAATTTTGATAATAAAATCGCAAAACCACGAAATTGCACCCTCGATTGCTAAATGTTGAGTTGCCAACTGGTAACACCTCTGTGGTTATTTACAATAAAAATGAGTAGGTCTCACCTACATCTATATGATCTGATTGAACACAATAAATAAATGTTAACGAAAATACAAAACCGAGATACAGAGCAAGATATCTTTCAGATATGTTGTTAGGTTCGTGTTTTGGGCCATATTATACACTTTATAGATCGTTTTCATCAAGACATGCGCTTTATAAATTCACATTCCAGGAGCATATACTACCTTCCGCTTTCTCCTTTCTTGTATCATTACTTGTGGTATAATCTACAGTAGTATACACGTCAATGTTTGGTAAAAATGTAGGACTGTGTTTGGTAGTAGAAATTCTGAAATATTTTACAAATGACATTTTAAATTATTTCTATATTTAATTGCAATATTCAAACGCAGATTTTCTGTTTTATTGTATAATAGCCACAAAACTAGGCAACAAGTACTGTTAATTGTTTTCATCGAATCATTTAACATAGTCATCAATAGAATTTATTTAATTAGTTGTCGAGAAATGTATTGTAATGAGAGGAAAATATTTACGCTTTTGACATGCGTTTTGGCCCTACCTTGGGAACATACTTCAATGTACTATATGAATACATTGGATTGTTTTCTTTCCATGATCGTCATTTATAGTATCTAAATGCGTGTCCAGTTAGGAATTTTGAATACATGATTAGTTAAACTGCGAAAGTGAGATGTGTTCTATATCAATTACAGTACCTATTCCCTTCCATTTTTCACTTTGTTAGAAGCGCATTCAAATCATGTGATTTATTGAGTTCAATGACTTCCCCATTTGTATATGAAATATATTTCAATTCCTATGTATAAGAACAAGTTAATGTTTCATGCCATTGAATTTTATATAAAACGTTTAGCGTTTAGGTTAAGTATGAAAGAAATGAAGTGTGATAATGCGTACATAACATTCCATTTGCCTGTATGTGTTTCCCCATTTCAGTTTTAGCTTACTTTGGATAGCCTCAGTATAGTTGCGCTATATTTAGTTTTTAAATGTTTGTACACTAAAACAAGCACACATTGTAATATGATATGTTTTATTACCTGTCTATAGTGATCTGTGTTTTATATATTTCTTCATTGAAGCAGCCATCGTCTATTATTAAAATAATATTAATAGAATAATCAATTTTAACGTATCAAACTGCATATGAATCAAATATGAACCATAAGACACGATAAATGTGAATTTATGATATCATGATACATTTTATATAGACATTTACTTACATTTGTACATCTCAGAAGACAGGAATGTGACATTTTCTTTACTTGGACATTTTCCATTGACTGAGCAATTGACATACTTGAATTTTATAATGTCACTACCATTAATTTGTGGACATCCATCTAAATTAGAAAAATAATTCTCTGAATTTATATTCTTTTGAAATACAAGTTTTACATAAAAATGAATTAGAAATAAAGAGGAAAAGAATAAATCTTTAGCAGATCGTACACTTGTATTATTTCTATTTAGATAAATATATAGCCTACTGGTTTTTTTTTCCGAAACCATTTATTTTAAATTTAAAATATAAGCTGAATTAAAACATAGCGATTATAATTACGCAAAGAGGTGCATATGCAACATAAAAAGTTCAAACCATGTATGGTCGCCGATTTTTACATGATCTACTACACAAACCCTTATTCTTTATTTTATCCATTTCGTAAATTAGCAATTAAATATACTTTATAACTTGTCAATCTTTGTATTGTGCTGATTGATTTTGCAATACATGCAAAAACTGCGATTTCTCTTTTTTCTTTTTAGATAAAATTGCAACCCATTAATGATGTATTGAAATATATGATTACCAAACACCCCACGGTGTCCTAAACTGAACGAAAAAAAAATTATTATCACTGTCGCATATATTAAGAATAAAATAATGCTTCTAGTGTAATACTCCAATTCAATAAAGATGTATATTGTTATAATTCAGTGTAACAAAATCTTACCATCACCTTTGAAGGACAAAGGCATCATACAAAATTCAGCAAATGTGTTCCAGGATGATTTCATACAATGATACACAAAACCGTTTTCTACGTTACACAACTTCAGTGATTCTCTTTGATTCCAACGATTTACCTCCAATGGGCATGATGATACATTGGTCAGTTCCTTGATGCTGAAGCCACTCACATTTACATAAAAGTATATCAAAGCTCCGTATACATAGGTTTGCATTATTTACATGTTAGAAACCTTTCATCTTGATGTTTGACTTTGAATACAAAATCCGTTTATCTTCATTCACAATTACAGTCTACCAATTAATTCATTGTAAGTTACACAGCAATCCTTATACCATATTATTATATATAAATTTTATACTATTATCATATACTGATTTTCCTATATAAGGTAATCACTCTATTCTTGTAGCGAGATGCATCATTTGATCAATTCTATTGATGGGACTCAAATAACCCTGGATAGACGGAAACAATTCCGCATTTCCTTCCAAATCATTTCTACGTTATTAAAACGAAGTATGTTTCATATCAGGCGAGAAGTTATTGAGTATATTCTGAAATTTTTCCTTCAGCATTGATATTTTCATATGTTTTGTTTGGTATTTTGAAACGAATCCTTTGACCATACTACAAAAGTCGTCAAACGATCAAGGATATCGAAGGTATTCACCAAAATCACATGGATGTGAATGTATCACATTTGACCACTCATTTAGATGCTGGGAGGTAATAACAGACACCGTTAGATGTTATGAGATCCCGCTCCGATAATAATCGTCTGCCATCTGTACACACACTTTATAGTATACAAGTACATATACAGAATCCCACAAAGTTCAAACGGGATCTTCCGGTCAAGTATACAACTGTACCACCCCAACGCAACCATGTGTCTCTGACAATCATACTTATAAGATTTGATTCCTGCCGTGGACTCACAGGATGAGACAGTAAAAATCGAGGTCCCGTGTCACGGTAGCCGCGGCACGTAAAAGATCCCCCACTGCTTTGGGTGGGTCCGTTGCAAAGGTCTAAATTTCTATGCGATGCACGAGACAGAATACATGAAATAACCGTGGAGCGACGTAAAACAATAATCAATCATTGAATAGTTCGGGGTTGACGGACAAGGGGGTGTGACAAGGATTTTACAGATTGAGAGAAAGTAGGATACAGCTACTATATCCGTCTTTTCCCTTTTAAGACATTCAAGGTAAATGGATGTAGTGTCAATTTTTATTTGAAAGTCCTAAACACGAATATTGAGATCTGTTAATTAAATAATAAACGGGTGGAGATAAGATAATAGGGAACATTGAATAAAACGTTTTAGAGCTTTTTTAATAGAGACAAAAACACTTCGCTCCACTTTTCTCACTACAGACATGTTCGATGTAATAGTACCTTGGTTTATATTCCTAAACCAGAGTTCTTTAACATAAAATCCGTACCAGCTCATGGTTCTACTTAATACGCTATAGATGACTATCCAGTGGAAGGGGGCAATACTCTTCTATTATATTTTCTACACACAATTATCGTTGTTTATTAAATGCATGGTTGTATAATTGACTAAGTTATAACATACATTTACAAATATAACTTACATATAACTTTTCTTTCTAAACTTACACTCAATACAATCTATTGAAAAAGAAGTAAATGAAAATGTAAAGAGATAAATAAAATCAAGAACAAGATGTCTGGCGCGAAAGACACTTTCATTAGACTACATGATAGATATGGCACACAGTATTTGATACCGTTATTGTGTGGTTTAAGGAAGACAACTCTTACTTATGTGTTAAACGAATACACACATAACAATACAAAAGTAACCGATCGGATCTCAATGCAGCATTTACGACAGTTTTAGCATAGTGAACATTCATCGACCTCTACAAACTAGAGGTGAGACCAAGTGCCAAATACAATTGGTTTTTACGCTTTTTTACACAGTAACATCACGTAGTCGAGACATGAAATAAACATACTTTAAGACATAGCGAGGAACCCCTCTATGAAACATGCAAACATAGATGATTGATCAGAAAAAAAACCCACCCACCTTTGTGTTTTGATGAACGTAAAATACCAACTTCACAACAATGTTTTTACGCACATACAATGCACGGGAAGAGATTTGGTAAGTGGTTTTAAAAAACTTGAAAAAGAGATTGCTTTAAAATTGCATCATATTTAATCGTATCTGATGTTATTTACTTTAATGGATGTTAAAAGAAATACTTAGTCATTTGCTTTGTAACTTATTTACATTTTTATACAATCTTATACTCTGGTCTTTTTTTCCGAGACATTTGCCTTATTTCATGTTATCGTTGTACCTTGGCGGGGTAGAGTAGCATTTTTCTTTATTGAAAAATATTTGCGATTTATGGAATGCAAATTAATTTGCATTTCAATGATCTCCTTATTTAATGTTTTATTATTCTAATATTGGTTTTTACAAATAAATCGTTGTATCACCGTAGACATTTAGCAATCAATATAAATGACGTAGATGTCAATTCAAGCAAGGGAACTACCTTTTGATTCGGAAAGGGGAGGGGGTTTACACTTTTGGAATGAAATATTCTGACCCTGAAAATAAGAAATCTGGCTTTGACTGCAATGAAACTAAATATTCTGGCTACTAGCTTGTACAGATACCAAATCATCAAATATAAAGCTGAATGTTCTATCGAAAACATGTGATTTTTCCGCCAGATTGCTCCCTATACTATAATATGTAATAGTTTAACTGTAAAACTCAAATTTCAGCCGAAGTTAGAGCATTGGACAAATCGTGCATTTCAATATATTGTACAAACCTTCATAGAATTGTTGCTTTTAAAATATATTTGGTCCATTTTTGAGGAGTAGACAGGGGACAAGGGCTTTAATATCTGTTTTCTGAGAAATTGTATCTTCAGATTCTTGTTCGGAATAGTGTCACTCGCTCCCCTTGCCGCCAATTTCCAATCGCTTTCCCCAACTTCTCCTCGCGTTGTCCACCCCTGATTTTTATGCCAGTGACACCTATATTTGAACGTTAAAACGAGTGGTGCCCAAAAGCGGTTTAATTAAATTTGTCTCATCTCTCACCTGAGCACGTATCCAAATTTTAAGTTATATTAAAAATTTTATTCAGTTCAAGAAGACATTCGTCAAATGATTTTAACATATTTATTCAATTGTAATATAAACATAAGCATAAATTTAAAATGAGAACACAAGTAAAACAAACAAAAATGTGTATTTTCATTTTACATGTATATACTTGATGACAAAAGTAAAAAGAGTCCAAAATGGACCTATATTGTTAACCTTAAACATAGAAAACATGATAATGTTTAATGATCGAAAAATGATATTGAACAAATCTAGTATATTACAACAAGTCTTTTGTTTCTTCAAATCTTTTAAAAGATGTAAAATTGTACATCAGCTTAATATCTACCAATCTTTCTCAAATGTAATGTGGACAAAACTGAGATTTAAGAATTCAAAATATGACATTAAAATCATACAAAACAATATTATGCTTCGGACAAGAAGCCAAAACAGAAAACCTTCCTCATCCTACATACCAGAGATTGAGAGACTATACACTTCACAATATAAACTAGTAGTATAAAGATCTATGCAATTAAAGTAGTGTTTGTATATTAATTTTTAAGTTTACCTTATATTAGAATGTGTTTTGTTAACAAAATATAATTATAAAAGGATGTGTGTTAATGGTGTATATTACAAAGCAATTCAATTCTAACAAGTATTTATTGGCCATAAAAAGTCATGAAAATAAATAATCTGTCCCAGGATATTAAGGAAAGAAATATTCTATCATTCAAAGATCTGAAACGAAAATATCTGACTGGACAAAATTTGCCAGCCCCTTCACCCCTCCCTCCTTCAGAATCAAATGGCCGACCCCTTATATGTTTCCATAGATTCAGCAATTTAAAATATGTAAACTTTACATCATAAGCTAGAATAAATAATTTTTACACAAAATATTATGTGTGACTTGGAATGCTCTTTTTTCAGAGACCAATGTCTGCATACACATATATTGTAATCGGCGTCCTCTCTGTGACTCAGAGTTCATTCTCACTGAATTTGAATTGCACAAAACTAACTACATCATGTCCCACTGCTGCACAATGGTTAACAGAGCAAAGATTTTTAACTGCCCTGGCAGTAAAAGATACATTTGCTTGATGGCACCAGGAAATGAATTACGAGAAGGATGCATATTCAATTACACAATATCAGCTGGACAACGTATGTTGATATCATTATTTACATTTTATTTCTTGATTTTATCAATTCATTTTATTGTATCACAACTATTTATATGTCATAATGTTCATAAGAAAAGAAAACGAAAACATAAACTGTGAGTGTATTTATTTTGACCTAGCCATGTTCAAAGCATAAGAAGAGGGGTTTTTTATATATCAGATTTTTCACGAAAAAGTGCAATACATGAACAGTGTATTTCGGGTAAATTTCTAAAAGCGTAGACATATTTTAACACAAAAATGACAATGTATACCCAGATTAAAAATATGATTCCCTCTATTGTAAATACACATGTTCCACTTCTTTAATTATTTTTCGCCATCTGCAACCGATTCTGATAGAACGCTGCGTGACCACATTTTGGTCTTTAGCTTTTTCAAAGGACACGATTCTTTGAAATAAGATATATTAATGTTGATGATGATTCTGTTTACAAGTCGTTACATAAAATAATTCTCATAAAAGGCGAAATATCAAGTGATTACTATGGGCATGCCTTAGGGAAGCATTTCCATGTCAAATAATTGAAATGAACACTAAGTATTTACAGATATAATATAAAGAATATGACTCTTTTTCATGTTTTTTTCAATATTCATTATTATTGTTTTCAATAAGATTGTGATGCCGATAAAGAAGTGTTTTATAATTCATCTTTCTGTCCCCTATTGGTATTTTTCATGTAGTTGTATAAAATCTCTTTTATTCCTGTTTTACCCTTGTAATATTTAAATCTTGATCTGATGAATTTCTAGCTTACATCTGCTTTGCATAATGCTTTAATTAATTGGATGATAATGTATTGCTTATAACTGCAATGCCACTGTTATTATTATTATTATTTATGTTTGTATTTTTTTAATTACAGCTGGGTGTCCATATACTACACAATGTGATTTTCGGACAGGTCAGCCAGTGTTAGTGGCACCCAAATATTTTCTTTCGTGTCCTCCAGATATTGATGGATGTCCTTCACGCAATCATTCTGGCTATTCTATCTTGGAAATTTACAAATGTAAAAGCATTTCATCTTGTTACGTAGAATAATGAAACATTTTATTAATCAACTAAATAGATTTATTAGATAGCTTTTAAAGCAGTCGGTAGTAAGACTGCACAAGTACCAACAAAGTATCGTTCGATGCATAAGCTTGTCCACAATAGGAGAGTTGTGTTTGATAAAGTTAATCATGTGTAAATCTTATAATATAAAGCTCACAGTAAAAAGCAGATGCCATTAGGAAATCAGTTGTTACAACATTGTTACCTTATATCATATGATCCATATTTCAGTTGCAAGATGCCAGGGAAGAAATATATCTGAGAAAAGGTAACAATATTAATTGAAAGTCAATAGTTTCATAGAGATATCATTTGCTAATGGATTTTGAAACAGATACGTGTGAACTTTAATACTGAACGTCAAAATAATATTCAGAACCAACTTATTAGTTAGTAAATATTACGAATTCAAAGGGCATTCAAAATCATCAAACAGAAAAATTTTGAGAGCAATCAAAAATAAAATTCATGATGAAGTATAGGTGACTTGCTGAATAGTGAGAAAGGAAGCAAAGATACCTTGTATGATTCCGTTTGTGTGTTTTGTTTACCCACGCATCTTTTCTAGTTCCTTAGAAGTATAAACCGCAATTGCACCTCTTTTTGTTTTTGATGAGGTATGCATAGAACGTCTTTTGCATTGAATGGAATATAGAAATCTGGAAAGTTAAAGTGCCATTTCAACCTAGTTTTGAAAATCTAATTGTTAACATTCAATTGATGCATGTTTATACAATAAATAAATTGCCGAAAACCCGAAGTTCATATCAACTGTAGATAACGCGATATCTGTGATAAGCTATTTCGCGCTGCTGAGCCCTACCTGGTATTTATACAGAAACGACAGATTCTGCGACGAAAAGATGCTGACATCATGTTTTGTATACAGTGCTGGACTTAAGTATAGAAGTGTCCAGAAAGCAGAGTTCTTTAATAATACTGAAGAGAAAAACTGCCTCGGAAAGACAAAGGCAGGTCGACCAAAGTCGGGGGTGTTGGGAGTAGGGTGTTCGTTGTGGGATTAACAATGCGATGGTGTGTCAATGCACAGTTTGCCTAAGACATCCAATAAACAACGCCAATGGATTCAGTTTGTTAACGAAAAGCGAAAAAAATGGGACCGTCCTACAAAATATTCGGCCTTATGTTCTATGCATTTTACACCAGAAAGTTTTCCATTCGCTTAGAACTGCAACAAAGCGGGACTAAACCAAAGAAAATACCGTTAATTCCTGGAGCAATACCTTCTGTCCAATGTCGACTAGCAAACGCATCTGATTCACCTAGCTGGGCCACCAAATATTTTAGAGCATGTGATTCTTATTTGGAAATTCTAAGCCCGGATGAGAAAATAGCAAGTCAAATATAAGCACCAAAGAAAATCAGAAGAGTGTATTTCAAGAAGTATCAAGAGTAAGTATTGTATCATCGCCTTTTTATGTAAGACTATACAAAGACACTGATCTGGAGAAACAAGACAGTGAGCAGGCAGAATCAGATAGCCATGTGGATACAATGGATGTAGATGAGGTAACTAGAATATGGGTGAAAGATTCAGGAGGTCAGTGGGAGGACGCGATCCCAACCCCTCACTCACCCGGAATTCCTAGCATTATATGGATCACACATAGAACTCAATTCGTTAAGATTAATTATTTTCATAAATATGAATGTACATATACATTAGATATCTGAACTACATTTTACATAACAATCATGATGAATTACTTACGGCCGTGCAGAGGTACATACTAAATACTGCGAGAAACATATTATTGAAATCATGTTACATATATGAATGTTACAGAGCAACATGTAAAATGAAGATTTGCTCCAACCAACAAAGAAGCCTTTTCATGTCAATTTTCAATAAAACCGAACATACGGTCGAAATCATGTAAAACAACGTCAAACTGGATTACTGGTACGTCTCTGCTGACGTACGCAACGTATATCACTTGTTTCCTCGTCACTTTCATGTTCACAGTCTTCAAGTGATGGTGTATAGCAAGAAAGATGAACATCACTTTCGTCTAATAAATTTTGATAAAAGAATCCTGTGTACTCATTGTCTTGCTTACTTAATTTCATAAAAAAGCGGTGTATTTCTACTACAATATATACTGTTTCCATGAAGTGTAGTGGCACTTTAACTTACGCTGATTAAAAATCATATCACTTACGTAAAAGTACGCAAATCATTAAGAAATAAATATATGAATTATTTTGGTGATATATATAAAACGTTGATAAATCCGTGATTGTTCCTTTGTTTATTCAATTTCTTGAATATAAATTTAAATGTGTTTGTTTTTAATTCATTTATTATAATCAATATCTTTTCTATTAATACGCATATTATTATTATTATTATTGGTAGTAGTAGTAGTTGTAGTAGTAGTAGTAGTAGTAGTAGTAGTAGTAGTAGTATCCCTCTTACAGTTCTGTATCTCCTGACGAGGTAAATGGAAGGACCACAACTATTGAACCTGCACAAAATGAAAACTGGACACTAAAGACACTTTGTGCAGTAGTTGGATTTCTTTTAATTTCCATCATATTATTTTCCTGGAAAAAATATCGAGGTAAGCATTCTCTTTTAGATCATTATCTTATTTCTTATTTTTGAATGTGTTTCGATAAAACAAAAATTGATTGCTGTTTTACATCAATCTACATCTCTAACTACTTTTCGATATGTCTATGCAGCATTGATATGCCAGCAACGACATACCAAAATTTGTTATGTGCTTAAATAAACAGAAAATATATAGATTAGTTCTCTGACTGTGCTGTTGAATGCATTTCGTATCAAGTCATACATTTACTTGTATATGCCGTCGACTTTTGCCTAAACAATTGAACACAGATACTGACAATAGTCCGGCTGAAGCCATTGCCCATCGTGAACTATATATAATAGTATAAAGGTATTACCGCAGATTATTGAGCTTTTAATTATAGATTACATTTGTCCATATTGAATTTGCATTTAATGTCTGTTATTTAATTAGAATTATATTTACAGGTTGTTCTGAATACCAGAGTAAGTATTTTGATGTAACCAATGTCTTAACAGACCAATGGATTTCTTCTATTTCACATAAATTGTTAGTCGAAGTATCGTAGATATCATATTATTCTATCAGACAGTATCATGTTGAATGAATGATTTTTTTTTCAAGAAACCAATAAATAAAATAAAAATACAAAATAAATACAGAAATAAAAATAAAGAGTCCTGACCCCCTGATACGTATATTTCAGATAATACTGGTTTGTGCAGTGCTATAAAATAAGCAGTTATACACCAAAGTTTGAGAGCAATTTTTTTTTCTTCTTAAAAGTATTTTTTGATTTGTAGTTATAACGTAGATACTTGGAAGCAAATGAAAAAAGGGAGGGGAAAAATATAATTTCATTTTAGTGGTCATAGAGGGGGCCAGTAATGGTTTGTTCCTTTCCGGTTTTTCGTTCACCTACGGGTTTGTCATAGTGTTTTGTACATCGTCCATACTTATCTGTAAACTTTTCGGAGTTTGAATACCATTTGTAGATCAACTTAAAGCAATTAGACAAAATGAGGGAAGTAATGAGGGTTCTGTACATGAGTTATTTTGTTTTCTTCTTTTTTTAAGGGTCTAAATTGATCTATCTGCATAATTGTATGGGTTTATACCACATTGCTGAAAATACACAGTTGTTAATTTCAGAAAACAGAACCTAATCTAACGCTATCTAATTAAAATCATCGAGGGAACACAATTGATTATGTTTATCGGGGTCGGCAAGCACATTATTTTTATTGCATTTTCACTGTCGTATATCTCTGGAGCTGACAATGGATAACGAGCTTTCAAGTATACATTGACGAAACATAGATATATACACAGAAAAAAGTCTACATTATCATCGGTATCATGTAAAATATGTTATGTCGAAAAGAGTACTGAAAAGAATGTAGAGACCAAGACGTATTAAATTGTTTACTGTTTGATAATGATATATTGTCGAGTTATCATTCATTTCACCGATCTGTTTCTGTCGTTTACAAATTGTGTATTGTATTATTTTTTTTTTTGTTACATATACGATATCAGAATATTCAATAACCAGCCTGACCACTTTATTCTCTCAATGAAAATTAGAATTATAGAAAAAAATATATCACCCCACAAACAAAGCCAAAATGAGCACTCCTTTTCGTCGGAAAAGACAAGAAAACTGGATAAGACGTCTCGGCACTGCTTTGCCTTATGGATGCAATGCCAAAATAAGTGGTATTTGTAACCTAACCAGTTCTGCGTGTCAATCAGTAAACGTTCCTGGTTTATTCAACAAAAGCCAGAGGAGGCATCGAAGTCATGGTATACGCAAATACAACAAACCAGAAATGCATATTTCCTTTGATACTCTTTTTCCATTTATAAATAAACCTTTGGGCCTTCATCACATTCGTACAAAACTTTATTCTATTTCACTCAGAACCCTACACGAGTTGTACATATCGTCCAGATAACGTATATATACTGATATAAGCTCGGCAAAGTACAAACTAGATGGTATTATTATGGAAATATCGACCGCTAGACTTTTTCGTCCCGTCAAGTCAGATATATCTATGGGAAAATCTAGTCGCCAATTCAAAATTAAATTTGATAATAAAGGCATTGATCATTTCAATTTTGGCCAAATTTCAAATCATAAGTCTGTATTAAAGAAATACCTCCATATTTCAAAAACAAAGATCCGCCATGTATTCCCTATAGCTACACACCATCGGTTGCATCCAAAATTTATAATCACAAAGGGTTTCTACAGTGTCTTGATTTTAGCAACTCTGCATGCCATCCTCAACCGTGTACATGTTTCTAATCTAATTTTATATACTCTCCTTGCGGCCATGTCATTATTGGTGATCTTGATATTGTTAACAAACCAAATTAAGAGAACTTTTACTTAAATGTCCAAAATACAGAGAACCCAGATCACTAATATGGAGCCCAAATTTCCAAAATATCATCAACTTCTACGAGGAATATGCTACACAATGGGCAAAAAGAGAGGAAGTACGGGTCGACACTCTTTAGGAATGGATAAAATCTATTGCAGTAATGTTAAGATCAAAAGTTAAAAAAATTACAAGGCTTTGTAAACACCAGATTCGAATCTATTTTTAAAGATCCTGATGTTGTCAGAGAACTTACCTTCCTCCAAGAACATTCTATCATTACACCAGCAGATAAAGTGTCTAATTATTATACATTTACTTGTAAAAAATCTGGAGATCAAAGACACTACAAACAGTAGTAATTCTACTTCACATTTATATATTATGTTGTTCGACATAAATGGTCAATTGAACACCTCCCTCTATGACAAACGTGACAATTTCAATTTCTCTATCACAAACTGTCCTGTCAAAAGCAGCAACATTCCATCATTGCCCGCATACGACGTATTCATATCTCACTTAATACGTTATTCCAGAGCATGTTCAAATTACAATGACTTTGTTCTGAGGGCTAGGCGACTTTCAGATAATGTACTTCACCAGGTTTATATATGCGCTAGACTAGCAACGTTACTGAGGAAGTTCTTATTACTCCATATGATATCTCGTTATCCAGACTTTTAAATGATATTCTGGTCTGAGACCGATTCCGATGATTTTACACAGATTTGACACCTTCTATACCAGAAACTTACCTACTTTGATATATATGGAATTTACACGATTCGACTCTTTCTACTGGGTATATGTGACGGGTGTAGCTAGGAAGCAGGAGATGCTCACTCTCTCCGGGCACCTGATCTCAATCCATCATAGGGGTTACATATGCTCTTCAAGTAGACGTATTTTGTTATTTTCCACTTGGTTTTCATTTTCACGTATTTTGTATGTCCTCTGGTTTCATGTTTTTCGGACTTATGGTTTGGATTTATCCATCATTTTTAAACTGAATATTGTTTTCATCTATGGAATAGATAGTTTTAGTCTTTTTTCGTGCTTTTCGCCTCTGACAATTTTATATTATTGTTAATTTTGCTCATCAGATCATTCATTACTACATGTTCTTACTATATTTGAATGCTTTAAAAACTATGTCTTTAGTAATTTAACATCCAAAGGGAAGTCGCTTCAGATAAATAAACAAAACTGCACTCAAATCCCACAAAATTGCGGTTATCAAGTGAATAATAGGAAATATGAAACAACTGAGTAATATCCATCCTGTTGATAAAAGCGCCTAGCAGGTACGACGTCACTAAAACAATAACATAATCAAAAGTCCGCTAAAATGATGTTACACAAGGCGCGTAAAATGATATAGTACTATATATAAATTTTAATACCGCCACAGCAAGGTATTTTTTATAAAATATCGTATAATTGATTTATCCTTTTAAAGTTTACTCTCCCGTCTATGTTCATTTGTGTTCTCCTTGTATATTCTTTCACTTTCTCCGACGTACACAATTTTAAAAGAAACTGAGAGGACATTAAATGAAAGAAAAAATGAACATAACGGGACATTAAACTTCAAAAGGACAAGCCAATTATGTGACATTTTAAAACTCACAACGAAAAAGACCTTTCGGTATTGAAGAGGACTTATCCACTTGATAAAGGGCATGTGTACACGCTGAAAACCATTCATACATAATGAATAATGGCAAGAACAACAACACATGTTTCAAACACCAGACATCTCATCACTAGATGCAACGATTGAAACCAAGCTCCAATATTCTACAAAGTCTATGAAAAACGCAAGTATTAAACATGCACCTTTGGTTTAACTATTGTTTGATCTTATTGAATGCTGTCTGTGTGTGTGTGTGTGTGTGTGTGTGTGTGTGTGTGTGTGTGTGTGTGTGTGTGTGTGTGTGTGTATTATTGCCAATAGTCACAACTGATAATTTCTAACGTAGAGTCGCCTACGCGAAACTATATTGTAAATTCATCGAGGAAAACTAGATAAAAATATTAAGGGCTGGTTCCCGCACGGTTCTAACGTTAATGTTAATATATAGAACTGTTTCGTTGTACGTGCGTCATGTAAAATCATTTAAGCAGACTTTTAATTATATTATTGTTTTAGTGACGTCAAATCTTTGCATTTTGTTTATTTACGCTTGGCGCTTATATCAGCATGATTGATTTTGCTAAATTGTTTCATATTTTCTATTATCCACTTGATAAAGGGCGTGCGCCCGACAATTTGACAGATTTGAGTGTAGTTTTGTTTATTTCATTAGTTGCAGGCAAATACAAACTCTCATCAATGATTCATTTCTCTTCCTTTTATTTGGAACGAAATAAATATTTTATTTCCATCTTATAAAGTTTTCTTGTTTTTCTGTCACAGTTTTGGATATTGCACAAGTTGAAAAACAGTTACACAGAGAGAATAAAGGCACCGTTTACCGGGAAATACTTGCTGAAACGGGCGAACAACAACACTTGTTTCAAATACCAGACATCTCATCACTTGAAACCGAGCCCCAATATTCTACAACGTCTGTAAAAGAAACAGGTATACAATTGTACCTTTCGTTTAACTATTATTTGATTTTATTGAATGTTATCTGTATGTTGTATATATATATATATATATATATATATATATATATATATATATATATATATATATATATATATATATATATATATATATATATATATATGTGTGTGTGTGTGTGTGTGTGTGTGTGTGTGTGTGTGACATTATTATCAACAGTCACAGCTGAAATTTGCTTTCTTGTAACGTAAAGTCGCCGACGCGAAATTATATTATAATTCATCGAGGAAAAATGGATAAAAATATTAGATACTGGATTCCCGCACGGTTGTAACGTTAAAATTAATATATAGAACTGTTTAATTTTACGCGACCTATGTAACGTCATTTCAGCGGACTTTTAATTTTGTTCTGGTTTTGGTGACGTCATTCCTTTGTATTTTGTTTATATACACTGGGCGCTTATACCAGCAGGATGGGTTTTACATTATTGTTTCATATTTTCTATTGTCCGCTGGAAAAAAGGGCTTTACCTTCGCGTTCTTGTCAATACCGCCACAGCAAGGTTTTTTTTTTAAATGTATAATTGATTTGTCCTTTTTAAGTTTACTCTCCCGTCTATGTTCATTCGTTTTCTCCTTGTATATCTGCTCAGTTACTCCGACGCACACAATTTTAACAGAAACTGAGAGGACATTAAAGGACAGAAAAAATGAACATAACGGGACATTAAACTTCAAAACGACCTTTTCTACGGCATTTATACTATTGAAAATTGTTTTTAATATCTGAACACAGTAACGACAACATTGGTCTAGGTATTTTGTGTTTTGACAACGATTATCTCAATGAAGGCATGTGACATGTTCAGTGTAATGACATTGGGTAGTCTTTAGTGATCAATGTGTTAATTTGTTGCTTAATGGAAATATTTGCATTGTATAGAAATCTCATCCAAACTCCGATCTTTCAAGATCACTACTTTTACAATGTTCTATGTGGTACATCTCAATACATTCCGTAAACGTTTATCTCCGATTGACCTTTGACTAAGACCAATGAGCGTCGGCTGCGCTATTTCAACTTTGTTTTGCAAAGTGTAAGTAAGCTGTTGTTGTCTTTTGATAAGACAATAAATGGTTTCTATCAGCAGTTAAACTCACAGCAGATTTATAAATTTTAAGAACAAGGAATTCGTAACAATACACATTTTAAAACATCATATATATTCTTTGTACATTATTTTACGGTTTTCAAATTTCAGTTTCAAAGAAAAATGATCTGCAACATTTTCGACACACGCACTCTACTAGCTATGATGACGACAACAGTAGTCAGACACCGCTTCTACCAGATAAGATACAGCGAACATTTTCTACCTTATCACAATCATTACATAACGGACATCCAGAGCTATCATTTATTCTCTCTGTAAGTCTATGATTAAGTTTTGATGGGTATACTCTTCATGTCGTTTTTTCATAATTGATTGACTACCATTACTCTCTTCTCAGCAAGCTGGTATGAGCACAAGTAAAAAAATACTTAGAACCAGTTTATATTTATTCTATTCCAAAACAAAAACACAAAAATCCCTACAATATTATTCCAATTTTGACTTTTCTGAGTGCTCAACAAAATTTGTACCGATTTGATCTAAAACAATTCTGTCAGAAGGGAAACAGTGATCAATAGAAATATTAATCCTAAAACATCCTTAAAAGTGTAGCATCTAAAGTTAAATGAAGATTTACTTTTTATGTCTAAATTCTTTTGACTACTAGACATTTTATCAAACATTTCCACATAAAAACAGGCATACCCTCTGAAAATCCATATCTTTGTTATGATTCTGATTCACTAATAAAACATTGTTTATGTAGAGAAAAATCTAATTCTGAAACACTCCTCTAAAATTCTATAATTAAAGGAAAAGGTACATTAAACATCCATATAATAAAAGAATGAAACCGGGCAGTCTCGATAGTAATATTTCAAAGTCTTTTACTTTGTTTTTAGAGGCTTGTGCAAAATTCTTTCAATGCAACTGTCGAAAGTTTGAATATAAGTCATATCTTTATTATGTAGTTGTGCGGTTGCTACGATAGGAGATATTATAACGGGTTATCCTTCCCTACCTCTAGGTCACGGACGACATAATCAAGTCCTACTACGTACTCTCATCTTATCGCATTATTCATGTCTCTTTGTTTCTTTTTCTTCTTTGGATAAAACACTTGCATTTCAAAAGGGAGAAATGCAGTTCAGGGATAATGTTTGGGTCTGCTTATATTGTCGCTGCTGATGTTAGTTTAGGCGTTAAAGGAACCTTTTGTTTACATTCCAATACATTTCTGTCATCTTTTAATGTTCTTGCGTCTTGAAAATATCAATGATTTATACATTCTTGCGTAATCGATACCTCACCCTTGTTGTTTGGCTTTTCCCCCATTTTGTATGAAATTATCTAGAATACAGGGTGTTTCATAATATCTGTCCCCATTCTAAACCGTAGTAGTTTTGTCAAAAGTAACCACACAACAAAAGTGAATATATATTTGCATAGCAGACAAACCAAAATTTTGAATAATATGTAATTTGAACACAGTACCTTCAAAACTGTCAAAACTAACCGGCGTCATTCTTATAGGAGATGTTCAATATGACGTCCGCGTTGAGCAATTACGACGTCAAGTCTGTGTTTAAAATTTTCAATAACATTTTGACATGTTTCCTGGCTAATAGAGCGGATTTCTCTCCTGATTGCTGTTTGCAGTTCATCGGTATTTGCTGGCGTCGGTTTGTACACCCGGTCTTTCAAGTATCCCCACAAGAAAAAGTCAAGGGGGGCTCAAATCAGGCGAGTGTGGCGGCCATTCCTGATCCATCTTAAGGGAGATGAATTTTCGTCCAAAGGTTTTTCTCGGCCAGTCTAACACATCCCTAGCAGTGTGTGGAGCAGCTCCATCCTGTTGAAACCATACATTGTCAATGTTAATTCCCTTCCTCTTCAATGCTGGAACAAACTTCCTCTTCAGAAGACCAAGGTAGCGATCCTTATTTATAGTTTCAACACTACCTTCGTTGTCTTCGAAAAAGAACGGACCCACGATACCGCTGACACTCAATGCTGCCCATGCAGTAACCTTTGCACTATGTAGTGGTTTCTCTATAAAAAAAATCAGGTTTCTCAGTCCCCCAAAATCTGCAGTTCATCTTATTAACTTGTGCGTTCAGATAGAAATGAGCTTCATCCGAAAACCAAAGCGAGTCAATTATATCAAGATGAGACATCATCCAACGTGCAAACGATATGCGGCCTTCAATATCACTGGTTTTCAAATGCTGCATTATGGAAAATTTATACGGAGTTAATTTCAGATCAAATTTCAAAATTCTGTAAACACTAGTTGCACAAGTAGTGTTTGATATATCACCTAGTATTCGTCGCACTGACCTTTGAGGTGTTTCGCAAATAGCAGTTTGCACTTTCGCGATATTTTCGGATGACCTTGCAGTTCTTGGACGCCCGGAGTTTCCATGTCTTCTATCTTCCACTGATCCCGACTCCTCGAAACGTTTGACAATTCTTTGTATCTGTTTCTTCGTGAGTCTCTCCATTCTAGGATGATTTTGTTTCATGATTTTAGCTACAGTTTTAGGTGATTTCGTCTCATAATAAAGTCTAACAACATCTTTGCATTGCAGTTTTGTAGGAGGCATCTTCAAAACAAGCCAACAGAAAATGACGTCATCAATGACGTCATTACGTCAACGCTTTCCCGTATTTTTACGTTAATACAAAATGATCATTTATGCCCTTCAATTTGGTGGGAAGATTATCATTATACATGCAAAATTGAGCATTCTACAACATTTTGTTTTGGGGACAGATATTATGAAACACCCTGTATTTGCCTATTTAGCAAATTTACATTTCAATAAATGTAAAGTGTAAACTTTGGTTTATAATTCAGAAAGCACATTATGTATATAAAATAACTGACAGTCAAAATTTATTGAAGATACATAAACGATATCTATATAAATCAAGATTTTTTGGCAATACCATTGTTGTATAGTATAAGACCAATTGAAAGGACGAACAGCACATTTTTAAGACCAATCTCATTCTTCACGGGTATTAATATCTATTTTTCAGTTGTGAATATTTCTACTTCGATATATCAGCGGCCTGTGTGAAATTGTGGACATTTATACTACTGCTGGGTTGTTACATACTTAACTGAAGTTAACAAATCTTGACAGCCTACTGACTGGGTCGAACCACGAAATATTCGAAGTTCGCAGCAGATACAGTAGGGTTGTTTAGGAATTTGCTTTGGGAAGAAGAATTCCTTCTTTATTCTACATGATGGCAATTGTAGAAGTAAAATGTTTCTGCTCCTTTACGGTTTTCCTTAAAGTCTGAAGTTTTTAGCTCACCTGAGCCAAAGGCTCAAGTGAGCTATTGTGATCAATCACCGTCCGTCGTCCGTCGTCTGTCGTCCGTTGTTAACTTTTCACATTTTCGACTTCTTCTCCAGAACCACTGAACAGAATTTGATGAAACTTGATAAGCATGTAGTACTCATGGTCCCCTACAAGTGTTGTTGTTTTTCGTCCGGATTCATCAACAGGTGGCGCCACCACAGGCAAAAGTAGGTCAAAGAGGGTACCCTCCTTTGACAAACTTCTTCTTCAGACCGGGGGCATACAGAGACAAACCGAATGCATAGGAATGATCTAGAGGGATGTGTGAAGAAGTGTTGTTATTTTTGGTTCCGTTCCGAAATCAAATTTTTGACGTTTTTTTGACGTTGTTTTGTACTTGGTAGTTTTAATGCAGAAAAGAGGTATTTTTTTCTTTTAGTAAACATTGATGCATTAATTTGGTTTAATTTGATCATTTTGATGGTAAGAAATACTATTGCGAAGAAAATTTTTCAATATTTTATGCTTTGGATTTTTAATGAATTTTTCAAGACTTTCAAGAAAAAGGGGGGTGGGATAATTGGTGTAAACATTTCACATTTTGAACTTTTTCTTCGGAACCACTTGCTGGAATTCAATGAAACTTGGCATGCATCAAATACTCAAGGTCCCCGACAAATGTGGTCATCTTTGTCAGGATCCATCAACAGGTGGCACCACCACAGACAAAAGTAGGTCACAGAGGGTACCCTCCTTTGAAAAACTTCTTATTCAGATCGGGTGCATACAGCGACAAACCGATTGCATAGGAATGATTTAGAGGCATATGGGAAGAAGTGTTGATATTTTTGGTTCCATTCCGAAATCAAATTTTTGACGTTTTTTCATTTTTATTTTGGACTTTGTTATTTTAATGCATTAAAGAGTTATTATTTTCTTTTAGTAAACATTGATGCATTCATTTGGTTTCATTTAATCATTTCTATGGTAAGGAATGCTGGTGCGAAGGAATTTTTTCAATATCTCGATTTTTGAATTTTTTATGAATTTTTTAAGACTTCCAAGAAAAGGGGGGGGGGGACAATTTTTCATATCTTCAACTTGATCTACAGAACAACTTGAAGGATTGTGATAAAACTGGGTAGGATGCAAGTACTCATAGTCCTTTTCAAAGGTTTTGTTTTTTGTGCGGATCATCCAAATTGGTTAACAGATAATGCCACCATGTCTAAAAGTAGGTCTCACAATGGTACATATACCACTTGGTAATTGAAATATGGAGAGTAGCGGTTCAAATCCAGCTGTGGTCAAAATTTTTTTTTTTTTTTTTTTACACATCTAAATAAGTTTTTAGATGTTTCTCAACACTCAACATCTGAAATTAGGAATTTTACGTTTAAGACTTCCAAAAAAAAGGGGGGGGGGTTGGCCATTTTTCACATTTTCAACTTTTTCTACAAAACTGTTTGAAGGATTTTAATAAATCTTGGTAGAAATAAGTCACTTATGATCCTCTTCAAATTCTGTTGTTTTCGTCCAGACCTCTTTACAGGTGGCGCCACCATAGTCAAGAGTAGGTCACAAAAGAGTTCCCTCGTTTAACAATATTCTTTTTCATACGGGCTGTATACAGAGACAAACAGAATGCATAGAAATGATCTAGAGGGATGAGTGAAGATGTATTGTCATTTTGGTTCCCTTCCAAAATCAAATTTTAGAATTTTTTTCGACATTTCTTTGGACTTGGTGATTCAATGCAGAAAAAAGTGTCATATTTCCTAGTTAATTGACAATGATGATTTCTTATGGACTATTGTGATCATAATTATGGTAAGGATTGTTACTTTGAAAGAATTTTGTCAATATCTCAATTTTTGGATTTTCTATGAATTTTTTAAGACTTCCAAATGAGGGTGTATAGGAACAATTCAATCACATTTTTCACTTCTGCTGTTATACCACATGAAAGATTTTAATGAAACATGGAATACATGAAGTACTAAAAGTCCTCTATCAATTTGGTAAATTTCATCCAAATTGGTTAACAGATAATGCCACCATGTCTAAAAATCAGTTCTCACAATAGTACATATACCACTTGGTAATTGAAATATGGAGAGTAGCGGTTCAAATCCAGCTGTGGTCAAAATTTTTTTTTTCATTTCTTTACACATCTAAATAAGTTTTTAGATGTTTCTCAACACTCAACATATGAAATTAGGCAATTTTAAGTTAGATCTGGACAATATTTGAAACAATTGTTGTTCATGACCCAGACTTGAAATCAGTTAACAAAAGGCCCCACCTAAAGAAAATGACTAACTTGTTGCCCTGAATGACTTCTTGCAGAGACAAAGGAAATGCTTAATATCAAAATCACCTGAATGGATGTGCAAAAAAGTGTCGTTTTTTATTCTAGCCTGAAATAAAATTTGACATATTTTCCACATCTGTGTTGACTTAGTCACATTAATGCAAAAATAAATGAATTCTTCCTTCATGCATGACTGATAATCTAGGTACTCAGGTGAGCGATATAGGCCCACTTGGGCCTCTTGTGTTTTTTGTTTTTTTTTTATCAGTCTGTACATGATACTAATAGCAGAGATTTCGTCCCTCATATAACCACCGCACTAGCAGATAATACACCAGTGAGTGTAATGGTGTCTAAAGATTTAAAAGCAACCCTCCGTATAAAAGAGAAAACAGATGATATCTAACCACACTATATGACACAAATAAACATATAAAGAGCCGTTATCAACAGGTTGAGTTATTTGAAAGATCAGAAAATACTGAACATGAATATCAAATATCAACATGACCCTATGGTGAGCTAGGATCTCTGATCTGTAGGAGTCCCTACTAACAGCTGCAGTGTACGAGGCTCAGGATCTTATCTCATTTGAATACAGCGGTTAGACAAAGCCTGCCATTGAGTTCTCACCGCCCCGTTAGTCGGCGTGCAACTGCTCTTTTCTGTACAAGTGAAGGTTCATTGTACCTTAAAACAAAGATACCCATCTTATATGTGTTATTTCACCTGGTCTTTGAATTTAAATTTGTATTTATGAGTATATTTACTAAGTGTCTATCCTGTTTATTATCCATATAGACAATAATTCACATCCAACTTTAAATATTATATCCCAATAAAGTTATTGCATAATTTTAATTAATGCTCCATTCTGCAATTTAGAATGTTTAGAAAGTTATCTTCTAAACATTCAAATAAAAGTATTATATATCGTCGTGTTTCTTCGATTTCGAGTTGTGGATTTCGGAACAATATCTTGGATTTGTACCATAAATCATTTGTCGAGTCAAAGTACACCACTGTATTTGGTATAATAACATGGTAACATTCATATTCATTATATATAACGAATACGAAATCTTATTCTCATACATGTTTTCTTGCAGAATCAGGAGAATCAGCTCCATAAGGCAATATCAAATTGTGACATTGAAACAGTAAAGGAACTTATCGATGCTAAAGCAGATGTCAATGCCAAGAGCTTTGTAAGTCATATACGCATACCTCGAAATACACAGTTAAAGTACTTAAAATCGCTCATGTTTGCAGTAGAAATGCTGATTATAAATCAGAAAAGAAAATTTCCTTTTTTATATATTTTGTCTCCTTCTACCAAACATCCGCTATAGAGATAATATAGCAATGTACGTCAGAGGGCATAGCTAAAGGACAAGAATGCATCAGGCTGAAATAGGGGGATTCTAGACTCTTAGTGTCTTTTGCAAAACATGGTCCTCTACATGATACGTAAAGTATAAATTAAAGTAGATTTATTATGAACAGGAATACTTATTGAAGCTATGAAAACAGAGCTACATGTATGGCTCGATTCTTTATTGCAGTTTCTAAGCATTCTTCCCAATGCCTGATCGGTCTATACCATTAAAGGTAATATCAACACTAATAGCGCTCTTTTTCAACAATACATTTCGCTTTCTAGTTTCAGGACACTCCACTCCACGAGGCTGTATCAAATGGTCATATTGATGTAGTAAAGATACTTATTGATGCCAAGGCTGATGTCCATGCCGAGGACTTGGTAAGTCAAATAAATATTAATTAAAACTGAAAGTCATAATAGAGTATAAAACATTTACTAATTTTCAGTCAATGATAGATCGAATCATTCAATTAAACGTTAATAAAAACAAATATTGCGTACTATGTTTATAAAACTTTTCTTAAACCAAAGACATCAGTGCCTTGTTTCATGACTAAGTCTGTGAAATTATTATTGAAATTTCTCAGTACCTTTACAAATGTTTAGTCCATCCTTGCAACTGCAAATATCAATATGAATACTAATTCACCATATAAATGAACTGTATTCCAATAATAATACTGTATTATTAATAACAGTTGCTAAAAGTGTATTAAACTCCTTTTGGCATCAATAGATGGAGACACTTGTGGAAGTTGTAGAATCAAAATGACTTGGTATTCTTTCTTATTCAATACTTGTAGGATCAGGACACTCCACTCCACAAGGCAGCAAAACACGGTCACAGTGATATAGTAAAGATACTTCTAGATGCAAAAGCGGATATCAATGCCAAAGGCGGGGTAAATAAAATAACAATGTCGCACACAATAGAAATTAAGTGTTATTCTTTCCTAGAAATTTGAAGAAAAAGAGTAGAAATGATATCGTAAATTTCTTCTGTATTTTACTGTTAATTATCTTTATGTTTAAGTAAAAAAAGGCGTTTCTGTATAACAAATATTAGTTTTCGTAAATTGAAGTTCGTGTGGGAATATTTCAGGTATATGTCTTTCAAACTTTTTCAATAATTAAGATTTAATCAAGATATCTAGATGTATCATCAAATTAATCAATCACATCAAAGCGTTTAGATCTCTAAATAAAGTGCGTAAAGTTACTCTCATTACAATTAAGAAATAAATTTGCTATCAGTGGTGCGCAGTTACTACCAACAAGAATCCCAACTATTTGCTAATAATGTAGGACGTCAGGGCATCGATTTCAAATTAATCATAGCGGAAATTAACTTCTTTATAGACACGTTAATTTGCCAAATCACTCCGATTCTGACCTTGATTTACCGTACATCTAATGGATTCCTAAGGCGTAAGAGAACCCTTTCAAATGTAAAGATAATGGATAAATCCAAACCGTAAGCCCGAAAACCATGAAACCAAAGGACATACCAAATCAGTGAAAATTAAAACCAAAGAAAAATGTCTACTTGAACAGCATATGCGAATCCCCTTGATGGAGTGAGATCAAATGCACAGGTAGAGTGAGCATCTCCTGTCTCCTAGAAACACCCGTCACACATACCCAGTAGAAAGTGTCAAATCGTGTAAATTACATATGTATCTATATATGGAGAAGTCAGAGTAGGTAACCTTCTGGTATAGGAGGTGTCAAATTTGTGTAAAATGATCCGAATCGCTCTCAGTCCAGAATATCAATTAAAAGTCTCAAGAACAAAGTCATTGTAATTTGAACATAGTCTGGAATAACGTATTAACTGAGATATGAATAGGTTGTTGCTACTCACGAAAGGAAAGTTTGTGATAGCGAAATTAAAATTGTCATAGAGTGAGGTGATCAATTGACCATCAATGTCGAAAGACAACATAATATCTAAATACGAAGTAGAATTACTACTTTCTGTGGTTTATTTGACCTCCAGTTCACTTGGATAGATGATGCTTGGGTAATGGAGGATTATTAATTGAACGGAAGTCATCTATATATCTGTAAGTAAAATTGAAGCCAAGAGCCAATTGTTTTTTTCCTTGCGAAAGCAAAGACTGAATGAATTCAGCTTTGTCTGAGTAAAGGAGTATGTCAGCCAGAAGCGCAGCACAGTTAGTACTATTGAAATGCCGACAACTTGTTGTAAAATATTTTCTCCAAACACCACAAAAATGTTATCGATAAGAAAGTTCAACATTTGGATAACATCTGTTTCAGTATATTTATTTTTGGAATCAGAGTTTTCCCTCACAAGATAAGTTTTATCATGGCCTGATGAGGTATCGTTAGTAAAACTTTTTTATTCCTGATGTCCTTAAAACTCTTTTGAATTTTTTAGGATCCACATTTGTTTAATTCCACTTTCGGAATATACTGTTTCGCAATACAGTTAGGTGCAGTCCAAACCATACATAAAGTGCATTTCATATGTGTATAGTTGTGTATAGTTGGCGACAACAGAGTAAACCTGGAATCAAGTTTAATAGTAATGTAGAGATGATGGATAAATCCAAAGCACAAGTCCAAAAATCATAAAACCAGAGGACATACAAAATCAGTGAAAATGAAAAACAAATGGAAAATAACAAAATATGTCTACTTGAAGAGCATATGTGAACCCCTGTGATGGAGTGAGATCAGGTGCCCGGGGAGAGTGAACTTGATTCCAAGTTTAGTACTAAACTTGACTCCAAGTGCATTTCAAGTTTAGTTTACTTTCTATATACATGTACATTAACTATATTTTTCTATTAAAAATTTATATATAAAATATGCAATTGCACACAACAAGACAATTATTTCTATCGTGTTATACGAACTGGATAATTGTAATAAATGAACGTGAATAGTAAACTTGGTGTCACGTGATAGTAAACTAGAAGACGGGATTAAATTAAAGTAAATTTGATATCAAGTGCCCTTGTTTAAACTTTATGACTGGTTTTCAGGACGAAAAACTAAACTTAAAGTGCCCTTGTCAAGTGCACTTGAATGTAAGGTTAGGACTGCACCCAACTGTACCTACGAAGGCCCCATTTCATTTCTGACAATAGTTTTGTGAGTAACATCGATATAGATATTGTGGGACACTTCTTCGAGGAACCAGCGATAAACCGTTGTTTGTAAAGATTTTTGTGCCTTTTTGGAATGCATTACAATTATGTCAGTTCTATATTTAATTTATTTGTGTTAATACGAATAGTATTAAGGGCAGATTTCTGATTCTCAAGTGCTTCCGAAGAGTATACGTAGGATTTCCTGGAGCTGCATTTATTCCTTTTTTTCACTAGGATGTCAAAGTTATATTTCGTTCAAGTAATTGTATAATTATTTGAAGCGTTATCGGCTGGTGTAATGATATAATGTTCTTGAAGGAAGGTAAGTTCTCTGATAACATAAGGATCTTTGCAACTAGTTTCGAATTTGGTGTTTACAGAGCCTTGTAATTTTTTTAATTTTTGATCTCAGCAGTACTGCAATATATTTTATCTATTCCGAAAGAGTGTCGACATTTACTTCCTTTCTTTTTGCTTATCGTGTAGCATATTCCTCGTACGAGTTGATAATGTTCTCAAAATTTGGACTCCATATAAATGACCTGGGTTCTCTGTATTTTGGACCTATGAGTAAAAGTTCTCTTAATTTGGTGTTTTTAACAGTATTAAGATCACCAGTAATGACATGGCCATTAGGAGAATATATAGAATTAGATGAGGAACATGCATCAGATTGAGGATTGCATGCAGAATTGCTAAAATCAAGACACTGCAGAAACCATATGTATTTATCAATTTTGGATGCATCTGTAGCTATAGGAAAAACACGGCGGATCTTTGTTTTTGAAATATATACAGGTGTACGGTTTAAAATCTGACCCAAATTAAAATAATTAATGCCTTTATTTGCAATTTTTTTTTAAAAAGAAATTGTTTTAATTCTTCATATCATTTTCAACAGCAAGTATTTCATATGCATTACAAGAATTCTATAACTTGAAACATTATTATTTTTCATATATACATACCTTTACAATCTAATGATATTACAAATTATGTATGTAAAACAATGTTTGTATATAAAGGTTTTATCCAGTAATTAAGTAAATACACTGAAAGACAATAAATCTCTGAAGAGTTATTTTTATAGAATTATAAAATAACAATTATGTTTTGTTTATCTACCAAAGATTATGCTAAATGATATACAATTACACACACAGTATTCACATACACACAAAAACCCACATATTTATCTTAAGTATATATATATATACATATATATATATATATATATATATATATATATATATATATATATATATATATATATATATATATATATATATATATTTATTTATTTATATGATTAAAGTGTGACAACTTTGAGAATGATGTTGATATTGAAATACATTACATCCCAATTAGCCTTCGCTAATACTGATAAGCATGTACCAATTATCAATATATCTTTATTTATACTGTAGATATACATATTAGTAACCTATTCAAAATTATTATAATAAAAAGCAGTTATTATCATTATCGTAGGCTGAAGTGCAGCTCAATTTATGTCAAGAACTGGTATAACTTTATTCTATTCTGTTACAAATTTATCATATTTTCCTTTTGTAATAAATATTAATCTAAATAAAGGATAAACATTCTTTAAGTATATTTTCAATCCCTTTAAATTTGGTAGTTGTTTTTGACACTTTATTTTATATATGTAGAATTTTATATTTAATAATACACAACTATCTGCTGAGTTGTGGATAGGTCTTAACAAAAAGTTTTGTTTAGTCAGATCCATTTCAATAGAGTGCTTTTCAAATTCACTTTGAATTTTAGCCAGTAAAGTTTTAATTATATCACAGTCCCAGAGAAGATGTTGAATTATCTCTATTTCAAGATCACAAAATGTACATTGTGGGTTAACAGTAAGTCCCATTTTAAAGGCAGATTTATTTGTTGTCAAAATATGGTGATTTATTCTGTATTGAAACCATTGTAATTTTAGATCTTTTGTTAACAATTATTTTGTAATATCAGATTTTGCCATATACTCTCTGAGTTTCAAATTCTTCGAATCCAAGTTAACTTTAATGCCATTATATAAGCTTTTAAATCAATCATATTTAATCCCCGCTCTTCTATATCCTTAACTATTATATCTTTTTTTTTATCTGATCATTTTTTGAATTCCAAAGTTAAAAAGGGAGAAGTTCAAACTCTTCGGAAAGTCATTGTAAGGATTTGGCAATGAAATAAATAAATGATTAAATTGTGATACAGAAAGTGATTTGATAATAGAAATACGTCCTATTATAGATATATTTCTTTTCTGCCACTGTTTCGAAATGGCTTGCATCTTTATCCTTTTCTTTCTATAATTCACATATATTATCCAAGTTTACATCAAAATCTATTCCTACTGAAGTGAAATTCAATATCCCCCAATTTAAGCCCCATTTTTTACAAAGTTTTTCCCTACTGTTTTTTATTACCTATCCATATAACTTGTGTTTTATCAAAATTGACTTTAAGTCCAGATATTTCTTCAAACCATTTCAAAATGTTAAGCGAAGTATTTAATGATTCTTCTGATCCATCGAGTAAAAGGGACGTATCATCTGCATATTGCGAAACTTTATGTTCTACCTGTTCTATTTACAGTTATTCCTTTAATTCTTGGTTCATTTCTTTACATTTAAAGACCAAATTTCGGCACGTAGTATAAAAAGATAAGGTGAAATGGGATCTCCTTGTCCACATCCTCTTTGTAAAGTAAAACTATCTGATAGATTTCCCCCCTTATTCACTTTTGATTTAATATTTTTATACAATACAGTAATCCAGTTCTGAAACGAAGGACCAAAATTAAAGAACTTTAAAACTTTACTACTTAGGAATTCACAAGACACAGAATCAAATCCTTCTCAAAATCTATAAACAAAAGTAAACATGGAATATTTTCATCTTCAGTATATTGAAGAATGTCATAAATTAGCCTTGTATTTTCCCCAATATATCTTCCTGCAATAAAGCCAGATTGTTCTTTACTAATTAATTTATTTAAATACGGTTTAATACGATTTCCTATTACCCCTGAACCAATTTTGTATATAGTATTCAGTAGTGTTATTGGACGCCAATTTTTTCAATATTGCCGAGGTTTATTTTCCTTAGGCAAACAAGTTATAATTCCCTCTTTCTGCGTAACAGATAACTCTCCTAATTTATATCCACAATTAAGGAATCTTACTATAAATGTGCCTATCTTATTCCAAAACATTTAAAATAGACTTTACTGTAAATCCATCTGAACCTGTACTTTTGTCAATTTTCATTTGTTTTAGAAAAACACTAGCTTCTTTTACATTAATATCCCCCTCTAATTTATTGGATTCTTCATATGAAAGTATAGGAATATCTATTTCTTCAAACTCCTTTCTAAGATCAATGTTTTTGTCTAATTTGAGGTTTCTTTTAGAATAAAGGTCTTCATAAAAAGTTTTAGTTTCTATCAGAATTTCTTTTTGGTCAGTTATATTTCTACCTTTATTTTCTATTTTAGGCATCATTTTACTGGCAAAATTTCTTGACTCTAAATTGAGAAAATATTTCGTAGGTTTTTCTCCTTCCATTATCCATTTACATCTTGAACGCACAATACTTCCCTTTACCTTCTTTTTTCTAATATTTTCTAATTGTACTTACTTATTTTCCAATTCTATATTATTATCACTATGATTAGCTTCCATTAAAAGTGTTTCTAGAAATAACTGGTCATTAATAGTGAATTGTAATGATCTTTTATCAATATTGTGAATATTTTCAAAATTATATAAAGGTATTGCATATTGCTCAATTGTTTTCATTATTGTTTCATTTACTATCTTAACATATTCCTTGTCATGTAAAAGTGAATTATTTAATGTCCAAAGCCCTTTTCCCCTTTGAAATTCATGAAATTCCATTTTTAATCTTACAATTTTTATTTGCAAATTTAATTTTGATGAAAGGGCGGTTATTTTTTTCCAATAGATATCTCTGACTTGACGGGAAGAAAAAGTCTAGCGGTCGTTATGTCCATAATAATGCCATCTAGTCTATACTCTGCAGAGCTTTATATTAGTATATATACTTTGTCTGGACGATATGTATAACTCGTGTAGTGTTCTGAGTGAAATAGAACAAAGTTTTGTACGACTGTGATGAAGACCCGAAGGTTTATTCATAAATGACAAAAGAGCAACAAAGGAAATATTATGTATTTCATGTTTGTTGTATTTGCGTGTGCCATGACTTCGATGCTTCCTTTGGCTTTTGTTGAATAAACTGAATACGTTAACTGATTAACACGCAGAATTAGTTAGGTTACCAATAGAACTTATATTGCATCCGTAGACAGAAGCAGTGTCGAGACGTCTAATCTAGTATTCTTCTTATAGAGTGGTCAGGCTGGTTGAAGTGGCGATAGAGTAATTAGCTCCCGCCAAAATTTATTTTGGACCTGTGACCTAATACCCTTTTTCGGAATTGTCCCTTTGTCTCTCCAACATAGTGAACAGTGAATCTCGTATACAATATTTGAACTCTTACCTTTTAAATGGTCAAAACTCTAAGTATTAAAGATATGTTTAATTAAACTACTCGTAAACAAATTGTGTGTAATTTAGATGTTGCAAGGTTTGCTATTTTTAACATAGGTTAATCGCTGGATTTTCTAGGTGCTCCACCAAACCTCTATTCCTATTGCGTAGGGAAAAAAAAAACGATCAAACATGACCTTCCAACATACTGTGAAACAATATACTCTAGAAGCGGTATCAATGATATGTGGATCCTGAAGAATTGTAAGGAACATTTTGATAATCTGAAATCCCTCAATTTCAATCAAATATAAAATCTTTTGATTTCTCCACGCTCGACACTATCATTCATAATTTAAAGCTTAAAAACAGACCACTGAAGATAATTCTAGACTCTTTCTTGACAAAAATGGTAATTGCAGATACAAATATATTGTACTAGGGCGGGAGGACACATAATTCGTGAAGGAACACTGTGATTCAGACAGGAAGTATACTGAAGACATCATCAAAATGCTAGAATATCTGGTAAGCAATGCTTTCGTGTTCTTTGGAGGAACAGTTTTTCAGCAAGTCGTTGGCATTCCTATGGTACCAGCTGCGTCCCCTTCTTTCCGACATACTGGGAAAACTGATCGTTACTACGATTTTTTTCTCGAGCCACCAAATGTTGACTTATGAAATTGATGCTTAGGTGTGGAAGTGACGGAATACGTGAAAAAAAGTTCGTTATGTGAAAAGTAAATGATCATATTCAAGTACAAATTATTCATAATTTCGTAAACTTCTAAGATGAGCGTCGTCCAGGATATATTTCAGTTTAGGTGCAGGAATAGATGATAATAATTCGTGACTGCCATTGATTTTGCTATACGCAAAAATCGTCCAATGATCTATGTGATCAATATTTTTAATTATTAATTGTTATTATTATTATTATTATTATTATTATTATTATTATTATTATTATTATTATGCGATTGCCATTACAGTAATTGCATGTGAACAGTTTTTCTTTTCTCATATCTGCTCTCAATGAAAAATATGAATATTGTTATCATTACAAGAAATATTTCTTTTTTGATACATATGGACAATATATGGTCATATAAGACCAAGGGGGTATGGAGTCTGTAACTGCTTAATCCAATAAAATTGAGTTTCCAATAATCTTTGTGTTACATTAGATTTAGTTTCCTCTGGTAAATTAGTAATACTTTCGACTGAAGTAAATTCCATACTGTAAAAACTATGCTTATTTTTTATTAAAAGTAGCTATAAAGAAAATTGTTGTATTTCTGTCGGAATTTTGTTGCAATTTTTAAAAATGACTACAAAAACAATTAATAGGGTTTCCGAAATTTGTTCGACATACTGAGCCCTACATTTTCTTCTTTCTTAAGTCATAACATAAAAGAGATTCGATGAATTTCAGTCTATATCTTTCTTTAACTACCATATCTTTCAATGCCTTGACTCTTTTTTCAAACATTGACAGAGGAACTTGCGGTGGTGTGTCTTAATAGTTTCCTGCTGGAATGCACTTTTAAATGCTCTTTTTGGAAATACGGTCGAAGGCCTGAATGCTTCTATTAGTCAAGTTGGATCCGTACACATTGAATTAATTAATGTCACTTGAAATTTTAGTTTCAAATTTCAGGTTGCATGGTATTGTCTGTCGACTTCAAAGAGGCTTAGTTTTTGTTTTTTCGGGTTTTTTTTTCACAACTGCCATCAATGTAATAAGTCAGCACATAAATAAACATGTACCTTTGTCTTACACGTTCAGTTGCAATGTTGCTTTGTTCGCTTTTGGAACATACATTATGTCACCGTCGCACAGATACTGTAATACTTTTCTTTTGCCGTGTTAAATATTGTCTTGATTTTAACTTCATTTTTGTGTCACCTGCTAAGCATAGCGGCACATAGAGATCACTTTCTCTGGAATCCGTCCGTCGGTCCGTCCGGTAATCACACTCTCATGTTATTGGTAAATCCTTAGCAAAATGTAATACGGTAAGTTGACAAAACATGAAAGGATTGTCGAAAACAAAGCCCTGTTAGTTTGCACTGAGACTCAACTTTGGTCACGAGTTATAGCTATATATCTACATTATTAAGTCATAAATATATTCATTTTGTATTGAACATGAAGTACAGATTTCCCCTTAATTTAGGGATGGATTTCAGAACCTTAAAGTCGGACAAAGCAGGGTTTATTTATTTTGATGTCTTTAAACATATTTTTGATACTAACATATCATTTCGTAAAACGTTGAGTGTGGAACATGTATGACCTCTCGTATTGTGAAGCCTGTTGTTCTGTTTATGGAGGATTATTCGTAAGGTTTAAAATGTGTGTCATTTTATTGTGCCCTTTTTTCGACTAGTGGAGGTTTAGCGCCCACTTCAGTGACGTTTGTTACTTTATATGACAGTCGGTACCGTAATGTGAGTACAATAAAATATTTTACAATGTCTTTCTCTGTGTATATTTTACTATTATCATGCCTTATGTACATATCATTGGTGACCTGTGTCGTACTGCTTAGTCGGATACCTTCTGTCTTCTTTTCTAGAAATGAAAAAAAAATCTATTCAATAATTACACCGATTATATATATTTTCCCTTAGATCAACATACACTGTTATATGACATAAATGCTGTCCATTCCTCTACTGAGACGGATATCGTCAGAAGTACACATATCATAAGATCTAGAAATTTTTTAAAGGTAGGGGGAAAGATGCAGTCTCCTGTGACCAATGTGTTGCAGTATTCGGTCTGGATAAGGTGTTGCAGCCATAAATGGGCGAAAATTACTTTTTTGTGCAAAATCGTTCCAAACATTGCAGTCCCCCTTAAATCCCCCAATGCATACCAAACGTGTGTCTTTTATAATTCATAAGTAATGAGCTAGGTAAAACTTATTTTTGACATTAAGGTAAAGGTCACAAGGTAATTGAATTTGGTGTCATTTGAAAGGATTTCATTACTGGAGTACACCACTCAGACTGAAGTATCTGTCCCTTATGTTTGATAAAATGTGGGCAAAGTAATTTTTAGCTAAATCTAGCATATGGTTCACTTGAAACACAGCCAGATAGGGCAGACGTAATATACATGGACCCTCAACACCACGTAATTCGATCCTGAGGGCATACAAAGTTAATACCATATACAAATTTTTGTCTTGTATATATATTCAAAATTTTCAAACATTCTCTGAAAAGAAAAATGTTTTAGGATGTTGTTTATGAATTAATTATTATACATATCACATATGGACATTCCAGCATAGTAGCAAAGTGAGGGAAGAGGATAATTCAACTCTAAATAACTTAGCAACCTATGTCAAATTTTCTTTAAACTGATACAGAAGAAAGCTGTTATATTGATAAAACATTCAAATTAAAAAAAAATAAACGATAGAATTCTTTTATAGATGTATATAAATGATCTTATGAGATACTCAGTAATTGGTAATTTTACTACATCATTCAAGGAATTAGTTCATTTTACAAGGACTAAGCAAAGACTAAACTTGTTGAGGCCTTTTAATTATTGCAGATAATCAAAAAAGCAAAAGCATTGAGAGTTTTTATATACTGATCTAACCGTTCCCTATCTGTTTCCATGAACATTTGAAATATCATGCTAGAATGGATTGAAAAATGGGTTGAATATGCGTCATTTTGTATCGTTGTCAAAACAATACCCATGAATCAATGCATTCCAAACTGTGACATAATGCGTATCTATATAAAGGCTAAAAGGCTAACTACTGTGCGATTTATTAGTTAAAACAACAGTCAACGGATTTTCAAAATGTTTGTCAGTGTAATAAACTAATTAGAAATTCTGATGTGACTAAAACTCATATTCATGGGAGTGATAATTTATTTACGAACCTGAGGGACTTGATAATAGTGTTTGGAAATCTAGCCTACAAATCTTACTGCGTATAATGTCACGCCACGGAGACAACCCCAAAAAAGATTGTTCTAATGACGTACATATTAAGACATGCTTAGCAGACACCGTAAGTGAAGTTATGATCTGAAATTGGATGACTGTGGCTTGTCGCATATAGCTTTGTAGGCTAGGCGAAGCCGCCGTACTGTCTAAATTTAATACATATATCACATATGCACCTACATAGACGTCCGCTGGTGTCGAGGATGCTATATCCCCTTCTCGAAACCGAGCCACATGCATCCGATTTCAGATTATGTTCACATGATAATTTATCAAACAAAGAAGAAATAATGGCTAACACTTCTAAACAACACAATTAAAAAGTAATTATTTATGAATATATGAATTATATATACTTATATAAAGCTTGGTGAAATACTGATAAATTGGGACAGTTTGATAAGATATACGATTCAATAAAATACAAGTTTCAATTTTATTTTATTTTTTTTATTATTTGGACATTATATAATACATTTAAAGTAAATTCGGAGGTGAGTGTCTTTCGGAGCGAAACATCTCGAGGCGAAACTAGCATTCGGGGCAAAACGTCCTGTTACCAAATATTGGATCCCAAGATGCATCACTGGTATAAGTGTAGTTGATGCCCCACTTGTATATTTTGAGGTATAAGCAATGACAACAAGCACTCTCACCTTGTAATGACTTACTCTATCGCGTTATAATTTAAATTTCATAGAAATTTCACCGCTGTTTTCTTACTTTTTAGTCTTCCGTCCATTTCTGCAAATAAATGTGAATCTAAACAATGATACACCACTGGATGTATGGGAAAACTGTTTTCCAATACAACTTTGCAATAATAATAACAGTCGAATATTATTGCACTTTATACATAGAAACATTTTTGCAAAAATAAAGTCTTCTTTGTTGAATCGAGTGTTCAACTCCATTTCGTGTCATTAGTTTGTGAACTTCGCACAATTTGTATAATAAAGATGACGTGGTATTCTTCCTCATTCACGTCTTTTTCCTTGTAGGACCAGGACACTCCTCTTCACAATGCAGCATCAAATGGTCACAGTGATATAGTGAAGATACTTATCGATGTTAAGGCGGATGTCAATGCCAAGGGTTCGGTAAGTCAAATCAGTGTGTCGTAAAAAATACAAATGAGGATTGTTTTAATGTTCTATATCACCATTGAAGATACTGACTAAACAGGAAACGAATCATTTTCATATTACCGTCCTAGTTCTCGGTCAGAATACTGGCATGTAACTTAATACTCTGGCAAACAAAAGTAAGGAGCTTTAAAGATCATCTCCCCTAAATTAACATTAGTGTTGGGATCTGAACTATTCCTTTGCAATTCACAACCTTTTGTAGTAATGACAAATGCTCAATTACACAGTTGGATGCTGTCTAATCTTACATAAAGTGCACTTCGATATCATTTTATGACTGCATTTTAAGTTTACTTGGTGATAATTTAGCACACTTGGAATCAAGTTTAGTACTAAACTTGACACCAAGTTTACTTTAAGTGCACTTTATGAATATTTCACTTTTTATATACATGTACATATATACCGCTTTACTTCATTTGATGTAACGGGACTGCACACGCCATTCAATTTTCAAGTACGTTCTTTTATTTAAACGTTTAGCATGGAAACTCCTAGCATTGTAAAGTCACCTCAGATAGCAGTGTATATAAGGAAAATGACAATTTTATTACGTGTAAGTCGTCATGAGATCGTTGAGATAGACGTATCATGACGGAAACTGAAAAGTTCCCTTCATGAAATTGCTAAGTATTATATAATGTAACTTAAACATTGTACTGACCTAGATGTCTTTTCTTCTTCGGAGGCATGCTTCGATCTCTGGTTGTGCAGTTTTTGATTCAGAATAGCAAAAGATCTAGACGGGATTATATGGTTTGTGGAAAAAAAGATACCATAAATCGTTAAAACAACACAGCAGAGAACTTTAACAAATCAAAAAACACGAATGTGTAACTGAAGCCACTTCATTTTTACCCTAGTGGCATCGAACACCCAAAATAGAATCAGTGTATTGTTTTCTACGGAATACTTCAGCAAAGGAAACATCTATACACCCTGTCGAAGTAAAACTACAAAATGCAAAACTAACGAAAAGCTGTCATATAACAAAAGAAATAACGATAACAATGGCATGTATGCATGTGCATATATACCGCTATACTTCACTTGATGTAACGGGACCGCACACGCCATTTAAATTTTAAGTACTTCCTTTTATTTAAACATTTGGCATGGAAACACCTATTGTAAAGTCATCTCAGATAGCAATGTATACAAGGAAAATGACAATGTCATTACGTAGAAGTCGTCATGCCATCGTTGAAATTAGACGTATCTTGACGGAAATTAAAAAGTTCCTTTCTTGAAATAGCTAAGTAATATATAATGTAACTTAAACATTGCACTGACCTAGATTTCTTTTCTTCTTCGGAGGCATCTTTCGATCTCTGTGCAATTTTTGATTCTGAATAGCAAAAGGAAATTTAAATTTAAATTTAAGATTTATATCGTTTGTTGAAAAAAGATACAATTAACCGTTAAAACAACACAGCAGAGAACTTTAACAAATAAAATAACACAAATATGTAACTGAAGTTATTTCATTTTTACCCTCTTTGCCTCGAAAACCCAAAATAGAAGTCAGTGTAATGTTTGCTACGGAATACCCCAGCAATGGAAACATCTACAACATCCTCTCGAAGTAAAACCACAAAATGCAACACTAACGAAAAGATGTTGTATAGCAAGAGAAATAACGATAAAAATTCATAACAAATAAAGGAAAAATTATGTACCGTTATACAAAACAGGATATTTTTAATTTCTGAAAGGGGAAAGTAAAGATGGTGTCATGTGACACTAAACTTGAAATACGGAATCACTTTAAACTCAACTTCAAATCAAGTGCACTTGACTAATCTTATGACTGGTTTTCAGGACAAAAAAACCCTATCTTGTATTGTACTTAAATGTAAGGTTAGGACTGCACCCAACTATATTTTTCAGTCATCTGACTCCTTGTTCCAACTTTGTCACAAGTACTCAATATGTTATGCTTTTTTCGTGATTAATGCTGTTTTGGAAATAGAAGACAAGTCCTGAACAGAGATTTCTGTTTTTGTCATGTTTGAACATATTATATTGATAAGTTAGGTTCATTTAAAATTATAATGTCGAATTTCAGAAGAGCATGACATTGTCTGCCTTTTTCGGAGAGGCATAGTTCATTTTCACAACTTCAATCGAAATAATAAATCTGCACATTATTTATAAATTTCATTTAACAATTACCTCAAAATTTATATTTGTTTCGAAATTCTTCAAATATATATGTAGGTCTAACAACATAACATACATGTTCTCGTTCTATATTTTGTTCAAATTTATTGCATGACCATTGTATTGAGAATGAAATACATTTCTTCTTTAAATGAAATATTGTCAGCACTTAACTGGTACCGTAACGTCATTACAATCAAATATTTTGGCCATGTGGTTTTATGTGTTTATTTGAATATGATTTTGTTTTATTCGTATGACCTTGGTGATTTGTGTCATACAGCTTGGTCAGATGTCTTCTGTCTTCCTTTCTGAAAATAAAAGATTCTATTAAAACATTCATTGCATATATTCTTTTTCTCTTTCCTCAAATCTATATGTATTTTTATATGACATGAAAGAGAGAGATAAATGCAGGGAAATGCAGATAAAAAAGTAACAAGTACCCAATTAAACTCACAGAATAGTAAAACTATATTAAGAACAAAATAAAACATCACAAAACGCGACTCATGATGGCCGATTTAATTGTGGATTAACAGTCAACTGGTGTTCGTAAATAGTTCACATAACTACTTTCCAACTCAAAACGAAAGTACTGCAACCAAGAATCGTACATTGACAAAATTATAAATACTTCTCCGTATACATTATAACGATTAAGTGAGTGGTCAATCTAAGAAGTCATAATTTTAAAAAATGACTGATCGATCCGTCTGAAGCCGAAATAAGATCACTGACATGAAAACTATTACAAAAGTAGACATAGTTCAGGATATTATCTCCTTTGAAGCGGTTTAAACAAGTCTCGTAGAAGAGCTTTCATCGCCCCGTTAACAAGAATACAATGCTAAATAAAAAGATGATATATTCCTATAGAGGGGCCCCGAACAAGAGTTATGGTCTGTAAGATATATACCGGATCACAATTAATGCAGAAAAATGTACAAGGTACTCCAACTCGTTAAATAATGTTTATAACAACTGAACAACAACACTGACAGTTCTAATGAAAAACTTGGGATTTTTGAAGTGAATCGACCAAACTTCTCTCAAACCAAGGTCATCAGTATTCTGCTGTCTATGACTTACTATGTCAATGTTATAATCTAAATTTCACTGAAATATTAGCAGTCTGTTTCTACAACTAAATGTCAACTTAAAGACTTTTTCACAACTAACTGTATAGATAAACTGTACTTCAATGGAACTGTTGCATTTTTATGAGAGCTGCTCCTTATCGCACTTTGCATACCAAAAAGCATACCTTTTCCGTAAATAATTTCTTCTTTGCTGAATCGAATACTCAACACCATTTCGTACTATCAGTTGGTTGATTAATTGGTGTTTTACGTCGCTTTCAACAATGTTTCTGGAGATACCCAACCTCTTAAACATAGTGGCGCAACCCGAGAATCGAACCCGGATTGTCAGTGCCACAATCCAAGCGCTTACCCAATACACCAAGCCTGCCCCTTATCAGTTGTTGGAATCTGCACAATCTATATGTAAAATAAGAAAGTAACTGGTTTCACATGACTATGGCACTAACAACAATGTACCACAGTGGACATTCACGGACACCTGGAGTTCAGAGGTAAGACCAGGTGCCCGGGAGGATTGAGCGTCTCCTGTTTGGCTAGCAACACCCGCCGTGAATGCCCTGACATACAGACGAAACAATATAATTCACCACTGTATATATACATGAATGTGAACGAACACTGTCACAGGCACAGGGAAAAGGCTATGATAACACTTAAGTCAAAACCTCGAGTGCAAAGGGAATAAGTGTGACGTTCATGTAAAATACGAAAGTAACTGGTGTCACATGAGTATGGCACTAACAACAATGTACTATAGTGGGCATTCACAGAATGTGAACGAACACTGTCACAGGCACAGGGAAAAAGCTATGATAACACTTAAGTCAAAACTTCGACTGTAAAGGGAATAAGTGTGACGTTCATGTAAAATACGAAAGTAACTGGTGTCACATGAGTATGGCACTAACAACAATGTACTACAGTGGACATTCACGGACCTTTAAAATTCAGAGGTGAGACCAGGTGCCCGGGAGGAGAGAACGTCTCCTTTTTGGATAGCCACACCCGCCGTGAATGCCCCTGACATACAGACCAAAGAACGTAATTCAGCACTATATATACATGAATGTGAACGAACACTGTGTAGAAAGTGTCACAGCCACATAACATCAGGGAATCTATAGAACCAAAATGACATGGTATTCTGATTCTGATTCTTTCTCATTGTAGTATCAGGACACTCCTCTTCACAGGGCAGCATCAAATGGTCACATCGATACCGTGGAGATACTTATTGAGGCTAAGGCGGATGTCAATGCCAAGGACGCAGTAAGTGAAATCAGTATGTCCTACAAAATACAAATTTAGGTTCTTTTTTAATGTCCAGGATCACCGAAATATTGATTATAAAACAGGAAATAAATCACCATTCCTTTGCAATTGACATTATGATTGTCCACAATCGGATTTCATTCAAATCACGTATTTATTTCGAATGGTTTGCTAATTCACTACTGGAAATCGAAACACGGTTATTAATCTGTGTTTCCACAACTAACTAAACTGATCATTAAACCATATCTGGATACTTCTATCACTTGGATTTGTTAACTTTAAGAGAATGGGCGTGTTGTTGTTTATTATTATGTGTATAACATTTTAGAATAACCAACAGAATTTGCTTAACTAAAACCTAACACTCTTGATATTTGTTTGAACGAAATTAATGAAGTTTATTTTTCAGACATCTGTGCCTTATTTTGCTGTCTTATTTTTTTTTTTTTTTTTATTTATTATTATTATTATTATTTTTTTTTTTTTGCTTATTTCCATTCGGTAAGGATTAGCAAGGAAGGCAAATCCATATTAAAGGTATACAGATTTTTAAAATGATGACTCTCACTCTCACTCTCTCTCTCTCACATACACACACACGCACGCACGCATACAAAGACAGGGCATGGACATAACAAGCATCTTAGATGACATCACAAGATCTAGTTTAGAAATATCAACACGACACATGACGGTCGATTTAAGATGGAATTAACATTTAGTTGCCGTTTTGAAGTGGTTAACATAACTACTAGTTTGCAACTCAGAATAACAGCAAATACAATCCAAAATCTTTACAATCAGAAAAAATATAATTAACACTCCCTGTAGACAAAAAAAATAAGAAAAAGTTCCATCTAAGAAATTATAAAACATAACCATTGGTATTATTATTGACTTTAAAGTATCAGTGATCTATCCGTCTGAAGACGAGCTAAGGATTACCTATAAAAGGGGATGAATTTCAGGATATCATCTTCTCTAAAAGGGTTTAAACGAGGCTTGTCGTACAGTTCCCATCGACCCCATAAAAAAACCAGTATAACCCAGCTGAGGGGCCCAAAATAAGACGTATAGTATGTTTGATGATCACGGATTACACAAAATGTACATAATGCACAAGGTATTGAATCCGAAACATAAATTCCTTAAATAATGTCTATAACCCCTACAACATCACTGACATTGCAAAGAAAAACAGATCTCTTAGGGATTTTCCATGAAGTAAATCGAAAAGAAGTTACATAAGTATTTTGTTTTTTCTTTACGCTACAAAGTTCTTGTTTAAATTTCCCCGTACAATTAAATGTGAATCCAAACACTAATGCACCACTGAATGTACGGGAAAACTGTTTTCCAATAAAACTGTTATTTTAATATTAACAACAGTTATACATTATGGTACTTTATACGTACAAAAATTTATGCGTAATTGATTTCGCTTTTGTTGAATCGGATACACCACTCCACTTCGCGTCATTAATTTGTGAAGTGTGCACAATTTGAATAATGAAAAAGACGTGGTATTCTTTCATAGTCATGTCTTTTGCCTTGTAGAATGAGGACACTCTACTCCACAATGCAGTATTCAATGGTCACAGTGATATAGTGAAGATATTTATCGATGCTAAGGCGGATGTCAATGCCAAGGGCAAGGCAAGTAAAATACAAATTTAAGCTGTTTTCAATGTTACATATCACCATTGGAAATTTTAATTTTAAAACAGGAAAAGAATTGTACTTACATCACACTGTTCATTTTCGTTTAGACTATTAACATGATACGTTGGCAAACAATTTCTATAATAGTAAGGAGTTCAAAGACTATTTCCCCAAAACGAAAAGGCAGATAGATAGATAGATTATTGTTTTACGTCGCACCGGGAATATTCCACCCATATGGAGACGGTACGAAAAGGCAGAACCATCCCTTTGCATTAGGCCGGTTTAGCGTATTTGGATGAGGTGCTCGGCTAGTGACCTAGAGGTCCCAGGTTCGATTCCAGCCCTGGGCACACCGACATTCTGCCTTCCAAATGACAAAGTAAAAACCGAGGTTCGGTGTCACGGTGTGTGCGGCGCGTAAAAGATCTGTCACTGCTTTTGGTGGGTCTGTTGCAAAGGTAGATATTTCAATACAATTATGCCTTATGGTACTTTATACATCCAGACCTTTATCAGTAAATAATTTCTTCTTTGTTGAATTGAATACTCAACTCCACTTCGCGTCATTAGTTTGTGAAGTTTGCACAATTTGTATAATAAAATTGATGTGGGATCCTTTCACATTCAAGTCTTATTCCTTGTAGAATGAGGGCACTCCACTCCACAATGCAGTATACAAAGGTCACAGTGATATAGTGAAGATACTTATCGATGCGAAGGCGGATGTCAATGCCAAGGGTTCGGTAAATCAAATCAGTATATCTTACAAAATACACATTTAGGTTGTTTTTAATGTTCCATCACCACTGGAAATATTGACTTCAAAACAGGAAAAGAATACTTTTAACATCACCCTGTTCATTTTCACTCAGTAAGGAGTTCAAAGACTATTTCCCCAAAACGAAAAGGCAGAGTGTTAAACCATTTATTTGCATTAGGCCGGTGTAGCGAGGCGGACGAGGTGCTCAGCTAGTCACCTAAAGGATCCGGGTTTGGATCCAGCCTAGGCACCCCAAGATATTGTTTTCCGGATGACAAATTAAAAGTCGACGTTAGGTGCGAAGGTGTGTGCAGCGCGTAAAAAATATATCACTGCTCTTGGCGGGTCCGTTACAAAGGTAGATCCTTCAATGCAATGCATCAATAAGATGCCGTCCCCATTTACGTGAAATAACCGTGGAGTCACGTTTAAAAATAATCAATCAAATAATCCTTCCAACTGACCGCAAAAGCAGCACAATCAAAGGACACATTTAAAAATTTATTAATAATATTCCATATAGAGAACAAGGATCAACAGTTTCTCAAGGAAAGAGGTCATAAAATTCTATTACACACGAAAAATTTACAGAATATGTTGCTACCAAAATATGTAGGTAGACATTAACATAAGTAAACCGTGCTATGCCCGTCTGTAAGCGAGCTGATATCCTCAACTCCATCTCTCTTCATTGGTTTTTGAAGTTTGCACACTTTGTATAAGAAAAATGAGGCAGTATGTCTTTTACCTTGTAGCATGAGGACACTCCACTCTGCATGGCAGTATTCCATGGTCACAGTGATATGGTGAAGATACTTATCGATGCTAAGGCGGATGTCAATGCCAAGTGTTCGGTAAGTCGAATCGGTATGTCTTACAAAATACAAATTAAGGTTGATTTTAATGTTCCACATGACCACTGAAATATTGGCTTTAAAACAGGAAAAGAATTGTATTTACATCACCCTGTTCCTTTTCGTTCAGACTATTGACATGTAACATCATACGTTGGTAAACAATTTCTAAAATAGAAAGGAGTTCAAAGACTATTTCCCTAAAACGAAAAGGTATAGTGTTGAACTATTCCTTTACATTGGGCCGGTGTAGCATGGCGGATGAGGTGCTCAGATAATGACATAGAGGTCCCCGGTTCGATCCCAGCCCTGTGCACACCAATATTCTGTCGTTCGGATGACACAGTAAAAATTGAGGTTCGATGTAACGGTGTGTGCGGCGCGTAAAAGATCTGTCACTGCTTTTAGTGGGTCGGTTGCAGAGGTAGATATTGGAGTCACGTAAAACAATAATCAATCCTTGCAATTAAAACCTTTCTGTAGTATTGATAAATGTTCAATAACACTATCGTTTACTTATTTCACTCCTCGTAACTTTGTCACCAGTACTCACAGTGGTATACCTTTTACAATTCCAGGAATGCACTGTTAAATGCTATTTTCTGAATTACAGTGTAAGTCCTAAACAGAGTTGTATGTCTGTATCAGTGTTGATCTAAATACTAAACTTAACGTCATATTTCACAAGAGCATGACATTGTCTCCCTATTTGGAATAGGCGTAGTTCCTTTTCACAACTTCCCTCGAAATAATAAATCTGCACATTATATATCCATTTAATTTAACGGTTTTCTCAAAAGTTCTATTTGTTTCGAAATTCTACATTAAATATTGTCTATAACCCCTATACAACAACACTGGATAGCGTTCAAGAAAAACAGATCCCTTGGGGATTTTCCATGAAGTAAATCGAAAAGAACTTACATAAGAATTCGGGGGGGGGGGGGGGTCACGTACTCTACAAAGTTATTGTTTAAAAAATTTCCCCGAGATTTTAGCAATTTTTTTATAGTATTTAGTCTAATTCTTCTTCTAAACCCTAAGACACCACTAAATGTACGGGAAAACTGTTAAAACTGTTATTTTAATATTAACAACATTTATACCTTATACCTTTATACATACAAGAATTTATGCGTAAATGTTTTCTCCTTTGTTAAAACGCGTCATTAGTTTGCACAAATTGTTTAATAAAAATGACGTGGTATTCCTGCATATTCATGTCTTTTCCCTTGTAGAATGACGATACTCCACTCTGCACGGCAGTATTCAATGGCGACATTGATATTGTGAAGATACTTATCGATGCCAAGGCGGATGTCAAAGCCAAGGGCAATGTAAGTCAAATCAGTATGTTTTAAAAATACAAATTTAGGTTGTTTTTAACGTTCCATATCACCATTGGAAATATTAACTTTAAAACAGTAAAGAAATGTATTTACGTCCTCGTCCTCATATGGCACTATATAGAAAGAAACATTTTTGCGTAAATAATTTTGTTTCTGTTCAATGGAGTACTCAACTCAATTTCTTATCATTAGTTTGTGAAGTTTGCACAATTTTATAATAAAAATGACTTGGTATCCTTTAACATTCATGTCTTTGTTCTTGTAGGACGAGGACACTCCACTCTGCATGGCAGTATTCAATGGTCACCGTGATATAGTGAAGATACTGATCGACGCTAAGGCGGATGTCAATACCAAGGGTTGGGTATGTCAGATCAGAATGTCTTGCAAAATACAAATTTGTTATTTTTATTGTTCCAGATCAACATTGGGATTATTGACTTTAAAACAGGAAAAAAATCGTATTTACATCACCGTCCTTATTTTCGGTCAAACTATTGACATGTAACATCATACGTTGCTAAGCAATTTCTGTAATTGTAAGGAGTTCAAAGACTTTTTCCCCCAAAACGAAAAGACAGGATGTTGAATCATTCCTTTTGCATTATGCCGGTGTGGTCTAGTGAATGAGGTGTTCTGTTTTTCGGATGAAAAAACTGAGGTTTGCGGTCACGGTATGTGTGTCGCGTAAAAGATCCTTCACAGCTTCGGTCTGTTGCAAAGGTAAAAATTTCTATGCAATGCATCAGGCAGATGCCGTCGCTATATACGTGAAATAACCGCGGAGTCACACAAAACAATAATCAATCCGTAGCAATTTACATCTTTTGTGGTAATGATAAATGTTCAATAACACCATCTTTCAATCATTTGACTCCTTGTTCTAACTTTATCACCAGTACTCAAGGTGTTATGTCATTGTGTCGTGCAGGGGTGCGCTGCCAAATGCTGTTTGAATAACAGTATAAGTCCTAAACAGAGTTGTATGTCTTTGTCAGGTTTGATCAAAACACATTGAACAAATAAGTCAGCGTCTTCTAAACTTAACGTCAAATATCAGAAGAGCATGACATTGTCAATTTTTTTCGAAGAGGCGTAATCCAGTTTCACAATTTCCATCGAAATGAGAAATCTGCCTTTTATATACCCATTTGAATAAACAGTTTCCTCGAGAGTTATATTAGTTTCGAAATTCTACAAACATACGTATGTCTTACAAATTTACATACAGTTTACCGTTCTTTGTTGTCTTCAAGTCAACCGTGTGACCATTGTATAGAGAATGAAATACATTTATTCTTTAAATTAAATATCGTCAGCACTGTACTGGCAAAAAACGTGACTTATCTTTCTTCACTTTGATATGATTTTCCTAAACTGTTAATTTCCCATCCAACTTGGTTGACCCCATCCATCTGAATACTTCTAGCACTTGGATTTGTTAATTGTATGAGAAAGGGCGTTTTGAGATGTTTAATTTTTCTTTAAATACGCGTACAATATTTTGAAGCTGGATATTAAGATACATTTCGGTCGTTAAATGAAATATCGACAGCACATTACTGACAGAAATGTCAACCTCATTTTTTTACTCTGATACGTTTTTCCTAAACTTGCATTTCTGTTTTATATAATATCTGTAACTTTTATTTCATCTCAACTTTAACAATCTGTTGAATCTTTTAAGAGTATATTCAATTTCATTTGAAAATGAATTTGTTTCTTTGATTTTACCACGTATTTGGAAAATGGACGGTACAAATAAGGTGAAATTTCAATTGTCCTTGCTATTTAAAACTCGTCGGCAATATTACGAGTTACGAGTATTGCCTTAAGTCATTTTTTCTTAATTGGCCATATACTACAGTTTTTCCTTTTAATCTTTTCGTCAGATTTGAGCCGCTTACAGGTAAGCAGAGTACGGTTTACATTTTTAAATGTCTCCTAACATGTACTAGCATATCATTTTATAAAACTTTTCTTTTCGATACTTTTTACGACTTCTTGTCTTTTGCAATATGTTGATCCTTGCCCTCTGTATGGAGGTTTCTTCGTAAATCTTTGAATGTGTGTCATTTGATTATGCTGCTTTTTAGGTGAGTGGGAAGTTTGGCGCCCGTAAATTTAGTTAACCTCACCAATTGAGTGAAGTTTTTACTTTAGTTACAGTACTAATCGGTACCGCAACGTCATTACAATTTTTCAAATCTATTTGTAGTGTTATATGACATATAAGCTGCCATTTCCTATGCAGAAAACAATACACAACACACACACACAGAAAGAAATTCCTTAAATAATGTCTATAATCCCTACACAACAGCACTGATAGTATTCCAGAAAAACAGATCTCTTTGGGATTTTCCTTAAAGTAAATGCAAAAGTATTCTTTTTTTCTTTCATTTACTGTAAAACGTTGTCATTTAAATTTCTCAGAAATTCTAGCAATTTCTTTCTTTTTTTACTCTTCCGTCTGTTTCTGCAACTGCATGTGAATCTAAACACTAATGCACCACTACTGTTTTCCAATAACACTGTTGCACTATTAATAACAATTTTACTTTATAGCACTTTATAGAAAGAAAAAAATTTGAGTAAATGATTTCTTCCTTGTTGAATCGAGTACTCATCTCCATTTCGTGTCATTAGTTTGTAAAATTTGCACAATTTCTGTAATCAAAATGACGTGGAATTGTTTGACATTCATGGCCTTTTCCTTGTAGGATGACGACACTCCACTCTGCATGGCAGTAGTAAATGGTCACAAAAACACAATGAAGATACTTATCGATGCTAATGCGGATGTCAATGCAAAGGGTTCAGTAAGTCAAATCTGTGTGTCTTACGAAATACAAATGTTGGTTGATTTTAATGCCCCATATCACCATTGACAATATTGATTTTAAAACAGGAAAAGAATTGTATTTATATCACCGTCCTTATTCTCGGTCAGGCTAGTGACATGTAACATCATACGTTGGCAAACATTTTCTATAATAGTAAGCAGTTCCAAAACGATTTTTCCAAAACGAACAGGGAGAGTGTTGAACCATTTCGGTGTGGTCTAGTGGATGAGATGCTCGGCTCGTGACCTAGCGGTTGTTTTTCGGATGAAACAGTAAAAACCGAGGTCTCATGTCTGCTTCGGTTGCGGTTCTCGAATGATTTGTTTGTTTCATGAACCTAGAAAAAAAAAACAGTCATTCCTTATATTTACAATGCATTTTAAAATGTTCTTTTTGAAAACAAAATAATAAATTCCTGAAGTGGAAAAGTACTTCCGACACGCAATATAGTGCGTGTCTAGAACGCTAAAATACTCTATCTGTCCAGGTAATACCTTTAATTGCTAAAAATTAACAGATGCATTAATTTCGTTATTACAATTCTTGCATTTAATTAATTCAATTATGCGAGAAAAGATATGCATGTGATTTGCCATACGCCGTGTACTACTTACATGACCCGAGTTCATGGGCTGATGGTTTATCGAAGGAATAAGACTAGCATTGTAAATATTTCTCATTGATATGAGATTTCTAACTTATTAATTTGTTTCCCTATCCAACGGGGCTGCTGAGTAGTCCTAATCCACCTAAATACTTCTAGCACTTGGATTTGTAAACAGTATAAGAAAGGGCGTTTTCAGATTTTTAATTAATTCTTTAAAGTGCTATTAGAATACTGGAGAATTTTGCGTTTTCATGTAATACTAATTGAATTGTTCCTTCATTGATAGAAATTACAACTTTTCCTGCCTCAATATTTCTCTGGGAGATGTTTTAAAATACCGATTTTCCCAGTATCACGAACAAAATAAAAGACTTCCGGTTTAACTTGTTACATAACCTTTGTACAACTTTTAACGTCATTTATTATGACGTCACAATTCAAAGTTTAACGTAATAATGAAAAAATCAGGGAAAAGTAGCACCTGTACAACTACTGAAATAAGCTATCGAACTTTTTATTGCTTATTGTATATATCTTGAGATCGGCGTCACGCATGAGCATAATATTTTGTAATCGACTCTTTTATGTACATAGGCACATAATATAGAAAAAGTATGATCATCCTAATAGCACTTTAACATAGTTAGAGACAATTTAGAGAAAAAAATACATCTCTTTCGCCAGCAATTTATTGATACAAATCTGAACTTTTTGTACTCTCATATGTTTTCCTAATTTGGGATTTATATTTATATTATCTATATAATTTGGGTTTTATATAATATTTATTATAATAATAAGAGCAACACTCTTTTACGAATAAAAAGAAATTAAAACTTAACAGAATTGTTGCTTCTATAAAAATATCTTTGCATGGAGGGGCAGACAGAGGGCAAATGCTCTACCATCTATTTTCTAAGAGATATTCTTTTCTGGTTCTTGTCCGGAATATTGTCATTAGCATCCCCTTGCCGCCAATTTCCGATCCCTTTTCCCGAATTCCCTCGTTTTTTCCGACCCTCATTTATATGTTAGCCACACCGATATTTTAGAGGTGAAACAAGTGGCCAAAAGGGATCTTAACTCAATTAGCCTAATCTCCCACCTGATTACATTGGAAAGTCGATGCTTAAATCATGTGGATTTCAAAATTTTTGATGTCCATATTTGTTTACAGTGTTTCATTCCTTTTTCGGTTCATTCAAATCAGTGCAACAGGGCAGTCGTCAAATGATTTTAACGCATTCATTTAATTGTAAAAGAGAAACAAACATAAGTTGAAAAAATGAGAAGAAAAGTAAAACCAACAATTCCATAACGTCATAGATCATAAAATACAAACTAGCGCGCGGAATTATATAGAGCCTTGTGGTGGAATTTACAAAGAAAAGTAAACTATATAAGAGTCTATCCATCATTTTTTATTTATTTATTTATTTATTTATTTCAACACCATATAAGGGTTCCTGCAAATACTGATAACCTTATTCAGACTAAAAGCAAAGAAACGCGCGAAACCCAGATAAGATGCTGACGTTTGGCCACATTAAGACCAATCGTTGAAATTGTGTTTGACTATTGTTAGTAAATTATGTTATCGATCTTGAATGGAGTAGCACGGGAAAAATGAAAGAGAGAGAGAGAGATAAAGTGTTTTAAAATCCCCGACATGATATTTTTTGTGTGGTACTTAATTGATAGTGAAACAAGACCTTTTTTTAAAATACTTGGACGTTGGAATTTGTAATTCATAACACTTTAAAAGTAAGTTTTTACCAAATACTATGGAAGGGCCATGCCCTATGGATGTTCATGCCGCGCTATCAGAAGAAACCGACCCGATTTATAGCTTTAACATGTACGAGATGATTTTCCACGAATTCTCTTTGGTGTCATCAATAAACAAAAAACTTGATGTTCAAAATAACGACATTAAAGAGTTGCACAATGATATTCATAAAGCTGGAGCGATAGAGGAAAGGCTTGAAACAGTATCCAATGAAGTCAACGATCAAACAAGTGAAAGTTTGGAGCTTAAAACTTAAAACAATGAAATCAGAAAAGAAAAGTTATTAATGAGAAGCTATGTTATATAATTGGAACAGAAAATAGAAAGGCAGCAGCGTGAAATCACTGATATTGTCAGGCGAAATATGCGTTGGAATGCAGTTCTATTTGAATCGTAGACGACTTAAGAACATACATGTATATGAATACATTGTTTAGTGAAAAACTCAATTTGAAAGGCGAAATAAAATTAGAGTCCACAGAGTAGGACAGAAAACGGAGAAGAAAACAAGACCAGTAGTATTTAGACTTCATGATTACGCAAATAGAGAAGACGTACTATTAATATTAAGGGGAAAGAAAAACGAACTAAGCATAAAAATATTCGCACAATTTCCAGAAAAAATAAGGGAAATGAGAAAACAGAAGAAATACAACTAGGAAAATGTCGCAACTAAAATTAAAAGAGAGCCTTACATTCGAAAAAAAAAAATAGATCCGTCAACAGAGAGAAGGTTCAAATTCCAAATGCGCACGCGGTACTCGATGACTCCGGCTACAGAGAGAAGGTTCAAATTCCAAATGCGCAAGCGGTACTCGATCAATGCAAGTCAAAGCAACAATTTGTCTTCGAGCGATCCGACGAGATCAGCGATCGTAGAAACCGGTTTCTAGCTTGGGGATAACCGTTTAAAGCTTTAACAACGCGTGAGAGGCATTGAAACAACATGTGCGCGAACCAAATATTATGAAGGCCACCAATAATATTATAGTATATCGTTATCTCGACAAACACGGGAAAATCCATGAGGGAAACGATGATGATGGTAAACACGTCGCGGGACAGCACATCTGCAGATGTATACCCCAACGCGATGTAATGGATACCCTTGCAGTACTGTCTAGATACGCGTCTATAACAGAAATCGGACCTGCGCGCTTCAGTCATATCACTACTTGTGTTCAATCACTTGTGCTGAATATGCAACATTAACATGCCAGTCTTATTCCTTGAGAGTCAAACTGTCATCAGTTACAATGTGTACCATATAAATTACCTTTTTTCTTTCATTTATCACGATATAAACTTGTAAATGTACTTATAAAGTAAGAAACAATATCTACCAGTATTTTTTTTTTCATAAACCGGAAATATAGGTTCAACTGGTAAGGGTTCAAGATTTAGTATTGATATAGAATTTCCAGTTTTGACAACGGGGCAATGTGATTTTTTCTCTTTTATTCTTTCTCTCTCTCTCTCTCTCTCTCTCTCTCTCTCTCTCTCTCTCTACTACTACTACTTCGTGATAATTACAATGATACGATACAACAGTGTAAGTTTATAGGTATCTGTTGACAATGTGTCACTTAGTAACTTTCATCTTATTGTGTTAAAAACCCATACTTTCTTTGATCTTTTACATCATCTTATAATGTTAATAATATGCATACATTATTACCATGGAAGTTTACAGTGAATTCGAGCTTCACCGCTTTTTGTTTATTATTTACAAAGTATATGTATTATGCATTCAGTCATTATTATCTTCTCATTTCTATATCATGACACTTTACTGTATATACTGATATAATTAAAACATGACCATGTAAAATGTTGGATATTAAAATCAATACCCTTAACTGTAGAGGTTTAAGATATTTTGAAAAGAGAGCTGATGTGTTTGGGTAATTAAGAAAATGGGATTGTAATATTTATTGCATTCAGGACACCCATTTTACAAATGATATTGAGTATAAAGTCAGAAAAGAACAGACAGGAATTGTGAGTTTAGCTGTTCCAAATCAAATGCCCGAGTTGTATGTATTTTGTTTGACAACAATTTCCAGTATGATATACACAATGTGAAAAAAGATAATAATGGTAATTATATTGTTTTAGATATTACCATTGAAAAACGACGAGTCCCAATTTTTACACTGTATGGTCCAAGTAATGATAATCTTGTGTTCTATCATTGTATTGACAAAATCTGTACTGAGTAAAGTAACAATGACATTATCATATGTGGTGATTTTAATTTGGTCCTAGATCAATCTTTAGTTACATACAATTATTGTCATATAAATTATCCAAAAGCAAAGGGAAAAGTTAGAGCAATAAAAGAGAAATACAATTAATAGACCCCTTTATGGAGCTATATCAAGAAAAAGAAATCCTACACATGGAAAAAGGCAAATCCTGTAAAGTAAGGCCGTTTACATTTCTTTTTAATCTCTGAATCAATTTTACCGTATATAAAGGATGTTCAAATATTACCTAGTTAAAGATCTGACCACTCATCAGTCCTTGGAACTCTACGTTTTTGTGAATTCCAGAGAGGTAAAAGTTTATGGAAATTTAATAACAGTTTGTTAAGAGATGAATATTATATTAAATTACAATACTGTGTTCCAAAATACAATCATGATGATATTGAAAGTATTGATAATAGTACAATCCAATTTACAATTTCGGATCAATTATTCCTATAAACCCTGTTACTTGAAAATAGAGGCCAAACAATTTCATATGCTATAAAAGTAAACAAATGAACAAGAACGAAAATAATTTATTAAAAGAAATTTACAAATTGGAAAGAAACACCAATAGAGATGGTGTATGCGATATAATAGAGGTTAAGAAAAAAACAATTAGAAGACCTTCGCTCAAAAAGCAAAAGTATTGGAAGAGGATGAAAAACCTTCTCAATACTTATTAAATCTTGAAAATAGAGATTTTGTAAATAAAACTATTCCTTTATTATATACGGAAGATGGCGTTTTGATAAGAAACCAAAAGGAAATTCTTAATGAAATAAAAGCTTTTAACCAAAAACTATATACAGAGAAGAAAGTTTCCCATGTAGATCTAAATTCATTATTCCCTAATCTACATGTCAAAACTCAAGGGCATGAGTGTTTTGGGAAGAGGTTGAATTGAGTACTCAACACCATTTGGTACTATCAGATGGTGAAATTAGTACAATATTTTTTATTAAAATGACGTGGTATTCTTTCTTTGAAATATTTCTCATTGTAGATTCAGGACACTCCACTCCACAAGGCGATAATGCATGGTAACACTGATATAGTGAGGATGTTGATCGAAGTTAAGTCCGATGTGAATGCCAAATGTTGGGTAAGTGAAGTAACTTTGTCCTATAATACACGAATTAATTGCTTTGAAAATGTCCCATAAGACCATTAGGATTTTTTAAGTGTAAAACAAAAGAGAATCATATTCATGTTACCTTCCAGACTACTGTCATGGTGCATCACCAAGTGCATAAAAGTATATCATTTGCCATTTCTTCTATAGACGAACATACAGACAGACACCCTCACGATTCTATCATCTTGAAACTTTCCATCCGCGGGCAGGTTTCCAATCTACAATCAAAGTGAAAAGATTAGAATTTGTTCAATAGAGAGCGCATGTGAAATATCGTAACCATATCGAAATTCAGAGGATAGTTGTCTACCCATTTCGGTCTTCTATCAGTAAGGGTGCAGCATTCTGTGACATATTGTCGTGGTTGTGCATGTCTACAGACACACATGCCAAATATGAAGGCCCTACGTCTTAAAAAGTTATGACCAAGGTTAAAGCTTTTGTGACAGACGAACGGACGAACAGACGAATGAGAATTAATGTCCTCACGCTTTCGAGAAAAACGGGATTACAATAACTACGATGTAAGATTTGTCACAGGGAGATAGGCGGACATTCCATAACATGGATGTATACATCTCACGATTCCGATAGTAACAGAGTATTGATGAATTACATATGACAGATGTCTAATCTATAGCAATGAAAACTGCAGTTTCGAAAAAAAATATGTACTTCATATAAAATTAATTAATATTAAATTGAATATCCTCAATAAAGGAACGCCAAAATCCTAGGAACCTTAATTATATGTGTAGCATTGGATATTGCCTTTTTGTGTAGAGGGAGTAGACATGAATTGCTATCACGTTTTCTTTATGTTGAATGTAAGTCATCATTTATGCACAGTAATTGTTTTGATTTATATATAGAATGGGAAAACTCCACTACATCTAGCAGTTGAATCTTATCAATCTGACATCATCAAAATTCTTCTTGACGCGGATGCTGATGTGAATGCACTAGACAAGGTATGTGATTTAAAACGATAAATTGAAATTCACAATTATAATCATAATATCTGATACAGATGACAAGGCAATAAGCAATATACATTTCACGTTGTGATATAAATATCTTCAAGTAGGCTATTTAAACAGCACCATATTCTTGTATTTTATACTATGTTTTCAATAAAATAGATCAATAAATGAAAATTATTGTAGCATTCACACTGATAAAAAAACCAATTGATGTTGACACTTACAATCAAAATATGAGGCCAGTTGCTGTCCATGAGAGAAAGCATGCCCACAACACCTGAGATGATTGTGACAGACAACAGGCGACACAAGGCATCTTAACTTTGCTGAAATAAAGTTGAAGATAATTAACAATGGGTCAGCTACTAACAACCCGACGTTTAATGTTGTTTTTCTTAGAAAAAAAAAAACAAAACAAAACAATACAATTAAAAAAAATGACAAAGCAAGGATCCACTAAAATGTGATTTAGAAATATGTCCAACATATGTAACAATTCCGAAAATGGTATAAGAAAATGTTGGGATTCTAATTGATTAGCTGATCATTGCCATGGTGAGGGATTATTTACACATATATGCACAACTACCGTCATTGCCCGAGATAAAGCTTTCAAGACCTCTGTTGTTTATTTCTGTATGAATTACATCGATCAGTGACGTCATAACGCCCCACATTTGATCCACTTTTCAGCACAGAAAGCGATGTTTGGTAGACTATTGATTGTTATGGTTATGATGTCATTAACTTGCATTATTTCTATCAAATGCATCAGCCACTGTTATTCATTCCTGCATCAAAGCACAAAATAAGACACTTATTCTATAAATAGAGTGTAGTCAAGGCAACGATTCACAAAAATATTCATCCAAAGTTTACTTTAAACATCCTCCTCAGTTAAATATGAATTCGTTAAAGAATTACACTTAGAGTCCGGGTGATCTCATTAGATTTGAAAACTATAACCTGGGCTATATTCGGATTTTTCTATGTTGTCATGGTATTAGTTGATAATAAGCAAGGAAATGGTATAACATAATGGTTGTATCATACAGAAATTGACAATAATTCTCTATCATATAGAATAACAAAACTCCATTGAGTCTAGCAGAGGACTGTGGAAAAGCAGACATTTTCAAAGCCTTTCCTTATGCAAATGTTACTGCAAACGAAAATGGCAAGGTATGTGATTAGTTACAATAGATCGGATAACATCAATCATGCACTTTAATGCAATTGCTGAGGCAATGGATGACTAACATAAAATTGATCTTTGTAATATGTATTGGGATTTGACCAAGATATATAATTATATATATATTTACATACAGACTGCATTTTCTCTGTATGCACGTTAAAAATTTAACTGCATACCATTTTCCTATTTTTAAATTGGAGTCATGACTCCACCAGAATTATGTTACCTCATATGTTGTGCAGCTTTTCTTTCATTTGACCCCCCGTTTTGAAATTCGTGCAGCAAATACAGACTGCAAACATACACCAATGCTTCGAGCACAATGAAGAACAATCCTTATGTTTATATATCTTTTAGATTAAGAAAAAAATCAGCCCCTTCGGATACCCCTTTGTATGTGTCAAAATGGTAATTCCCAGATGGGGAATGTGGTGGGTTCCCAACATCAGAAAAGAAATTCTGATTTAATAGGAAGACTTAGATCGTTCTAATTGTATTGTTGTGTGTAAAAGGAAGCGATGAACGGTGACATTCATGAAAGACCAGGCGACAAGATATGTGAGCATCTCTTATTTGGGAGTTTTATATCCTGCTCTGATGTCATGTGCATCTGCCACTTTCTATACAGTTTTATTCCACACACATGTCATCGGCATATTTTTATTCACGACAAGTTTAGCAAATTAAACTGGTAACTCTAATTTTTCGAAATATTGTCTTGATTGTCACTTTTTACATTACTGTACAATGAATCTTTGTATACATTTGAATCTTTTCACCACATTAGAATTTCTCATTTCTAAATGTGTGTTGACAACACACACTGTCGTGGCGGTCAAAATGGAGTTTGTCAAATAGTCCGATAAATCATATCTCAGTAGATGGTATATATGACAAAATAATTGCTGTTATCATTTATGATACAAGTGTGCACTTGTATTCCTATCCCTCCACATGCTTAATTCTAATATTCAATCCTTAATGAGCACTAACTATTATTATACCTTTGGAATTAATGTATCGTATAGAAGCATAATACAAAAATAGAACTTTTACTAAAGGGATTGTTTCAATATTGTTATGTTATCCATGTATCATCCACTAAATTTTGTATTGAAACTTATGGGAATGGCCTATATTTTGGTCGTCACAAAATGCTAAAATTTTGGATAAATTCATGGTGAAAAGGTACGTACAATTTTAATTAATCAACTTTCATAAAAAGTAAAATTCGCCGAGCAGGATTTCTACTTTCATATTTTGAACAAAGGCGGATAACTCATGTGAGGACATTCATATGGTACTATCTCAAATTTTACAACCATTAACCTCAGGACCATATGCGATAGCAAAGATAATGTTAAAACAACCAACCATAATGTAAAAGTATTTCTGTTTTTGTCTTATTTTGTTTTTGAGACATACTTATAAATGAAATACCTTAAGATCGGATCCGCTTTTTCGGTTTACAGATTCCGTCTTGCATAATTGTAAAAAATAAAAACAGAACAACATCAAGCTAGTCCTCGTCATTGTAAAATATGCAAAAATTCACATAAATTGCCTACGAAAAAAAAAATCAGGTTTCCAATACGTGTAACCGGAATTCGATTCCAGACTTATCCCACTATTACAGGTTAACATGATTGTGTAGTTTCATAATTAAAAATTGTTGAAAGTGAGGCAAAACGCCCATAACCAATTAGAATCCTTTCTGAAACGTTACACTTCACTTGCTTACTTTAACAAGAATAAGGCATAATAATATTTGTTAACATAAAAATGAAAGAAGGTCCCATTCACAGATGAAATAAAAATAGAGGACTTTTCAGAAATATCAAAGATTTCTCATTTTAATTCATATGTATGTCAATCTTCTGAAACTTTGTCCTCCATATTTTGTTTAATCAGTAAACTGTTTTATAAATCATAGCAGGCTTGTGAGATTTCCCTGTATTCAACTCAGGCGAAACACAGATTAAATCCAGAAAACCTGGGACCTCAACTGGACTTACCAAATATCAGCTCTACTTGGATGAAGGTGAGCGTTTAGGCTCTAAGAATTGTGCTTCTCTGGTGATGAAAGGACAGTATGAAATCGAAGCAAAACTTTCAAATAACCCTTTTTACTGTGGGAGATTCAGGATGGATGCAAACTGTAAGCTGCAGTGCATTGGCTTTGCAATAGGAACTACTTCATACGGTACAACTGTAGTCACACCTATTGCAAAAATTTTAGAGAAACTCAACTTACGTGATGCAGATGTTGCTAAATTCTGAATTCTTCCTTAAATGTCCGTCAATGAAAATTTATTCTAAAACATTGAGGTTCCGCTTATGCAAACAAACTCTATGATTACTATTTTGTAGCATCAAAACTGCACGTGTCTGTCATAAACTGTAACATATCACAAACTGAAAAATATGTTTTAATCTAAAGGGTTTAGGTGTAATGTAAATTTTATTAATCCTTTAGTTTTGGGAATTTCTAAAGACTGGCTTAAACAGAAATCGAATTCAAAAATAGTTTTTATATTCTATATGTACTTGATATTATCAGGAATTTTATAGGACTATGTCAAAAATATTTACATATTCATTTCGTATACAAAGAAATACAATCTAACAGTCGATTATTATTATTATTATTATTATAAACTTCTAAACACACATATTTTACGCTTGTTAGTTTCTATTGCTTAATTCGTTTGTAAGTATAACTGAACGAACTTCTTTTTATTCTCGTTATTGACAATTGATTTTGGTATTGAAAATGGCCAAGACGAAAGTGAATCTCAATCTTTTTCCCTTTTCTATATTCATTTCTTTAGCATATTGATAAATATATAACTGTGTGTGAATCCTGTATGGATTTTATACGTGGTAGAACTAAATGATTTCATTTTTTTTTTTGGTGAAATACTGCAATGAAATCTGGATAGTAGGTGTTGGATCAGTCGTCGCAGATGATTTTCTCTTTTTTGTCCAATTATTTGTCAAAATGTGTTTGTAATTATAACAGACATATAGCTATTTCAATAAGCATATAATGCACTATATGTATGCGTATCCACGGCGAAAACCATACACTTACCAACACATTAATCAGGGAAATAACTCTGTATAATAGAAAGTAATTGTAGCTTTCTATTAAATTCTAGTCAAGATTAATATATATATATATATATATATATATATATATATATATATAAATATATATATATATATATATATATATATATATATATATGATTATGATGATTATTATAATTATTATTATCTTCTAAACAAATATACGCTTGTTAGTTTTTTTTTGCACAAACCGTTTTGTAGAAACTTTTGTACAAGTTTAACTGAATGAACTTTTTTATTTTCGTTATTGACTAGTGGATCTTAGTATTAAAATGGCTAAAAACAAGTTATTCTGAAGATTGTAATCTTCCCCTATTCTATATTTTGTAAGACATTTTATGATATTTAATTTTAGTGCCCATTTCTCTCGTATATATAACTTACTGTGTGTTATTCTTATATGACTAAGGTTGCATTGTATCCATTTTGACATATTTTTATTTCTATTTCAAGATTGCCATACAGAATGTTATTGAAACATTTCCTTCAAAGTGTTCAGTCTGATCTAGATTCGATAATAAAATATTCATGAAAAGGGGATTTCTCATATACCCATCCTCTTTAAATTCATGATACATTTTTTGAAATGTTATCCATGGTATAAATAGGGTGCCGCCGTAACAAAATGCTTTTGAAATACATTGCGTATTTGAACTGTTTTGTACCATGGGCAGATACAAACATTTTACTAAACTGGACAGATTTAATAAAGATATACACATAATCAATGCCGCTAAGGAATCGTTCTGTTAAGTACAGTTCCACTTTCGTAGTCATATTTTGCATCAAAGAATGTTTAACCTTTTCTATCATTCCTTTCTAGATATATCATGTATGAAGGCCTTTTACTCGCTCAATCCTTAGGGTTGTGCCTTCAGATATAAGTAATTTGCTTGTACAGTTAGATATAATTAAATTGCTTGTGCATTTACATATTATTAGATTGCTTGTGTATTTAGATATTATTAAATTGCTTGTCATTTCTAACCAACACGTGCAACTTGTGAGCTAAAATATGTATTTTAGAGAAATGTTTTGTTGCTACCGAGTTTATATTTTCGATGGCATAGTGTGCATATTTTAAAAGTTTTTCTTGAGAATATTCAAAATATTGCCCCTTCTTCGTTTCCCTGTTGCTGTTAAAACTGCCTATTCCGTCATCTGCTTGAATTTATTAGGTGTAGTACAAGTCAAAAACTTTGTTATAGACGGTGTGTTTATTTTATTCCTATTTTAAGGTGATTAGAAAAATGTGTATCACGTATCGAAACTTAGGTGAGTAAAGCTCATTCAGTCCCTAGTGGCTAGCTTTATGAAGTATTCAATATTTCAACAACTAAAGGTACTACTAGCAATGTTCATGAATTTAACAGAGCGTATATCTAATATGACAGAGTAAGATAAGCTATCTGTCTGATGTTCTAACTGGTAGGCACTAGTATCTTTTAGGGTGTTTAGATATGTGATCATTAATACATATAAAGGTATTTTCTTGAATGATACATACATTTTAACAGAAAATTGAAAATGACTTCTGGACATTTTTCTTTAATTACAGGACTTGAAACCAAATTAAATTGAGCAGCAAGAAATCGTTTAACTGCGAAGTCTACAAACATATTGGACCTCAGTTTAGATCATCGCATCCACAGAAATGACATCAATGAGCCACTGGTTTATATTCGAAACAAAACCTTTTGGTTATTTACTGAGTTTTGAGTTTTATAAAGAGTGTTGTACACTAACATAAATTATGAAGCATAGGGAATAACATTCATTACTGTCCGCGCCACTCACTCTAGAAACTGGAAAATCTGGATTTTAAGTTATTCATCTTCAGAATAATTTCAAAAAGGCAAAACCATTCGATAGATCTTGTTTAGTCGTAACTTTTGATGTATGCTAAATGTTTGTATGAAGAAGCGTTCATATTTTACAGAAAAAAAAAATAGATTTTAGATAGGGCGATTTCCATGTTAAATTTTGACGTCACGTCGCCAAGTTTCCCATAGACTCAATGTTAAACATTGGCGACGTCACGTCAAAATTAATATAGAAAACGCCCTATCTTTTCCCTATAAAATACGAATGCTTCTTCGTAGAAACATATGACATACATCAAAAGTTACGACTAAACAAGATCTGTCGATTGATATTAATTTTGTAAATCTATTTTAAAGATAAATAAGTGAAATCCAGATTTTTCGGTTTACAAAGTAAGTGGCGCGGACAGTAGTACTATTTCGATCCAGCACTCTCTGTATCAACACTTTGCTACTGAAATGGGCGTAAGTTTGTAGTAGTTTTAAAATATAATTGTTAATAGATAATATGTTAATAGCAAAATTATAATTTTGCGATTGGGTGTGACAAAACGTTTAAAGTTATAATGGAGAAATGCCCATCATATATACCGAAATATTAAGGGGGGGGGGAAGCTTGTACACAGTGGAATGTGAAACAACAGGTCAGTTTGATAGGGATTTTCGTAGAATTCCTACTTATACAACGACTTCCTCGTTTTCTACCCTTAGAAGAGATTTGGTGTTGAATAGATGTGTGGAATATAACCCCCCCCCCCCCTTTCTCTTCCAAAAAACGCCCCGTTTTGTGTTGATACCACCTTTACAGGTATCTTATCACAAAACTAGTCCTTCAATTCTATGAATTTGTTTTCGGGGTTGGGGATAGCAGGAGATATATAAGCATGGTACAAACAAATAGAGGTCAAAATAACAATGATATGGTACAATTAATCCATTTATTTAAAAAAAAAAATGACTCCATGATTAAACATCTATCAAAATTCAACAGAATTCTTAAAATGTGTATCTGCGACATAGCAAATCAGCAAATCATAATAACAGAAAGATCGCAGAGGATAAACAGACAGCTCATATGCAATCCACCATTTGAGTATACTAAAAATTAGGACATAAATACGGAATAATTGTGTGCATCATATGCGCATATCGACTATTTAAGCAATTTAATACGTTAGAATTCAGTATCCATATAAACATTATACCCAAATTAAGAATGTCTCTTCAATGATTTTCAGTGCTGAAGTAGTGTCCAAATATTTAAAGCGCTTGCAAATTACTTAATGGACGAATTGGACCTAAATAAGAAATAATAATGAATAAAATAAACACCTCTCCTCCGCCTGGCAGTGAAATGTCTGACAGGTTATTTCACCGATAGACTGTTAGTTTTTGTAAAACACTCGCATGGTAACCCCGATGTTTGTTTACTATCAACATGTATTCGGAAAAAGGTTATTGTTTATGTTTTCGACATCAAGCGCATTGTATGTTTGATGTGCATTACAATATTTAATTACAATATTTAACCGAGGTTTTAGTTTTTGCGAGTTAATGGACTCGCACAATCATGCTAAAATAAAAACCGCAAATAAAACCAGATTTACAGTAAGCTAAAAGTAAAATATATACTTTTTCTATTATCACATTCTGTGCCAAGAGTTATATTTCCTGTATTTCAGGGTTGATATATAAAATGTCCTACATTTTCAATTTTTTTTCGGGGGGGGGGGGGGCTCAATATTGTTTGAATTGCTACCTGCTGTTGATATGGAAACCCTGCTCTTCATGAAAATTACGTGTCCTAATACTCAGTACAAACACGTATACGCTATAATATCCGGAAGTTCCTTCAAAATACTGGGTAGGATGTATCTCACTTTGAGTCCTGTTGATCAGAATTCAGCTTCAAAACAGTAAAATGCGAAAGTTTGGGGTAACTTTTCCATGGAATGTGCCGTTGAAATCGAACTTACCCTCCTTTATCAGCAAATTATATCATAAAAGTTACAGTTTACAAATTGTTTATTACAGCAAGGATTTCGTTTAATTAAAAGTGACCACAGTACTATTTCCAATCCTAAATCTAGGATTATGGGTCCTATGTCTGGTGAAAACTTTTGTTCCAGCCTTTAAAAGAGTTAGTATGCGATGCTCTGTGTCAGTATTATACTTTGAACATGTTACCCACCGGAGTAGTGCAAATTTGGGCAGTATATTATGAATGGAAGAGGGACTCACTGGCAAAAGTTCCTTGTAGTAAAACAATCATTGATTGCTTATTCATTATGGGCGTGGTTAGCTAAACAGGAAACACTGACTCTTCCCGAACAACTTTAACTTCTGATTTTCAGGGATTCATGACCTGCCAGTCTCTTATTTTGTTTTTTATAAGTATATATAATCAAATATCAAACATCTTAATAGGCCTACGAAGAGAAGTGACATAAAATAAAGAAAATTTAACTCATTATTCACAATATTCTTCCAGTGTATTTTATTGGTATTGGTGGCTTAAGTTATGTGGTATCCATCATATTTCATAACCGATATATACATATCACATAACGTAAGCAAACAATACCAATAAAATTCACTGGAAGAAAGTCAGGAGACCGAAATATTGTGAATACTGAGTTCATTGTTCTTTATTATATAATCAAAGTTCATCGTCTCTTAATTCCATTCATCGAATCGCGATATCTCAAGAATTGAGAGTCTAAATGGTGGAATCAGACGCCATAGATATATCATTAAACTGGATATCTGCCAGGAACATTATTGAAAGAAAATTTGTCAAGATGCGCAAACACACGGTATTATATAGAATATGAGAAAAACGTGGAGAGAAGCAGAATTAATATTGGAGGGAAATTTTATATTTTATGGACTAGATAGCCTTAATCACTAATTTCTATGACAAATTAACCCCTGACGTGAAATGAATGTGCTTTTTCATCATGAAAAGAGTAATATCACACATGCTACGTTGTATTTCAATCTTTAATGACGAATTATGAATGGATCATTATTCACTAGACAAAATGATAGAAATAGAGTATGTTAAATTAAAGGAAGGATGGCCGATATATTTAGGCAGTCCAAGTATCCTTTAGCCTCGGTGTTATATTGATATAATGCCATCACTTTTGGAATCAATATGAAACCGACGTGGCCTAGTGGTATCGAGTCGGATTCCTGATCAGGAGGCCGGGGTTCGAGTCCCGCTTTGGCCATGCCGGTGTCATGTCTTTCGGATGAGACAGTAAAAACCGAGGCCCCGTGTCGTGGTATGCATGGCACGTTAAAGATGCCTCGCTGCTTCGGGTGGGTCCATAGCAAAGGTCAAAGTTGTATGCCCCGCATCAGGCAAATGCCGTCACCATATACGTGAAATATTCGTGGTGTGACGTAAAACAAAAATCAATCAATCAATCAATTGAAATGAATATGCTCTTTCACCTGGAAAATAGTACCAAAACTCATCCTTAATGTAAAATTCGAAAATAATTGATGTCACTTGACTATGGCAATAACAAAAATGTACCACAGTGTGCATTCACAGACAACTGAAATCCAAAGCACCATATTCTGACTTTAATCAGGATAGTACACTAATTCCTACACTGCCCTATTGATTTTTTTTTTTGTGTAGCAGCAACCGCGAAAGTAGTAGTGGTAGAAGTGGTAATAATATTAGTAGTAGATCTTTTGCAGTAGATGGAGTGGCAGTAGTAGTATTTGATGAAGTAGTAGTAGGGGTTGTAGTAGGAGTAGTAGCAGCAGCAGTAAAATTAGTGGAAGGGGAAGTTGTGAATGAAGTATTAGCAGTAGTAAGTAATAGCTGAAGCAATAGTGGTAGTAGTAAAAAAGTAATGACAGGAGCTTTATAGGAGAAGTGGGTGTATTATTAGTGATAGTAGGATTCGCATTATTTGTTGTTTTAATTAGTAGTAGTAATAGAAGTAGACAAGAAAAACCCAGTAAAAGTACCAGTAGAAGTATTACGGGCGGTACGGACGATGAGGAGTATTGGTAGTGCTATTGGAAAAAGTGTAGTAGCAGTAGCAGCAGAAATGAGAGTAGTAGTGAAAATAGAAAATTTTGAGTAGGCAGAATATTAGTAGGATAAGTAGTAGTAGTATGTATTGTAGTAAAAGAAGTATCGAAATGGCAGTATTACTAGTAGTTGGTGTCGTTGCAGTGGTAGTGGCACGAGTAGTAGTAGAAGAAGTAAAGAAGTAATAATTGTTGTTGTAGTGGTGGTAGTAGAGATACTGGCCATTATAATCCGATCTATCTCACCCCGTAGTTTTATCATGTAGGCTGTGGTAGATCTCAGTATATTCAGTTGCATTTCTTTTCAGATCGATCTTTGTAGCGGTATCAATAGTAGTAATAGTTGCGTTGGCAGAAGTTTATTTGTAGTAGTAGATGGAAAAGAGGATTGGTAGTAGTAGTAATATAAGGAGTCGTAGTATGGGTAGTAGCAGCAGTATTAGTAGTAGAAGTTGTAAAAAAAAGTAGTAGCAGTATAAAGTATTAGTTGAAGTAGTAGAAAAACAGTAGTAGTAGAACAAGCAGTATCGAGTAGCAGTAGAAATATTAGAAATTGGAACAGTAGGAGGATAAGGTCGATGGGGAATATTTGCACTACTAGTAGAAATACACGGTGGTAGTAGTAACAGTAGAAGAAGTAGTAGCAGATTAGAAGTAGAAACAGTAGTAGTAGGGAAAGGAGGAGAGGGATGAGGAATATCGGTATTACTAATAGTAAAAGTATAGTAGTTGTGCTGTATAAGTAGAGTTAGTAATAGAAGGAATATAAGTAAAATTAATAGAAGTAGTAATAGTGATACTGGAAGTGTTAAACTGACAACTGCAGTAGTATTTATTGATGTACTGGTAGTATCAAAGTTCCGGTGGTTTTAGTTTTAAAGTAGTATTGGAACTAGCAGTATCGAAGTGAGGTCACTGTGAGAAAACGAAACAGTAGTAGTAGAAGAGGGACGATGAGTACTGTTAGTACTTGTAGTAGTAGTAGTAGTGGTGGCGGTTATGGTAGAAGTACTAATAGTAGTAAATGCAGTACTGAAGTAGAAATACGAGTAGTCGTATACCCATTGGGAGAAGTAGTAGTAGTAGCGGTAATAGTAGTGGTAATAGAAGTAGAGAAATGGATGTGGTAGCAGTAGTAGTAGTAATGGAACCAAGAGTAATGAAGTAGCAGTACTCGTAGTAGTAGAACAAGTAGTATTGAGTAGCAATAAAATTATTAGAAATAGAAACAGTAGAAGGAGGAGGGGCACGATGACGAGTATTTGTAGCACTAGTTGAAATACAGTAGTAGTAATAGTAGAAGTAGTAACATACCTAACAGTATTGAAGTAGCAGTAGAGATAAGGATTTTAAAACGGACAAAATTTACTGTTGATATTTGGACACAATCGGAGAAGTATCATGAATTGATAATTGCAATAATTTCATTCTTTCCGAATTTTTCAACTTTGAGTCTTAAATGTAGCTTGTTTGTGTAGTAGAGTGATTTATTACATGTTTGTACTAAATATCAGGGTATTTATTTGTATTTTCATGTATTGTATTGTTCTTTAATAATACTTACTATTTTGATCCATTTTTAGATCTGAAGGGACTTTCCCTACATACTTTTCTATTTTTATAACAGGAACAAGTATGACATCACTGAGGTCAGTTATTGTATAACATTACATGTCATTGGTCAAGCATAATTCAACTTTAAAACTCTTTTCATTGGTTATATTTTTCCCACCAATTTATAGTCAGTGGTCATTGTTATTTCTTAGAGTGAAGACATGTTTATTTTCATAAGAAGAGATTTGTAATTTTCATCCTAAATCATCTATTGACTGTTTGCCATCTGATGTATATTTTTCACAAGAGCCTTGTATCATATACAGGTAATTATTGAGTGAATTATTATTGAATTAATCATTGTTTGAATGTGTGATTTTCTGTTTGATAATAATATTTTTGTGATTTCTAATTGTGTAATTTTGAGGAATGAATAATATTTTTCATAGAGATATATTTTGTGAAACTGTATAATTCATATATGTTTTGATACTGTAATTTTATTTTGTATTTATTATTGTTATTATAAATTTCCAGGACTGTTTATATTATCTGGAATAAAATCATGAACCTTAACTACTTTTGTCATCATATATGACCACTACAACATTGGAGCCCACGTAGGGACTCGACTGACTGTTGAAATACCAGGATATCAACTTACCAGAGGAATGCCAGTCCATATGAAAATACCTGCCAAACTTGTGATGAGTATTATTCATAAACATTGAATTTACTTTACTATTGCATATACATGTACCTGTTGAGTTGAGCCAAACTTATCCGTAATAGTATTGACACTCTATAGTAAGTTACGTTGGTGCTATACCATATGCCTTTGTGTGCCAGCTAGTGATAGATATAGATGCTATACTGACTATACTTTTATTCCATGTATACCTATACCTGCATTCTACCCAAAGAGCGACTGCCTGCTGCCTCCTGTACCATACATTGACATTATACTCTCTTTTGTATGAGTTCATTGACTTTAATATTCTTTTACATGAATTCATGAACTTACCTGCCACATTGTGCATCATATATTGATGAAGTACTATTATCTTGCTATACTTTACCTATAGATTGTCATGTTAATGATAGTATCATAATTTGGGATATTTTGTGTAGATTTATGATATTTTGAGTCACCTGAGTATATGAGTACTGTTTGAAAATTTTTCATGTTTCATTAAACACAATATTTATGCATGTGATTACTTCACCATTAGGTTCCAACAGGAGTTACTGTTCTTGAATAAGAGCTATCCATATTTAAATTAATTTTTGAAAATTCCTTTGAGTATCCTCATTGCATTTATAGTCACTTAGTCACTTATCAGCTTAAATTGAGTCACTTTATTGAAAGCAAATTATTTATTTCATATGCATTCAGATATTTTGCATTTTTGATTATATTACTTTTAAACTTTCCAAATCAATATTGCAAATATTATTGAAAAAATTTGTGTACATTGCTGAAACAAACAAAGAAATCATGGCAGAGGATTTATCTAAATAAGAAATAGAGGCCATTGCTGCTCAATTCAAGGAAATGAAAGTGAGACCAAAAGCAGACAGTGCTGAAGACATGAAGAGGTGGATGATAGATTATGTTGCTCAGATGAAGGATGCTAACCCTGATCAGACATCTCGACAGTCTACCATCAAACAGGAGCCAAGCAATGATGCTGCATCCGTATCAATATCCAAAATACAGAGCCATTACATACCTAAACTATCTTGCTTCAGTGGTGACAATAGTAAGCAGGATACTTCATATGACCTGTGGAAATACGAAGTAGACTGCCTCATAAAAGAGAAGTACACAGAGAGTAGTATAGCGCAAGCCATCCGTCGTTCATTGCGAGGAGATGCCGGCAAAGTTGCTATGCGTCTTGGTCCAGAAGCATCAGTCACTGCCATATTAGATAAGATGGAAAGCGTATTCGGGACTATGGAGAGAGGTGAAAAGATTTTAGAAGAATTTTATAGTGCCAAGCAGAAGAAAGATGAAGATAGTATGGCATGGAGCTGCAGATTGGAGGAGATATTCCGCAAAGCAGTGGTAAAAGGTGTGATGAGTAGGGGAGAGGCCAACGACAAGCTAAGATCCAGATATTGGAACGGTCTACATCAATGGTTACAGGATGTCAGTGGATACAAGTATGACCGTTTGACAGATTTTGACGATTTGCGTAAAGAAGTTAGACTTATGGAAAGGGAGCATAACAACACGAAAGCTCAAGCCAACATGGCATTCCTACCTCTGATGATGCAACAAGCCAACCCAGTGAACTACAGGAGTTAAAAGGTATGATCCAGCAATTAACTACCAAGGTTACACAAATGGAGAAAGGCAAACAGAAAGAGAGCCATTATACCAATGATAGACAGAAACAGCCATACAGAGGTGGACATAGACTACAGCAGAGAGGTCATCATAATAGAAGAAATAGACAACAGAGAAACTACAGAGATGGAGAGGAATCATATATTGATCCTAAACCTGATTCATATGATACTTTCACGGAGGAACCAGTGTGTTATAGGTGTGGACAATCCGGACACCTTCAGCTAGGATGCAGAGTTATTTTAGACCATAGACGTAACCCGTTAAACTTCAACAGACCTGCGTCGGGGGACAGACGTTAGGTCATACAGAAGGTTCCCGCCCTAGTTCCAGGTATCAACAACAAACATCTTTGGTTGGGAATGCATCTGAAGTTACAATATCCATTGATGGTAAGGAAGTTACATCACTTTTAGATACAGGGTCTACTGTTTCGACTGTTAGTGAGTCATTTCATCAACATCATCTCCAACATCTACCACTTAATCCAATAAATGATATTTTACACATCGAGTGTGCGGATGGTGGAATATTACACTATAGTGGATACATTTAAGCTACAATTACTCCATCTGGACTTCCTCAAACTTCAATTTCAACACTTTTCCCCATTCTTGTTGTACCTGATAGCAAATATATAATAAGGATGTACATGTACTTTTAGGAACCAACATTTTGCGACATATACTCGACAATGTTCGTACCAAATATGGAGAGCAGTATTTACAGTCCGCAGAACTACACACACCATGGTGTTTGACATTCCGTACTATGACATTGAGGGAAAAGGAGCTGAAGCGTAAACCGAATATATTTGGGATAGTGAAGTCTGCTGAGACACGCCCAGTTATTATATCATCTAATTCCAGTGTATCAGTTTCAGGCTACATAGACAGATCATTATCATATCAACATACACCAGCATTACTTCAGCCTACTTCTCACTTTGTTATTCCACCAGACCTTGATATTGAACCAACAATCATCAACTATACTTACCCTGTTCACAATTTGGTCCAAGTTCGAATCGATAACATCACTACACGCACTGTACAAATACCACCTAAAGCTATTTTATGCGAGATACAACCGGTAACGATAGAGGATATTAACATCTGTAAAAGAGCTCATGTCACAGACAACTTATTGGACTTGGTGCAGATTGAAAAAGATACCCTCACACCTGAGCAGATACGGGATGGAGAGATTTTATTGCAACAATACCATGATATCTTTTCTAAATCTGACACTGACATTGGACATTCTAAGATGGTGAAACATCGCATCGAACTCTACGATGATGTACCTTTTAAGCAACGTTCACGCCGTATCCCACCAGCCATGTTCGGTGAAGTTAAACAAAATCTTCAGACATTACCTGATGGAGGTATAATACAGAGATCGACGTCACCATGGTCTAGTAATGTCGCACTTTGTCGCAAGAAGAACAACGAGTTGAGAATATGTGTCGATTACAGACAGTTGAACCATCGTATTAAGAAAAATTCAGATGCGCTGCCCAGGGTTGAAGACATTTTAGATGCACTCAGCGGCAACAAGTATTTCACAATTCTAGATATGAAAAGTGGTTACCATCAAATTGAAGTTCTTAAAGCCCATAAGGAGCGTACAGCATTTACTGTAGGTTCATTTGGGTTCTTCGAATATAACCGTATGCCGTTTGGACTTGTTAACGCACCTGCCACCTACCAGCGTCTCATGGAACAGTGCTTCGAGGGTCTTCATCTTAACATATGCTATATTTACCTTGACGATCTTATTATATATGCAAAGACCTATGAAGAACACCTTCAGCCAGTAGAGGAAATTTTTCAACGCCTTAGAGAAGTAAATTTAAAGCTATCCCCAAAGAAGTGTGAATTCTTCAAGCGTAAAGTTAAATATGTTGGAAACATCGTCTCAGAGAATGGTATTGAGCCAGATCCCGGAAAGATTGAAAAGGCAAAAGAATGGCCGACACCAACCAATCCTGATGATGTCCGCAAATGTTTAGGATTTGTTGGGTACTATCGCCGATTCATTGAAGGATTTTCTGATATTGGTCGGCCGCTTAATGATCTCTTACCTGAGGGAAAACAGAAGACCAGGAAGGGAGCTAAGCCAAAACCACCACCTGATAATAGACCACTTGCCGATCTTGATAATGGCAGTCTTTTTGTCCGATCTAACATCTTTTGGCGTTGTTTTTAGTTGTGACGTTACAATGAATTTATGTCACGTATTATGACGTCACTGTGAAAAACAACGCCAAAAGGTGTTAGCTCGGACAAAAAGACAGCCATTAACAAGATCGGCAAGTGGTCTATTGGTCATGGGGTCCTGAGCAGGAAACAGCATTTGCCACCCTTAAGGAGAAGCTTATTTCTTACCCAATATTAGCTTATGCTGACTATTCCTTACCCTTTGAGCTTCACATTGACACATCTTCCAGTAGCCTTGGAGCAGCTCTATACCAGACTCAGGAAAATCAAAAGAGAGTTATTGCCTATGCTAGTAGAAGTTTGTCCAAGAGTGAAAGGAACTACCCAGCACATAAACGGGAATTCTTAGCGCTGAAATGGTCCGTTTGTGAAAAGTTTCAAAATTATCTCTATGGACACCAGTTCACAGCAATTACAGATAATAATCCACTCACCTATGTCATGACAACTGCCAAACTTGATGCCACTGGTCAGAGATGGGTTGCTGCCCTCGCAAATTTCAGTTTTGACATCAAATATAGACCTGGTAGTCAGAATGCTGATGATGACAGTTTATCTCGTTTTCCAGAGCAACACTCTACTCAGATTTCATCAAATACCATCAAAGCTCTATGTAATCACACTCACCATGTTCCATACGTTGAGACATTGGCAGTCACATCTAGCCCAGTAGAGAATTTACATCATTTACCTGATTTCTCGGGGTTTAACATTAGACAACGTCAACGTGAAGACACTGTCATCAAATTCTGGATACCTTATGTAAACAGAAAATTCAAGCCATCCAAGTTCCGCTTACCTTTTAGTAACCAGCAGTACCATTCTTTGCTCTATCGGAACTTTGACAAGCTTCATTTGAAAGATGGTATTCTAGTACGTGACACCGTAATCAACAATCAGATTAGATCACAGATTGTCTTACCTCGTTCCTGCATTCAGACTGTGTTACACCACCTACACACCAACATGGGTCATCCTGGCAGAGGCAAGACAACCAGCTTAGTCAGAGACAGATTTTTCTGGTTCGGTATGACGTCAGATGTAGAGCATTATGTAACCAAGTGTCGACGTTGCATTTTGAGGAAGACTTCGACAACAGAGCGAGCACCTTTAGTGAACATCATGACGTTCCAACCCTTAGAACTTGTCTGCCTAGATTATCTTACCTTAGAGTCATCCAAGGGTGGTTACCAGAACATTCATGTCATTACTGATCATTTCACCCATTATGCTCAAGCCATCCCCACTAAGAACCAGACAGCTAAAACAACCGCCGATGTGCTTTTCAACAACTTTATTCTGCACTACGGTTTACCCATCAAGCTACACAGTGATCAAGGAGCACAGTTTGAATCAAAGATCATTAAAGATTTATGTAGCATCATGGGAATTAGTAAATCTAAAACAACCCCATATCATCCAATGGGAAATGGAGTCTGTGAGAGATTTAACAGGACTTTGCTGAAGATGCTTGGTACCCTTGAAAACAACCAGAAGCAAGACTGGAAAACCTATATTTCGCCCATAGTTCATGCTTATAACTGCACTAGACAGGAAACCACCCAACAATCCCCTTTCTTTTTAATGTTTGGTAGAGAGCCCAGACTTCCTGTATATGTAGTATTTAACACCAGCCAGACTTCATCCAAATCATCGTTACAGGACTATATTGAGTCACTCAGGTCCAAGCTACAACATTCATATCATTTGGCTCAGGAACACATCAAGAAAGCTCAGAATATACAGAAGAAAACCTATGACATCAAGGTTAGAGGAGCCATAGTACAACCAGGTGACATAGTAGCCTGGGATGGGAAGCACAAGCTATCTGACAAGTGGGATGAGGATGCTTATATTGTTGAGAGCCAGACATGCCAGTGTATGTAGTGCACACAAAGAAGATGATGAAACTTTGAAGAAAACACTTCACCGCAACTTAATGCTACCAATTGGAATTTTAGAGAATGCCACCAAACCAGTACCAGCACCTCGTCATCCAAAACAGATTACAAAAGAGAATACCAGCATAGTTATTCCTGCCGAAGAAGAAAGTCACCATGATATGTCCAGTAATAGTGATGACGAAGACTTGTATCTCATTCAGAAGGTAGACACCATTGCTTTGGTTGGTTGGTTGGTTGATTGGCGTTTTACGTCGCTTTCAACAATTTTTCAGTTATATCGCGACATGGAAGCAGGAGGTTACCAACCTCTTAAATATAGTGGCGCAACCCTGGAATCGAACCCGGATCGTCGGCGCCGCAAGCCGAGCGCTTAACCACTACACCAAGCCTGCCCCGACACCATTGCTGACAGTGGTGAGAGTGCACCTACTTTTGAGAGCAATGTATCAGAGACACCACCAGTTAGACCAGAATCAACACAGGATTCATCACAGAATCAACATGTTGATACTGAAGTTGCTGCCATAGTACCTTCTCAGGATGATACAGGATTACAGTCCACAGAAGTCAGGGAGGACGCTCCTTCACTTGGCGAACAGAGATCAAGTGCTTCTGTGTCTGACGAGAAAACTAGAGATACCAGAGATACAGAATCTACAATTGTTAGAAGATCTGTTAGAGAGAGAAAACCCCCAACATGGATGACAGGTGGTGAATATCAGATGAACCAACAGCAAAGTATTAGTACAACGTCCGTTGTAAATGAACCCGACTGGAAACTGAGAGCAGATTATCTACAAACACTGACAAATTCAGGTATTTTTAGTTCTGTAGACAGTGACGTTGCCAAGGCATTATTGAATATTGTGACAGGTAAACCATAACATCATATTTTGAATTATTTTGGTACATATTATAGTCAGTCAGTTTTATTTTTCCAGATGATCAGTTTAGTACATATTTTTTTGCAATTCAGAGAGTATAGTATTTACTTGGTAATACAATTTTCATATGCTTTGTATTTTTTATAGTGTATTTTTCTTATGATTCATTGTATGATCATCGGTCAGTAGATATGTATTTCATTTTTTTTCATTATTTTTGTAATAATGTTTTACTCATTTTTTTTCAGTCAGTAGAGTTATTACCTGTAAAATTTTTGTATCATGTAACATTCATTTCTTTTTCATTTGTGAAGGCCATTGATTGTGTTATGTTATCTTATGTCGAGGACGACATTTTCTAAAGGGGAGGTGTATGTAGTAGAGTGATTTATTACATGTTTGTAATAAATATCAGGGTATTTATTTGTATTTTCATGTATTGTATTGTTCTTTAATAATACTTACTATTCTGATCCATTTTTAGATCTGAAGGGACTTTCCCTACATACTTTTCTATTTTTATAACAGGAACAAGTATGACATCACTGGGGTCAGTTATTGTATAACATTACATGTCATTGGTCAAGCATAATTCAACTTTAAAACTCTTTTCATTGGTTATATTTTTCCCACCAATTTATAGTCAGTGGTCATTGTTATTTCTTAGAGTGAAGACATGTTTATTTTCATAAGAAGAGATTTGTAATTTTCATCTTAGATCATCTATCGACTGTTTGCCATCTGATGTATATTTTTCACAAGAGCCTTGTATCATATACAGGTAATTATTGTGTAAATTATTATTGAATTAATCATTGTTTGAATGTGTGATTTTCTGTTTGATAATCATATTTTTGTGATTTCTAATTGTGTAATTTTGAGGAATGAATTATATTTTTCATAGAAATATATTTTGGGAAACTGTATAATTCATATATGTTTGATACTGTAATTTTATTTTGTATTTATTATTGATATTATAAATTTCCAGGACTGTTAAATCAACTGAATATTCAACATTTATGTAGAACAAAGGAAATGATTGATCAGAGAAATTGAAAGAATACTAGAAAGCTGACAAAGTCAACCAACTGAACATTAAACTCAATAGAGAACTATATATAGAAAGACCAGACAAAAGATAACAGGTTTTCATTATACTATGTATACATTAGCCACTATAGGTGTCGCCACTTGTAATTTCCACTATTATATATAAATAGACTTTAAACAGTTCTCATCAGTCATTCTCGTTACACACAGTGGTTTACACCTCTCGTTAGTGCTGATGAAGGAATAAATCGTTCCGAATTATTTACCACTAGGTATACAATTCTGTTTATATAACGTGTACTATTGACATTTGCCGACCGGCAAACTTGGATGAATCGTTGCTGCAATCTTTTTGTGCTTATTATAGACATATTTGGTCTTTCCGTTATACAGTGTTACTTCCCATTAGGGATGGTATCTGACGTAAAACGTTTTCATTTTTTATATCAGATACCGTCCAAAATGGGAACTAATTCAATATAGATAGATTAATATTTTGGATTCCATGAATTTGAGCAATCCCCCCTCTCCCCATTATAATTTAATCAACCACAATCTAATTGCATCAATTGATCGAACAGGAATATTTACCAGAGTAAATCTCCTTGATTATAAAATAAGCCTATATAGAGAAATAGATATGTAGGTTAAATCTGTAACTCGATATACTAGCAATAAATTCTATCTAAATGCATCATTCCATTCCATTTTTTATCAATTTTAGTAAATATAATTAACTAAACGATAAGTGAAGAAAATCGCATTTCTTGCGTATTTTCCCTGCCGAAGCTCCGTCACATCATGTGTACAGCCCTTTAAATGTATCATTGTTTGCCCAACATGATAAATGCTACTCTATATAGATTTCATTCCTAAATATTGCATAAAGAGGTAAGCGAGTGGAGGGAAGAAGTCATTGTATTTAGACGGCCACTGCTCCACTTATGATGATGTCAAATTTCACATTTCGTCGTACATTGCGATTTAAGTATGAATTTATCAATGCATTATTACTTTCATCTTTCGGGCATAGTCTGTTTCAAAATAGTTCATCGGGTTCAATGTTGTTTCGAATTTATCATGAAACATGCAGACGTCTAATAAAGGAATACGGAGGAAAGTCACAATTTCAATATTGGAAATGATAAAGTTATGTAAAAGTTTTCCCTGAATAATGGTTTAAACCACAAGATGCCCCGCCCCATCCACCAACTGGGTTTGACGATGGTATCAACGTCATACTTTATACGATGGCAAGTGTCTATACGTTTTCCTTTACCACAAAATACACATTTCACTTGAGGCTAAGTAAAGTGACGTGTAGTGATCAACGTCATACCATACACTTTCTGGTTTTTGAAAAATTGCACACCCTTTATCAACATTATGCCCTGAATGTATCCCAATGGACGTGGCGCAAAAGAACACAATTGGAAGTTGAAAGATACATGTATCTGTTATAGACCTCTTCAGTTGAGAACTTGAATTTCTTTACCATATCGTGATTGAACAAAATGGAGTTACCTTTGTTTCCCTTGTAAAGAATTAAAAGTAATATGTGAACTGTATTACTTACCTAATTTCCTAAAGATACCACTACATTGTCTGTAGTGGTCTTATTTGCTTAGAGATTAGATTTGATGACCAATTTATACGTCAATCTAATTAATGACCGAGGAGACCATACTCGACGTCATGTCAAATCAAATTATGTTAATTCTTATATGAATGAAAAAGTCAAATAAAGTCATATACGTATTCTTGGTGCGAGTATTTGTTTATATCGAAGAGTATCAGTGTAATGCTGTCACTTGTATGCGCTTAACACTACTGTTTCATTTTACTTGAACATGATTGTAGAGCAGAATTTTATTTTATTATAAAAGAATAATACAAACATAAATTCCGATGGAGCTAAAAAGATGGAGCTCCATAGACTAAATTACGTTTACGCTTAAGCAGAATAGAGTTACCTTTCTTTGTCTTGAAAAGGTAAAAATATAAACTGTAATCATGATTGTGTATTTGAGATTTATAATGCCCTTGAAAAACGCAATAGCCTTAGTTGCTAAGCGATAGGTCAAGTTGACCAACGGCAGATTAAAGAACTATAAATCCCTTCCATTCGTTAATGCACGAAGGGAAATTCTAAATAAGGCGCATTCTCTTGAAATGACACCGTATAGGCAAAAGAAAACGTAACATAATAGAGTATTGGTACTTGTTATGCACTTAGTGGTCACTTTTTTTGAACCGCAAAATTAACATAAAGGATCCAAGGAAGATATTTCCTCAATATGTAGACTGACAGATGGTTAGTAAATTCAGCTGTAGGATAAACAAAACCTGAAAATGAATATTTTTTTCACTAAGAAAAAAGTGTTATATTTCAGTTTTTGATGATCAGTTATATATATAGAACCGTAGAGGAAGGTGGTAAGGCTCACTTCTTGTGCCGGTGGTATATAGCAAACGTTCCCCTTTGCAAAATTTCCCCCCGGAAGATTTGCTATATAGCAAAACTTCCCCCGGAACGTTTGCTATATAGCAAACTTTCCCGCACGGAATAAATGCTATATACCAGAACTTCCCCCGGGGGAATGTTTGCTATAAAGCAAATCATCCCCCATCCATAGCAAATATTCCCCCCCCCCCCGGGGGAATGTTTGCTATATAGCAGATATTCCGGAAAAAGAAATGCGGAGTTTTAAAACCGAAACCAGTTTAACTTTAAGTTAAACAACAATTGCTTCCGAAAATTAGGAAGTTTCAAGTTTTACAAATTGAAATCCAAGGTCAAATGGAGAAAAGAGAATTTATTTTCAAATACATAAAGAGTGGTTCCTATCCATCGGATTGTTCTAAAGATGATAAACGGTAGATCAGAGCAGCTGCTAAACATTATGTAATCAAAGGATAAAGTCTATTTTGGGTAAATAAAAGTACACAAATGAGAGAATCTGTAGACGAGGGGAGCGTGAAAGGTATTTTAGAACATACCATGACAATATGGGACACATGGGCATAGTAAGGACATTTGCAGCAATATCATCAAAATTTCATTGGAAAAATATATATCGAGAAATTAAACAATACAGGTGATTTGCACAAAACGAACACTTTTTCCATTACACTTGATACTAACTGAATAAAATATATGTCCTCGTTATATACCTCCTTATGGCAAAGAACTTCAATAAGTTTCATCCTACTGTACTCCATATTTATCTTAAATGTGTGAGATCCACTCTGTGAAATTTTGATCAATATATTGGAGAAAATTTTCGTCTTTTCTACATGTATATGATGAGCCCTGCCGCTCTCTCTCTAATGGGTACATTTGAAGGTCGACATTTTAATGTAGCACGTGTTTACTTTTAAAATAAGACGAAAACCAAACCCGTTTTATTATAAATTCATCATTCGAAAGTGAGGGGGAACTTTTGCTATGATAGCAGAGGTTCCCCTACCCCTTTAGAATTCCGCAGAAAAACGAACCGACTTAAAATGCAATTTATACTCCACAACTCATTTTCCGCCTTCCATTGTGCACGATAAATGTAAACATATAACGGAAAAGTAGGAACTTTTGCTATGCGGAACTTTTGCTATATAGCAGAAGTTCCCCTAGGGGGAAAGTTTGCTATATAGCAAATTATCGTGGGGGGGGGGATTTGCCATGGGGGAAGGTTTGCTCTGTAACACCGGTCATAGGCTAATTTTTCCAGGTTACAAATGGGACATAAATCAAGCCTCTCCCCCACCAATGTTTGTAAAAAAAAGAATTCCTTACATTTACTCAGTACAAAACTTAAGAGTCTGCGCCTGATCGTATCAACACCACGTTAACTGAACCATTATCTGACCAATATTTAATGTTACTTATTATAAAAGAATACAGCACATATGATAAAAGGTAATGAGAAAGGGTAATGATGGTGAATGATGATTTACAAAAAGGAAACATGTCATTGTAATCGCTATTCCAGTATCTATTTTCACCAGATAAATATATTGCCGACTGATCCACTTCTTGTCAAGGTTATGAAATACTGGTGACGGATTTGGAGGGGGCGGCGGGCTTTTTGCTATAAATGCGCAGAGCATATAGATGGCAAGGTTGATAATACTCGCATAATGTGATTAAAGTTCCAGGTTGAGAATATTTTGGCTAATACTTTTACATGTTTAACCCCCCCTTTTTTTTCTAAAGAAATACTGGATCCGCCACTATATGTGTATATTATGCGATGTTGGTTAACGATCCAACCAAAACGTAAGTAATATTTATTTAAAGCTTATTATAAGAAGGAGTGCATTCTGAATACGACCGATGTGGAAAGTACAAGGTTTTCTGTAATTTCCTAATGTATTTAGTATTTGTAGGTAAAGTCTCATGTAAACATCGTCATACAGTAATGCTTTTTAGTGTAAGGAGTACACGAAACTAAATTAAAATCTGTAACAGTATTGACATTATAATAGCCTTATACATTTGTAATGCCCCCGCGTTAATTTTCATGTAACTCCGTAATTAACATTTCTACCTCTCTTTTTAACATACTATGAAATTATTTGTTTACTGTCACGTCAGATTTGTGATAGCGGTCATTGTTCTGTTTCAGGGCCCTTTCACTATGGCTCTTATATAAACGCCTTTCGGATTACCTCGGCCCATTTCATTATTTCTTGCAGCGCCTGAAATGGTTGAAGTAATATTAATGAAGACAACTTCTTTGTCAGTTTGACCTTTTTTTCTCATTTAGAATACAATTCCACAAGAATGATGTAAAACATAATTCCGATACATAAATAATAAAAATTCTTTCATGAGTAAGTAAATACGAGTTACTTTTCTTTGCCTTATAGGACATGAAAATAATTTATAATCCAGATTATGTATTTGGTTTTATAATAAACCAGCAGAACAGGTAATGGTTCTAATTGCCTTGCGATCGGTCAACCAACCGAGCTCAACAAGGGCCGAGTATTACATACATGTACCTTCATTCCATTCCATTCTATGCTTTAATACACAGAGGGAAATGGTAACAATAATACGAGAGGAGTCCGAGATAATCCGAAATTATTCACTAGAACAGGGAATATGACAGCCAATACGGACCAATGGGTCTTTAACACTGTGTTTAGACATTTACAGTAGCCTTTCATAACTTATGCATTATAAACTTGACTTCGCAAAAGAAGAATGAAGAAAAATCAATGAAGGCTCCAAACTCCCCACATCGGAACATTTTTTTTTTTAATAAAGAGCAGTGACCATCATTACATATGTAAAATACAATTGTTGTAGCCTAAAACAACATCCTTTATTGTTTGAATATATGTCTTTTAAAATTCAATACAAACACGTGCATGTTAAAATACCGGTGTTAACTTGTATATAATGATTTTGTAAACAATATCGGATTGAAACCTTAAAAAAAGAGATAGATGAGATGATCTGTATGAGAATTAAATCAGAGGCATTGATAGTTTTCTATGACCGATGGTCAAGGACTGTGTCCTTTTATCACCTGTAAAATCGGGTTGCAATTTCACAAATCAACGGAAGGAACAGTTTCTTCTTCTATAGAATCTTGTCCGACAGATTTATGTGAAATACACCCACTGTAGGATAAATCGACGTTTCTAATAATGTCCTATATGAAAAAAACAGAGAAATTTGTAGGGGACGATGGTTTGTACGGAACTTGTATGATTGTTGAATCAACATAGAGTATTGCATCTAGGCAGTGACGACATATAGATTGCATAAATTTTTAGACCCACGCAAAACATTGAGGGATCTGAAACGTACCGCGTCTTCCTTGCCAAGAGACCTCAGCGTATACTGCCAAATTAAAAAGACAGTATTAAGAGGATTAATCGGAAAGACTCGAACGCTGGATCTTTTAATCACTAGCAAATCACCTAGTGGAATAAGCAATTCTGTCTCACATTTATGATTTGTTGAACAAGAATAAATTAATGCAATGGTGAATGGATAAAAGCGAATAAGAAAACCATTCCAAAAATACTGCCCCGTGATTGTTCCTATTCTGTGTCACATTTTGCCTTTAACACATTTCCCTGTCGTAGTACTTCATTATTTAACTCCTCTTTTTTCTTTACTGAATACACATTCACGGACAGGCATTACCTTTAGCTCTGATCTGTTAAGGAAATCATGTAACAACTTTATCATTTATATTCATTAATCTCATTAACGCAGATCTTTTAATACTAAATACAAATTTCACGTTACATTATCCATGTGCAGTTTCAGAAACTGTTGCATGATACGGGGAGTATACCCTTTGGTTGTAAGTTGTTACCGAAGAAACCGGTAGATATTTCATCTTCAAATAGAAAAAAAAACCTGACAGTATTGATGAGCTATGATTGATGGCCCATGCAATCCATCCCTGCATTCGCCTGTGCATATTATACTATTAAGAATGTTATAGAAACGATATGAAGCAAATCAAGTAGTACTATGCATAGTCTTAATGAAATCGTTTTTAAACAAATAACAGTACTATGGGTCCAGTGTCCAGTGGTGACTAGCCAATTTCCTACCATTCCATATAATATATCAATATTATATTTAGAACGTATGACCCTAATGTAGGAAGGAAGGGGCAGTATCAGGTCAACAGCGTTCAAAGGAGAAGATACAGTTTCATTTGTGTTCACATATGCCACCCGACACCCATTGAAACAGCAAGACAATGTAAGTCTGCTTTTGATAACCACATATTTCATAATATAGTAGTATTTGGTGGCTGCCGGTGTTAATTGTTTGATGATTTCTCGTGGAAACTTTCAACATGCACTGCACTGTCAGACTTATCTTTTTCCCCCAGGAATATAATTGCGATTTATCAGAGATAAAAAGCTATTGTGACCGCCAAAAGGTTTGTTGTAGTCACTAGGGTTGTTAAATATATTTCTATGCTCCTCCTCTAACATACTTATGGATCAACTAGCCTCTTTTCTCTATTTCTAGAACCTGGGAAATGTGCATGGTAATCATGCTAATTCAATACTTCCTTCCTTCAAATCTCATTGTCTCGCTCATCCTTTTTTTCTTGAATTACAATTTCAGTGCTACAATGTCCTTCTAGTGCTACGAAAATATCTTATAGTTAAATTAAACAGTAGCGCATTTTCAAAATCAATTCTAAGCAATGAATAAATTTCCTTACGCGATAGTGATTTCGAAAATTGGAGTTGCCGTTCTTTGCTTTCTAAAGATTCAACATTTGTCGACTGCTAATGTACTCAATTTATTGATATTACTATAGAAAATTTAATTATCAAAGGTAGTCATGTTATGAACTAATGGGCAAAGGTGACCAAGGCCAAGTGAACGACACTTACAATCAATTGCATTCGGTAATATATAAGAAATAAGGGTACACAGTTTTACTTAATATGATACATGAAAAGGTTATCTCCAACGTAAACTAAAACATGACTCATGTATTGCTTTTGCATAATAGAGTGTCTGCATACGAGGAAGTTAAAAATAACTCTTCAATCTGTTAACCTTTTAAAGTATGTCAGTTAGTGCACATCCACTTTCAAAACAAACAAACCTTCAACGTGATATCCAATATACCATCGGAAAAAAAACTATATAATGATAATTTCATTTGTAGATTCACACACAAAATATTCTGTTGCATAATGTATATCATTATTTAATATAATGCATTGTCTTTTAATTGAAACATCAAATCACGGATTATGTCAATCATGGAAGATACGAATAGCCACTGAATGTGACGGAAAAGGGGGGGGGGGGGTAACAGTGTTTTTGACCGGTATTTGCACCATGCATTTTAACACCTATAACAAACGAATCAGTTTATGGAGAAACACTTGAAGTCGACATCCTTCTATTTCATTCCAAACGTTCTATCGGCGATGAATCTGTTGGAATGACATGTCAGGTAGCACATTCATGCGCGGATACAGAGGGGGTACCGGAGGTCTCAACCCCCCCCCCCCCCCACCGGGGGCATCCGAAAATTTTAACAAAAAAGGTAATAGTTGGGCATTTTTAGGATTGGACCCTCCCCGTCTAAGAGAAAAAATTACCTTTTTTGGTTGGACCCCCTTTGACAAAAATTTCTGGATCCGCGCATGACATTTACGTTTTTATGATGTAGATAGTCACGAAGGACTCGTACGGTGCATGATCTTGCTGTGTTCTGCTAAAGAATGACGTTGCGCTGATTATTGTTACTTCATAGAATGGCGTGCTGACTTGTATAACGGCAAACCGAACACGACCGTCCCTGCTGTCGAGATAAATCTCAATTCCTCCGTTAACAGAACTTGCGCCCAATTTTTATTGTTGACCGAATCGGCGGTGATAGATATGGCGGGTGTCAATGTAACGTTCTCCTGCACGACGGCGGCCCGAACACGACCGTCACTGAAGTCGATAATCACGACTCTTCAATTAACAGAACTTCGCCGAATTTCTGTTTTTGGCCTCTTCCGATCTGTTGTCTACTTTATGAGGACTTATTCTTCGATGTTCGGGGTTTGCTTTTTGTGGTCATAATGGGAATCGATCGTGCATATGTGACCGTCTGTATATACGTATCTTCCCGACGTGACATCACAGTCGGGCGTCCTGATTGTGAATCGTGACGAACCCTGGCACTTTGCTGATAACGTTTCAATAAAGCATACACAGTCTAAATATGAATTCCAAACTCCTTCGCCACATTGGTTTGAGGCATTCCAGCTTCCCATATCACGCAAATGTTCATGTGAGGCATCTTTCAAGTCAAAATTTAATTCCAGAAAGGATTTTTTTTTTCAGTTTCAATACATTAAATATTGTCAAAGAATGAATTGTGGTCATCAATCGAACGCGATATCTATCATTTTTTTTTTGTATATTATGCATATAGTTTCTTTTTTTATGCCACTATATGATGTTTGTTCGGAGAGAGAGATGGGGGGGGGGGGGGGGGGTTGAGCAATTGAGAACCCTTTGATTCATTTCGTAGTAATGCTATTTAATTTCACATATTGTCGTACACACATTTCGCTCTCTTTCTATTTAAGGTAGTCTGCAGTGCTCTGCCCTTCTTCTGCTTTTGATATGGTGGTTTGTTGGAGAGGATGAAAGAGTCAAGTTGGAATACTTCAGCAGCGATACTATCCTGTGTCGGGGTGTACAAGTGAACTTACAACCTATAATCCAATAAATGAACATGCAACTTACTCGGTCATAACAATATCTTTTTCCATCTAAGATAAGAAAACACTGTAAGATTCTTCATTTCGCTATTTGTGTATACAGTATGACGTCAACTAGCCAATTGCACTTATCACTTTTAACATCGTTTGAGAATAGAGTTACAATATACATCGAATGAAAGTAAAAGGAAAACAAATGCGTTAAGATGAGAAGGAAGAGCATACATAGAAGGAAGTCGTTGAAATAGCATTGTCCCTGTGATACTTCTCATTACACTGATCTATAGTTTCATATTCCACAATATACATCCTTCATTCTAATAATGGTAGAAACAATGGACAGTGGTTCATTATAATTGTCAGTATTTCTACCAACCCCGAAATTATAATATTTCTACACCCATATTATCTATTAACATGCATATCTTAAAATTCAGTACATAAGTAAGTTGCGGAAAAGAAAGTGTGTTTTACTGGTTGAGGTATAACGTTTCTATTATAATAAATATAGAATATATATACCATTAACTGCTTTCTTCAGACAAATACTAAGAAAAACGACCGGATACAGCCCCCCCCCCCCCCCCCCCCTCTTCCCGAATGTATTTAGTGAGCTCGCTGCAGTAATTCCTTTAGTTACAGGTCAGTAAACAAATGCCTAAAACACAACGTATTTATTGTTTAATACACAATTTTAATGCACAAGTACATTTTTGGACTTGTGCTTTGGATTTATCCATCATCTTTACATTACTAAGGACATCGACACCTTGAAAAAAAGATAAAAGTACGATATATCACGGAAATTTACCCCACTTTGAACCATGAGTTAACACTCCTATAACTCTGGTAGATATTGAAAATTAAATCAGTCTAAATATAGATATTGTCGGAGAACAATTTTAAAGGACACTGTTAACTGTCTACTTTTAATATCGAAAATTTATTATGTAGATGCAGACAAGGAATGGGACACGAAAACGTGAGTAGGAGGAAGTTTTGAGTTTTTGATGTTATTTCCTTCAATTTTCCTGACAAGTTTTAGATGAATTTGTTTCCATTTCAAAATCTAGGGTAACGGGTTTCATGTCCGTTGGAGATTTGCCATTTCCCTGTCTGATTATGTAATCGATGTCTTTGTCAATAGCATACTTCGAAGACGTTACCTACAAATTTGGATAGCATTCTCTAAATGAGGGTATGGAAATGGTTGGCATAATTTGGTTCGAATTTCCCCTTCCCTTTCATTTACAACAAATGATAGATTGAGGTAGATTCAAATATTATCTTCATCATTTTGGACCTCTGATCTTTAAAATCAAATTCTTCATTATTACTTCATCTTTCTTCTCCTTTTCAAACTACTTAAAGCAAACAGGATGTGAAACTCTTAATTTCTTAATGCGCATTGGTATAGTTAGAAAAGATGGCTTTATAGGACATAATATAACAAATCACATGATGCCAACTTGTATCCCATGCATCCTTTTTTTGCCGGAATTTTCATTATGACGTTGACTCATGGATTATTAAATCAACAGAATAATGTAACGTTGAGTGGACATTTAATCAGAAATGCAATTGAATTAGAAATGCTATTTACTATATACGAAAAGGCGGCATTTAGTATTAAATTCTCTGTTCTGATCTCCTTTATGAAACACAGCATCTGCAGTCAAGAATATTTCAAGCTAATGTTTCACTTATCCTCTGCGATCAACATGAATTTTACTGTCTCATTCTTGAAATGTATATAAGCTTTTTATTTGCCATAAAGCAGAAGTGATTGATCTCAAGGTGATTAAAAGAGCATGACTTCTGAACCTATGGGAATTAGCTACTACTTATGTTTATTTGAGACAAGAAAGCAGAGGCCAATGTGTGCACTAATGACAAAGATACCTGCAGTGTGACTGCCAAGTAGTTAGCGTGTACAAGACCTATCGATATGGGGTTATGGTTCTCCTTTGACGAAGCGTATTGTAATTTAACACTTAACGCAATTTTCCCTTGTGATTTTAATAATTCATAGGATGGTAGATGAAGACCATATGGATTAAATGTCTAAATCCTGTGACCGCAGTTAAGTGCAAATTACCAACTACAAGCACATTACTTGCAGTGAGATTGCCCTTTCACATTCATCAGTCTTTTTCAACGGTGTCATGGTTATGGCGTAATCCAGCACACAACGCATGTTCATTATCTATAAGCTTATTTAACTTGACGGACATTGCGTTTGTCCTCAGTTATGTTATCTCAGTGTGATTTAAAAATCGGTCGCATGCACACTCCCGACCTTTGACTTTAACTTTTCTATCAGTATATCGAATTACTTTGTTAAAATTTATTATCCATTTAAAAGTTTCATATGTGGCGCAATTTGATCCTGTTGTATACAAGGTCGAGGTCGAACACACTCCTATCTCCCCTTTAAATGCAATTGTATGTTAACTGAAAAATAATTTTAAAATATAACTCCTCTAATCGCAACTTAAAACTCGTACCCGTCCGTGGAATCTTTTAAAACGAATCGTATTCCCCCTAGTCTCTAGTTTCACATTCCAGAGTATACATGCTTCTGATTATTAATATGCTGATATATGATGGACATTTAAGCTTTTATCGTTTTATTTTAGGAGCATATTATTTACGAAAAGGCATAATTAATATTAAGTAAACGCTGGTACAGATTACAATAGCAAGGTGTGGATGCAGAAAGTTTTGAAAGTGTGTGTAGTGGTGTTGGTCTAGTCGATATTCTGTCCTTTGGATGGAAAAGTCAAAACTGGGGTTCTGTGTCCCAGTAGAATTGACACTTAAATGCATCCCTCAGTGTTCTGTTGTACGGGTCAACATTTTCCTGCAACAATCAGGCAGATTGTTTTGCCATATACTTGCTATAATATTTATGTGAAGTAAAACGAGTATCAACCAAACAAAACCTCATATCCTGTAGTTTGATTGATAATAATGTCCAGCCTTACTTCAACTATGGATCTTGACCAAGCTTTACATAAACGTTGGTCATAAAACAAGATATTGTCATAATGTTTCCTTCAGTGTCCTTTTTAACCAAATAGTCCATTCAGACGTTATATAAAGCTAGCCCGAGATAATAAGCATATAGTGTGCATATGCTAACAATTATAATCGATAATCAAAGCATCAGGGAAAAATAAAGAAAAGAAAAACAAAAGTAAATGAAAAACATAAATAAACATAAAATAAAAACTAACACTCCCCTCTCCCATTTAGAAAAAAACCCAATATTTATTTAGTGAGCTTACCGCCATGAACGGGCAAATTCAGATTCAAAATAGTAGTCCTTTCATTAAACTATTTACCATTATTAAAGCTGCTGTTATTGTGGACAATGACAGATGAAGACCCTATGGTTCTCATCATACTGGTGTCTAGTTTTCCTATCTACACTACACATAGCCATGTATGAGGTATTATGCCTAACGTGAGGCACGTTTGAAACAGTGAACAAATTGAAATTGAAGTAGAATATAAAGTATTAATACTTCATATCTGCTCCAAGAGTTATCGTTCTTTTAGGTAGATATTGAAAACTACCACAATCTAAAAATAAACAGAGTATGTTTACAGGTGTTACAGGTAGGAAGCTTTAAAGTGTGGATGTATACATTAAAAGCGCTTCCAATATGTGAGTACGAGAAAGTTTTGATTTTTGTCAATTTCTGTCACTTATCCTGGCTATTTTAGATGAATTTGTTCGTAAGTCAAAATCTAGGATAGCGGGTTCTATGTGCCAAGGAGACACCATTTTCCTGTTCTTCAAATAATGAATATCCGGTGCCCCATGTCAGTAGTATACTTATAATATCTTACCCATTGTGTAGCATAATTTTGGGCAGCGTTGTTTTAATTGGGAAAGGATGGGTGGCATAAGGCAGTTAGTCCTTATTCTCCCCTTCCTTTTAGGATTATTATAGATGTAGGTCGATTAGTATATATTCACAATATTGCCTCTGTCGTTAAAAACAACTTTATTGTTATGATTTCATCGTTTCCCATTTGGTCAACAATTTAAAAGCAATAGAATAGCACTCTAATTTCAAATTTTCAAGTTAAATTATTTAATGCACATACATGTACCTACAAGTGCCCCCACATTGATTGATAACTACCTAGCGTGTAATACAAGGTCAAAGTTTTGTCTCCTAGACGAAACTTATTATTACACAATACATTACGCAATTCCTCTCGCCATTTTGAATAGAAAAATACTTGATGTCAATAGCCTTGGGTTGCCGTCTACAGTGGCGGATTAAGAACCCCCAATCTCTCCTTTTCGCCTCCAGTTTAACTATAACGATAAGGTTGAGAACATAAAATTACAAGGAAAACTTTAGATTTGGCACTCACAATAGCCACGTACTTCGCTAACTCTTGACTATCACACGTTGGCGCCCCTTTTTGGAAATCCATAGCAACGATTCATTGTAATGCTCAGTTTTAATTATGAGACAGACTTGGTATCATAGATAAGGCGCACTGAGCGATTACCTTGGCATGTATTCACAGGAATTCATTGATAGCATTGTAGATAAAGACAATGAGGATGAAGTGTTATGTCTAAATTATGTGACTGTAGGTTTAGGCTATTTTACAACTACACGCGCTTTATGTGCAGAGTGATTTGCCCATCGGAAATCATCGATTTTTATCTGTGCTTATGACATGCCATCAACTAACATGCATATTACCTATATCTATAAACAGAATGTGAAATATCCTCTATAATATTTAACAAATAGGATAATTATCAAACGCACACACATTCTTTGATGTCTGATTTCACTTCTACCATCAATATACTGAATTTTTTGTTCATTATTATCAATATACTAGTTATGTGAGTAACATAGATAATGTGTTTTTATCTGGTTGTATACAAATCCTTCTAGTTCAACAATAAAGTAATTGTTCATATTTGATAGGAAAAGATACGTATTAGAATACACTATTAGTGTGAAGTTCACCTTTCAAAAGTCTGTCTTTTTCCTCGATCACTTGGACATGTGATATGAAAGAATGGGAAACAAAAACGCATATATTATCTATATTGTAGATATCATGAGGCACACTATGCCTCTGTCAATATGATTTTATGAGAAGTCGCATTAAAAGTCTGTGCTTTCTGATTTTGTCTTTCGAAATTGTATCCTTTATATTTTTTTCCATGTTCATAATCATTGGCAATACAAATTCTAAACTTTAGATAAATGAACATGGGCATTAAGATAAAAACTACACCAATTATTCCTCCTGCGTGTTCAGAGATTAAAAGTTTCTTCTCTTATTAAGAGTTTAAGAAAAACAAATTGTAAGTCAAATAAATAATAGGTCCGGGATTACACACTTCAGTCGCTCTCCACCGGTAAAAGCTTTTGTTATGATAGCAAGTGTAAAGGTAGGGATCCATAACCGTTCTGTCGGTACACTATTACAAAAGTCGACAAAGACAAAGACAATTTGGGACATATATTTTGAAGAAGAAATCATAAAGTCTATGACCGTGGTAAAGTTTGAATGGGACCATTACAAAAGCAACAAATTAACTGGCGGGAAACCACCTCCAACGTACCAAAAATATATAATATCGTTTCTTTCTAGCAGATATAATTTCATATGATAAAGGTAAACCTGAGCTATTTGTAAAGAACTCTTCTAAAGTACCGCTTATCAAGATATGAGGTAATAGAGACACTAAAAAAAGTATATTATGTAAACCTTTAAATCGCACGTGACACGCAATGCATCTATCCTCAATCATAAGTTTTTATATGATTTTAAAGTCGGTCACTCGCATACTCCGTGATCTCTGGTGTTTATTTTTAGAAATTATTCACTGTATGTTCTTGCTTCTGTTTATTATCATTTTAAAATATGAACGGCTCATAGTATTTAATTGTATATAAAAGTAACATTACTGAGCAGAGATTATCGAACTGGTCACCAGTGTCTATCGCTGGCAACCCCCCCCCCCCCCCCCCAAAAAAAAAAAAACGACAAAAAAAAAAACCCAGTGATAAGACGAAGGAATTTACCTTACAATGACACAAGCCGACCTTCTCTACTTAATCCATATTGATTGATCGATTAATGATTGTTTTAGGTCACTCCGCGATTAGGTAACGTTTATGGTGTCTGAGACATTGCGTTAAAACGTTATATCTTTGAAATGGGAACCAAAAGACGTATATTTTATGTGTAACGCCTTCCATAACAAGAGACTTCGGTTTTAATTGTCGCTTCCGAAATAAAAAATACCATTGTGCCACCGCGGGAATCGAATCTGGTACCTTTTGATCACGAGCCAATTACAGTACCCACTTTGCTACACCGGTTTAAAAATATTGAACCAATAATGACTATACACCAATAATGAAGCCTTTGAGTACAATTAAAACAAGGATTATCAAGCCGGCAACCAGTATCTATCCCTGGCGAAAAGCGAGTGATAAAATGAAAGAAACTACCACTGACACATCCCGACTTTCCATACTTGATCCCCATAGATTGATGCATTAATTATTGTTTTACGTTCCTCCACTATTATTTCAAGTTTACGGTGTTTGAGACATTGCATAAGAACTTATGCTTTTGAAACACGATTCGGATTATGTTTCGTATGTGCCTCGGTTTTTGTCTATACATCGATATATAGAAAACATTTTTACAGTAATATCTTATAATTTAATGACAGTAATTTAAAAAATAAAACTTTTTTTCAAGAACGATTAGGCTACATCTTGTATTTGAAATTGATAAATGAAATCAATCTTACGTTAATCAATCAGAATCGCGACCTGATAGCGGCCCCATCAATGATAGAGATAGTATATCTACGACACAGAAATAATCACATGAAATGAAAGAAAAAATAGTAATGATTTTACATTTTTTGTATATTTGATTCAATTTTAAACCGACTTGTTATTCAGTTAGAGATCACTCTATATATATGTCGGCCGAACCGGAGTTGTTTTTACATGCAGAACCGATCGTGTATTACTTGAAGGGACATTGTTTACATGGACACAGACTAAATTTTGCTCCGTGCGTTTGTATATACGTTACACGGTCAATGAGGAAATAATGAAATCATATAAATATACGAATTATGATTTGTTAAATGTTTAATTTATTCTCCATTATCCATTACTTCCTTGGATAAGGTTAAAAGCGTTATAGATTTCACTTTTATTTCAATGCAGTCCGTTTAAATAAAATTATTTTTCTATCATCATATCTTTAATCGCATGTAAATTAATATTAAATGCAAACATTTACGTAAATCAATATCCAGAAAAAGAAGTTGGCGTTGAGTGTTGCTCCACGCCATCGGTGTAATCTTTTGACTTACACAAGTCAAAATTGACAGTAAAAGGGTGTGAGTTGTATAAATCCCAGTATCCCCCTGCCTCCGACAATGTTATCGTCAACTCTTATAATTTATGCATGTTAAGTGAATTATAACTTTTCTTTGTCAGGGAAAGTTCAGCTGAATACAGACACAGTACCATAACGCACAAATCTGGCTAGACTTGGTTGAAACTCTTTGCAAGCTGAGATCAAGAACCAGGGTTCAAAGTGCAGTGGAGAATCCCCATCTTTTTAAGGTAGTGTGTATTCATTTTATCCATAAGTAAATTTTCAACAGTCATTTTCCTATGTATTTGTTTACTTCGTACATTGCCAGTTTCCAGTAGAGTACTGTTGTTTCATCAAACACACAAATATAATTACATAGTTTACAGGGAATACAAAAATGCAAGGAAACGTCAAAATAAAACAAACAGAATTTTCAACATAGATCATTCATATATTTGTAACATAAAATGGAGTGAGTATATGTAGATGTAAATGTGGAGTATCCCACATTTCACTAATAATATATAAGATTTAGAGGAAATTGTAACTCGATCTGCAAGGTACAACAGGGACAGATGTATACTTTTAAATGAAAATAACTTTGTGCATGTATGTACATGACAAGGAAAGTATAATGGATAATATTTCCGATCTCATCATTACACAACTAGTGACACCAAATAAAATAAAATTCCAGAGTTCAGCGAAAGAATAACATCCAGAAATAAATTGTAATTATGGACAATATATGTATTAATTTAAAATATATCTGAAATAATTATTGACAAAAATATAACATGTATTCATAGAACTACTTTACCTCTAATATACTTAAAACATTATAAATGTACATTTAAAAAAAAACTGAAACGTACAATGTACGTGATTTACGTTTTCGTGTCGTTTAACAATCATCTCATTTTATTTTGCGTTGTAAGGCGAAGTTGTCAGAATTAACCTGAACCTCTTATGTTTATATTTTGTTCTGTGAAATGATTGTATACAATTGTAGTTATGATTATTTATGTCATAGTTTTCAGGTTATGCCTAGACCGTCTATAATTGTTAAAGATTATTGTGTATTATTACAACTTAGCCTTTTTACTTGTGTTTCTGTATTCCGTGACCTTAGGATATTGTTCATTTACCGTCATGTTTATTTATGCCTAACATGCATGGCATTATGATGGATCTTACAAAATTCTCTATATTGTTTAAATTAGTTGATAATAGTCCAGCGGCCGGAAATTTGATGTATTTGTGAAACTGAGCTTTCCTGTTTTTTCCCATTGGAATCAAATTGTGTTCTATGTATTTTTATATGACAATTAAAAATGAATATCTTATAATATGTAATATTACAAGAAATATCTGCATCCGCATTTAGAAATGTCTTGGCCATCGGTTGTTTCTAAAGATACAAATGGCATTATCTACACACGTATACATTTCTCAGATATAGACGTTTGCTTAAAGAGTCACAAGTGATATAAAAAAATGAATAAAATAAACAGACTACATTCAGAACCTTTCACATGATGAATTATCAAGAAATACTGATGGGTAATTTGGGTACTGAATTATATTTCTGGTATTTCTTGGACTGATACAGCGAGTACTGTCTCAGACAGAACCATTGTGGCAGATATTGGGTCCTCATATGAACGACTATCGGACACTTCTGGCTGAATATCCTCTATTTCATTATACACGCTTTGTTCGCCTCCATTGACATCAGAATTAGCATGGCACTTGACAATTTTATGCTTTCTGCAGTTTCTTGCCCTGAAATTGTTTTTATCAGAAAAAGAAAGAACGCTTATGTGTTATCATTATCTGAAGTTATTCTTTATCTTTTGTAAAATTCTACAGTATTTATCATTATTGAAAGTCATCCACACAGTTCGAATGTACTATATATTTCCCATTATGAATATTATTTAGTCTAAAAGTTAGCATAACGGGAAGATACCTACTTTTGTATGTAATAAGTGGAAACAATCAATGATCCACAAAGCAACAGCATGAATATTCCAGCGGTGGCACCTTTATAATACAAAGTTATAATTGTAGATAATCTATATCTGTGATGTCACAATTTTATTTCAGTTTGATTAGATACCAGCAGGTGTAAAACGATGAGAAAATCATTAGTATATAAGATTGTAATATGATTTTATGCTACAATTTCTACAGTTATTCCACAATAATAACGTAAATGTCTTATGACTGTAAAACAAGCTTGTTTAACCTTGATAGTTATCATCATCTGTAACATAGTTTCTACTACATTCAAGATATTATATGCTACTTATACTACATTTGTTACAATTTAAGAAGACTTACCTAAAATGTATTTATTCTGGGAAAATATCAGTGAAGTAGATGAATTCCTCGAGCTGATGACGTATGTAACTAAATGCATATATGTCTATAATTAATGTGAATAAATTGCATTTTTTAAAAAATATTATATGTGATCTTTTAAAATGGTATCTCAGTCATTACGCAATATTCAATAACTATATTTCATAAAGTAAGACACGCCTTACACACGCACACATACACCCTCATACACATACAAACAATTGCACTCTACCAGACTCTAGACTGTTAATTTGTTGATCATACACGTCACAATCAAGCTATGAAAACTACAGTAAAAGCCAAAAGATTCATATATACAAAATTATTTTACCGCCTGCTTCTTCCATCCTTTTATCATTACTTGTAGTGAAGTCTACAGCTGAATACTGATCCATGGCCATTGAATAATTCGAACTGTGTTTAGTAGTGTATAATCTAAAATTTTTTTTTTTGAAAATTAATGCATTTACGTAATATAGTCCATTTATTTATTTATTTACGCTTTATTGTATTATAATTGTAATGCTATCAGGTCAAGTTTTATATTATTTATATTAATGCAGTTTCCCGTGCAAGTTAAAGTGATATTTATGCTAATCTTTACTTCATATCAAAGAGACTTAACTTCCTTGAAACGGGAAGAAGTCGTTCCATATTTGTGAATCATATATATTTATCATCTGATCAAGCGTAGGCTTTTAACTTTTCCATCAGTGTTTGGGTCTAATTATTTTAAGTAGATTTTGTATGTTTTGTATTTGTCCATGAATTTACGTATCCGTCTCTTTTAATGGGATGTTGGACCTGAATTTAACAATATTGTAATATATAGTTAAGAAGATGTAATTCGGGTAGCTTCATACTGTGTTCATTCTGTCATACGGTTTAGTCAAATTCCTTAGTTTCTGTGTTGTACATGAAATATATTTGAATTCAGTCGCAAGATATGTTTTTATTATATCATATTTATCATGCCATGTGATTAAATTTTGACTTTAAAGATTACCATTCAATAAACTTCTCTTTTTGGGGGTCTAATTCTTTCTTAAGTAGATTTTCTAAGGTTTGTTATCCATTTGTCTGATTTTCCATGTCATTTCATTACCTTTCACAATAGTAAATTGAATGTTTGCTTACCTGATTAAATCAGTAACACCAGTATAGGTTTCATTTAACTCTTCCTTGTAACAGCCATCATCTACAAGAAAGCTATGTTTACTGGAGAAGAAACAAAATAATACACTTGAATATATATATATATATATATATATATATATATATATATATATATATATATATATATAAATATAAGCATATATATATATATATATATATATATATATATATATATATATATATATATATATATATATATAAGCACAAATAGAAACAGTGAAACTCCCGGGAGTAAAATGGACCTTGGATCTCCGAAGAAATACCTGTAGAAATAAAGACCAATTATACAAAATATAAAGTACAAAGACATTACAGTTAACAAGGCACCCTATATTTCACTTATATTCGTTCCCCGACGGGGACTTGAATCCACGACCTCTGGTACCGTATCACCTAGCGGTCATGCATCCGACCGCCTAATATCTATATAGGGAGAGAGAGAGAGAGAGAGAGAGAGAGAGAGAGAGGGTGCGGGTGTCACCGAACCGTCGGGTGTTACCGGACACTTTTGACAAATCAAATTACGAGTTAGTTACTAAGTATAATTTATATGGCATGCTTTGTTTCGGTTTTACCATACTTCCTTTTTCTATAATAAATTCCTCTGCTCGAGATACACCCAGAGCTATCGGTCCGTACAGCAATGCAGTCTAAAGAAAGGGCCATTATTTTCCCTGAAAAGGTGTCTCGAGATACACGCCTCAAAGTAAATTATCAAGAAATTTCCTACACTGGGCTCAGCAGGTATCAGTCCTTACCCATGCGCTTAAAGTATTGTTAAAAACCAATGAATACTGTACGTTTGCAACACGCCCCCTTTTTGTGCGATAAGCTGATACATAAACATGAGGTCATGTTTACCAGGCACTTGACGTTGACAGAGGGTGTATTCGAGAGTAATTATTTCGGTGTCCGGTTAGAGCCGGCTGCTTTTTTGAGTTTTCGGGTGTAAACGGACAATTGTAAAAAAAAAATTGTAACAACTGACAGAGTGAACAAGAAAACAGAAAGGGAAAAAAAGAAGAAAATGCGTGAAGTTGAGAAAATGCTGAAGGCGGCAAAGAAACCAAAGGAATCTAAAACGACTGACGATGACACATCTGAAAACGACGACGACGACATAAGTTACGATTCTTCCGATTTCGATCCGATCCTTATTGACCAAAATAAATGTTTCCTGTGTGATGGCGAGGAAGACAATATTCCTTCTAACTCGGTTAAATGCACTAATTGCCATAGATGGCTTCACAGAGCATGTGTTGCGTCAATTAACTTACTGACAATGACTGATTCTGAAATAGAAGACCTGGACTTTGAATGTGACTATTGTTAACTTTTTTCATTGACTTTGGCATCGTTCAATTGTAACATAAGTTTTTCACGTGTTATAAATAATATTATATAATAATTTAGGTAAATATCTTTTCAGCTCTTCATTTTCTTTAAACTTACTGAAGTGTCCGAAAACACCCGCACCCTCTCTCTCTCTCTCTCTCTCTCTCTCTCTCTCTCTCTCTATATATATATATATATATATATATATATATATATATATATTTATATATGTATGTATATATATTTCGTATACATTAAGAGTATTACAAGCGTAAGAGCTGAATGGTATCGTAAAGTTTTAGATTAATGATATAATATAAAACACAACTCACATTTGTAGAGCTGATAAGATGGGTAGGTGGGAACATCTTCATTTGGACACTTTCCGCTGAGTGAGCATTCGACATACAGGATGCGAAAATTTTCACCTATATATATTTGTGGGCATCCATCTAAATTAACAATGAACCATCATTATTCACTACTAGTCTATGACCTTTGTGAGAACAGTCTAGATTTTAAAATTCCCTTATTCGTTATCTCAAATTTTTAATATATATCAGTTTTAACTTGTTTTACTATGATTTTCTAATACCAGTAGTATGTGCGAGTATTTGTACATTCGGTCTGTTAAACCGTAAATACTTGTCGGTAAATTAATTCCGGAAATGTCAGTTTCGAAAGAAAGTAAATGGGTTGTTATGTTAATTGGGTGTTGCATTTTAGGTGTAACAGCCTTTCTCTGAATAACGATGTGCAAACGTCTGCTTTAATAATAATAGATAAATAAATATTAATTTTCTCCTACAATTGGGTTACTCCAGAAATTAAATTGTTCTAAGACCCATGATTTATAACACCCGACAGCGGTGATCTTGATTTGGGAATCAATTTCGATCTCCAACCCTATATTTGACGTCAGAATATTAAATGAAAGGGCCTTTTATGCATTGGCTCCATATTAACGGCATTGTATAAAGTGATATTAGGTAAATTTCTAATCCATTTGAGACGAAAATATCGGAAAGTGATGGTCGATTACATTTTTTTGTGCAGGATATCTTCACAATTAGGTCAATTTCGTATTAAGAGTGGTCTTCAAATTCAAATGGTTTTGGACTGATGTGCATTACCATCAATGAAGAATATGAGATGCCGAATTGAATCGGATTTGTATGTGTATTTTTGCAGATGTATGTACGTGTGAGTTTGTTTGTGTATATGGGGTTTGACATTTTAACCATTGACAATACATAGGAATTTATTTCACCCTTTGTACACACACACATACTCTCTCCCTCTCTCTCTCTCTCTTTGGAGGTGATGGGACGAAATGTGGTATCGTGGCCTCTTCATAACCGTTCTTTACTGGCAGATTCCTAACTCTCCACGTTTCTTCTTCCGTTTTTATTATCAATAATAATAATTATTATAAATAATTAAAATAATAATAAAGAAAAAGAATAAATAAATAAATAAATAATGGCTAATTGTTTTATTTTGAAATATTTTTGTTATAAGTAATTTTCCTTTGCAGGTGCCTTTTAACATGCCTATTCAATTTTTTTTAAAACAGCCTTCCATGACATAGTGATACTTGTTTGGAATTCCTGTATATAACCTTAAATGTCCTGGATACCCAGACGTCAGAATTAAGTACGGAGATTGGAAATAAAGTCTAATGCATGTAGGTGAAGGATATTTGTATTTTCCTGAGTCTGTCAATACCTGAAAATATTTATTTAAACAGTTCGTCCGGTTTCAATTCTTTTTATATCAAATTTTCAATTTTATCAGATGTACAATAGAGGTCATTTAATTTCTATTCGAATGCCATCTCCGTTTTGTTCATTAATAATCAATCTAATAAACATGGGAGTTTTGGTGTTCCATTCCATTTTCATCGGTGAAATCACGCAAGGGGGGAGGGTCTACCAGATTTGCCGCTGTGTCAAGACCTATATGAACATGTTCTTCCCCTTGGCTTTGAAATGTTCAATGATGCTTTTATCATTTTCAAAAACAGTCTGTGTATTCCTTTGTATACTACGTTTTATTTCAAAATTCTTTCGCCAATGCAATGTGTGAACAACTCTTCATTAAAGAGAAATATGAACAATTAATGCAACTAACAAAATTGGTAACAAATTGATGAACAGATTTGAATGACAATATAATCTTATATTTCATTTTACTCCATACGTGTAAAAGTTAATGTCTTTAATAAAATAAAATCTTACCGTAAAACTTGATGGACACAGGGACCATACAAAAGTCAACGAAAGTGTGCCGTGACGATTTCATGCAATGGTACACAAAACCATCTTCTTCTTTGCACGACTTCAGTGATTTCTTTTGGTGCCATAGGTTTAACTCTGACGGACATGATGACACATTAGTCAATCTACTGATAAATGCTGCACTTATATGTAAAACAAAAAGCAAAGCTGAAGCTCCATATTGATACAAACTCATGGCTTATATGCTACAGCTACATTGATATTTGATTTAGAAATGGAATATAACTGTCCTCATCCCCATAAAGAGTCTTATGTGTTTATCAGCTTCACGTATTTCATTCTGAATTACACAGCAAAGCATTCCACATGATGACTTTAATAAATGATATACTTCCCTCAAATCGCTATTCCTAATTTTGGTTTTGCAGTTCCGGAATACACTGCATGATAGATGTTGTTGACAAGACTCATACATCATTGATTAAGGAAATTAAATATGCATTCCCGGAAAGAATGAAATATGTAACATAAAAGAAGTACTTAATATTATATTGCTATTCGTAATTTAGGAGGATTATGCTCAAATATGTTTGTGAATGCATGTGTTTTCCCTTTAGGTTTCAGGAGTTTATTTGTTTCAGTTATACATATGCATGTAACAACATGATTGAAAAATAAATGTATAAAACGAAGTAGTAAGTCGTAAAGAAATCTGCTGCCTTAAATCATATCCACAACGTCTAAGTTCAAGATCAAAATTAACTGGGTCAAATGAAATGCTATCGAATTGTTGTGGTTAATGTTTGCGTGTGTCTGACACATTAAAGTCCAATACCTTATTCTGTGAGGTAGATCTGCAAACAGAATCCATTAACCAAAGTATTAATACAAGGACTCTACAGCAAATGTCTTGGTATCTACATGTAGATATTGTTATTCTAAATGTTTTTGCGTAATGTAAAAGCCATATTACTTATGAGAGAATTCTGCTTACAACTATTCTAATTTTCAGTTTTTACTATTACTATAAAAATGTCGGAAAATCACTCAAGAAATTACAGCTTCCAAATAAATTGTATGATTTGCAATTATAATTCAGAATCCAAAGCTTCAAAAAGACGTATATCTGTGGGTTTTGCAAAATGAGAAATCGGTAAAGCAAGGACGAACTTCGACTGGGAAATAGATTGATAGTATATTTTGACCCTATCTAATACATTTCATTATTAGTCATAGGGTAACATATATTTCTGCAATATCTAAATAACAATGATTAATATACGAATCAGTTTGGGTAGCTTCTGAATACTTATCGTTGCTCACGACAAGCTGCAGCTTTGATCTAGGCAAATACTGCAGTATACACACCATTTATAAATTTAAATGCCTCAAGACGTACATGTGTATGTAAAGTTCACATTTATAGTAAAGTGATGTCTTAAGAATGCACAAGCATATAAACAGAAGAAAGTGTCTTTTACAATTAACACCTCGATTTGATTCAAGTAAATATGCATGAAAAACTGTTACAATGTTAGAATATACCTTATTGTTTTTTTCTAGTGTAAGGTAGGCAACTCCCCCTAAATCATTCTCAGACAAGCTCAAACACATATGTTACTGAAAAAAGCCAGAAAAGTAGCATGCTGATAATTCATGTAGATGGCTTTTCGCTGCGGTTACACCTTTCTGGATTTTTATACAACACATTGGTATATGCATTATAATACTGTATCTATCGTCCCGTTATTTTCCTCACACATTATATTATGATTGACCGTTATTTTTTCTCTGTATATTTTAGCGTAGATTTATTACTCACTGATATAATCAAATCGGTACAGTTGGGTGCAGTCCTAACCTTACATAAAGTGCACTTCAAGTTAACTTTATGACTGCTTTTCAAGTTTACTTGGGGATAACAGAGTAAACTTGGAATCAAGTTTAGTAGTAAACTTGATTCCAAGTTTAGTACTAAACTCGATTCCAAGATTACTCCAAGTGCACTTCAAGTTTAGTTTACTTTCTATATACATGTGCATTTACTATGTTTTTCTATTAAATATATATATATATATATAAGCACTAGAAAGGAAATTGTAACAACATTCACTATTCATAAGTATCGAATCAACCTCAATGAAGGTTAATGCAAATCGCTTGAGAAAAAGGGGTCAATATAAAAGCACAGGTAAGCGATAACGATACTAAAACAATTTAAAAATTGCCAAATTTTCGAAGCAATCTGATTCCTCTTCAGGACACACACATACAAACACTTACATAAATATAAAGACACGAAAAGAAAGATAGAAAATATATACAAAGCACTAGTCTAATAAAAACTGGTTTCTTGAATTGGCTACATAATGAGCGTTTCACTATGCGCTATCTAATAGGAAATGAGCCAAACACAAGCTAACAGCTTGCTTACAGGTCAAGTGGCGCCCCCTAAAATGTATTTGCATTGACCTACTGGAGGTAATTAGACTAGGTGATAAGAAGTTATAGATAGAAGGACAAAGAAAATAAATAACAGAAATAAATGGGAGTGAAAAACAAATCAATGATAAAGTAAGTACCAATAAAAATAAAAATAAAATACTGTCAAGACAAGTGGTAATATTGGATGACGAGTTACATGACTCGTGTATATATATATATATATATATATATATATATATATTATATATATATATATATATATATATATATATATATATATATATATATAATATGCAATTGTACATAATAAGACAATTATTTCTATCATGTTATACGAAACTGGATTATTGTAATAAACAAACGTGAAAGGTAAACTTGGTGTCATGTGATAGTAAACTTGAATACGGAATTACTTTAAAGTAAACTTAATATCAAATGCACTTGACTAAACTTTATGACTGGTATTCAGGACGAAAAACTAAACTTAAAGTGCACTTGTCAAGTGCACTTGAATGTAAGGTTACGACTGCACCCAACTGTAAGTTATGCATTGACATATATTAAAGGTGAAGTGAAACATAAAACACACAAAGATCATTAATATGTTGTTTTAGCATGGTAAAAATATATAAAAAAATAATGAGTAAAATACGGAAAACAAACATTCATAAAGATTATTATATGTCATTATCTAACCATCATAAAATTGTGCATGAATTACGTCCCTTTTCCTATGACGTCACAGGCTACACGGACTGTAATCAAACGATGTTGAAACCCGCGAAATATATGAAATATATGTGCCGCGGTTAATTGCTCAACACAACCAAAACACGGAATTAGACTAACAACACATGCCTACAGAGTTTATAGGCCTAAAGGGGAAAACAAATAAAAAGCAAATACTGAAATAGCTATCTTAACCCTGTCTATTTAAACTGTAGATTCTTTTTCATGTAACATCATGTAATATAGTTAAGACAAAATATACAACATATATACTTTATAATTTAGTGCACCATATGCGCATTTCAACAACTTATATCTCTTCAGTAATGCTCGTGGCCAAATGATTGGAATTTTCAAAATATATAAATATTTGAAGATCAGCGTTGAAACCAAAATGACCGAAAAATGAACCAAATAATTAATCTAAGGACAAAGTTATGTATGAGTGAGATACTCTGTAGTTTTAGAGTGATTTAATTTGATGACTGAAAATCTGAAGTATACATTTCATGTCAGTACAAAAGCATTGAAAAGATATGAGCATCTCTCTGCTATCAGGACCGTCAATTGGCCCCATTCCCAATGCCAAAAAAGTATCTTTTCCTCCCATTTCAGCACTACAAATTCCCAATTTGACTGTGTAAAACCATCGTACTTATATCGATATTTATCACATGTTTTGCTGTTTAAGCAGTGAAATATCATTATGTCATAAATTAATGTATGACATAGGTGACGTAGACAAAAAAATAAAAAGTATTACGATGTATCAGGCCATAACGCTCCTTCACGTAACCCGTCATCATAATATTCGAAGTACGAATTTACACCATGATCATCGCCATCGGTATCCCTGACAGACTCGGAGTCAGTGCTGGCTTTCCAATCTATCCAGACTGCCGGCCCTGGTTCGTACATGTACGGTTGGAACTCTTTATTTAACTCTGCAGACTATGCTTCACTTCACTTTTAAGCACTTTATGCATTATGTAAACATTTATAAAGTGAGGTGCAAATACACCGAGAAAAGTTTTTTATGTAATCTAATTCTTTTTCAGCACTATGATTGGGTACAGGTATGCCGTAATCGGTGTCCTCATGGTAACCCATTCTGGGTTATCACAGGATATGAACTGCACATCCGTTACTATGGCATGTCCTTCTGCTGCACAGTGGACGGAGAGAGGGAAACAGTTTAATTGTACTGGGAATAGGCGATATGTATGTTTGATGGCATCAAATTCGGAATTAAGGGAAGGATGCATATTCAATTCCCCTATACCACCTGGACGAAGTATGTTGGTTCCATTATTTAATTCTACATAGAATGTTTTTATTTTCAGTCATATTTGTTATATCAATTGCCTCTTATTATAAATCAATGTGACAAAAATACAAACTTATATTTAAAGTCATAACAAACAAATCAGAGAATTGTGATCCCCCGCAGCAAGGGTGCAGTGTTCTGTGATATATTGTCATGGTTGTGCTTGTCTACAGACACACATGCCAAATATGAAGGCCCTACGTCTTACGGTAAAAACAGTTATATTGATGTAGGTCAAAGATCACAGTCAAGGTCACGTGATAAAAAATTCTGGTATCAACGGAAAGGCATTGCAATTAGGGATACAAATGCCAAATATGAAGGCCCTACGTTTAACAAGTTATGACCACGGTTAAAGTTTTTGTGACACACGGACGGACAGATAGACAAGTTAGATTTTATGTCTCCTCGCTTTCGCTAAAATCGGGGGACAAAAAAATTAATAATTTCAGTTTACATCACTTCCCAGTCAAATTTATGACAAGAATCTATAGAGATATAAACTTCAATGTCATTAAAAAAGAAGATAAACTTAAATGAAAAGAAAACATTTATGATAGAGAAATGCACATATGATATATGGCATTATTAGGTTTCACAAGTGAAACTTGTGAAACCTTTTATTATTCTACCGTCCTTTCTTATTAGGTTTCACAAGTTTCACTTGTGAAACCTTTTATTATTCTACCGTCCTTTCTTATTATTAGGTTTCACAAGTTTCACTTGTGAAACCTTTTATTATTCTACTGTCTTTTCTTATTTATTATTATTAGGTTTCACAAGTTTCACTTGTGAAACCTTTTATTATTCTACTGTCTTTTCTTATTTATTAGGTTTCACAAGTTTCACTTGTGAAACCTTTTATTATTCTACTGTCTTTTCTTATTATTATTATTATTATTCTTCATCCGTTTTTTTTTTGTGACGGCTCAGAAATCACTCATTATTAAAGATATTACTATTCTGTTTTCAGTGTTCGATTCGAAATTAAATTTTCAAGATTTGATTTTTTTAATTTTCTAAATTACCGCTTATAAGCGCGCAGCGCCACCTACGACGCCAAAATTTTGAATCGCTATATCTTCCTTATTATTTGTCCGATTGGAATGAAATTTTCAGCATTCGATTCAGAAAAGGAGATGCAAGATTTTATGTCACTGCGTCAATTTCGTAGCTCTACCCCGAAAAAGTTGACCTTGACCCGATTGTTTTCATTTCAAAAAAAATATTTCAATCTTAGATTTTAGACAGTAGGATGAAAGATTTTAATGGTCTGATTTGGAATATGAAAAATTTTTGAAATCGGACCATAAATAAAGTCACAATGAGCGTGGGAAAATTCGCTATGACGTCATCAAAGCTAATTAAATATTCATACGTTAATATCTCTCTTATTAAATGAGATATCGGCATGAAATTTTATATCTAAACATGTATCCACATTCTTAATCTACCTCTAGAATGAAAATGGCATGCTGCCAATATTTTTGAAATTATTGAAAATTTTCGAATCAAATCTTTGGCAAGGTCTAGCGACTTTATTTGCAGTCGGATTTTGATCGGGTTTCTTCCATTCGATAGAGCGTTCAAATACCTACCAGAAAAGTGTTCTCAGATTTTCGCTAACTCTTACGGTTCTCGAGTTATTTGCGTTTGAACACGACAACCCCCTTTAAAGTGATGTTTGTGACGTCATCAACACTCATTAATTATTCATGAAATGTTTTCGCCTATAGCTCGCTTATTGAGGAAGATAGAGGTGTGAAATTTGGTAGCATGATAGAGATTGAGAATATCTACCGACTGACAAGAGGAATTTGGCATGGAGCCAAATTCCTGAAAATGACGTCATACTTTGTAAATGACGTCATATCTCCCTTATTTTTCATCGGATCGAGGCGGGGACGGTTGGAATCGATTCTGCGTGAAAAAGTAAAATTGGTAAATACCAGCAACAGAATTTCGACATCTCTTACCGTTTTCGAGATATTTGCGGTCAAAGTTCAGTGTTTGGCCTTTCCTGAAAATACAATTTAAAACTTCAGGTACCTGTGTCTCGCTTATTGATAAAGCTAGAGGTATGAAATTTGGTAGCATAAAAGAGAATGCAAATATCTACCGACTGACAAAAGGGAATTGGCAAGGTGCCAAATTCCTGAAAATGACGTCATACTTTTCTAAATGACGTCATAACTCCCTTATTTTTCATCGTATCGAATCGGGGATTGTTGCAATCGATTCTGCGTGAAAAAGTAGTTAAAGGAAAAAGGTTTGGTCTCAGATTTTCGATATCTCTTACCGTTTTCGAGATATTTGCGGTCAAAGTTCAGTGTTTGGCCTTTCCTGAAAATACAATTTAAAACTTCAGGTACCTGTGTCTCGCTTATTGATAAAGCTAGAGGTATGAAATTTGGTAGCATAAAAGAGAATGCAAATATCTACCGACTGACAAAAGGGAATTGGCATGGTACCAAATTCCTGAAAATGACGTCATACTTTGTAAATGACGTCATATCTCCCTTATTTTTCATCGGATCGAGGCGGGGACGGTTGGAATCGATTCTGCGTGAAAAAGTAAAATGGAAATACTAGCAACAGAATTTCGATATCTCTTACCGTTTTCGAGATATTTGCGGTCAAAGTTCAGTGTTTGGCCTTTCCTGAAAATACAATTTAAAACTTCAGGTACCTGTGTCTCGCTTATTGATAAAGCTAGAGGTATGAAATTTGGTAGCATAAAAGAAAATGCAAATATCTACCGACTGACAAAAGGGAATTGGCATGGTACCAAATTCCTGAAAATGACGTCATACTTTGTAAATGACGTCATAACTCCATTAATTTTCATCTTATCGAATCGGGGATTGTTGCAATCGATTCTGCGCGAAAATTTATATGCATAACATTGCCATCAAATTTTCGCCAACTCTTACCGTTTTCGAGTTATTTAGGTTTAAACACGACAACCCCCTTTAAAGTGATGCTTTCAACGTCACATAAAGTTCATTAATGTTTAATGAAATGGTTTCAGCTAAAGCTCGCTTATTAAAGAAGGTAGAGATGTGAAAATTGGTAGCATGATAGGGAATGAGGGTATCTACCGACTCTTTACTTTGAAATTTCATCTTTCGGCTATTCATTCTCACAGACACATACTCCCGTTTAATGAAAAATTTTTTCGAAATATACGACTTTTTAAGAGAATTACGTAAGATTTAATATTTTTCGATTTTCGCGTATGTAGCTTTTAGTTTTAATGGTAGATCTCTCAAATTTTCACTGTTATGTTCTCTAGGTTCATATCTTTAGAACTTTCATCGGCCGATATTATCTATCTCTTTTAGTTTGGCCTCTATTTCAATTTAAAGTTTTTTAAAAATTACGTAATGTTCAAAACTGTCTTATTTTTAGTCTTTTAGTTTCCAAAACATTACGAAACGATTTTCCGTAACGATTTTACTATGAAACATGTTTACCGGTATTTGAAAGTGAGCAATTTAAAGATTTTTTTATAAAAATATCTTACTTGCGTAACTTTCAAGTATTTTTTATTCGTCGTATGAACAAATTATAAAAACAAGAGTTTGAGAAAGCATTTTGATTTCGATTTCTTAAACAAAAATCAAATTTTGGGCACTCTACTGATGAACAACGCAATAAACATATCTTCAGAAGCGCGGTCAATTTGCCTTGCTTAATACCTTCCACGACACCGCTGTGATATAGGACTTCTTCCATGGACAAGGCGCAGTAACTCGCGATTAATTCAATCGCGATTTAAAGTGCTTTTTATAAAATAGAGTTTGAGAAAGTATTATGCATTCGAATTCTTAAACAAAAAAAACCCCCAAAAATAAAAAAACCAACCCCCCCCCAAAAAAAAACAAAAAAAAAAAAAACAAAGAAAAAAAAAGCAAATTTACATTCTACGAGCTACTGCTGAACAAGGCTATAAAGAAATCTTCTCCGAGCGTCGGCATTACACATTAGAGAAGCGCGGTGAATTTGCCTTGCTTAATACCTCGCACTGCGCCGCTGTTATACAGGACTTCAAACGTGTGTGAATTAATCGCCAGTTACAGTGCTTTACCTGTGGAATACGAGACATTGTCAAGTCTTTCTTTTGTATATTGGGGAAAGCGGCATTACTAAAGGCCATCGCGAGGAGAATTGTTTATTCCAGCAGAGTGGCGATTCAAGGTCAAACATCTGTACACGCGAAATAACTTGCGTAAGTTCATCGCGAGGAGAATTGTTTATTCCAGCAGAGAAGCGATTCAAGGTCAAACATCTGTACACGCGAAATACCTTGCGTAAGTTAATAAATAAACAACATAAAGCGGGCAGTAAGGACTGAAGATCTAGGTTACACGTGCAGATTGTACTAAGTGTGATTGTCCTACATGTTTCTTGTTTCAAATATATGGTCAAGAGTAGTCGATATTGTGCGATGTAGGCTTCAGTATAATGTGTATAATGTAAGTCGCCGTTACCTACAATTTCTGCAAGTAGATTGCGCAATGTGGATACCATCACTAAAGATCAGATATCTGGATCGTGAAAAAGAATTTTGTATTAGAGTAGGAGATCTCAGCTTCGCTGCTTCGACTTTAACTTGTGAAACCTACTCGTTGCTTTAGCAACGAGCTCGTTTCTAGTTATTATTATTCTTCCGCCGTTTTATGTCGGCAGCCTTTTCTCGCTTACTATTCAAGATAGAGCTATTCTGTTTGCAGCATTCAAATTTCCATATTTTTCTTCAGAGGCGTTTTGTTCATTTTTTTGAATTAGCGCTTCGTGAGGGCGCAGCGGCGCCTAAAAGGTAAAATATTTGGGTATCTATAGCTTCCTTATTTATCGGCCGATTTTGATGAAATTTTCACTAAACGTTGTCTCGTGCTCACGCGCAATAATAAAGACATTTACCTGTTTCATACCTGATAAGACTATTTAGCTAGCCTGAGACGAAAAATGCGTATTTTGCGACCGTGTTTATTTATCGTCCGATCTTTATCAAATTTAGAGGGTGAGTTTAGATTGCTAATTAATAGTGGCATGCAAAATTTGAGCGAAATCTGACTATTCTAATACCATTTTTAAGCGAAAATTTAAAAATTTTTAAAAATCTGGTGATTAAAGTAATTTCGTTGTCACTCGCTTATTTTACATCGGATTGCTACCAAAATAAATCCTATGCGTGAGAAGGGTTCACTCTTTTAAATTTAATTTTCATAAACTTCCTATGATTTTTCGCTTTCCCTAGGTTATCGGGGAAAGCTATCGAGAGCCACCCTCAGAAAGCGAGAAATACGCGCCGTATTTAGCGAACTTTTCACTTTCAATTTCTAAAAAGCTGCTTTACTTTGAAATTTCATCTTTCGGCTTTTCATTCTCACAGACACATACTCCCGTTTAATGAAAAATTTTTTCGAAATATACGACTTTTTAAGAGAATTACGTAAGATTTAATATTTTTCGATTTTCGCGTATGTAGCTTTTATTTTTAATGGTAGATCTCTCAAATTTTCACTGTTATGTTCTCTAGGTTCATATCTTTAGAACTTTCATCGGCCGATATTATCTATCTCTTTTAGTTTGACCTCTATTTCAATTTAAAGTTTTTTTTAAAAATTACGTAATGTTCAAAACTGTCTTATTTTTAGTTTTACAGTTTCCAAAACATTACGAAACGATTTTGCGTAACGATTTTACTATGAAACATGTTTCTCAGTATTTGAAAGTGAGCAATTTAAAGGTTTTTTAAAAAAATATCTTGCTTGCGTAACTTTTAATGTATTGTTTTATTCCTCGTATGAACAAAGTATAAAAACAAGAGTTTGAGAAAGCATTTTGAATTCCATTTCTTAAACAAATATCAAATTTTGGGCACTCTACCGATGAACAACGCAATAAACACATTTCAGAAGCGCGGTCAATTTGCCTTGCTTAATACCTTGCACGGCACCGCTGTTATACAGGACTTCTTCCATGGACAAGGCGCAGTAACTCGCGATTAATTCAATCGCGATTTAATGTGCTTTATATAAAATAGAGTTTGAGAAAGTATTATGAATTCGAATTCTTAAACAAAAAAAACAAAAACAAAAACAAAAACAGACAAACAAAAAGAAACAAAAAAAAAAAAAAAACCCAATGATTGCATTCTACGAGCTACTGCTGAACAAGGCTATAAAGAAATCTTCTCCGAATTTGCCTTGCTTAATACCTCGCACAGCGCCGCTGTTATACAGGACTTCAAACGTGTGTGAATTAATCGCGAGTTACAGTGCTTTACCTGTGGAATACGAGACATTGTCAAGTCTTTGTTTTGTATATTGGGGAATGCGGCATTAGAGAAGCGCGGTGAATTTGCCTTGCTTAATACCTCGCACAGCGCCGCTGTTATACAGGACTTCAAACGTGTGTGAATTAATCGCGAGTTACAGTGCTTTACCTGTGGAATACGAGACATTGTCAAGTCTTTGTTTTGTATATTGGGGAAAGCGGCATTACTAAAGGCCATCGCGAGGAGAATTGTTTATTGCAGCAGAGTGGCGATTCAAGGTCAAACATCTGTACACGCGAAATACCTTGCGTAAGTTAACAAATAAACAACATAAAGCGGGGTGTAAGGACTGGAGATCTAGGTTACACGTGCAGATTGTACTAAGTGTGACTGTCCTACATGTTTCTTGTTTCAAATATATGGTCAAGCCGCTGTTATACAGGACTTCAAACGTGTGTGAATTAATCGCGAGTTACAGTGCTTACCTGTGGAATACGAGACATTGTCAAGTCTTTGTTTTGTATATTGCGGAAAGTGGCATTATTAACGGCCATCGCGAGGAGAATTGTTTATTCCAGCAGAGTGGCGATTCAAGGTCAAACATCTGTACACGCGAAATACCTTGCGTAAGTTAATAAATAAACAACATAAAGCGGGGAGTAAGGACTGAAGATCTAGGTTACACGTGCAGATTGTACTAAGTGTGACTGTCCTACATGTATTTTGTTTCAAATATATGGTCAAGAGTAGTCGATATTGTGCGATGTAGGCTTCAGTACAATGTATATAATGTAAATCGCTGTTACTTACAATTTCTGCAAGTAGATTGCGCAATGTGGATACCATCACTAAAGATCAGATATCTGGATCGTGAAAAAGAATTGTGTATTAGAGTAGGAGATCCCAGCTTCGCTGCTTCGACTTTAACTTGTGAAACCTACTCGTTGCTTTAGCAACGAGCTCGTTTCTAGTTAGGTTTCACAAGTTTCACTTGTGAAACCTTTTATTATTCTACCGTCCTTTCTTATTATTATTATTAGGTTTCACAAGTTTCACTTGTGAAACCTTTTATTATTCTACCGTCCTTTCTTATTATTATTATTATTATTATTATTCCTCTTCCGCCGTTTTATGTCCACGGCTTTTTCTCGCTTGCTGTTAAAGATAGAGCTATTCTGTTTGCAGCATTCGAATTTCCATATTTTTCTTCAGAGGCGTTTTGTTCATTTTTTTGAATTAGCGCTTCGTAAGGGCGCAGCGGCGCCTAAAAGGTCAAATATTTGGGTATCTATAGCTTCCTTATTTTTTGGCCGATTTTCATGAAATTTTCACTAAACGTTGTCTCGTGCTCACGCGCAATAATAAAGACATTTACCTGTTTCATACCTGATAAGACTATTTAGCTAGCCTGAGACGAAAAATGCGTATTTTGCGACTGTGTTTATTTATCGTCCGATCTTGCTCAAATTTAGAGGGTAAGTTTAAAATGCAAAATAATAGTGGCATGCAAAATTTGAGCGAAATCGGACTATTCTAATACCATTTTTAAGGGAAAATTAAAAAATTTAAAAAATTTTGGTGATTAAAGTAATTTCGTTGTCACTCGCTTATTTTACATCGGATTGCCACCAAAATAAATCCTATGCGTGAGAAGGGTTCACTCTTTTAGATTTAATTTTCATACACTTCCTATGATTTTCCGTTTTCCCTAGGTTATCGGGGAAAGCTATCGAGAGCCACCCTCGGAAAGCGAGAAATACGCGCCGCAGTTAGCAAATTTTTCACTTTCAATTTCTAAAAAGCTGCTTTATTTTGAAATTTCATCTTTCGGTTATTAGTTTTCACAGACACATACTCCCGTTTAATGAAAAAAAAATTTCGAAATATACGGCTTTTCAAGAAAATTACGTAACAATAAATTTTTTTCAATTTTCGCGTATGTAGCTTTTATTTTTAATGGTAGATCTCTCAAATTTTCACTGTTATGTTCTCTAGGTTCATATCTTTAAAACTTTCATCGGCCGATATTATCTATCTCTTTTAGTTTGGCTTCTATTTCAATTTAAAGTTTTTTAAAAATTACGTAATGTTCAAAACTGTCTTATTTTTAGTCTTACAGTTCCTAAAACATTACGAAACGATTTTCCGTAACGATTTTACTATGAAACATGTTTCTCAGTATTTGAAAGTGAGCAATTTAAAGATTTTTTTAAAAAAAATATCTTACTTGCGTAACTTTCAAGTATTTTTTATTCGTCGTATGAACAAATTATAAAAACAAGAGTTTGAGAAAGCATTTTGATTTCGATTTCTTAAACAAAAATCAAATTTTGGGCACTCTACTGATGAACAACGCAATAAACATATCTTCAGAAGCGCGGTCAATTTGCCTTGCTTAATACCTTGCACGGCACCGCTGTTATATAGGAATTCTTCCATGGACAAGGCGCAGTAACTCGCGATTAATTCATTCGCGATTTAATGTGCTTTCTATAAAATAGAGTTTGAGAAAGTCTTATGCATTCGAATTCTTAAAAAAAAAAAAAAACAAAACAAAAACAAAAACAAAAAACAATCCCCCCCCCCCAAAAAAAGAAAAAAACCCACAATATTTATATTCTACGAGCTACTGCTGAACAAGGCTATAAAGAGATCTTCTCCGAGCGTCGGCATTACACATTAGAAAGCGCGGTGAATTTGCCTTGCTTAATACCTCGCACAGCGCCGCTGTTATACAGGACTTCAAACGTGTGTGAATTAATCACGAGTTACAGTGCTTTACCTGTGGAATACGAGACATTGTCAAGTCTTTGTTTTGTATATTGCGGAAAGCGGCATTACTAAAGGCCATCGCGAGGAGAATTGTTTATTCCAGCAGAGTGGCGATTCAAGGTCAAACATCTGTACACGCGAAATACCTTGCGTAAGTTAACAAATAAACAACATAAAGCGGGGAGTAAGGACTGGAGGTCTAGGTTACACGTGCAGATTGTACTAAGCGTGATTGTCCTACATGTTTCTTGTTTCAAATATATGGTCAAGAGTAGTCGATATTGTGCGATGTAGGGTTCAGTAAGTGTGATTGTCCTACATGTTTCTTGTTTCAAATATATGGTCAAGAGTTGTCGATATTTTGCGATGTAGGCTTCAGTATAATGTGTATAATGTAAGTCGCCGTTACCTACAATTTCTGCAAGTAGATTGCGCAGTGTGGATACCATCACTAAAGGTCAGATATCTGGATCGTGAAAAAGAATTGTGTATTAGAGTAGGAGATCCCAGCTTCGCTGCTTCGACTTTAACTTGTGAAACCTACTCGTTGCTTTAGCAACGAGCTCGTTTCTAGTTATTATTATTATTATTATTATTATTATTCCTCTTCCGCCGTTTTATGTCGGCAGCCTTTTCTCGCTTGCAGTTAAAGATAGAGCTATTCTGTTTGCAGCATTCGAATTTCCATATTTTTTCTTCAGAGGCGTTTTGTTCATTTTTTTGAATTAGCGCTTCGTAAGGGCGCAGCGGCGCCTAAAAGGTCAAATATTTGGGTATCTATAGCTTCCTTATTTATCGGCCGATTTTGATGAAATTTTCACTAAACGTTGTCTCGTGCTCACGCGCAATAATAAAGACATTTACCTGTTTCATACCTGATAAGACTATTTAGCTAGCCTGAGACGAAAAATGCGTATTTTGCGACCGTGTTTATTTATCGTCCGATCTTTATCAAATTTGGAGGGTGAGTTTAGATTGCTAATTAATAGTGGCATGCAAAATTTGAGCGAAATCTGACTATTATAATACCATTTTTAAGCGAAAATTTAAAAATTTTTAAAAATCTGGTGATTAAAGTAATTTCGTTGTCACTCGCTTATTTTACATCGGATTGCTACCAAAATAAATCCTATGCGTGAGAAGGGTTCACTCTTTTAAATTTAATTTTCATAAACTTCCTATGATTTTTCGTTTTCCCTAGGTTATCGGGGAAAGCTATCGAGAGCCACCCTCAGAAAGCGAGAAATACGCGCCGTATTTAGCGAACTTTTCACTTTCAATTTCTAAAAAGCTGCTTTACTTTGAAATTTCATCTTTCGGCTATTAATTTTCACAGACACATACTCCCGTTTAATGAAAAAATATTTCCAAATATACGACTTTTTAAGAGAATTACGTAAGATTTAATATTTTTCGATTTTCGCGTATGTAGCTTTTATTTTCAATGGTAGATCTCTCAAATTTTCACTGTTATGTTCTCTAGGTTCATATCTTTAGTACTTTCATCGGCCGATATTATCTATCTCTTTTAGTTTGACCTCTATTTCAATTTAAAGTTTTTTAAAAATTACGTAATGTTCAAAACTGTCTTATTTTTAGTTTTACAGTTTCCAAAACATTACGAAACGATTTTGCGTAACGATTTTACTATGAAACATGTTTCTCAGTATTTGAAAGTGAGCAATTTAAAGGTTTTTTTAAAAAAATATCTTGCTTGCGTAACTTTTAATGTATTGTTTTATTCCTCGTATGAACAAAGTATATAAAAACAAGAGTTTGAGAAACCATTTTGAATTCGATTTCTTAAACAAATATCAAATTTGGGGCACTCTACCGATGAACAACGCAATAAACACACTTCAGAAGCGCTGTGAATTTGCCTTGCTTAATACCTTGCACGGAACCGCTGTTATACAGGACTTCTTCCATGGACAAGGCGCAGTAACTCGCGATTAATTCAATCGCGATTTAATGTGCTTTATATCAAATAGAGTTTGAGAAAGTATTATGAATTCGAATTCTTAAACAAAAAAAAAAAAACAAAAACAAAAACAAAAACAGACAAACAAAAAGAAACAAAAAAAAAAAAAAAAAAAACAAAAACAAAAAACCAATGATTGCATTCCACGAGCTACTGCTGAACAAGGCTATAAAGAAATCTTCTCCGAGCGTCGGCATTACACATTAGAGAAGCGCGGTGAATTTGCCTTGCTTAATACCTCGCACAGCGCCGCTCTTATACAGGACTTCAAACGTGTGTGAATTAATCGCGAGTTACAATGCTTTACCTGTGGAATACGAGACATTGTCAAGTCTTTGTTTTGTATATTGGGGAAAGCGGCATTACTAAAGGCCATCGCGAGGAGAATTGTTTATTGCAGCAGAGTGGCGATTCAAGGTCAAACATCTGTACACGCGAAATACCTTGCGTAAGTTAACAAATAAACAACATAAAGCGGGGAGTAAGGACTGGAGATCTAGGTTACACGTGTAGATTGTACTAAGTGTGACTGTCCTACATGTTTCTTGTTTCAAATATATGGTCAAGCCGCTGTTATACAGGACTTCAAACGTGTGTGAATTAATCGCGAGTTACAGTGCTTGCCTGTGGAATACGAGACATTGTCAAGTCTTTGTTTTGTATATTGCGGAAAGCGGCATTATTAACGGCCATCGCGAGGAGAATTGTTTATTCCAGCAGAGTGGCGATTCAAGGTCAAACATCTGTACACGCGAAATACCTTGCGTAAGTTAATACATAAACAACATAAAGCGGGGAGTAAGGACTGGAGATCTAGGTTACACGTGGAGATTGTACTAAGTGTGACTGTCCTACATGTTTCTTGTTTCAAATATATGGTCAAGAGTAGTCGATATTGTGCGATGTAGGCTTCAGTACAATGTATATAATGTAAGTCGCTGTTACTTACAATTTCTGCAAGTAGATTGCGCAATGTGGATACCATCACTAAAGATCAGATATCTGGATCGTGAAAAAGAATTGTGTATTAGAGTAGGAGATCCCAGCTTCGTTGCTTCGACTTTAACTTGTGAAACCTACTCGTTGCTTTAGCAACGAGCTCGTTTCTAGTTATTATTATTCCTCTTCCGCCGTTTTATGTCGGCAGCCTTTTCTCGCTTGCTGTTAAAGATAGAGCTATTCTGTTTGCAGCATTCGAATTTCCATATTTTTCTTCAGAGGCGTTTTGTTCATTTTTTTGAATTAGCGCTTCGTAAGGGCGCAGCGGCGCCTAAAAGGTCAAATATTTGGGTATCTATAGCTTCCTTATTTATCGGCCGATTTTGATGAAATTTTCACTAAACGTTGTCTCGTGCTCACGCGCAATAATAAAGACATTTACCTGTTTCATACCTGATAAGACTATTTAGCTAGCCTGAGACGAAAAATGCGTATTTTGCGACCGTGTTTATTTATCGTCCGATCTTTATCAAATTTGAAGGGTGAGTTTAGATTGCTAATTAATAGTGGCATGCAAAATTTGAGCGAAATCTGACTATTCTAATACCATTTTTAAGCGAAAATTTAAAAAATTTTAAAAATCTGGTGATTAAAGTAATTTCGTTGTCACTCGCTTATTTTACATCGGATTGCTACCAAAATAAATCCTATGCGTGAGAAGGGTTCACTCTTTTAAATTTAATTTTCATAAACTTCCTATGATTTCTCGTTTTCCCTAGGTTATCGGGGAAAGCTATCGAGAGCCACCCTCAGAAAGCGAGAAATACGCGCCGTATTTAGCGAACTTTTCACTTTCAATTTCTAAAAAGCTGCTTTACTTTGAAATTTCATCTTTCAGCTATTAATTCTCACAGACACATACTCCCGTTTAATGAAAAAATTTTTCGAAATATACGACTTTTTAAGAGAATTACGTAAGATTTAATATTTTTCGATTTTCGCGTATGTAGCTTTTATTTTTAATGGTAGATCTCTCAAATTTTCACTGTTATGTTCTCTAGGTTCATATCTTTAGAACTTTCATCGGCCGATATTATCTATCTCTTTTAGTTTGACCTCTATTTCAATTTAAAGTTTTTTTAAAATTACGTAATGTTCAAAACTGTCTTATTTTTAGTTTTACAGTTTCCAAAACATTACGAAACGATTTTGCGTAACGATTTTACTATGAAACATGTTTCTCAGTATTTGAAAGTGAGCAATTTAAAGGTTTTTAAAAAAAAATATCTTGCTTGCGTAACTTTTAATGTATTGTTTTATTCCTCGTATGAACAAAGTATAAAAACAAGAGTTTGAGAAAGCATTTTGAATTCGATTTCTTAAACAAATATCAAATTTTGGGCACTCTACCGATGAACAACGCAATACACACTTCAGAAGCGCTGTGAATTTGCCTTGCTTAATACCTTGCACGGCACCGCTGTTATACAGGACTTCTTCCATGGACAAGGCGCAGTAACTCGCGATGAATTCAATCGCGATTTAATGTGCTTTATATAAAATAGAGTTTGAGAAAGTATTATGAATTCGAATTCTTAAACAAAAAAAAAAAAAACAAAAACAGACAAACAAAAAAAAACAAAAAAAAAAAAAAAAAAAAAAAAAAAAAACCAATGATTGCATTCTACGAGCTACTGCTGAACAAGGCTATAAAGAAATCTTCTCCGAGCGTCGGCATTACACATTAGAGAAGCGCGGTGAATTTGCCTTGCTTAATACCTCGCACAGCGCCGCTGTTATACAGGACTTCAAACGTGTGTGAATTAATCGCGAGTTACAATGCTTTACCTGTGGAATACGAGACATTGTCAAGTCTTTGTTTTATATATTGGGGAAAGCGGCATTACTAAAGGCCATCGCGAGGAGAATTGTTTATTCCAGCAGAGTGGCGATTCAAGGTCAAACATCTGTACACGCGAAATACCTTGCGTAAGTTAACAAATAAACAACATAAAGCGGGGTGTAAGGACTGGAGATCTAGGTTACACGTGCAGATTGTACTAAGTGTGACTGTCCTACATGTTTCTTGTTTCAAATATATGGTCAAGCCGCTGTTATACAGGACTTCAAACGTGTGTGAATTAATCGCGAGTTACAGTGCTTACCTGTGGAATACGAGACATTGTCAAGTCTTTGTTTTGTATATTGCGGAAAGCGGCATTATTAACGGCCATCGCGAGGAGAATTGTTTATTCCAGCAGAGTGGCGATTCAAGGTCAAACATCTGTACACGCGAAATACCTTGCGTAAGTTAATAAATAAACAACATAAAGCGGGGAGTAAGGACTGGAGATCTAGGTTACACGTGCAGATTGTACTAAGTGTGACTGTCCTACATGTTTCTTGTTTCAAATATATGGTCAAGAGTAGTCGATATTGTGCGATGTAGGCTTCAGTACAATGTATATAATGTAAATCGCTGTTACTTTTTTTTTCTTTACATTTGTTATTTGGGTCTTCCGATTCCATCGGAAGACCCATTTGTTATTGTGATGTTTTTTCTTTACATTTGTTATTATTATTATTATTATTATTCTTATTCTAAATAGGATTTTTGACTGCAATTTTCTCAGCAACGGCTTCACGGGCAACATTTTTTCTCTATGCTTCTTACTTTTAAAGCTAAATTTAGTAGATTTATAAGAAAAATTTTGAAAAAATCATGTTTTAAATAAAATTACATAACCAAGTTTAGTTTTTAAATTTTCTCTAATATAACGTTCATTATTCAAGTCAAACTCCGCAATTGTTCTTAGCAATCATGTACAGGTGTAATTCTTGACATCAGAATTAAATCTGATTAAATACCTATAATGGCAATGACGCTATTTGAGTTTAAATATTTAAGGCTATTACGTAATTTCAAAAAACTTTTATTTTAAGCTTTAGAGCTGCAAAAGTATTACCAAACGATTTAGAGGGTCAATATAAGGGTAAAAACAGTTATTTTAAAAATTTAAATTCATTTTTAAGTAGGTTTTAAATTTTCTCAAATAAAATGTTTATTATTTAAGCTAGACTCCTCAAACGGTCTATTTAATATTGTACAGGTGTAGATCTTGACAACCAACTTAACTCCGATTATGTAACTCTTACGGTTAAGACGCTATTTGTGTTTAAAGTTTTTAAACTCATTACGTAACTTTCAAACTTTTTTATTTTAGGTCTTAGCGTTAAAATAATATTACAAAACGATTTAGAATGTCAATTTCAGCGTGAAAGAGGGTGTTTTAATATTTTAAATTCATTTTTAAGTGAGAAATTTAAGTTTTTCAAAAATTTGGTTAGTTACGTAATTACTTCATAACTTGCTTATTTTTGGTCGTATGACCTCCAAATTTTCAATCAGCACTGGAGAAAGGCTTGCTCTTTTGCATTATACTTTTAAAAATTTTGAAATATTTGCCTCCTTCCCTGTGGCGTCCGCAAACCTTATCGAGAGAGGGTCTTAAAACGCCGAAATTTCACCCCGATTTATAAATTCCATTTTCTGAGAAACGGTTTTATATACACACTTCATATTGTGTCTATAGATTTTCACAGGCACCGTTACCCGTTTAAGTAAAAAAAAAAGTTTAAAAATGAAAGTTTTCAAAACCATTACGTAACAATTAGTGAAATTTTAAATTCTCCCCCATATAGCTTATTTTTAATGCTACACTATCCAAATTTGAACTATTATATTCTCTAGATTCATATCTTTACAAAATTCATCGGCCGATAATATCTATCTCTTTTAGTTTGGCCGCTATTTCAATTTAAACTTTTTGAACAATTACGTAATTTGCAAAAATGCTTTATGTTTAGTCCTATCATTTCCAGAGTATTACGAAACGATTTTCCGTAACGATTTCAGTATGAAATATGTTTCTCAGTATTTGAAAGTGAGCGATTTAAAGGATTTTTTTAAAAAAATACCTTATTTGCGTAACTTTCATGTTTTTTCTTATTTGTCGTATTAACAAAGTATAAAAAGGAGCGTTTGAGAATGTATTTTGAATTCGAATTCTTAAACAAAAATCACATTTTTGCACTCTACCCGCTACTGATGAACAAGGCAATAAAAAATCTTGTCCGAGCGTCGGGATTACATCTAAGAGAAGCGCGGTGAATTTCCCTTGCTAAATACCGACTTCAAACGTGTATGATAGTCACGGGGAAAGCGCAGTAACTCGCGATTAATTCAATCGCGATTAATTCAATCGAGAGTTACGGCGCTTTGTCCGTGGAATGTTTAATCGACTGTTATAATGGAGAGCGGTAATATGTATGATTTCTTTAACTTGATTTTCGATTTATTTCCTCTAGATAATACTTTTCTCAATATTAAGTATTAATTAATTTGATTGCTTGAGGGGTTTTGTTTTTTTTTTTTTGGGGGGGGGGGGTATTTTTGTGTGTAAAGTACATTTAAGTCATTCTCCTGATCTTTTTTCTTTCTTTCCTTCTTTCTATCTACTTATTTTTCTTTTTTCTTTCGAGAGAGGAAGACCCGCCCTGTTGCCTCGGCAACAGGTAAGCTCTAGTTATTATTATTATTCTGAGCACTTTGACTGCCATTTTCTCAGAAACGGCTTGACCAACAACCTTTTATTGCGGCTTCTTGCTTGATGAGCCAGGGGAAATTGATTGATAAGAAAAAAATATCGAAATATTATGGTTTTAAAGAAAATTACGTAATAGGGCTAAATTTTTTATTTTCTCAAAAACAAGTTTATTATTTTAGATAGATTCCTCAAATTTTCATTCTCAAATTTGACAGGTGTGTCCTTGACAATGAAATCAACGCCGATTATCTACTTTTAACGGTTAAGCCGTTATTAAAATTTAAAAATTACGTAATTTTTAAACTGCTTTGTTTTAAGTCTAAGCATTTTAAAAACGGTATAGAACGATTTAGAATGTAAATTTCATGGTAAAAAAATTTCTTTTAATATTTTAAATCCATTTTTAATTGAGAAATTTAAGTTTTTCACAAATTTGGTTAGTTACGTAATTGCTTCATAACTTTCTTAGTTTTTATCATATGATCACCAAAATTCAATCAGTACAGGAGAAGGGTTAGCGCTTCTGAATTATATTTTCAAAAACATCGAAATATTAGCCCCCTTCCCTCTATCGTTGGACAACCCTATCGAGAAAGGGTCTTAAAACGCCGAAATTTCATCCCGATTTTTCAATTCCATTTTCTGAGAAACGGTTTTATGTACACACTTCATATTGTGTCTATCGACTTTCACAGGCACCGTTACCCGTTTAAGTAAAAAAAATTTACAAAATGAAAGTTTTCAAAAACATTACGTAATAATTAGTAAAATTTTAAATTCTCCCCTTTATAGCATTATTTTTCATGCTACACTTTCCAAATTTGAACTGTCAGACTCTCCAGGTTCATATCTTCATAACTTACATCGGCCGACAATATCTATCTATTTTAGTTTGGCCGCTATTTCAATTTAAAGTTTTTAAATAATTACGTAATTTGCAAAAATGTTTTATTTTTAGTCTGATCGTTTCCAGAGTATTACGAAACGATTTTCCGTAACCATTTCAGTATGAAATATGTTTCTCAGTATTTGAAAGTGACCAATTTAAAGATTTTTAAAAAATATTTTACTTGCGTAACTTTCGTGTATCTTCTTATTCTTCGTATGAACAAAGAATAAAAACGAGAGTTTGAGGAAGAATTTGAATTCGAATTTTTAAACAAAAATCAAATTTTTTGCACTCTACTGATGAACAACGCAACCTACAAATCTTCTCCGAGCGTCGGGATTACACATTAGAAGACCGTGTTAAATTTGCCTTGCTTAATACCTCGCACAGCGCCGCTCCTATAGAGACGGGAAAAGCGCAGTAACTCGCGATTAATTATTAATTCATTCGCGAGTTACTGCGCTTTCCCCGTGGAATATCTAATCGGCAATTATAAAGGAATCCCTCAATATGTATGTTTACTTAAATTTGAGTTTCTTTATTTCCTTACTATAGTAGTCATCTCAGTGCTATACGTACAGCTAACGTGACCTTTGAAATAAATGCGTAATACACACTCTCTATCCAGCTTTGTCGCATTAGGTCACCACGCTTCTGAATGGGAATTCTGTGATACACAGACATTCTGTAGCTGGATTCATGCCGCTTTAATTACATGAGTGTGTTTACATAGTGTCTCGGCGAGATATATACATGTATCTATGTATATACTTCTCATTTGTCCTAATCGGCATATCTATGATGCCGCAATAAATGCGTATACTCATTGCAGTATCTCGTTTCTTTTTTCTTTTTTTTTCCCCTTCTTTCTACGTACATATTTTTCTTTTTTTTTTCTAAAGAGGAAGACCCGCCCTGTTGCCTCGGCAACAGGTAAGCTCTAGTTATTATTATTATTATTATTCTTCATCCGTTTTTTTTTTATGTGACGGCTCAGAAATCACTCATTATTAAAGATATTACTATTCTGTTTTCAGTGTTCGATTTGAAATTAAATTTTCAAAATCTGACTTTCGTAATTTTCTAAATTACCGCTTATAAGCGCGCAGCGCCACCTACGACGCCAAAATTTTGAACCGCTATATCTTCCTTATTATTTGTCCGATTGGAATGAAATTTCCACAGTTCGATTAAGAAAACGATTTACAAGATTTTATGTCGCTGCGTCGATTTCGTACCTCTACACCCGAAATAGCTGACCTTGACCTTGACCTTGTCAGTTTCCTAAAATATTTCAAATTGAAAATTCCAGAATGTAGACGCCGAGATTCATCGACCTGATCTCAAATGTGAAAGAATTTTTAAGATTGGACCATAAATAAAGTCACAATGAGCGTTTGAAAATTCGCTATGACGTCATCAAATCTAATTAAATATTCATACGTTAATATCTCTCTTACTAAATGAGATATCGATATGAAAATCAGTGTTTAAACTTGTTTCCTCATTCTTAATCTATCTTTAGAAGGATATTGGCATCATGCCAATATTTTTGAAATTATTGGAATTTTTCGAATCAATAGTTTGGCGAGGTGCGGCGCCTTTATTTGTGGTCGGATTTTGATCGGGATTTTTCCATTCGCTAGAGCGTTCAAATACCTAACAGTAATGTGCTCTCAGATTTTCGCTAGCTCTTACCGTTTTCGAGTTATTGACGTTTGAACACGACAACCCCCCCTTTAAAGCGATGTTTGTCACATGACTTAAGCTCATTAATTATTCATGAAATGGTTTCCCCTATAGCTCGCTTATTGAGGAAGCTAAAGGTGTGAAATTTTGTAGCATGATAGGGAATAAGAATATCTACCAACTGACAAAAGGAATTTGGCAAGGTGCCAAATTCCTGAAAATGACGTCATACTTTTCTAAATGACGTCATACGAGAAATTTGGTAGCATGATACAGAATAAAAATATTTACCGACTGACAAGTGGGATTTGGCATGGTGCGAAATTCCTGAACATGACGTAATACTATTTAAATGACGTCATAGCTCCCTTACTTTTCATCCGATCGAATTGGGAATGGTTGGAATCGATTCTTCGTGAAAAATAAAATGTATATTTTCACCTAAAGTTTTTTTTTTCCATATCCCTTACCGTTTTTAAGATATTTGCGGTCAGATTTAACTTTTTCACAGTCCTTTCCGCATACCTTGGGGCCCAACAAAGGGATGTGGTCCCAAAATATTTCTTCCTCTTATTCCCCGGAGAAAAATCTTTCATTATTAGGTTTCACAAGTTTCACTTGTGAAACCTTTTATTATTCTACTGTCTTTTCTTATTTATTAGGTTTCACAAGTTTCACTTGTGAAACCATTTATTATTCTACTGTCTTTTCTTATTATTATTAGGTTTCACAAGTTTCACTTGTGAAACCTTTTATTCTTCTACTGTCTTTTCTTATTTATTATTATTATTCTTCTTCTTCATCCGTTTTTTTTTTATGTGACGGCTCAGAAATCACTCATTATTAAAGATATTACTATTCTGTTTTCAGTGTTCGATTCGAAATTAAATTTTTAAAATTGATTTTCGTAATTTTCTAAATTACCGCTTAAAAGCGCGCAGCGCCACCTACGACGCCAAAATTTTGAATCGCTATATCTTCCTTATTATTTGTCCGATTGGAATGAAATTTTCAGCATTCGATTCAGAAAAGGAGATGCAAGATTTTATGTCACTGCGTCAATTTCGTAGCTCTACCCCGAAAAAGTTGACCTTGACCCGATTGTTTTCATTTCAAAAAAAATATTTCAATCTTAGATTTTAGACAGTAGGATGAAAGATTTTAATGATCTGATTTGGAATATGAAAAAGTTTTGAAATCGGACCATAAATAAAGTCACAATGAGCGTGGGAAAATTCGCTATGACGTCATCAAAGCTAATTAAATATTCATACGTTAATATCTCTCTTATTAAATGAGATATCGGCATGAAATTTTATATCTAAACATGTTTCCACATTCTTAATCTACCTCTAGAATGAAAATGGCATGCTGCCAATATTTTTGAAATTATTGAAAATTTTCGAATCAAATCTTTGGCAAGGTCTAGCGACTTTATTTGCAGTCGGATTTTGATCGGGTTTCTTCCATTCGATGGAGCGTTCAAATACCTACCAGAAGAGTGTTCTCAGATTTTCGCTAACTCTTACGGTTCTCGAGTTATTTCCGTTTGAACACGACAACCCCCTTTAAAGTGATGTTTGTGACGTCATCAACACTCATTAATTATTCATGAAATGTTTTCGCCTATAGCTCGCTTATTGAGGAAGATAGAGGTGTGAAATTTGGTAGCATGATAGAGATTGAGAATATCTACCGACTGACAAGAGGAATTTGGCATGGAGCCAAATTCCTGAAAATGACGTCATACTTTGTAAATGACGTCATATATCCCTTATTTTTCATCGGATCGAGGCGGGGACGGTTGGAATCGATTCTGCGTGAAAAAGTAAAGTGGGAATGAGAAGCAACAGAATTTCGATATCTCTTACCGTTTTCGAGATATTTGCGGTCAAAGTTCACGGTTTCACCATTCCTGAAAACACACTTTTCAAATTCAGGAAGCTGTGTTTCGCTTATTGAGGAAGTTAGAGGTGTGAAATTTGGTAGCATGATAGGAAATGAGAATATCTACCGACTTACAAGAGGAATTTGGCATGGAGCCAAATTCCTGAAAATGACGTCATACTTTGTAAATGACGTCATATCTTCCTTATTCATCATCGGATCGAATCGGGGATCGTTGCATTCGATTCAGCGTGAAAAAGTAAAATGGGAGGAAGAAGCAACAGAATTTCGATATCTCTTACCGTTTTCGAGATATTTGCGGTCAAAGTTCACGGTTTCACCATTCCTGAAAACACACTTTTCAAATTCAGGAAGCTGTGTTTCGCTTATTGAGGAAGTTAGGGGTGTGAAATTTAATAGCATGATAGAGATTGAGAATATCTACTGACTGACATGAGGAATTTGGCATGGAGCCAAATTCCTGAAAATGAGGTCATACTTTGTAAATGACGTCATATCTCCCTTATTTATCATCGGATGGAATCGGGGATGGTTGGAATCGATTCTGCGTGAAAATTTAGTATCCTGCTTAGTACCAACAGAATTTCGATATCTCTTACCGTTTTCGAGATATTTGCCGTCGAAATTGCCGTCAAAGTTCACGGTTTCACCATTCCTGAAAACACACTTTTCAACTTCAGGAAGCTGTGTTTCGCTTATTTATAAAGCTAGTGGTGTGAAATGTGGTAGCACGATAGAGATTGAGAATATCTACCGACTCACAAGAGGAATTTGGCTTGGAGCCAAATTCCTGAAAATGACGTCATACTTTGTAAATGACGTCATATCTCCCTTATTTTTCATCGGATCGAGGCGGGGACGGTTGGAATCGATTCTGCGTGAAAAAGTAAAATAGGAGTGAGAAGCAACATAATTTCGATATCTCTTACCGTTTTTGAGATATTTGCGGTCAAAGTTCACGGTTTCACCATTCCTGAAAACACACTTTTCAAATTCAGGAAGCTGTGTTTCGCTTATTGAGGAAGTTAGAGGTGTGAAATTTGGTAGCATGATAGAAATTGAGAATATCTACCGACTGACAAGAGGAATTTGGCATGGAGCCAAATTCCTGAAAATGACGTGATACTTTGTAAATGACGTCATATCTCCCTTATTCATCATCGGATCGAATCGGGGATCGTTGCATTCGATTCAGCGTGAAAAAGTAAAATGGGAGTAAGAAGCAACAGAATTTCGATATCTCTTACCGTTTTCGAGATATTTGCGGTCAAAGTTCACGGTTTCACCATTCCTGAAAACACACTTTTCAAATTCAGGAAGCTGTGTTTCGCTTATTGAGGAAGTTAGAGGTGTGAAATTTGGTAGCATGATAGAAATTGAGAATATCTACCGACTGACAAGAGGAATTTGGCATGGAGCCAAATTCCTGAAAATGACGTCATACTTTGTAAATGACGTCATATCTTCCTTATTCATCATCGGATCGAATCGGGGATCGTTGCATTCGATTCAGCGTGAAAAAGTAAAATGGGAGGAAAAAGCAACAGAATTTCGATATCTCTTACCGTTTTCGAGATATTTGCGGTCAAAGTTCACGGTTTCACCATTCCTGAAAACACACTTTTCAAATTCAGGAAGCTGTGTTTCGCTTATTGAGGAAGTTAGGGGTGTGAAATTTGGTAGCATGATAGAGATTGAGAATATCTACTGACTGACATGAGGAATTTGGCATGGAGCCAAATTCCTGAAAATGAGGTCATACTTTGTAAATGACGTCATATCTCCCTTATTTATCATCGGATGGAATCGGGGATGGTTGGAATCGATTCTGCGTGAAAATTTAGTATCCTGCTTAGTACAAACAGAATTTCGTTATCTCTTACCGTTTTCGAGATATTTGCCGTCAAAGTTCACGGTTTCACCATTCCTGAAAACACACTTTTCAAATTCAGGAAGCTGTGTTTCGCTTATTGAGGAAGTTAGAGGTGTGAAATTTGGTAGCATGATAGAAAATGAGAATATCTACCGACTTACAAGAGGAATTTGGCATGGAGCCAAATTCCTGAAAATGACGTCATACTTTTTCCGTCAAAGTTCACGGTTTCACCATTCCTGAAAACACACTTTTCAAATTCAGGAAGCTGTGTTTCGCTTATTGAGGAAGTTAGCGGTGTGAAATTTGGTAGCATGATAGAAAATGAGAATATCTCTTGTAAGTCGGTAGATATTCTCATTTTCTATCATGCTACCAAATTTCACACCTCTAACTTCCTCAATAAGCGAAAATTTAACATCAACGTTGTACCAACAGAATTTCGATATCTCTTACCGTTTTCGAGATATTTGCCGTCGAAATTGCCGTCAAAGTTCACGGTTTCACCATTCCTGAAAACACACTTTTCAACTTCAGGAAGCTGTGTTTCGCCTATTTATAAAGCTAGTGGTGTGAAATGTGGTAGCATGATAGAGATTGAGAATATCTACCGACTCACAAGAGGAATTTGGCATGGATCCAAATTCCTGAAAATGACGTCATACTTTGTAAATGACGTCATATCTCCCTTATTTATCATCGGATGGAATCGAGGATGGTTGGAATCGATTCTGCGTGAAAATTTAACATCAACGTTGTACCAACAGAATTTCGATATCTCTTACCGTTTTCGAGATATTTGCCGTCGAAATTGCCGTCAAATTTCACGGTTTCTCCATTCCTGAAAACACACTTTTCAACTTCAGGAAGCTGTGTTTCGCTTATTTATGAAGCTAGTGGTGTGAAATGTGGTAGCATGATAGAGATTGAGAATATCTACCGACTCACAAGAGGAATTTGGCATGGAGCCAAATTCCTGAAAATGACGTCATACTTTGTAAATGACGTCATATCTCCCTTATTCATCATCGGATCGAATCGGGGATGGTTGCATTCGATTCAGCGTGAAAAAGTAAAATGGGACGAGGAAGCAACAGAATTTCGATATCTCTTACCGTTTTCGAGATATTTGCGGTCAAAGTTCACGGTTTCACCATTCCTGAAAACACACTTTTCAAATTCAGGAAGCTGTGTTTCGCTTATTGAGGAAGTTAGAGGTGTGAAATTTGGTAGCATGATAGAAAATGAGAATATCTACCGACTGACAAGAGGAATTTGGCATGGAGCCAAATTCCTGAAAATGACGTCATACTTTGTAAATGACGTCATATCTCCCTTATTTATCATCGGATGGAATAGAGGATGGTTGGAATCGATTCTGCGTGAAAATTTAACATCAACGTTGTACCAACAGAATTTCGATATCTCTTACCGTTTTCGAGATATTTGCCGTCGAAATTGCCGTCAAAGTTCACGGTTTCTCCATTCCTGAAAACACACTTTTCAACTTCAGGAAGCTATGTTTCGCTTATTTATAAAGCTAGTGGTGTGAAATGTGGTAGCATGATAGAGATTGAGAATATCTACCGACTCACAAGAGGAATTTGGCATGGAGCCAAATTCCTGAAAATGACGTCATACTTTGTAAATGACGTCATATCTCCCTTATTCATCATCGGATCGAATCGGGGATGGTTGCATTCGATTCAGCTAGTGGTGTGAAATGTGGTAGCATGATAGAGATTGAGAATATCTACCGACTCACAAGAGGAATTTGGCATGGAGCCAAATTCCTGAAAATGACGTCATACTTTGTAAATGACGTCATATCTCCCTTATTCATCATCGGATCGAATCGGGGATGGTTGCATTCGATTCAGCGTGAAAAAGTAAAATGGGACGAAGAAGCAACAGAATTTCGATATCTCTTACCGTTTTCGAGATATTTGCGGTCAAAGTTCACGGTTTCACCATTCCTGAAAACACACTTTTCAAATTCAGGAAGCTGTGTTTCGCTTATTGAGGAAGTTAGAGGTGTGAAATTTGGTAGCATGGTAGAAAATGAGAATATCTACCGACTGACAAGAGGAATTTGGCATGGAGCCAAATTCCTGAAAATGACGTCATACTTTGTAACTGACGTCATATCTCCCTTATTTATCATCGGATGGAATAGAGGATGGTTGGAATCGATTCTGCGTGAAAATTTAACATCAACGTTGTACCAACAGAATTTCGATATCTCTTACCGTTTTCGAGATATTTGCCGTCGAAATTGCCGTCAAAGTTCACGGTTTCTCCATTCCTGAAAACACACTTTTCAACTTCAGGAAGTTGTGTTTCGCTTATTTATAAAGCTAGTGGTGTGAAATGTGGTAGCATGATAGAGATTGAGAATATCTACCGACTCACAAGAGGAATTTGGCATGGAGCCAAATTCCTGAAAATGACGTCATACTTTGTAAATGACGTCATATCTCCCTTATTCATCATCGGATCGAATCGGGGATGGTTGCATTCGATTCAGCGTGAAAAAGTAAAATGGGACGAAGAAGCAACAGAATTTCGATATCTCTTACCGTTTTCGAGATATTTGCGGTCAAAGTTCACGGTTTCATCATTCCTGAAAACACACTTTTCAAATTCAGGAAGCTGTGTTTCGCTTATTGAGGAAGTTAGAGGTGTGAAATTTAGTAGCATGATAGAAATTGAGAATATCTACCGACTGACAAGAGGAATTTGGCATGGAGCCAAATTCCTGAAAATGACGTCATACTTTGTAAATGACGTCATATCTCCCTTATTCATCATCGGATCGAATCGGGGATCGTTGCATTCGATTCAGCGTGAAAAAGTAAAATGGGAAGAAGAAGCAACAGAATTTCGATATCTCTTACCGTTTTCGAGATATTTGCGGTCAAAGTTCACGGTTTCACCATTCCTGAAAACACACTTTTCAAATTCAGGAAGCTGTGTTTCGCTTATTGAGGAAGTTAGGGGTGTGAAATTTGGTAGCATGATAGAGATTGAGAATATCTACTGACTGACATGAGGAATTTGGCATGCAGCCAAATTCCTGAAAATGACGTCATACTTTGTAAATGACGTCATATCTCCCTTATTTATCATCGGATGGAATCGGGGATGGTTGGAATCGATTCTGCGTGAAAATTTAGTATCCTGCCTAGTACAAACAGAATTTCGTTATCTCTTACCGTTTTCGAGATATTTGCCGTCAAAGTTCACGGTTTCACCATTCCTGAAAACACACTTTTCAAATTCAGGAAGCTGTGTTTCGCTTATTGAGGAAGTTAGGGGTGTGAAATTTGGTAGCATGATAGAGATTGAGAATATCTACTGACTGACATGAGGAATTTGGCATGGATCCAAATTCCTGAAAATGACGTCATACTTTGTAAATGACGTCATATCTCCCTTATTCATCATCGGATCGAATCGGGGATCGTTGCATTCGATTCAGCGTGAAAAAGTAAAATGGGATGAAGAAGCAACAGAATTTCGATATCTCTTACCGTTTTCGAGATATTTGCGGTCAAAGTTCACGGTTTCACCATTCCTGAAAACACACTTTTCAAATTCAGGAAGCTGTGTTTCGCTTATTGAGGAAGTTAGGGGTGTGAAATTTGGTAGCATGATAGAGATTGAGAATATCTACTGACTGACATGAGGAATTTGGCATGGAGCCAAATTCCTGAAAATGACGTCATACTTTGTAAATGACGTCATATCTCCCTTATTTATCATCGGATGGAATCGGGGATGGTTGGAATCGATTCTGCGTGAAAATTTACTATCCTGGTTAGTACAAACAGAATTTCGTTATCTCTTACCGTTTTCGAGATATTTGCCGTCAAAGTTCACGGTTTCACCATTCCTGAAAACACACTTTTCAACTTCAGGAAGCTGTGTTTCGCTTATTTATAAAGCTAGTGGTGTGAAATGTGGTAGGATGATAGAGATTGAGAATATCTACCGACTCACAAGAGGACTATGGCATGGAGCCAAATTCCTGAAAATGACGTCATACTTTGTAAATGACGTCATATCTCCCTTATTTTTCATCGGATCGAGGCGGGGACGGTTGGAATCGATTCTGCGTGAAAAAGTAAAAAAGGAATGAGAAGCAACATAATTTCGATATCTCTTACCGTTTTCGAGATATTTGCGGTCAAACTTCACGGTTTCACCATTCCTGAAAACACACTTTTCAAATTCAGGAAGCTGTGTTTCGCTTATTTATAAAGCTAGTGTTGTGAAATGTGGTAGCATGATAGAGATTGAGAATATCTAGCGACTCACAAGAGAAATTTGGCATGGATCCAAATTCCTGAAAATGACGTCATACTTTGTAAATGACGTCATATCTCCCTTATTCATCATCGGATCGAATCGGGGATGGTTGCATTCGATTCAACGTGAAAAAGTAAAATGGGATGCAGAAGCAACAGAATTTCGATATCTCTTACCGTTTTCGAGATATTTGCGGTCAAATTTCACGGTTTCATCATTCCTGAAAACACACTTTTCAAATTCAGGAAGCTGTGTTTCGCTTATTGAGGAAGTTAGAGGTGTGAAATTTGGTAGCATGATAGAAATTGAAAATATCTACCGACTGACAAGAGGAATTTGGCATGGAGCCAAATTCCTGAAAATGACGTCATACTTTGTAAATGACGGCATACTTTGTAAATGACGTCATATCTCCCTTATTCATCATCGGATCGAATCGGGGATCGTTGCATTCGATTCAGCGTGAAAAAGTAAAATCGGAGGAAGAAGCAACAGAATTTCGATATCTCTTACCGTTTTCGAGATATTTGCGGTCAAAGTTCACGGTTTCACCATTCCTGAAAACACACTTTTCAACTTCAGGAACCTGTGTTTCGCTTATGTATAAAGCTAGTGGTGTGAAATGTGGTAGCATGATAGAGATTGAGAATATCTACCGACTCACAAGAGGAATTTGGCATGGATCCAAATTCCTGAAAATGACGTCATACTTTGTAAATGACGTCATATCTCCCTTATTTATCATCGGATGGAATCGGGGATGGTTGGAATCGATTCTGCGTGAAAATTTACTATCCTGGTTAGTACAAACAGAATTTCGTTATCTCTTACCGTTTTCGAGATATTTGCCGTCAAAGTTCACGGTTTCACAATTCCTGAAAACACACTTTTCAAATTCAGGAAGCTGTGTTTCGCTTATTGAGGAAGTTAGAGGTGTGAAATTTGGTAGCATGATAGAAATTGAGAATATCTACCGACTGACAAGAGGAATTTGGCATGGAGCCAAATTCCTGAAAATGACGTCATACTTTGTAAATGACGTCATATCTCCCTTATTCATCATCGGATCGAATCGGGGATGGTTGCATTCGATTCAGCGTGAAAAAGTAAGATGGGATGCAGAAGCAACAGAATTTCGATATCTCTTACCGTTTTCGAGATATTTGCGGTCAAAGTTCACGGTTTCACCATTCCTGAAAACACACTTTTCAAATTCAGGAAGCTGTGTTTCGCTTATTGAGGAAGTTAGAGGTGTGAAATTTGGTAGCATGATAGAAATTGAGAATATCTACCGACTGACAAGAGGAATTTGGCATGGAGCCATATTCCTGAAAATGACGTCATACTTTGTAAATGACGTCATATCTCCCTTATTTATCATCGGATGGAATCGGGGATGGTTGGAATCGATTCTGCGTGAAAATTTATTATCCTGGTTAGTACAAACAGAATGTCGTTATCTCTTACCGTTTTCGAGATATTTGCCGTCAAAGTTCACGGTTTCACCATTCCTGAAAACACACTTTTCAAATTCAGGAAGCTGTGTTTCGCTTATTGAGGAAGTTAGAGGTGTGAAATCTGGTAGCATGATAGAAATTGAGAATATCTACTGACTGACGTGAGGAATTTGGCATGGAGCCAAATTCCTGAAAATGACGTCATACTTTGTAAATGACGTCATATCTCCCTTATTCATCATCGGATCGAATCGGGGATGGTTGCATTCGATTCAGTGTGAAAAAGTAAAATGGACATCAGAAGCAACAGAATTTCGATATCTCTTACCGTTTTTGAGATATTTGCGGTCAAAGTTCACGGTTTCACCATTCCTGAAAACACACTTTTCAACTTCAGGAAGCTGTGTTTCGCTTATTTATAAAGCTAGTGGTGTGAAATGTGGTAGCATGATAGAGATTGAGAATATCTACCGACTGACAAGAGGAATTTGGCATGGAGCCAAATTCCTGAAAATGACGTCATACTTTGTAAATGACGTCATATCTCCCTTATTCATCATCGGATCGAATCGGGGATGGTTGCATTCGATTCAGCGTGAAAAAGTAAAATGGAAATGAGAAGCAACAGAATTTCGATATCTCTTACCGTTTTTGAGATATTTGCGGTCAAAGTTCACGGTTTCACCATTCCTGAAAAACACACTTTTCAAATTCAGGAAGCTTTGTTTCGCTTATTTATAAAGCTAGTGGTCTGAAATGTGGTAGCATGATAGAGATTGAGAATATCTACCGACTCACAAGAGGAATTTGGCATGGAGCCAAATTCCTGAAAATGACGTCATACTTTGTAAATGACGTCATATCTCCCTTATTTTTCATCGGATCGAGGCGGGGACGGTTGGAATCGATCCTGCGTAAAAAAGTAAAATGGAATTGAGAAGCAACAGAATTTCGATATCTCTTACCGTTTTTGAGATATTTGCCGTCAAAGTTCACTGTTTCACCATTCCTGAAAACACACTTTTCAAATTCAGGAAGCTGTGTTTCGCTTATTGAGGAAGTTAGAGGTGTGAAATTTGGTAGCATGATAGAGATTGAGAATATCTAATGACTCACAAGAGGAATTTGGCATGGAGCCAAATTCCTGAAAATGACGTCATACTTTGTAAATGACGTCATATCTCCCTTATTCATCATCGGATCGAATCGGGGATGGTTGCATTCGATTCAGCGTGAAAAAGGAAAATGGAAATGAGAAGCAACAGAATTTCGATATCTCTTACCGTTTTTGAGATATTTGCGGTCAAAGTTCACGGTTTCACCATTCCTGAAAACACACTTTTCAAATTCAGGAAGCTGTGTTTCGCTTATTTATAAAGGTAGTGGTGTGAAATTTGGTAGCATGATAGAGATTGAGAATATCTACCGACTGACAAGAGGAATTTGGAATGGAGCCAAATTCCTGAAAATGACGTCATACTTTGTAAATGACGTCATATCTCCCTTATTTATCATCGGATGGAATCGGGGATGGTTGGAATCGATTCTGCGTGAAAATTTACTATCCTGGTTAGTACAAACAGAATTTCGTTATCTCTTACCGTTTTCGAATAAGAATCGATCCTGCGTGAAAAGGTAAAATGGGAGTGAGAAGCAACAGAATTTCGATATCTCTTACCGTTTTTGAGATATTTGCGGTCAAAGTTCACGGTTTCACCATTCCTGAAAACACACTTTTCAAATTCAGGAAGCTGTGTTTCGCTTATTTATAAAGCTAGTGGTGTGAAATTTGGTAGCATGATAGAAATTGAGAATACCTACCGACTGACAAGAGGAATTTGGCATGGATCCAAATTCCTGAAAATGACGTCATACTTTGTAAATGACGTCATATCTCCCTTATTTTTCATCGGATCGAGGCGGGGACGGTTGGAATCGATTCTGCGTGAAAAAGTAAAATAGGATACAGAAGCAACAGAATTTCGATATCTCTTACCGTTTTCGAGATATTTGCGGTCAAAGTTCACGGTTTCACCATTCCTGAAAACACACTTCTCAAATTCAGGAAGCTGTGTTTCGCTTATTTATAAAGCTAGTGGTGTGAAATCTGGTAGCATGATAGAGATTGAGAATATCTACCGACTCACAAGAGGAATTTGGCATGGAGCCAAATTCCTGAAAATGACGTCATACTTTGTAAATGACGTCATATCTCCCTTATTTTTCATCGGATCGAGGCGGGGACGGTTGGAAGCGATTCTGCGTAAAAAAGTAAAATGGGAGGTAGAAGCAACAGAATTTCGATATCTCTTACCGTTTTTGAGATATTTGCGGTCAAAGTTCACGGTTTCACCATTCCTGAAAACACACTTTTCAAATTCAGGAAGCTGTGTTTCGCTTATTGAGGAAGTTAGAGGTGTGAAATTTGGTAGCATGATAGAAATTGAGAATATCTACCGACTGACAAGAGGAATTTGGCATGGATCCAAATTCCTGAAAATGACGTCATACTTTGTAAATGACGTCATATCTCCCTTATTTATCATCGGATGGAATCGGGGATGGTTGGAATCGATTCTGCGTGAAAATTTACTATCCTGGTTAGTACAAACAGAATTTCGTTATCTCTTACCGTTTTCGAATAAGAATCGATCCTGCGTGAAAAGGTAAAATGGGAGTGAGAAGCAACAGAATTTCGATATCTCTTACCGTTTTTGAGATATTTGCGGTCAAAGTTCACGGTTTCACCATTCCTGAAAACACACTTTTCAAATTCAGGAAGCTGTGTTTCGCTTATTTATAAAGCTAGTGGTGTGAAATTTGGTAGCATGATAGAAATTGAGAATACCTACCGACTGACAAGAGGAATTTGGCATGGATCCAAATTCCTGAATATGACGTCATACTTTGTAAATGACGTCATATCTCCCTTATTTTTCATCGGATCGAGGCGGGGACGGTTGGAATCGATTCTGCGTGAAAAAGTAAAATAGGATACAGAAGCAACAGAATTTCGATATCTCTTACCGTTTTTCGAGATATTTGCGGTCAAAGTTCACGGTTTCACCATTCCTGAAAACACACTTCTCAAATTCAGGAAGCTGTGTTTCGCTTATTTATAAAGCTAGTGGTGTGAAATCTGGTAGCATGATAGAGATTGAGAATATCTACCGACTCACAAGAGGAATTTGGCATGGAGCCAAATTCCTGAAAATGACGTCATACTTTGTAAATGACGTCATATCTCCCTTATTTTTCATCGGATCGAGGCGGGGACGGTTGGAAGCGATTCTGCGTAAAAAAGTAAAATGGGAGGTAGAAGCAACAGAATTTCGATATCTCTTACCGTTTTTGAGATATTTGCGGTCAAAGTTCACGGTTTCACCATTCCTGAAAACACACTTTTCAAATTCAGGAAGCTGTGTTTCGCTTATTGAGGAAGTTAGAGGTGTGAAATTTGGTAGCATGATAGAAATTGAGAATATCTACCGACTGACAAGAGGAATTTGGCATGGATCCAAATTCCTGAAAATGACGTCATACTTTGTAAATGACGTCATATCTCCCTTATTCATCATCGGATCGAATCGGGGATGGTTGCATTCGATTCAGCGTGAAAAAGTAAAATGGGACAGAGAAGCAACAGAATTTCGATATCTCTTACCGTTTTTGAGATATTTGCGGTCAAAGTTCACGGTTTCACCATTCCTGAAAACACACTTTTCAAATTCAGGAAGCTGTGTTTCGCTTATTGAGGAAGTTAGAGGTGTGAAATCTGGTAGCATGATAGAGATTGAGAATATCTATCGACTCACAAGAGGAATTTGGCATGGAGCCAAATTCCTGAAAATGACGTCATACTTTGTAAATGACGTCATATCTCCCTTATTCATCATCGGATCGAATCGGGGATGGTTGCATTCGATTCAGCGTGAAAAAGGAAAATGGAAGTGAGAAGCAACAGAATTTCGATATCTCTTACCGTTTTTGAGATATTTGCGGTCAAAGTTCACGGTTTCACCATTCCTGAAAACACACTTTTCAAATTCAGGAAGCTGTGTTTCGCTTATTGAGGAAGTTAGGGAGATATTTGGTAGCATGATAGAACTTGAGAATATCTACCGACTGACAAGAGGAATTTGGCATGGAGCCAAATTCCTGACAATGACGTCATACTTTGTAAATGACGTCATATCTCCCTTATTTATCATCGGATGGAATCGGGGATGGTTGGAATCGATTCTGCGTGAAAATTTACTATCCTGGTTAGTACAAACAGAATTTCGTTATCTCTTACCGTTTTCGAATAAGAATCGATCCTGCGTGAAAAGGTAAAATGGGAGTGAGAAGCAACAGAATTTCGATATCTCTTACCGTTTTTCAGATATTTGCGGTCAAAGTTCACGGTTTCACCATTCCTGAAAACACACTTTTCAAATTCAGGAAGGTGTGTTTCGCTTCTTTATAAAGCTAGTGGTGTGAAATTTGGTAGCATGATAGAAATTGAGAATAGCTACCGACTGACAAGAGGAATTTGGCATGGATCCAAATTCCTGAAAATGACGTCATACTTTGTAAATGACGTCATATCTCCCTTATTTTTCATCGGATCGAGGCGGGGATGGTTGGAATCGATTCTGCGTGAGAAAGTAAAATAGGATGCAGAAGCAACAGAATTTCGATATCTCTTACCGTATTCGAGATATTTGCGGTCAAAGTTCACGGTTTCACCATTCCTGAAAACACACTTCTCAAATTCAGGAAGCTGTGTTTCGCTTATTTATAAAGCTAGTGGTGTGAAATCTGGTAGCATGATAGAGATTGAGAATATCTACCGACTCACAAGAGGAATTTGGCATGGAGCCAAATTCCTGAAAATGACGTCATACTTTGTAAATGACGTCATATCTCCCTTATTTTTCATCGGATCGAGGCGGGGACGGTTGGAAGCGATTCTGCGTAAAAAAGTAAAATGGGAGGTAGAAGCAACAGAATTTCGATATCTCTTACCGTTTTTGAGATATTTGCGGTCAAAGTTCACGGTTTCACCATTCCTGAAAACACACTTTTCAAATTCAGGAAGCTGTGTTTCGCTTATTGAGGAAGTTAGAGGTGTGAAATTTGGTAGCATGATAGAAATTGAGAATATCTACCGACTGACAAGAGGAATTTGGCATGGATCCAAATTCCTGAAAATGACGTCATACTTTGTAAATGACGTCATATCTCCCTTATTCATCATCGGATCGAATCGGGGATGGTTGCATTCGATTCAGCGTGAAAAAGTAAAATGGGACAGAGAAGCAACAGAATTTCGATATCTCTTACCGTTTTTGAGATATTTGCGGTCAAAGTTCACGGTTTCACCATTCCTGAAAACACACTTTTCAAATTCAGGAAGCTGTGTTTCGCTTATTGAGGAAGTTAGAGGTGTGAAATCTGGTAGCATGATAGAGATTGAGAATATCTATCGACTCACAAGAGGAATTTGGCATGGAGCCAAATTCCTGAAAATGACGTCATACTTTGTAAATGACGTCATATCTCCCTTATTCATCATCGGATCGAATCGGGGATGGTTGCATTCGATTCAGCGTGAAAAAGGAAAATGGAAGTGAGAAGCAACAGAATTTCGATATCTCTTACCGTTTTTGAGATATTTGCGGTCAAAGTTCACGGTTTCACCATTCCTGAAAACACACTTTTCAAATTCAGGAAGCTGTGTTTCGCTTATTGAGGAAGTTAGGGGTGTGAAATTTGGTAGCATGATAGAGATTGAGAATATCTACTGACAGACATGAGGAATTTGGCATGGAGCCAAATTCCTGAAAATGACGTCATACTTTGTAAATGACGTCATATCTCCCTTATTTATCATCGGATGGAATCGGGGATGGTTGGAATCGATTCTGCGTGAAAATTTACTATCCTGGCTAGTACAAACAGAATTTCGTTATCTCTTACCGTTTTCGAGATATTTGCCGTCAAAGTTCACGGTTTCACCATTCCTGAAAACACACTTTTCAACTTCAGGAAGCTGTGTTTCGCTTATTGAGGAAGTTAGAGGTGTGAAATTTGGTAGCATGGTAGAAAATGAGAAGATCTACCGACTGACAAGAGGAATTTGGCATGGATCCAAATTCCTGAAAATGACGTCATACTTTGTAAATGACGTCATATCTCCCTTATTTATCATCGGATGGAATCGAGGATGGTTGGAATCGATTCTGCGTGAAAATTTAACATCAACGTTGTACCAACAGAATTTCGATATCTCTTACCGTTTTCGAGATATTTGCCGTCGAAATTGCCGTCAAATTTCACGGTTTCTCCATTCCTGAAAACACACTTTTCAACTTCAGGAAGCTGTGTTTCGCTTATTTATGAAGCTAGTGGTGTGAAATGTGGTAGCATGATAGAGATTGAGAATATCTACCGACTCACAAGAGGAATTTGGCATGGAGCCAAATTCCTGAAAATGACGTCATACTTTGTAAATGACGTCATATCTCCCTTATTCATCATCGGATCGAATCGGGGATGGTTGCATTCGATTCAGCGTGAAAAAGTAAAATGGGACGAGGAAGCAACAGAATTTCGATATCTCTTACCGTTTTCGAGATATTTGCGGTCAAAGTTCACGGTTTCACCATTCCTGAAAACACACTTTTCAAATTCAGGAAGCTGTGTTTCGCTTATTGAGGAAGTTAGAGGTGTGAAATTTGGTAGCATGATAGAAAATGAGAATATCTACCGACTGACAAGAGGAATTTGGCATGGAGCCAAATTCCTGAAAATGACGTCATACTTTGTAAATGACGTCATATCTCCCTTATTTATCATCGGATGGAATAGAGGATGGTTGGAATCGATTCTGCGTGAAAATTTAACATCAACGTTGTACCAACAGAATTTCGATATCTCTTACCGTTTTCGAGATATTTGCCGTCGAAATTGCCGTCAAAGTTCACGGTTTCTCCATTCCTGAAAACACACTTTTCAACTTCAGGAAGCTATGTTTCGCTTATTTATAAAGCTAGTGGTGTGAAATGTGGTAGCATGATAGAGATTGAGAATATCTACCGACTCACAAGAGGAATTTGGCATGGAGCCAAATTCCTGAAAATGACGTCATACTTTGTAAATGACGTCATATCTCCCTTATTCATCATCGGAACGTATTGGTGATGGGTGCATTCGATTCAGCGTGAAAAAGTAAAATGGGACGAAGAAGCAACAGAATTTCGATATCTCTTACCGTTTTCGAGATATTTGCGGTCAAAGTTCACGGTTTCATCATTCCTGAAAACACACTTTTCAAATTCAGGAAGCTGTGTTTCGCTTATTGAGGAAGTTAGAGGTGTGAAATTTGGTAGCATGATAGAAATTGAGAATATCTACCGACTGACAAGAGGAATTTGGCATGGAGCCAAATTCCTGAAAATGACGTCATACTTTGTAAATGACGTCATATCTCCCTTATTCATCATCGGATCGAATCGGGGATCGTTGCATTCGATTCAGCGTGAAAAAGTAAAATGGGAATAAGAAGCAACAGAATTTCGATATCTCTTACCGTTTTCGAGATATTTGCGGTCAAAGTTCACGGTTTCACCATTCCTGAAAACACACTTTTCAAATTCAGGAAGCTGTGTTTCGCTTATTGAGGAAGTTAGGGGTGTGAAATTTGGTAGCATGATAGAGATTGAGAATATCTACTGACTGACATGAGGAATTTGGCATGCAGCCAAATTCCTGAAAATGACGTCATACTTTGTAAATGACGTCATATCTCCCTTATTTATCATCGGATGGAATCGGGATGGTTGGAATCGATTCTGCGTGAAAATTTACTATCCTGGTTAGTACAAACAGAATTTCGTTATCTCTTACCGTTTTCGAGATATTTGCCGTCAAAGTTCACGGTTTCACCATTCCTGAAAACACACTTTTCAACTTCAGGAAGCTGTGTTTCGCTTATTGAGGAAGTTAGACGTGTGAAATTTGGTAGCATGGTAGAAAATGAGAATATCTACCGACTGACAAGAGGACTATGGCATGGAGCCAAATTCCTGAAAATGACGTCATACTTTGTAAATGACGTCATATCTCCCTTATTTATCATCGGATGGAATCGAGGATGGTTGGAATCGATTCTGCGTGAAAATTTAACATCAACGTTGTACCAACAGAATTTCGATATCTCTTACCGTTTTTCGAGATATTTGCCGTCGAAATTGCCGTCAAATTTCACGGTTTCTCCATTCCTGAAAACACACTTTTCAACTTCAGGAAGCTGTGTTTCGCTTATTTATGAAGCTAGTGGTGTGAAATGTGGTAGCATGATAGAGATTGAGAATATCTACCGACTCACAAGAGGAATTTGGCATGGAGCCAAATTCCTGAAAATGACGTCATACTTTGTAAATGACGTCATATCTCCCTTATTCATCATCGGATCGAATCGGGGATGGTTGCATTCGATTCAGCGTGAAAAAGTAAAATGGGACGGAGAAGCAACAGAATTTCGATATCTCTTACCGTTTTCGAGATATTTGCGGTCAAAGTTCACGGTTTCACCATTCCTGAAAACACACTTTTCAAATTCAGGAAGCTGTGTTTCGCTTATTGAGGAAGTTAGGGGTGTGAAATTTGGTAGCATGATAGAGATTGAGAATATCTACTGACTGACATGAGGAATTTGGCATGCAGCCAAATTCCTGAAAATGACGTCATACTTTGTAAATGACGTCATATCTCCCTTATTTATCATCGGATGGAATCGGGGATGGTTGGAATCGATTCTGCGTGAAAATTTAGTATCCTGCTTAGTACAAACAGAATTTCGTTATCTCTTACCGTTTTCGAGATATTTGCCGTCAAAGTTCACGGTTTCACCATTCCTGAAAACACACTTTTCAAATTCAGGAAGCTGTGTTTCGCTTATTGAGGAAGTTAGGGGTGTGAAATTTGGTAGCATGATAGAGATTGAGAATATCTACTGACTGACATGAGGAATTTGGCATGGATCCAAATTCCTGAAAATGACGTCATACTTTGTAAATGACGTCATATCTCCCTTATTCATCATCGGATCGAATCGGGGATCGTTGCATTCGATTCAGCGTGAAAAAGTAAAATGGGAAGAAGAAGCAACAGAATTTCGATATCTCTTACCGTTTTCGAGATATTTGCGGTCAAAATTCACGGTTTCACCATTCCTGAAAACACACTTTTCAACTTCAGGAAGCTGTGTTTCGCTTATTGAGGAAGTTAGAGGTGTGAAATTTGGTAGCATGGTAGAAAATGAGAATATCTACCGACTGACAAGAGGAATTTGGCATGGAGCCAAATTCCTGAAAATGACGTCATACTTTGTAAATGACGTCATATCTCCCTTATTTATCATCGGATGGAATCGAGGATGGTTGGAATCGATTCTGCGTGAAAATTTAACATCAACGTTGTACCAACAGAATTTCGATATGTCTTACCGTTTTCGAGATATTTGCCGTCGAAATTGCCGTCAATTTTCACGGTTTCACCATTCCTGAAAACACACTTTTCAACTTCAGGAAGCTGTGTTTCGCTTATTAAGGAAGTTAGAGGTGTGAAATTTGGTACCATGATAGAAATTGAGAATACCTACCGACTGACAAGAGGAATTTGGCATGGATCCAAATTCCTGAAAATGACGTCATACTTTGTAAATGACGTCATATCTCCCTTATTTATCATCGGATCGAATCGGGGATGGTTGCATTCGATTCAGCGTGAAAAAGTAAGATGGGATTCAGAAGCAACAGAATTTCGATATCTCTTACCGTTTTCGAGATATTTGCGGTCAAAGTTCACGGTTTCACCATTCCTGAAAACACACTTTTCAAATTCAGGAAGCTGTGTTTCGCTTCTTGAGGAAGTTAGAGGTGTGAAATTTGGTAGCATGATAGAAATTGATAATATCTACCGACTGACAAGAGGAATTTGGCATGGAGCCAAATTCCTGAAAATGACGTCATACTTTGTAAATGACGTCATATCTCCCTTATTTATCATGGGATGGAATCGGGGATGGTTGGAATCGATTCTGCGTGAAAATTTACTATCCTGGTTAGTACAAACAGAATTTCGTTATCTCTTACCGTTTTCGAGATATTTGCCGTCAAAGTTCACGGTTTCACCATTCCTGAAAACACACTTTTCAAATTCAGGAAGCTGTGTTTCGCTTATTGAGGAAGCTAGAGGTGTGAAATTTGGTAGCATGATAGAAATTGAGAATATCTACCGACTGACAAGAGGAATTTGGCATGGATCCAAATTCCTGAAAATGACGTCATACTTTGTAAATGACGTCATATCTCCCTTATTTATCATCGGATGGAATAGAGGATGGTTGGAATCGATTCTGCGTGAAAATTTAACATCAACGTTGTACCAACAGAATTTCGATATCTCTTACCGTTTTCGAGATATTTGCCGTCGAAATTGCCGTCAAATTTCACGGTTTCTCCATTCCTGAAAACACACTTTTCAACTTCAGGAAGCTGTGTTTCGCTTATTTATAAAGCTAGTGGTGTGAAATGTGGTAGCATGATAGAGATTGAGAATATCTACCGACTCACAAGAGGAATTTGGCATGGAGCCAAATTCCTGAAAATGACGTCATACTTTGTAAATGACGTCATATCTCCCTTATTCATCATCGGATCGAATCGGGGATGGTTGCATTCGATTCAGCGTGAAAAAGTAAAATGGGACAAAGAAGCAACAGAATTTCGATATCTCTTACCGTTTTCGAGATATTTGCGGTCAAAGTTCACGGTTTCATCATTCCTGAAAACACACTTTTCAAATTCAGGAAGCTGTGTTTCGCTTATTGAGGAAGTTAGAGGTGTGAAATTTGGTAGCATGATAGAAATTGAGAATATCTACCGACTGACAAGAGGAATTTGGCATGGAGCCAAATTCCTGAAAATGACGTCATACTTTGTAAATGACGTCATATCTCCCTTATTCATCATCGGATCGAATCGGGGATCGTTGCATTCGATTCAGCGTGAAAAAGTAAAATGGGAAAGAGAAGCAACAGAATTTCGATATCTCTTACCGTTTTCGAGATATTTGCGGTCAAAGTTCACGGTTTCACCATTCCTGAAAACACACTTTTCAAATTCAGGAAGCTGTGTTTCGCTTATTGAGGAAGTTAGGGGTGTGAAATTTGGTAGCATGATAGAGATTGAGAATATCTACTGACTGACATGAGGAATTTGGCATGCAGCCAAATTCCTGAAAATGACGTCATACTTTGTAAATGACGTCATATCTCCCTTATTTATCATCGGATGGAATCGGGGATGGTTGGAATCGATTCTGCGTGAAAATTTACTATCCTGGTTAGTACAAACAGAATTTCGTTATCTCTTACCGTTTTCGAGATATTTGCCGTCAAAGTTCACGGTTTCACCATTCCTGAAAACACACTTTTCAACTTCAGGAAGCTGTGTTTCGCTTATTGAGGAAGTTAGACGTGTGAAATTTGGTAGCATGGTAGAAAATGAGAAGATCTACCGACTGACAAGAGGAATTTGGCATGGATCCAAATTCCTGAAAATGACGTCATACTTTGTAAATGACGTCATATCTCCCTTATTTATCATCGGATGGAATCGAGGATGGTTGGAATCGATTCTGCGTGAAAATTTAACATCAACGTTGTACCAACAGAATTTCGATATCTCTTACCGTTTTCGAGATATTTGCCGTCGAAATTGCCGTCAAATTGCCGTCAAAACACACTTTTCAAATTCAGGAAGCTGTGTTTCGCTTATTGAGGAAGTTAGAGGTGTGAAATTTGGTAGCATGATAGAAAATGAGAATATCTACCGATTGACAAGAGGAATTTGGCATGGATCCAAATTCCTGAAAATGACGTCATACTTTGTAAATGACGTCATATCTCCCTTATTTATCATCGGATGGAATAGAGGATGGTTGGAATCGATTCTGCGTGAAAATTTAACATCAACGTTGTACCAACAGAATTTCGATATCTCTTACCGTTTTCGAGATATTTGCCGTCGAAATTGCCGTCAAAGTTCACGGTTTCTCCATTCCTGAAAACACACTTTTCAACTTCAGGAAGCTATGTTTCGCTTATTTATAAAGCTAGTGGTGTGAAATGTGGTAGCATGATAGAGATTGAGAATATCTACCGACTCACAAGAGGAATTTGGCATGGAGCCAAATTCCTGAAAATGACGTCATACTTTGTAAATGACGTCATATCTCCCTTATTCATCTTCGGATCGAATCGGGGATGGTTGCATTCGATTCAGCGTGAAAAAGTAAAATGGGACGAAGAAGCAACAGAATTTCGATATCTCTTACCGTTTTCGAGATATTTGCGGTCAAAGTTCACGGTTTCATCATTCCTGAAAACACACTTTTCAAATTCAGGAAGCTGTGTTTCGCTTATTGAGGAAGTTAGAGGTGTGAAATTTGGTAGCATGATAGAAATTGAGAATATCTACCGACTGACATGAGGAATTTGGCATGGATCCAAATTCCTGAAAATGACGTCAGACTTTGTAAATGACGTCATATCTCCCTTATTCATCATCGGATCGAATCGGGGATCGTTGCATTCGATTCAGCGTGAAAAAGTAAAATTGGAAGAAGAAGCAACAGAATTTCGATATCTCTTACCGTTTTCGAGATATTTGCGGTCAAAGTTCACGGTTTCACCATTCCTGAAAACACACTTTTCAAATTCAGGAAGCTGTGTTTCGCTTATTGAGGAAGTTAGGGGTGTGAAATTTGGTAGCATGATAGAGATTGAGAATATCTACTGACTGACATGAGGAATTTGGCATGGAGCCAAATTCCTGAAAATGACGTCATACTTTGTAAATGACGTCATATCTCCCTTATTTATCATCGGATGGAATCGGGGATGGTTGGAATCGATTCTGCGTGAAAATTTACTATCCTGGTTAGTACAAACAGAATTTCGTTATCTCTTACCGTTTTTCGAGATATTTGCCGTCAAATTCACGGTTTCACCATTCCTGAAAACACACTTTTCAACTTCAGGAAGCTGTGTTTCGCTTATTAAGGAAGTTAGAGGTGTGAAATTTGGTAGCATGATAGAAATTGAGAATATCTACCGACTGACAAGAGGAATTTGGCATGGAGCCAAATTCCTGAAAATGACGTCATACTTTGTAAATGACGTCATATCTCCCTTATTTATCATCGGATGGAATCGAGGATGGTTGGAATCGATTCTGCGTGAAAATTTAACATCAACGTTGTACCAACAGAATTTCGATATCTCTTACCGTTTTCGAGATATTTGCCGTCGAAATTGCCGTCAAATTTCACGGTTTCTCCATTCCTGAAAACACACTTTTCAACTTCAGGAAGCTGTGTTTCGCTTATTTATGAAGCTAGTGGTGTGAAATGTGGTAGCATGATAGAGATTGAGAATATCTACCGACACACAAGAGGAATTTGGCATGGAGCCAAATTCCTGAAAATGACGTCATACTTTGTAAATGACGTCATATCTCCCTTATTCATCATCGGATCGAATCGGGGATGGTTGCATTCGATTCAGCGTGAAAAAGTAAAATGGGACGAAGAAGCAACAGAATTTCGATATCTCTTACCGTTTTCGAGATATTTGCGGTCAAAGTTCACGGTTTCACCATTCCTGAAAACACACTTTTCCAATTCAGGAAGCTGTGTTTCGCTTATTGAGGAAGTTAGAGGTGTGAAATTTGGTAGCATGATAGAAAATGAGAATATCTACCGACTGACAAGAGGAATTTGGCATGGAGCCAAATTCCTGAAAATGACGTCATACTTTGTAAATGACGTCATATCTCCCTTATTTATCATCGGATGGAATAGAGGATGGTTGGAATCGATTCTGCGTGAAAATTTAACATCAACGTTGTACCAACAGAATTTCGATATCTCTTACCGTTTTCGAGATATTTGCCGTCGAAATTGCCGTCAAAGTTCACGGTTTCTCCATTCCTGAAAACACACTTTTCAACTTCAGGAAGCTGTGTTTCGCTTATTTATGAAGCTAGTGGTGTGAAATGTGGTAGCATGATAGAGATTGAGAATATCTACCGACTCACAAGAGGAATTTGGCATGGAGCCAAATTCCTGAAAATGACGTCATACTTTGTAAATGACGTCATATCTCCCTTATTCATCATCGGATCGAATCGGGGATGGTTGCATTCGATTCAGCTAGTGGTGTGAAATGTGGTAGCATGATAGAGATTGAGAATATCTACCGACTCACAAGAGGAATTTGGCATGGAGCCAAATTCCTGAAAATGACGTCATACTTTGTAAATGACGTCATATCTCCCTTATTCATCATCGGATCGAATCGGGGATGGTTGCATTCGATTCAGCGTGAAAAAGTAAAATGGGACGAAGAAGCAACAGAATTTCGATATCTCTTACCGTTTTCGAGATATTTGCGGTCAAAGTTCACGGTTTCACCATTCCTGAAAACACACTTTTCAAATTCAGGAAGCTGTGTTTCGCTTATTGAGGAAGTTAGAGGTGTGAAATTTGGTAGCATGGTAGAAAATGAGAATATCTACCGACTGACAAGAGGAATTTGGCATGGAGCCAAATTCCTGAAAATGACGTCATACTTTGTAACTGACGTCATATCTCCCTTATTTATCATCGGATGGAATAGAGGATGGTTGGAATCGATTCTGCGTGAAAATTTAACATCAACGTTGTACCAACAGAATTTCGATATCTCTTACCGTTTTCGAGATATTTGCCGTCGAAATTGCCGTCAAAGTTCACGGTTTCTCCATTCCTGAAAACACACTTTTCAACTTCAGGAAGTTGTGTTTCGCTTATTTATAAAGCTAGTGGTGTGAAATGTGGTAGCATGATAGAGATTGAGAATATCTACCGACTCACAAGAGGAATTTGGCATGGAGCCAAATTCCTGAAAATGACGTCATACTTTGTAAATGACGTCATATCTCCCTTATTCATCATCGGATCGAATCGGGGATGGTTGCATTCGATTCAGCGTGAAAAAGTAAAATGGGACGAAGAAGCAACAGAATTTCGATATCTCTTACCGTTTTCGAGATATTTGCGGTCAAAGTTCACGGTTTCATCATTCCTGAAAACACACTTTTCAAATTCAGGAAGCTGTGTTTCGCTTATTGAGGAAGTTAGAGGTGTGAAATTTAGTAGCATGATAGAAATTGAGAATATCTACCGACTGACAAGAGGAATTTGGCATGGAGCCAAATTCCTGAAAATGACGTCATACTTTGTAAATGACGTCATATCTCCCTTATTCATCATCGGATCGAATCGGGGATCGTTGCATTCGATTCAGCGTGAAAAAGTAAAATGGGAAGAAGAAGCAACAGAATTTCGATATCTCTTACCGTTTTCGAGATATTTGCGGTCAAAGTTCACGGTTTCACCATTCCTGAAAACACACTTTTCAAATTCAGGAAGCTGTGTTTCGCTTATTGAGGAAGTTAGGGGTGTGAAATTTGGTAGCATGATAGAGATTGAGAATATCTACTGACTGACATGAGGAATTTGGCATGCAGCCAAATTCCTGAAAATGACGTCATACTTTGTAAATGACGTCATATCTCCCTTATTTATCATCGGATGGAATCGGGGATGGTTGGAATCGATTCTGCGTGAAAATTTAGTATCCTGCCTAGTACAAACAGAATTTCGTTATCTCTTACCGTTTTCGAGATATTTGCCGTCAAAGTTCACGGTTTCACCATTCCTGAAAACACACTTTTCAAATTCAGGAAGCTGTGTTTCGCTTATTGAGGAAGTTAGGGGTGTGAAATTTGGTAGCATGATAGAGATTGAGAATATCTACTGACTGACATGAGGAATTTGGCATGGATCCAAATTCCTGAAAATGACGTCATACTTTGTAAATGACGTCATATCTCCCTTATTCATCATCGGATCGAATCGGGGATCGTTGCATTCGATTCAGCGTGAAAAAGTAAAATGGGATGAAGAAGCAACAGAATTTCGATATCTCTTACCGTTTTCGAGATATTTGCGGTCAAAGTTCACGGTTTCACCATTCCTGAAAACACACTTTTCAAATTCAGGAAGCTGTGTTTCGCTTATTGAGGAAGTTAGGGGTGTGAAATTTGGTAGCATGATAGAGATTGAGAATATCTACTGACTGACATGAGGAATTTGGCATGGAGCCAAATTCCTGAAAATGACGTCATACTTTGTAAATGACGTCATATCTCCCTTATTTATCATCGGATGGAATCGGGGATGGTTGGAATCGATTCTGCGTGAAAATTTACTATCCTGGTTAGTACAAACAGAATTTCGTTATCTCTTACCGTTTTCGAGATATTTGCCGTCAAAGTTCACGGTTTCACCATTCCTGAAAACACACTTTTCAACTTCAGGAAGCTGTGTTTCGCTTATTTATAAAGCTAGTGGTGTGAAATGTGGTAGGATGATAGAGATTGAGAATATCTACCGACTCACAAGAGGACTATGGCATGGAGCCAAATTCCTGAAAATGACGTCATACTTTGTAAATGACGTCATATCTCCCTTATTTTTCATCGGATCGAGGCGGGGACGGTTGGAATCGATTCTGCGTGAAAAAGTAAAAAAGGAATGAGAAGCAACATAATTTCGATATCTCTTACCGTTTTCGAGATATTTGCGGTCAAACTTCACGGTTTCACCATTCCTGAAAACACACTTTTCAAATTCAGGAAGCTGTGTTTCGCTTATTTATAAAGCTAGTGTTGTGAAATGTGGTAGCATGATAGAGATTGAGAATATCTAGCGACTCACAAGAGAAATTTGGCATGGATCCAAATTCCTCAAAATGACGTCATACTTTGTAAATGACGTCATATCTCCCTTATTCATCATCGGATCGAATCGGGGATGGTTGCATTCGATTCAACGTGAAAAAGTAAAATGGGATGCAGAAGCAACAGAATTTCGATATCTCTTACCGTTTTCGAGATATTTGCGGTCAAATTTCACGGTTTCATCATTCCTGAAAACACACTTTTCAAATTCAGGAAGCTGTGTTTCGCTTATTGAGGAAGTTAGAGGTGTGAAATTTGGTAGCATGATAGAGATTGAGAATATCTACTGACTGACATGAGGAATTTGGCATGGATCCAAATTCCTGAAAATGACGTCATACTTTGTAAATGACGTCATATCTCCCTTATTCATCATCGGATCGAATCGGGGATCGTTGCATTCGATTCAGCGTGAAAAAGTAAAATGGGATGAAGAAGCAACAGAATTTCGATATCTCTTACCGTTTTCGAGATATTTGCGGTCAAAGTTCACGGTTTCACCATTCCTGAAAACACACTTTTCAAATTCAGGAAGCTGTGTTTCGCTTATTGAGGAAGTTAGGGGTGTGAAATTTGGTAGCATGATAGAGATTGAGAATATCTACTGACTGACATGAGGAATTTGGCATGGAGCCAAATTCCTGAAAATGACGTCATACTTTGTAAATGACGTCATATCTCCCTTATTTATCATCGGATGGAATCGGGGGATGGTTGGAATCGATTCTGCGTGAAAATTTACTATCCTGGTTAGTACAAACAGAATTTCGTTATCTCTTACCGTTTTCGAGATATTTGCCGTCAAAGTTCACGGTTTCACCATTCCTGAAAACACACTTTTCAACTTCAGGAAGCTGTGTTTCGCTTATTTATAAAGCTAGTGGTGTGAAATGTGGTAGGATGATAGAGATTGAGAATATCTACCGACTCACAAGAGGACTATGGCATGGAGCCAAATTCCTGAAAATGACGTCATACTTTGTAAATGACGTCATATCTCCCTTATTTTTCATCGGATCGAGGCGGGGACGGTTGGAATCGATTCTGCGTGAAAAAGTAAAAAAGGAATGAGAAGCAACATAATTTCGATATCTCTTACCGTTTTCGAGATATTTGCGGTCAAACTTCACGGTTTCACCATTCCTGAAAACACACTTTTCAAATTCAGGAAGCTGTGTTTCGCTTATTTATAAAGCTAGTGTTGTGAAATGTGGTAGCATGATAGAGATTGAGAATATCTAGCGACTCACAAGAGAAATTTGGCATGGATCCAAATTCCTCAAAATGACGTCATACTTTGTAAATGACGTCATATCTCCCTTATTCATCATCGGATCGAATCGGGGATGGTTGCATTCGATTCAACGTGAAAAAGTAAAATGGGATGCAGAAGCAACAGAATTTCGATATCTCTTACCGTTTTCGAGATATTTGCGGTCAAATTTCACGGTTTCATCATTCCTGAAAACACACTTTTCAAATTCAGGAAGCTGTGTTTCGCTTATTGAGGAAGTTAGAGGTGTGAAATTTGGTAGCATGATAGAAATTGAAAATATCTACCGACTGACAAGAGGAATTTGGCATGGAGCCAAATTCCTGAAAATGACGTCATACTTTGTAAATGACGGCATACTTTGTAAATGACGTCATATCTCCCTTATTCATCATCGGATCGAATCGGGGATCGTTGCATTCGATTCAGCGTGAAAAAGTAAAATCGGAGGAAGAAGCAACAGAATTTCGATATCTCTTACCGTTTTCGAGATATTTGCGGTCAAAGTTCACGGTTTCACCATTCCTGAAAACACACTTTTCAACTTCAGGAACCTGTGTTTCGCTTATGTATAAAGCTAGTGGTGTGAAATGTGGGTAGCATGATAGAGATTGAGAATATCTACCGACTCACAAGAGGAATTTGGCATGGATCCAAATTCCTGAAAATGACGTCATACTTTGTAAATGACGTCATATCTCCCTTATTTATCATCGGATGGAATCGGGGATGGTTGGAATCGATTCTGCGTGAAAATTTACTATCCTGGTTAGTACAAACAGAATTTCGTTATCTCTTACCGTTTTCGAGATATTTGCCGTCAAAGTTCACGGTTTCACCATTCCTGAAAACACACTTTTCAAATTCAGGAAGCTGTGTTTCGCTTATTGAGGAAGTTAGAGGTGTGAAATTTGGTAGCATGATAGAAATTGAGAATATCTACCGACTGACAAGAGGAATTTGGCATGGATCCAAATTCCTGAAAATGACGTCATACTTTGTAAATGACGTCATATCTCCCTTATTCATCATCGGATCGAATCGGGGATGGTTGCATTCGATTCAGCGTGAAAAAGTAAGATGGGATGCAGAAGCAACAGAATTTCGATATCTCTTACCGTTTTCGAGATATTTGCGGTCAAAGTTCACGGTTTCACCATTCCTGAAAACACACTTTTCAAATTCAGGAAGCTGTGTTTCGCTTATTGAGGAAGTTAGAGGTGTGAAATTTGGTAGCATGATAGAAATTGAGAATATCTACCGACTGACAAGAGGAATTTGGCATGGAGCCATATTCCTGAAAATGACGTCATACTTTGTAAATGACGTCATATCTCCCTTATTTATCATCGGATGGAATCGGGGATGGTTGGAATCGATTCTGCGTGAAAATTTATTATCCTGGTTAGTACAAACAGAATGTCGTTATCTCTTACCGTTTTCGAGATATTTGCCGTCAAAGTTCACGGTTTCACCATTCCTGAAAACACACTTTTCAAATTCAGGAAGCTGTGTTTCGCTTATTGAGGAAGTTAGAGGTGTGAAATCTGGTAGCATGATAGAAATTGAGAATATCTACTGACTGACGTGAGGAATTTGGCATGGAGCCAAATTCCTGAAAATGACGTCATACTTTGTAAATGACGTCATATCTCCCTTATTCATCATCGGATCGAATCGGGGATGGTTGCATTCGATTCAGTGTGAAAAAGTAAAATGGACATCAGAAGCAACAGAATTTCGATATCTCTTACCGTTTTTGAGATATTTGCGGTCAAAGTTCACGGTTTCACCATTCCTGAAAACACACTTTTCAACTTCAGGAAGCTGTGTTTCGCTTATTTATAAAGCTAGTGGTGTGAAATGTGGTAGCATGATAGAGATTGAGAATATCTACCGACTGACAAGAGGAATTTGGCATGGAGCCAAATTCCTGAAAATGACGTCATACTTTGTAAATGACGTCATATCTCCCTTATTCATCATCGGATCGAATCGGGGATGGTTGCATTCGATTCAGCGTGAAAAAGTAAAATGGAAATGAGAAGCAACAGAATTTCGATATCTCTTACCGTTTTTGAGATATTTGCGGTCAAAGTTCACGGTTTCACCATTCCTGAAAACACACTTTTCAAATTCAGGAAGCTTTGTTTCGCTTATTTATAAAGCTAGTGGTGTGAAATGTGGTAGCATGATAGAGATTGAGAATATCTACCGACTCACAAGAGGAATTTGGCATGGAGCCAAATTCCTGAAAATGACGTCATACTTTGTAAATGACGTCATATCTCCCTTATTTTTCATCGGATCGAGGCGGGGACGGTTGGAATCGATCCTGCGTAAAAAAGTAAAATGGAATTGAGAAGCAACAGAATTTCGATATCTCTTACCGTTTTTGAGATATTTGCCGTCAAAGTTCACTGTTTCACCATTCCTGAAAACACACTTTTCAAATTCAGGAAGCTGTGTTTCGCTTATTGAGGAAGTTAGAGGTGTGAAATTTGGTAGCATGATAGAGATTGAGAATATCTAATGACTCACAAGAGGAATTTGGCATGGAGCCAAATTCCTGAAAATGACGTCATACTTTGTAAATGACGTCATATCTCCCTTATTCATCATCGGATCGAATCGGGGATGGTTGCATTCGATTCAGCGTGAAAAAGGAAAATGGAAATGAGAAGCAACAGAATTTCGATATCTCTTACCGTTTTTGAGATATTTGCGGTCAAAGTTCACGGTTTCACCATTCCTGAAAACACACTTTTCAAATTCAGGAAGCTGTGTTTCGCTTATTTATAAAGGTAGTGGTGTGAAATTTGGTAGCATGATAGAGATTGAGAATATCTACCGACTGACAAGAGGAATTTGGAATGGAGCCAAATTCCTGAAAATGACGTCATACTTTGTAAATGACGTCATATCTCCCTTATTTATCATCGGATGGAATCGGGGATGGTTGGAATCGATTCTGCGTGAAAATTTACTATCCTGGTTAGTACAAACAGAATTTCGTTATCTCTTACCGTTTTCGAATAAGAATCGATCCTGCGTGAAAAGGTAAAATGGGAGTGAGAAGCAACAGAATTTCGATATCTCTTACCGTTTTTGAGATATTTGCGGTCAAAGTTCACGGTTTCACCATTCCTGAAAACACACTTTTCAAATTCAGGAAGCTGTGTTTCGCTTATTTATAAAGCTAGTGGTGTGTGAAATTTGGTAGCATGATAGAAATTGAGAATACCTACCGACTGACAAGAGGAATTTGGCATGGATCCAAATTCCTGAAAATGACGTCATACTTTGTAAATGACGTCATATCTCCCTTATTTTTCATCGGATCGAGGCGGGGACGGTTGGAATCGATTCTGCGTGAAAAAGTAAAATAGGATACAGAAGCAACAGAATTTCGATATCTCTTACCGTTTTCGAGATATTTGCGGTCAAAGTTCACGGTTTCACCATTCCTGAAAACACACTTCTCAAATTCAGGAAGCTGTGTTTCGCTTATTTATAAAGCTAGTGGTGTGAAATCTGGTAGCATGATAGAGATTGAGAATATCTACCGACTCACAAGAGGAATTTGGCATGGAGCCAAATTCCTGAAAATGACGTCATACTTTGTAAATGACGTCATATCTCCCTTATTTTTCATCGGATCGAGGCGGGGACGGTTGGAAGCGATTCTGCGTAAAAAAGTAAAATGGGAGGTAGAAGCAACAGAATTTCGATATCTCTTACCGTTTTTGAGATATTTGCGGTCAAAGTTCACGGTTTCACCATTCCTGAAAACACACTTTTCAAATTCAGGAAGCTGTGTTTCGCTTATTGAGGAAGTTAGAGGTGTGAAATTTGGTAGCATGATAGAAATTGAGAATATCTACCGACTGACAAGAGGAATTTGGCATGGATCCAAATTCCTGAAAATGACGTCATACTTTGTAAATGACGTCATATCTCCCTTATTTATCATCGGATGGAATCGGGGATGGTTGGAATCGATTCTGCGTGAAAATTTACTATCCTGGTTAGTACAAACAGAATTTCGTTATCTCTTACCGTTTTCGAATAAGAATCGATCCTGCGTGAAAAGGTAAAATGGGAGTGAGAAGCAACAGAATTTCGATATCTCTTACCGTTTTTGAGATATTTGCGGTCAAAGTTCACGGTTTCACCATTCCTGAAAACACACTTTTCAAATTCAGGAAGCTGTGTTTCGCTTATTTATAAAGCTAGTGGTGTGAAATTTGGTAGCATGATAGAAATTGAGAATACCTACCGACTGACAAGAGGAATTTGGCATGGATCCAAATTCCTGAATATGACGTCATACTTTGTAAATGACGTCATATCTCCCTTATTTTTCATCGGATCGAGGCGGGGACGGTTGGAATCGATTCTGCGTGAAAAAGTAAAATAGGATACAGAAGCAACAGAATTTCGATATCTCTTACCGTTTTCGAGATATTTGCGGTCAAAGTTCACGGTTTCACCATTCCTGAAAACACACTTCTCAAATTCAGGAAGCTGTGTTTCGCTTATTTATAAAGCTAGTGGTGTGAAATCTGGTAGCATGATAGAGATTGAGAATATCTACCGACTCACAAGAGGAATTTGGCATGGAGCCAAATTCCTGAAAATGACGTCATACTTTGTAAATGACGTCATATCTCCCTTATTTTTCATCGGATCGAGGCGGGGACGGTTGGAAGCGATTCTGCGTAAAAAAGTAAAATGGGAGGTAGAAGCAACAGAATTTCGATATCTCTTACCGTTTTTGAGATATTTGCGGTCAAAGTTCACGGTTTCACCATTCCTGAAAACACACTTTTCAAATTCAGGAAGCTGTGTTTCGCTTATTGAGGAAGTTAGAGGTGTGAAATTTGGTAGCATGATAGAAATTGAGAATATCTACCGACTGACAAGAGGAATTTGGCATGGATCCAAATTCCTGAAAATGACGTCATACTTTGTAAATGACGTCATATCTCCCTTATTCATCATCGGATCGAATCGGGGATGGTTGCATTCGATTCAGCGTGAAAAAGTAAAATGGGACAGAGAAGCAACAGAATTTCGATATCTCTTACCGTTTTTGAGATATTTGCGGTCAAAGTTCACGGTTTCACCATTCCTGAAAACACACTTTTCAAATTCAGGAAGCTGTGTTTCGCTTATTGAGGAAGTTAGAGGTGTGAAATCTGGTAGCATGATAGAGATTGAGAATATCTATCGACTCACAAGAGGAATTTGGCATGGAGCCAAATTCCTGAAAATGACGTCATACTTTGTAAATGACGTCATATCTCCCTTATTCATCATCGGATCGAATCGGGGATGGTTGCATTCGATTCAGCGTGAAAAAGGAAAATGGAAGTGAGAAGCAACAGAATTTCGATATCTCTTACCGTTTTTGAGATATTTGCGGTCAAAGTTCACGGTTTCACCATTCCTGAAAACACACTTTTCAAATTCAGGAAGCTGTGTTTCGCTTATTGAGGAAGTTAGGGAGATATTTGGTAGCATGATAGAACTTGAGAATATCTACCGACTGACAAGAGGAATTTGGCATGGAGCCAAATTCCTGACAATGACGTCATACTTTGTAAATGACGTCATATCTCCCTTATTTATCATCGGATGGAATCGGGGATGGTTGGAATCGATTCTGCGTGAAAATTTACTATCCTGGTTAGTACAAACAGAATTTCGTTATCTCTTACCGTTTTCGAATAAGAATCGATCCTGCGTGAAAAGGTAAAATGGGAGTGAGAAGCAACAGAATTTCGATATCTCTTACCGTTTTTCAGATATTTGCGGTCAAAGTTCACGGTTTCACCATTCCTGAAAACACACTTTTCAAATTCAGGAAGGTGTGTTTCGCTTCTTTATAAAGCTAGTGGTGTGAAATTTGGTAGCATGATAGAAATTGAGAATAGCTACCGACTGACAAGAGGAATTTGGCATGGATCCAAATTCCTGAAAATGACGTCATACTTTGTAAATGACGTCATATCTCCCTTATTTTTCATCGGATCGAGGCGGGGATGGTTGGAATCGATTCTGCGTGAGAAAGTAAAATAGGATGCAGAAGCAACAGAATTTCGATATCTCTTACCGTATTCGAGATATTTGCGGTCAAAGTTCACGGTTTCACCATTCCTGAAAACACACTTCTCAAATTCAGGAAGCTGTGTTTCGCTTATTTATAAAGCTAGTGGTGTGAAATCTGGTAGCATGATAGAGATTGAGAATATCTACCGACTCACAAGAGGAATTTGGCATGGAGCCAAATTCCTGAAAATGACGTCATACTTTGTAAATGACGTCATATCTCCCTTATTTTTCATCGGATCGAGGCGGGGACGGTTGGAAGCGATTCTGCGTAAAAAAGTAAAATGGGAGGTAGAAGCAACAGAATTTCGATATCTCTTACCGTTTTTGAGATATTTGCGGTCAAAGTTCACGGTTTCACCATTCCTGAAAACACACTTTTCAAATTCAGGAAGCTGTGTTTCGCTTATTGAGGAAGTTAGAGGTGTGAAATTTGGTAGCATGATAGAAATTGAGAATATCTACCGACTGACAAGAGGAATTTGGCATGGATCCAAATTCCTGAAAATGACGTCATACTTTGTAAATGACGTCATATCTCCCTTATTCATCATCGGATCGAATCGGGGATGGTTGCATTCGATTCAGCGTGAAAAAGTAAAATGGGACAGAGAAGCAACAGAATTTCGATATCTCTTACCGTTTTTGAGATATTTGCGGTCAAAGTTCACGGTTTCACCATTCCTGAAAAACACACTTTTCAAATTCAGGAAGCTGTGTTTCGCTTATTGAGGAAGTTAGAGGTGTGAAATCTGGTAGCATGATAGAGATTGAGAATATCTATCGACTCACAAGAGGAATTTGGCATGGAGCCAAATTCCTGAAAATGACGTCATACTTTGTAAATGACGTCATATCTCCCTTATTCATCATCGGATCGAATCGGGGATGGTTGCATTCGATTCAGCGTGAAAAAGGAAAATGGAAGTGAGAAGCAACAGAATTTCGATATCTCTTACCGTTTTTGAGATATTTGCGGTCAAAGTTCACGGTTTCACCATTCCTGAAAACACACTTTTCAAATTCAGGAAGCTGTGTTTCGCTTATTGAGGAAGTTAGGGGTGTGAAATTTGGTAGCATGATAGAGATTGAGAATATCTACTGACAGACATGAGGAATTTGGCATGGAGCCAAATTCCTGAAAATGACGTCATACTTTGTAAATGACGTCATATCTCCCTTATTTATCATCGGATGGAATCGGGGATGGTTGGAATCGATTCTGCGTGAAAATTTACTATCCTGGCTAGTACAAACAGAATTTCGTTATCTCTTACCGTTTTCGAGATATTTGCCGTCAAAGTTCACGGTTTCACCATTCCTGAAAACACACTTTTCAACTTCAGGAAGCTGTGTTTCGCTTATTGAGGAAGTTAGAGGTGTGAAATTTGGTAGCATGGTAGAAAATGAGAAGATCTACCGACTGACAAGAGGAATTTGGCATGGATCCAAATTCCTGAAAATGACGTCATACTTTGTAAATGACGTCATATCTCCCTTATTTATCATCGGATGGAATCGAGGATGGTTGGAATCGATTCTGCGTGAAAATTTAACATCAACGTTGTACCAACAGAATTTCGATATCTCTTACCGTTTTCGAGATATTTGCCGTCGAAATTGCCGTCAAATTTCACGGTTTCTCCATTCCTGAAAACACACTTTTCAACTTCAGGAAGCTGTGTTTCGCTTATTTATGAAGCTAGTGGTGTGAAATGTGGTAGCATGATAGAGATTGAGAATATCTACCGACTCACAAGAGGAATTTGGCATGGAGCCAAATTCCTGAAAATGACGTCATACTTTGTAAATGACGTCATATCTCCCTTATTCATCATCGGATCGAATCGGGGATGGTTGCATTCGATTCAGCGTGAAAAAGTAAAATGGGACGAGGAAGCAACAGAATTTCGATATCTCTTACCGTTTTCGAGATATTTGCGGTCAAAGTTCACGGTTTCACCATTCCTGAAAACACACTTTTCAAATTCAGGAAGCTGTGTTTCGCTTATTGAGGAAGTTAGAGGTGTGAAATTTGGTAGCATGATAGAAAATGAGAATATCTACCGACTGACAAGAGGAATTTGGCATGGAGCCAAATTCCTGAAAATGACGTCATACTTTGTAAATGACGTCATATCTCCCTTATTTATCATCGGATGGAATAGAGGATGGTTGGAATCGATTCTGCGTGAAAATTTAACATCAACGTTGTACCAACAGAATTTCGATATCTCTTACCGTTTTCGAGATATTTGCCGTCGAAATTGCCGTCAAAGTTCACGGTTTCTCCATTCCTGAAAACACACTTTTCAACTTCAGGAAGCTATGTTTCGCTTATTTATAAAGCTAGTGGTGTGAAATGTGGTAGCATGATAGAGATTGAGAATATCTACCGACTCACAAGAGGAATTTGGCATGGAGCCAAATTCCTGAAAATGACGTCATACTTTGTAAATGACGTCATATCTCCCTTATTCATCATCGGATCGAATCGGGGATGGTTGCATTCGATTCAGCGTGAAAAAGTAAAATGGGACGAAGAAGCAACAGAATTTCGATATCTCTTACCGTTTTCGAGATATTTGCGGTCAAAGTTCACGGTTTCATCATTCCTGAAAACACACTTTTCAAATTCAGGAAGCTGTGTTTCGCTTATTGAGGAAGTTAGAGGTGTGAAATTTGGTAGCATGATAGAAATTGAGAATATCTACCGACTGACAAGAGGAATTTGGCATGGAGCCAAATTCCTGAAAATGACGTCATACTTTGTAAATGACGTCATATCTCCCTTATTCATCATCGGATCGAATCGGGGATCGTTGCATTCGATTCAGCGTGAAAAAGTAAAATGGGATTGAGAAGCAACAGAATTTCGATATCTCTTACCGTTTTCGAGATATTTGCGGTCAAAGTTCACGGTTTCACCATTCCTGAAAACACACTTTTCAAATTCAGGAAGCTGTGTTTCGCTTATTGAGGAAGTTAGGGGTGTGAAATTTGGTAGCATGATAGAGATTGAGAATATCTACTGACTGACATGAGGAATTTGGCATGCAGCCAAATTCCTGAAAATGACGTCATACTTTGTAAATGACGTCATATCTCCCTTATTTATCATCGGATGGAATCGGGGATGGTTGGAATCGATTCTGCGTGAAAATTTACTATCCTGGTTAGTACAAACAGAATTTCGTTATCTCTTACCGTTTTCGAGATATTTGCCGTCAAAGTTCACGGTTTCACCATTCCTGAAAACACACTTTTCAACTTCAGGAAGCTGTGTTTCGCTTATTGAGGAAGTTAGACGTGTGAAATTTGGTAGCATGGTAGAAAATGAGAATATCTACCGACTGACAAGAGGAATTTGGCATGGAGCCAAATTCCTGAAAATGACGTCATACTTTGTAAATGACGTCATATCTCCCTTATTTATCATCGGATGGAATCGAGGGTGGTTGGAATCGATTCTGCGTGAAAATTTAACATCAACGTTGTACCAACAGAATTTCGATATCTCTTACCGTTTTCGAGATATTTGCCGTCGAAATTGCCGTCAAATTTCACGGTTTCTCCATTCCTGAAAACACACTTTTCAACTTCAGGAAGCTGTGTTTCGCTTATTTATGAAGCTAGTGGTGTGAAATGTGGTAGCATGATAGAGATTGAGAATATCTACCGACTCACAAGAGGAATTTGGCATGGAGCCAAATTCCTGAAAATGACGTCATACTTTGTAAATGACGTCATATCTCCCTTATTCATCATCGGATCGAATCGGGGATGGTTGCATTCGATTCAGCGTGAAAAAGTAAAATGGGACGGAGAAGCAACAGAATTTCGATATCTCTTACCGTTTTCGAGATATTTGCGGTCAAAGTTCACGGTTTCACCATTCCTGAAAACACACTTTTCAAATTCAGGAAGCTGTGTTTCGCTTATTGAGGAAGTTAGGGGTGTGAAAATTTGGTAGCATGATAGAGATTGAGAATATCTACTGACTGACATGAGGAATTTGGCATGCAGCCAAATTCCTGAAAATGACGTCATACTTTGTAAATGACGTCATATCTCCCTTATTTATCATCGGATGGAATCGGGGATGGTTGGAATCGATTCTGCGTGAAAATTTAGTATCCTGCTTAGTACAAACAGAATTTCGTTATCTCTTACCGTTTTCGAGATATTTGCCGTCAAAGTTCACGGTTTCACCATTCCTGAAAACACACTTTTCAAATTCAGGAAGCTGTGTTTCGCTTATTGAGGAAGTTAGGGGTGTGAAATTTGGTAGCATGATAGAGATTGAGAATATCTACTGACTGACATGAGGAATTTGGCATGGATCCAAATTCCTGAAAATGACGTCATACTTTGTAAATGACGTCATATCTCCCTTATTCATCATCGGATCGAATCGGGGATCGTTGCATTCGATTCAGCGTGAAAAAGTAAAATGGGAAGAAGAAGCAACAGAATTTCGATATCTCTTACCGTTTTCGAGATATTTGCGGTCAAAATTCACGGTTTCACCATTCCTGAAAACACACTTTTCAACTTCAGGAAGCTGTGTTTCGCTTATTGAGGAAGTTAGAGGTGTGAAATTTGATAGCATGGTAGAAAATGAGAATATCTACCGACTGACAAGAGGAATTTGGCATGGAGCCAAATTCCTGAAAATGACGTCATACTTTGTAAATGACGTCATATCTCCCTTATTTATCATCGGATGGAATCGAGGATGGTTGGAATCGATTCTGCGTGAAAATTTAACATCAACGTTGTACCAACAGAATTTCGATATGTCTTACCGTTTTCGAGATATTTGCCGTCGAAATTGCCGTCAATTTTCACGGTTTCACCATTCCTGAAAACACACTTTTCAACTTCAGGAAGCTGTGTTTCGCTTATTAAGGAAGTTAGAGGTGTGAAATTTGGTACCATGATAGAAATTGAGAATACCTACCGACTGACAAGAGGAATTTGGCATGGATCCAAATTCCTGAAAATGACGTCATACTTTGTAAATGACGTCATATCTCCCTTATTTATCATCGGATCGAATCGGGGATGGTTGCATTCGATTCAGCGTGAAAAAGTAAGATGGGATTCAGAAGCAACAGAATTTCGATATCTCTTACCGTTTTCGAGATATTTGCGGTCAAAGTTCACGGTTTCACCATTCCTGAAAACACACTTTTCAAATTCAGGAAGCTGTGTTTCGCTTCTTGAGGAAGTTAGAGGTGTGAAATTTGGTAGCATGATAGAAATTGATAATATCTACCGACTGACAAGAGGAATTTGGCATGGAGCCAAATTCCTGAAAATGACGTCATACTTTGTAAATGACGTCATATCTCCCTTATTTATCATGGGATGGAATCGGGGATGGTTGGAATCGATTCTGCGTGAAAATTTACTATCCTGGTTAGTACAAACAGAATTTCGTTATCTCTTACCGTTTTCGAGATATTTGCCGTCAAAGTTCACGGTTTCAGCATTCCTGAAAACACACTTTTCAAATTCAGGAAGCTGTGTTTCGCTTATTGAGGAAGCTAGAGGTGTGAAATTTGGTAGCATGATAGAAATTGAGAATATCTACCGACTGACAAGAGGAATTTGGCATGGATCCAAATTCCTGAAAATGACGTCATACTTTGTAAATGACGTCATATCTCCCTTATTCATCATCGGATCGAATCGGGGATCGTTGCATTCGATTCAGCGTGAAAAAGTAAAATTGGAAGAAGAAGCAACAGAATTTCGATATCTCTTACCGTTTTCGAGATATTTGCGGTCAAAGTTCACGGTTTCACCATTCCTGAAAACACACTTTTCAAATTCAGGAAGCTGTGTTTCGCTTATTGAGGAAGTTAGGGGTGTGAAATTTGGTAGCATGATAGAGATTGAGAATATCTACTGACTGACATGAGGAATTTGGCATGGAGCCAAATTCCTGAAAATGACGTCATACTTTGTAAATGACGTCATATCTCCCTTATTTATCATCGGATGGAATCGGGGATGGTTGGAATCGATTCTGCGTGAAAATTTACTATCCTGGTTAGTACAAACAGAATTTCGTTATCTCTTACCGTTTTCGAGATATTTGCCGTCAAATTCACGGTTTCACCATTCCTGAAAACACACTTTTCAACTTCAGGAAGCTGTGTTTCGCTTATTAAGGAAGTTAGAGGTGTGAAATTTGGTAGCATGATAGAAATTGAGAATATCTACCGACTGACATGAGGAATTTGGCATGGAGCCAAATTCCTGAAAATGACGTCATACTTTGTAAATGACGTCATATCTCCCTTATTTATCATCGGATGGAATCGAGGATGGTTGGAATCGATTCTGCGTGAAAATTTAACATCAACGTTGTACCAACAGAATTTCGATATCTCTTACCGTTTTCGAGATATTTGCCGTCGAAATTGCCGTCAAATTTCACGGTTTCTCCATTCCTGAAAACACACTTTTCAACTTCAGGAAGCTGTGTTTCGCTTATTTATGAAGCTAGTGGTGTGAAATGTGGTAGCATGATAGAGATTGAGAATATCTACCGACACACAAGAGGAATTTGGCATGGAGCCAAATTCCTGAAAATGACGTCATACTTTGTAAATGACGTCATATCTCCCTTATTCATCATCGGATCGAATCGGGGATGGTTGCATTCGATTCAGCGTGAAAAAGTAAAATGGGACGAAGAAGCAACAGAATTTCGATATCTCTTACCGTTTTCGAGATATTTGCGGTCAAAGTTCACGGTTTCACCATTCCTGAAAACACACTTTTCAAATTCAGGAAGCTGTGTTTCGCTTATTGAGGAAGTTAGAGGTGTGAAATTTGGTAGCATGATAGAAAATGAGAATATCTACCGACTGACAAGAGGAATTTGGCATGGAGCCAAATTCCTGAAAATGACGTCATACTTTGTAAATGACGTCATATCTCCCTTATTTATCATCGGATGGAATAGAGGATGGTTGGAATCGATTCTGCGTGAAAATTTAACATCAACGTTGTACCAACAGAATTTCGATATCTCTTACCGTTTTCGAGATATTTGCCGTCGAAATTGCCGTCAAAGTTCACGGTTTCTCCATTCCTGAAAACACACTTTTCAACTTCAGGAAGCTGTGTTTCGCTTATTTATGAAGCTAGTGGTGTGAAATGTGGTAGCATGATAGAGATTGAGAATATCTACCGACTCACAAGAGGAATTTGGCATGGAGCCAAATTCCTGAAAATGACGTCATACTTTGTAAATGACGTCATATCTCCCTTATTCATCATCGGATCGAATCGGGGATGGTTGCATTCGATTCAGCTAGTGGTGTGAAATGTGGTAGCATGATAGAGATTGAGAATATCTACCGACTCACAAGAGGAATTTGGCATGGAGCCAAATTCCTGAAAATGACGTCATACTTTGTAAATGACGTCATATCTCCCTTATTCATCATCGGATCGAATCGGGGATGGTTGCATTCGATTCAGCGTGAAAAAGTAAAATGGGACGAAGAAGCAACAGAATTTCGATATCTCTTACCGTTTTCGAGATATTTGCGGTCAAAGTTCACGGTTTCACCATTCCTGAAAACACACTTTTCAAATTCAGGAAGCTGTGTTTCGCTTATTGAGGAAGTTAGAGGTGTGAAATTTGGTAGCATGGTAGAAAATGAGAATATCTACCGACTGACAAGAGGAATTTGGCATGGAGCCAAATTCCTGAAAATGACGTCATACTTTGTAACTGACGTCATATCTCCCTTATTTATCATCGGATGGAATAGAGGATGGTTGGAATCGATTCTGCGTGAAAATTTAACATCAACGTTGTACCAACAGAATTTCGATATCTCTTACCGTTTTCGAGATATTTGCCGTCGAAATTGCCGTCAAAGTTCACGGTTTCTCCATTCCTGAAAACACACTTTTCAACTTCAGGAAGTTGTGTTTCGCTTATTTATAAAGCTAGTGGTGTGAAATGTGGTAGCATGATAGAGATTGAGAATATCTACCGTCTCACAAGAGGAATTTGGCATGGAGCCAAATTCCTGAAAATGACGTCATACTTTGTAAATGACGTCATATCTCCCTTATTCATCATCGGATCGAATCGGGGATGGTTGCATTCGATTCAGCGTGAAAAAGTAAAATGGGACGAAGAAGCAACAGAATTTCGATATCTCTTACCGTTTTCGAGATATTTGCGGTCAAAGTTCACGGTTTCATCATTCCTGAAAACACACTTTTCAAATTCAGGAAGCTGTGTTTCGCTTATTGAGGAAGTTAGAGGTGTGAAATTTAGTAGCATGATAGAAATTGAGAATATCTACCGACTGACAAGAGGAATTTGGCATGCAGCCAAATTCCTGAAAATGACGTCATACTTTGTAAATGACGTCATATCACCCTTATTTATCATCGGATGGACTCGGGGATGGTTGGAATCGATTCTGCGTGAAAGTTTAGTAAAATGGGAAGAAGAAGCAACAAAATTTCGTTATCTCTTACCGTTTTCGAGATATTTGCCGTCAAAGTTCACGGTTTCACCATTCCTGAAAACACACTTTTCAAATTCAGGAAGCTGTGTTTCGCTTATTTATAAAGCTAGTGGTGTGAAATTTGGTAGCATGATAGAGATTGAGAATATCTACAGACTGACAAGAGGACTATGGCATGGAGCCAAATTCCTGAAAATGACGTCATACTTTGTAAATGACGTCATATCTCCCTTATTTTTCATCGGATCGAGGCGGGGAAGGTTGGAATCGATTCTGCGTGAAAATTTAGGATCCTGAGTACAAACATAATTTCGATATCTCTTACCGTTTTCGAGATATTTGCGGTCAAACTTCACGGTTTCACCATTCCTGAAAACACACTTTTCAAATTCAGGAAGCTGTGTTTCGCTTATTTATAAAGCTAGTATTGTGAAATGTGGTAGCATGATAGAGATTGAGAATATCTAGCGACTCACAAGAGAAATTTGGCATGGATCCAAATTCCTGAAAATGACGTCATACTTTGTAAATGACGTCATATCTCCCTTATTCATCATCGGATCGAATCGGGGATGGTTGCATTCGATTCAACGTGAAAAAGTAAAATGGGATGCAGAAGCAACAGAATTTCGATATCTCTTACCGTTTTCGAGATATTTGCGGTCAAATTTCACGGTTTCATCATTCCTGAAAACACACTTTTCAAATTCAGGAAGCTGTGTTTCGCTTATTGAGGAAGTTAGAATTGTGAAATTTGGTAGCATGATAGAAATTGAAAATATCTACCGACTGACAAGAGGAATTTGGCATGGAGCCAAATTCCTGAAAATGACGTCATACTTTGTAAATGACGTCATATCTCCCTTATTCATCATCGGATCGAATCGGGGATCGTTGCATTCGATTCAGCGTGAAAAAGTAAAATGGGATGAAGAAGCAACAGAATTTCGATATCTCTTACCGTTTTCGAGATATTTGCGGTCAAAGTTCACGGTTTCACCATTCCTGAAAACACACTTTTCAACTTCAGGAACCTGTGTTTCGCTTATGTATAAAGCTAGTGGTGTGAAATGTGGTAGCATGATAGAGATTGAGAATATCTACCGACTCACAAGAGGAATTTGGCATGGATCCAAATTCCTGAAAATGACGTCATACTTTGTAAATGACGTCATATCTCCCTTATTTATCATCGGATGGAATCGGGGATCGTTGCAATCGATTCAGCGTGAAAAAGTAAAATCGGAGGAAGAACCAACAGAATTTCGTTATCTCTTACCGTTTTCGAGATATTTGCGGTCAAAGTTCACGGTTTCACCATTCCTGAAAACACACTTTTCAAATTCAGGAAGCTGTGTTTCGCTTATTTAGAAAGCTAGTGGTGTGAAATTTGGTAGCATGATAGAGATTGAGAATATCTACCGACTCACAAGAGGAATTTGGCATGGAGCCAAATTCCTGAAAATGACGTCATACTTTGTAAATGACGTCATATCTCCCTTATTTATCATCGGATGGAATCGGGGATGGTTGCATTCGATTCTGCGTGAAAATTTATAATGCTTGTTATTACTAAAAGAATTTAGATCTCTCTTACCGTTTTCGAGATATTTGCCGTCAAAGTTCACGGTTTCACCATTCCTGAAAACACACTTTTCAAATTCAGGAAGCTGTGTTTCGCTTATTGAGGAAGTTAGAGGTGTGAAATTTGGTAGCATGATAGAAATTGAGAATATCTACCGACTGACAAGAGGAATTTGGCATGGAGCCAAATTCCTGAAAATGACGTCATACTTTGTAAATGACGTCATATCTCCCTTATTTATCATCGGATCGAATCGGGGATGGTTGCATTCGATTCAGCGTGAAAATTTATTATCCTGGATAGAACAAACAGAATGTCGTTATCTCTTACCGTTTTCGAGATATTTGCCGTCAAAGTTCACGGTTTCACCATTCCTGAAAACACACTTTTCAAATTCAGGAAGCTGTGTTTCGCTTATTGAGGAAGTTAGAGGTGTGAAATCTGGTAGCATGATAGAGTTTGAGAATATCTACCTACTCTAAAGAGTAATTTGGCATGGAGCCATATTCCTGAAAATGACGTCATACTTTGTAAATGACGTCATATCTCCCTTATTTTTCATCGGATGGAATCGGGGATGGTTGCAATCGATTCTGCGTGAAAATTTATTATCCTGGTTAGTACAAACAGAATGTCGTTATCTCTTACCGTTTTTGAGATATTTGCGGTCAAAGTTCACGGTTTCACCATTCCTGAAAACACACTTTTCAAATTCAGGAAGCTGTGTTTCGCTTATTGAGGAAGTTAGAGGTGTGAAATCTGGTAGCATGATAGAAATTGAGAATATCTACTGACTGACGTGAGGAATTTGGCATGGAGCCAAATTCCTGAAAATGACGTCATACTTTGTAAATGACGTCATATCTCCCTTATTCATCATCGGATCGAATCGGGGATGGTTGCATTCGATTCAGCGTGAAAAAGTAAAATGGACGTGAGAAGCAACAGAATTTCGATATCTCTTACCGTTTTTGAGATATTTGCGGTCAAAGTTCACGGTTTCACCATTCCTGAAAACACACTTTTCAACTTCAGGAAGCTGTGTTTCGCTTATTTATAAAGCTAGTGGTGTGAAATGTGGTAGCATGATAGAGATTGAGAATATCTACCGACTGACAAGAGGAATTTGGCATGGAGCCAAATTCCTGAAAATGACGTCATACTTTGTAAATGACGTCATATCTCCCTTATTCATCATCGGATCGAATCGGGGATGGTTGCATTCGATTCAGCGTGAAAAAGTAAAATGGAAATGAGAAGCAACAGAATTTCGATATCTCTTACCGTTTTTGAGATATTTGCGGTCAAAGTTCACGGTTTCACCATTCCTGAAAACACACTTTTCAACTTCAGGAAGCTGTGTTTCGTTTATTTATAAAGCTAGTGGTGTGAAATGTAGTAGCATGATAGAGATTGAGAATATCTACCGACTCACAAGAGGAATTTGGCATGGAGCCAAATTCCTGAAAATGACGTCATACTTTGTAAATGACGTCATATCTCCCTTATTTTTCATCGGATCGAGGCGGGGACGGTTGGAATCGATTCTGCGTGAAAAAGTAAAATGGGAGTAAGAAGCAACAGAATTTCGATATCTCTTACCGTTTTTGAGATATTTGCGGTCAAATTTCACGGTTTCACCATTCCTGAAAACACACTTTTCAAATTCAGGAAGCTTTGTTTCGCTTATTTATAAAGCTAGTGGTGTGAAATGTGGTAGCATGATAGAGATTGAGAATATCTACCGACTCACAAGAGGAATTTGGCATGGAGCCAAATTCCTGAAAATGACGTCATACTTTGTAAATGACGTCATATCTCCCTTATTTTTCATCGGATCGAGGCGGGGACGGTTGGAATCGATCCTGCGTAAAAAAGTAAAATGGAATTGAGAAGCAACAGAATTTCGATATCTCTTACCGTTTTTGAGATATTTGCCGTCAAAGTTCACTGTTTCACCATTCCTGAAAACACACTTTTCAAATTCAGGAAGCTGTGTTTCGCTTATTGAGGAAGTTAGAGGTGTGAAATTTGGTAGCATGATAGAGATTGAGAATATCTAATGACTCACAAGAGGAATTTGGCATGGAGCCAAATTCCTGAAAATGACGTCATACTTTGTAAATGACGTCATATCTCCCTTATTCATCATCGGATCGAATCGGGGATGGTTGCATTCGATTCAGCGTGAAAAAGGAAAATGGAAATGAGAAGCAACAGAATTTCGATATCTCTTACCGTTTTTGAGATATTTGCGGTCAAAGTTCACGGTTTCACCATTCCTGAAAACACACTTTTCAAATTCAGGAAGCTGTGTTTCGCTTATTTATAAAGGTAGTGGTGTGAAATTTGGTAGCATGATAGAGATTGAGAATATCTACCGACTGACAAGAGGAATTTGGAATGGAGCCAAATTCCTGAAAATGACGTCATACTTTGTAAATGACGTCATATCTCCCTTATTTATCATCGGATGGAATCGGGGATGGTTGGAATCGATTCTGCGTGAAAATTTACTATCCTGGTTAGTACAAACAGAATTTCGTTATCTCTTACCGTTTTCGAATAAGAATCGATCCTGCCTGAAAAGGTAAAATGGGAGTGAGAAGCAACAGAATTTCGATATCTCTTACCGTTTTTGAGATATTTGCGGTCAAAGTTCACGGTTTCACCATTCCTGAAAACACACTTTTCAAATTCAGGAAGCTGTGTTTCGCTTATTTATAAAGCTAGTGGTGTGAAATTTGGTAGCATGATAGAAATTGAGAATACCTACCGACTGACAAGAGGAATTTGGCATGGATCCAAATTCCTGAAAATGACGTCATACTTTGTAAATGACGTCATATCTCCCTTATTTTTCATCGGATCGAGGCGGGGACGGTTGGAATCGATTCTGCGTGAAAAAGTAAAATAGGATACAGAAGCAACAGAATTTCGATATCTCTTACCGTTTTCGAGATATTTGCGGTCAAAGTTCACGGTTTCACCATTCCTGAAAACACACTTCTCAAATTCAGGAAGCTGTGTTTCGCTTATTTATAAAGCTAGTGGTGTGAAATCTGGTAGCATGATAGAGATTGAGAATATCTACCGACTCACAAGAGGAATTTGGCATGGAGCCAAATTCCTGAAAATGACGTCATACTTTGTAAATGACGTCATATCTCCCTTATTTTTCATCGGATCGAGGCGGGGACGGTTGGAAGCGATTCTGCGTAAAAAAGTAAAATGGGAGGTAGAAGCAACAGAATTTCGATATCTCTTACCGTTTTTGAGATATTTGCGGTCAAAGTTCACGGTTTCACCATTCCTGAAAACACACTTTTCAAATTCAGGAAGCTGTGTTTCGCTTATTGAGGAAGTTAGAGGTGTGAAATTTGGTAGCATGATAGAAATTGAGAATATCTACCGACTGACAAGAGGAATTTGGCATGGATCCAAATTCCTGAAAATGACGTCATACTTTGTAAATGACGTCATATCTCCCTTATTTATCATCGGATGGAATCGGGGATGGTTGGAATCGATTCTGCGTGAAAATTTACTATCCTGGTTAGTACAAACAGAATTTCGTTATCTCTTACCGTTTTCGAATAAGAATCGATCCTGCGTGAAAAGGTAAAATGGGAGTGAGAAGCAACAGAATTTCGATATCTCTTACCGTTTTTGAGATATTTGCGGTCAAAGTTCACGGTTTCACCATTCCTGAAAACACACTTTTCAAATTCAGGAAGCTGTGTTTCGCTTATTTATAAAGCTAGTGGTGTGAAATTTGGTAGCATGATAGAAATTGAGAATACCTACCGACTGACAAGAGGAATTTGGCATGGATCCAAATTCCTGAATATGACGTCATACTTTGTAAATGACGTCATATCTCCCTTATTTTCCACGGATCGAGGCGGGGACGGTTGGAATCGATTCTGCGTGAAAAAGTAAAATAGGATACAGAAGCAACAGAATTTCGATATCTCTTACCGTTTTCGAGATATTTGCGGTCAAAGTTCACGGTTTCACCATTCCTGAAAACACACTTTTCAAATTCAGGAAGCTGTGTTTCGCTTATTGAGGAAGTTAGAGGTGTGAAATTTGGTAGCATGATAGAAATTGAGAATATCTACCGACTGACAAGAGGAATTTGGCATGGATCCAAATTCCTGAAAATGACGTCATACTTTGTAAATGACGTCATATCTCCCTTATTCATCATCGGATCGAATCGGGGATGGTTGCATTCGATTCAGCGTGAAAAAGTAAAATGGGACAGAGAAGCAACAGAATTTCGATATCTCTTACCGTTTTTGAGATATTTGCGGTCAAAGTTCACGGTTTCACCATTCCTGAAAACACACTTTTCAAATTCAGGAAGCTGTGTTTCGCTTATTGAGGAAGTTAGAGGTGTGAAATCTGGTAGCATGATAGAGATTGAGAATATCTATCGACTCACAAGAGGAATTTGGCATGGAGCCAAATTCCTGAAAATGACGTCATACTTTGTAAATGACGTCATATCTCCCTTATTTTTCATCGGATCGAGGCGGGGACGGTTGGAAGCGATTCTGCGTAAAAAAGTAAAATGGGAGGTAGAAGCAACAGAATTTCGATATCTCTTACCGTTTTTGAGATATTTGCGGTCAAAGTTCACGGTTTCACCATTCCTGAAAACACACTTTTCAAATTCAGGAAGCTGTGTTTCGCTTATTGAGGAAGTTAGAGGTGTGAAATTTGGTAGCATGATAGAAATTGAGAATATCTACCGACTGACAAGAGGAATTTGGCATGGATCCAAATTCCTGAAAATGACGTCATACTTTGTAAATGACGTCATATCTCCCTTATTCATCATCGGATCGAATCGGGGATGGTTGCATTCGATTCAGCGTGAAAAAGTAAAATGGGACAGAGAAGCAACAGAATTTCGATATCTCTTACCGTTTTTGAGATATTTGCGGTCAAAGTTCACGGTTTCACCATTCCTGAAAAACACACTTTTCAAATTCAGGAAGCTGTGTTTCGCTTATTGAGGAAGTTAGAGGTGTGAAATCTGGTAGCATGATAGAGATTGAGAATATCTATCGACTCACAAGAGGAATTTGGCATGGAGCCAAATTCCTGAAAATGACGTCATACTTTGTAAATGACGTCATATCTCCCTTATTCATCATCGGATCGAATCGGGGATGGTTGCATTCGATTCAGCGTGAAAAAGGAAAATGGAAGTGAGAAGCAACAGAATTTCGATATCTCTTACCGTTTTTGAGATATTTGCGGTCAAAGTTCACGGTTTCACCATTCCTGAAAACACACTTTTCAAATTCAGGAAGCTGTGTTTCGCTTATTGAGGAAGTTAGGGAGATATTTGGTAGCATGATAGAACTTGAGAATATCTACCGACTGACAAGAGGAATTTGGCATGGAGCCAAATTCCTGACAATGACGTCATACTTTGTAAATGACGTCATATCTCCCTTATTTATCATCGGATGGAATCGGGGATGGTTGGAATCGATTCTGCGTGAAAATTTACTATCCTGGTTAGTACAAACAGAATTTCGTTATCTCTTACCGTTTTCGAATAAGAATCGATCCTGCGTGAAAAGGTAAAATGGGAGTGAGAAGCAACAGAATTTCGATATCTCTTACCGTTTTTTCAGATATTTGCGGTCAAAGTTCACGGTTTCACCATTCCTGAAAACACACTTTTCAAATTCAGGAAGGTGTGTTTCGCTTCTTTATAAAGCTAGTGGTGTGAAATTTGGTAGCATGATAGAAATTGAGAATAGCTACCGACTGACAAGAGGAATTTGGCATGGATCCAAATTCCTGAAAATGACGTCATACTTTGTAAATGACGTCATATCTCCCTTATTTTTCATCGGATCGAGGCGGGGATGGTTGGAATCGATTCTGCGTGAGAAAGTAAAATAGGATGCAGAAGCAACAGAATTTCGATATCTCTTACCGTATTCGAGATATTTGCGGTCAAAGTTCACGGTTTCACCATTCCTGAAAACACACTTCTCAAATTCAGGAAGCTGTGTTTCGCTTATTTATAAAGCTAGTGGTGTGAAATCTGGTAGCATGATAGAGATTGAGAATATCTAGCGACTCACAAGAGGAATTTGGCATGGAGCCAAATTCCAGAAAATGACGTCATACTTTGTAAATGACGTCATATCTCCCTTATTTTTCATCGGATCGAGGCGGGGACGGTTGGAAGCGATTCTGCGTAAAAAAGTAAAATGGGAGTGAGAAGCAAGATAATTTCGATATCTCTTACCGTTTTTGAGATATTTGCGGTCAAAGTTCACGGTTTCACCATTCCTGAAAACACACTTTTCAAATTCAGGAAGCTGTGTTTCGCTTATTGAGGAAGTTAGAGGTGTGAAATTTGGTAGCATGATAGAAATTGAGAATATCTACCGACTGACAAGAGGAATTTGGCATGGATCCAAATTCCTGAAAATGACGTCATACTTTGTAAATGACGTCATATCTCCCTTATTCATCATCGGATCGAATCGGGAATGGTTGCATTCGATTCAGCGTGAAAAAGGAAAATGGAAATAAGTAGCAACAGAATTTCGATATCTCTTACCGTTTTTGAGATATTTGCAGTCAAAGTTCAGGGTTTCACCATTCCTGAAAACACACTTTTCAAATTCAGGAAGCTGTGTTTCGCTTATTGAGGAAGTTAGGGAGATATTTGGTAGCATGATAGAGATTGAAAATATCTACTGACTGACATGAGGAATTTGGCATGGAGCCAAATTCCTGAAAATGACGTCATACTTTGTAAATGACGTCATATCTCCCTTATTTATCATCGGATCGAGGCGGGGAAGGTTGGAATCGATTCTGCGTGAAAAAGTAAAATGGGAACAAGAATCAACAGAATTTCGATATCTCTTACCGTTTTCGAGATATTTGCGGTCAAAGTTCACGGTTTCACCATTCCTGAAAACACACTTTTCAAATTCAGGAAGCTGTGTTTCGCTTATTTATAAAGCTAGTGGTGTGAAATTTGGTAGCATGATACAGAATAAAAATATTTACCGACTGACAAGTGGGATTTGGCATGGTGCGAAATTCCTGAACATGACGTAATACTATTTAAATGACGTCATAGCTCCCTTACTTTTCATCCGATCGAATTGGGAATGGTTGGAATCGATTCTTCGTGAAAAATAAAATGTATATATTCACCTAAAGTTTTTTTTTTCCATATCCCTTACCGTTTTTAAGATATTTGCGGTCAGATTTAACTTTTTCACAGTCCTTTCCGCATACCTTGTTATTATTAGGTTTCACAAGTTTCACTTGTGAAACCTTTTATTATTCTACTGTCTTTTCTTATTATTATTATTATTATTATTCTTCATTCGTTTTTTTTTTTATGTGACGGCTCAGAAATCACTCATTATTAAAGATATTACTATTCTGTTTTCAGTGTTCGATTCGAAATTAAATTTTCAAAATTTGAATTTCGTAATTTTCTGAATTACGGCTTATAAGCGCGCAGCGCCACCTACGACGCCAAAATTTTGAATCGCTATATCTTCCTTATTATTTGTCCGATTGGAATGAAATTTTCACAGTTCGATTAAGAAAACGATTTACAAGATTTTATGTCACTGCGTCGATTTCGTACCTCTACACCCGAAATAGCTGACCTTGACATTGACCTTGTCAGTTTCCTAAAATATTTCAAATTGAAAATTCCAGAATGTAGACGCCGAGATTTTATCGTCCTGATCTCAAATGTGAAAGAATTTTTAAGATTGGACCATAAATAAAGTCACAATGAGCGTTTGAAAATTCGCTATGACGTCATCAAATCTAATTAAATATTCATACGTTAATATCTCTCTTACTAAATGAGATATCGATATGAAAATCAGTGTTTAAACTTGTTTCCTCATTCTTAATCTATCTTTAGAAGGATATTGGCATCATGCCAATATTTTTGAAATTATTGGAATTTTTCGAATCAATAGTTTGGCGAGGTGCGGCGCCTTTATTTGTGGTCGGATTTTGATCGGGTTTTTTCCATTCGCTAGAGCGCTCAAATACCTAACAGTAATGTTCTCTCAGATTTTCGCTAGCTCTTACCGTTTTCGAGTTATTGACGTTTGAACACGACAACCCCCCTTTAAAGCGATGTTTGTCACGTGACTTAAGCTCATTAATTATTCATGAAATGGTTTCCCCTATAGCTCGCTTATTGAGGAAGCTAAAGGTGTGAAATTTTGTAGCATGATAGGGAATAAGAATATCTACCAACTGACAAAAGGAATTTGGCAAGGTGCCAAATTCCTGAAAATGACGTCATACTTTTCTAAATGACGTCATAACTCCCTTATTTTTCATCGTATCGAATCGGGGATTGTTGCAATCGATTCTGCGTGAAAAAGTAGTTAAAGGACAAAGGTCTGGTCTCAGATTTTCGATATCTCTTACCGTTTTCGAGATATTTGCGGTCAAAGTTCAGTGTTTGGCCTTTCCTGAAAATACAATTTAAAACTTCAGGTACCTGTGTCTCGCTTATTGATAAAGCTAGAGGTATGAAATTTGGTAGCATAAAAGAGAATGCAAATATCTATACCTCGCACAGCGCCGCTGTTATACAGGACTTCAAACGTGTGTGAATTAATCGCCAGTTACAGTGCTTTACCTGTGGAATACGAGACATTGTCAAGTCTTTGTTTTGTTTATTGGGGAAAGTGGCATTACTAAAGGCCATCGCGAGGAGAATTGTTTATTCCAGCAGAGTGGCGATTCAAGGTCAAACATCTGTACACGCGAAATACCTTGCGTAAGTTAACAAATAAACAACATAAAGCGGGGAGTAAGGACTGGAGATCTAGGTTACACGTGCAGATTGTACTAAGTGTGACTGTCCTACATGTTTCTTGTTTCAAATATATTGTCAAGGCTTCAGTATAATGTATATAATGTAAGGCGCCGTTACTTACAATTTCTGCAAGTAGATTGCGCAATGTGGATACCATCACTAAAGATCAGATTTCTGGATCGTGAAAAAGAATTGTGTATTAGAGTAGGAGATCCCAGCTTCGCTGCTTCGACTTTAACTTGTGAAACCTACTCGTTGCTTTAGCAACGAGCTCGTTTCTAGTTATTATTATTATTATTATTATTATTATTATTATTAGGTTTCACAAGTTTCACTTGTGAAACCTTTTATTATTCTACGGTTCTTTCTTCTTCTTCTTCTTCTTCTTATTATTATTATTATGTTCCGCCGTTTTATGTCGGCAGCCTTTTCTCGCTTACTATTCAAGATAGAGCTATTCTGTTTGCAGCATTCAATTTTCCATATTTTTCTTCAGGAGTGATTTTTTCATTTTTTTGAGTTAGCGCTTTATAAGGGCGCAAGGGCGCCTAAAAGGTCAAATGTTTGGGTATCTATAGCTTCGTTATTTATCGGCCGATTTTCATGAAATTTGCACTAAACGTTGTCTCGTGCTCACGCGCAATAATAAAGACATTTACCTGTTTCATACCTGATAAGACTATTTAGCTAGCCTGAGACGAAAAATGCGTATTTTGCGACCGTGTTTATTTATCGTCCGCTCTTGCTTAAATTTAGAGGGTAAGTTTAGAATGCAAAATAATAGTGGCATACAAAATTTGAGCGAAATCGAACTATTCTAATACCATTTTTAAGTGAAAATTTAAAAATTTAAAAAAATTTGGTGATTAAAGTAATTTCGTTGTCACTCGCTTATTTTACATCGGATTGCCACCAAAATAAATCCTATGCGTGAGAAGGGTTAACTCTTTTAGATTTAATTTTCATACACTTCCTATGATTTTCCGTTTTCCCTAGGTTATCGGGGAAAGCTATCGAGAGCCACCCTCGGAAAGCGAGAAATACGCGCCGCAGTTAGCAAATTTTTCACTTTCAATTTCTAAAAAGCTGCTTTATTTTGAAATTTCATCTTTCGGCTATTAGTTTTCACAGACACATACTTCCGTTTAATGTAAAAATTTTTCGAAATATACGGCTTTTCAAGAAAATTACGTAACAATAAATTTTTTTCAATTTTCGCGTATGTAGCTTTTATTTTTAATGGTAGATCTTTCAAATTTTCACTGTTATGTTCTCTAGGTTCATATCTTTAGAACTTTCATCGGCCGATATTATCTATCTCTTTTAGTTTGGCCTCTATTTCAATTTAAAGTTTTTAAAAAAATTACGTAATGTTCAAAACTGTCTTATTTTTAGTCTTACAGTTCCTAAAACATTACGAAACGATTTTCCGTAACGATTTTACTATGAAACATGTTTCTCAGTATTTGAAAGTAAGCAATTTAAAGCTTTTAAAAAAAATATCTTACTTGCGTAACTTTCAAGTATTTTTTATTCGTCGTATGAACAAATTATAAAAACAAGAGTTTGAGAAAGCATTTTGATTTCGATTTCTTAAACAAAAATCAAATTTTGGGCACTCTACTGATGAACAACGCAATAAACATATCTTCAGAAGCGCGGTCAATTTGGTTTGCTTAATACCTTGCACGGCACCGCTGTTATATAGGACTTCTTCCATGGACAAGGCGCAGTAACTCGCGATTAATTCATTCGCGATTTAATGTGCTTTCTATAAAATACAGTTTGAGAAAGTATTATGCATTCGAATTCTTAAACAAAAAAAAAAAACAAAAACAAAAACAAAAACAAAAACCAACACCCCCCCCCCCCCCAAAAAAAAAAAAAAAAAAAAAAAAAAAAAAAAAAAAAAAATAGAAAAAAAAAACCACAATATTTACATTCTACGAGCTACTGCTGAACAAGGCTATAAAGAAATCTTCTCCGAGCGTCGGCATTACACATTAGAGAAGCGCGGTGAATTTGCCTTGCTTAATACCTCGCACAGCGCCGCTGTTATACAGGACTTCAAACGTGTGTGAATTAATCACGAGTTACAGTGCTTTACCTGTGGAATACGAGACATTGTCAGGTCTTTGTTTTGTATATTGCGGAAAGCGGCATTACTAAAGGCCATCGCGAGGAGAATTGTTTATTCCAGCAGAGTGGCGATTCAAGGTCAAACATCTGTACACGCGAAATACCTTGCGTAAGTTAACAAATAAACAACATAAAGCGTGGGGTAAGGACTGGAGATCTAGGTTACACGTGCAGATTGTACTAAGTGTGACTGTCCTACATGTTTCTTGTTTCAAATACATGGTCAAGAGTAGTCGATATTGTGCGATGTAGGCTTCAGTATAATGTATTTAATGTAAGTCGCCGTTACTTACAATTTCTGCAAGTAGATTGCGCAATGTGGATACCATCACTAAAGATCAGATATCTGGATCGTGAAAAAGAATTGTGTATTAGAGTAGGAGATCCCAGCTTCGCTGCTTCGACTTTAACTTGTGAAACCTACTCGTTGCTTTAGCAACGAGCTCGTTTCTAGTTATTATTATATTTTGGCTTGTATAATGGATTTTCCGTGTTGACTACTGAACGGTATCAAGCTTTTTACTTATTCTTCTTATCCTATCTTTGAAAATGAATCTGAAATAGCACCATATATTCATTTAACTGCATTTTTTGTACAATTTTGGAAAACAGGAGGAATAGTTACAGTGAGTATTGACCTCCATATAGAATTTAAAAAAAACCCGATTATATAAATTTGTTTTCGATCTCAATATCAATTCCTACATTCGTAAGCATGAGTTTTGACCTAATGATTTTGGCCTTGAACTTTTACCCCTTCTTAAAAATATAATTTAAAGTAAGCCCAAATTTTTTTATGCTGAAGCACAGGGATTTTTTTTTTATCTCGCAATCTTTTGATTTGTGTGTGGGTTAGGACCTTGAACTTGGACCAGGAGCATGTTGATGTTTATTATTGTTTTGAACCGTTAATGGTAGGAATTTTATACATCGCATATATTCCTCTAAATCATCATGTGTCATTGCTTTTGACCTAGTATGTAATAGAGGAAAGATATATTAATGTTATTCGCATTCAAATTTAGCATATATGTTGTTATGATTATACAGTAATTGAGTTTTCGCATTTATTTTGTTCGTTTTGTATACTCGGGATTCTGACTTTGTTATCTGCCGTTAAGCATATATTTACGGCTGTAGACTTGATCAGGAAACTGATTTTGCGCAACCGATACCTAACGTAACGGGGAAGGTCATGGGAGGATATGCTATCAGCCATTGTTTTTCCATCAGCTGTACACCACGTGTCATTGAGTTACGCGCAGTTTGAAATTGTATTTACGACCGTCGTTTCAGTTAGCACCAAATACAATCGCACCGTGCAGCTGAGAAAACGTTAGATAGGTCGAACAGACATTCGCATATTTTGTGTTAAACCGTGGACGATTACATTTATCTGCGCATTTCCTTAAGTGTGTGTTTTATTTTGTTAACACGTTCTGTGTTGTAGCCTATAATAGAAATGAGTTCATAATGATATCGACATTAGAAAATGGTTTATATATGTAATCGGTCACTGTTGCAAAGAATCATCCTATATTCATTTATATGCTGAAATTTTCATTTTGAAATTCTTCCTACATATGCAGCCCTGTATTATGTGATGTTTATATGTTGATTTTAGTCATCCCTGAATATGGGTATGTGATTTGTTAATCAGAAGGTTTTGGACACCACATTAATTGTGTCTGTTTCTGCATAGTACACTACAGTTCACATAAACAATCATAATTTTATAAATTTGAGATGATTATTCATAAGATGGATGCCAGGTATGTGTGCATATTGTTATTTTTGCACTATGCGCACTCAAAATTGGATAAATGTATTGAGTAATTGTGATATTTTGAAAATTATCACATATTTAGTTGGTTGGTTGGTTAATTGGTGTCTTACGTCGCTTTCAACAATATTTCAGTTACATCGCGACATGGAAGCAGGAGGTTACCAACCTCTTAAACATAGTGGCACAACCCGGGAATCGAACCAGGATCGTCGGCACCGTAAGCAAAGCGCTTAACAACTACACCAAGCCTACCCCATCACATATGTAGAACTTCAGATGATCTATAATGTGACTATACGGATATGTACTAATGTGATGGCATTTGTAAAATGGTTGATACTTGATGATTGTTTGCATATGTACTAAATTGTTTGGAACTCCAATAAACAGTTTTCCAGTTTTGTACGCCGTGGATTCTAACTTTGTTATCTGCCCTAAAACATCCTGTGTCAAATGGTTTTGTATGTTTTTGAACATATTTATGATTAACCTTGATTCATCTTATTTTATTTGATGTAAATGAATTAGATATAACTAGCCATGCTGAAGGGAATTCCAGGGAGATTTGTTGTCTATCTACAATAACAGTTATGTGTATTTCTTTACAGTTGGTTGTCCAAACATTGACCGATGTGATGATCTGACGGGGCAGCCATTGTTAGTGACAGAACAACATTACCTTCCATGTCCGCCTGACTTTAGTGGATGCCCTCCATACAACCATTCTGGATATTCTATCCTAGAAATTTACAAATGTGAGAAACTGAGAAAATCATTCTGTTGAATGTGTAATACACCAAGAATTTCATAAACTGAATTTCTACATTGTCAATAGCAAGTAGTTGGATAGTCTATTGCAATTTCTAAGAATGCGCTTTCCCACTCAATTTATCGTCCTACAACTGTCGGCGTTGTCTCATAAAGAATGTAGTGTTCTTAACCCCTCCCTCTGTTTTATTTTGCATTAAATTGTAAATTTATCAACAAAGCAAAGCAAACTAAACGTTTTAAAATTCAAAAGATGTTTGAGATTTTGCAGTTCATTAATAAATCATATATCATGTACATAAAAATAACACAGCGGGTAAATATTTCCTCTATTTATGAGGTGAAATTCATATCATATCTTTTCAAAATAGTGTATAAACTATACTTCATAATTATTTACTTCTAGTTAGATTCACATAAATGTGTATAAACAATTGACTACACGTTCTCTTCACTTCATTCCTGTTCGTTTTTCAAATCACACCTGATGTTATAAAAGTAACAGATGAAAACGTTTTAAAATATTGCAAAATGAATCTTTTTAGAATTGGTTGAATTCAGCGTGATACGTGAATATACTATTACGAATTATCTAATGTTTCCTTATAATTAGATTTAGATTTTTTTTCACGTATTGAAGCCATAATTCACCCTTCCACAAAACACAATTTTTTTGTGATGACGTCATCTGAGGTCCGACAAACAGCGCATTTGTTTATGATGTCATAGATAGAACAATTAAAAAAGGACTGAACGTCACGTTCTTTTACGAACCGTGGAATAAATAATATGTAGGATCATGATAAAGCAAGGTTTGATGACAAAACGAAGGCAGTATTATCAAAGGATCTGTTTTTTTTATATACGTCCTACATTTCAGATCCAGCTTGCCAAAGAAGACACATATCTGAAGAAAGGTAAAAGTATGAAGTGTATAGCAATAATGTGATCGTAAAACACCTCTCTCCCTTTAAGTGTTAAAATTAATAATAACAATACTAATCATTATATAAATTCGTAGCGATTACAATAAAAAAAATAACAATATAATGAAATGTGTAAAATAAATAATTAAAAAAACTACCCCCATAAACATATATGTGTGTGTACACTGTTATATCACAATATCTTACTGCAGTTACTATGTTACTGCAGTTTCACCACCACAAACTATTTTGAGTACTCAAATTAGAGACTCCAATCTTGTAAACTTCAGATAGCATTATATTATAACAATTAGGTCATAGGTAAGATTTATGCATGCCCCAGATCGACAGATCGGGGGATATTGATTTGGCGTGTCTCTTGTTAACATTAATACTGGGCATTACTTTTAAACCATATCAGGCAGTATTTTCACATATAACTTTTTACTTCCTTGTGCTATGACCTTTCAGGTGGTACCATAATGTTATACCCTGTAACTTTCACATTTGGCCTATATTTAAAAAAATTTCCGATAATTTTTTTAACCATGAGGTTTCAATATTTCACTTGTGTGTTCCCTTTGGCAAGACCTTTTGTGTGTTCCCTTGGGCAAGACCTTTGCTTTGAAGTTTGAAGTACATGTACATTTAAAACTTTTGAACCATGAGAGCTTGAAATCTAATTTCAGGACCCCCTCTAACACAGAAGAGGTCGTGAACGCGCATGGAATATAGAGTATATATAAACATTTATACTCTGGGTGCGGACACCATTTTCACTCTGTATCCCTCGATCTTATACTGTCCATCCTGTATTATAATGTAATGTATTTGGATGGGTACGATGTGAATTGTGGGAATTTACACCGCTACAATCTACGTGTGTGAAAAACGTGTGAATGCCCCTAATGTCAAGCCTAAATATTAGGCGAGGTAGGGACCCTTCCATAAGGGTTACCCTGTCAATCGAAAGCTTTAAGCACCGAGTTATTCGAAATTGAAAATTTATTTTCATTTCGATTCGTTTCCTTTCTACGTGATTTTCCGTTTCATGTCAGTTTGTTTCGATTTGTTTCGTTTCTTTTTAATTTGTATCGTTTTGGATTCGCTTTACAGGGATCCTATCGCTTATTATTAAAAACTTAATTATCGTTAGTCTTTTTTTATAACCAGTATTTGACTTATGTTCGTCCTATACATCCCATTGCACGAGTATTAACTGCAAAATTTCGATTTATGATTTAATGCCGTGTTTTGCTGTTGTAATAACCAATTCATTGCTGGTAATATTTTCACAGTCTTGGTCCATATCATCATCATCGTGCTAAATCCCTTGACATTTAATGCAAAGAGTGGCTGTTTTAATCTTATCTCGGCTCAATATAAAATTATTTTATCTATACTAGATTATAAATCATACATTCTAATTCATCTGTTTCTTTTCACATTCTGATTGGTCTACACGTTAGCGTTCAGACATTTAATAACCACGATATACCGTCCTCAAATGTATTACTAGATTGTACGTACTCTTTGTCCTCATTGCCTCTGATTCCAACTTTCGAAAATAATGTCGATAACAACTTCGTCCAATGCTCTTAATTTCCATATCAAGGACGATTTGCATGTACTACCATTCAAGAAAAAAGAGGAGTTACTGGCTCAGTTATGTGGCAGAAGTCACCATGGAGCTATACAAGTACACAATTATTACAATGAAGTTAAACCAACAAACTTGACAAAGTACATAACGTACTGCCAATGCACCTTGCAGCATACTTTCTAACATGTTATTTCATCTCGTCGCGCCGTAGTAAAAGTGCCTGTTCACGATGCAATGCCAAGTCACTTACATGTGAATCAATTTTTGACTAACAATTTAATGAACTTTGAGAACATGAAAATTCGTATGTCAATACAGTAAGTATCAATTCGTTTCCCGGAAGAATTTTAAACCTGGCGTTGTCTGTCCATTAGTAATATGGAGTTTGGAGTAAATTTCAAAGAGAAAAAAAACGATGTTTGTGTCACGGTGAATTAGATATCTGTGATACTTAGTAATTCTACGTCATGACAACCTTCACAATCACCACTATCATCATCATCATCATCATCATCATCATCATCATCATCACTACTTTTTAATCACTATTATTATTGGGTTTTTTTTCCTTTTCTTGCCATTATTATTACTTATTTTATTATTATTATTACTTTTATTATTGTTGATGTTATTATTATTATTGTTATTTTTTGTGTTGTTGTAATTATTATTTTTTATCTATTTCTTTATTATTATATTGCTATTATGGTATCATTATTAACACTATTATCATTCTTTTATTATTATTATTATTATTATTATTATTATTATTATTATTGTACTTGTTTTATTATTATTATTATCATTATTATTATTACACAGTTCTTTCTCTCCTGACGAAGTTACTCTTACGGCGACCACTATCCTACCTGCCGGAATTCCTCGATATAAAAACTGGACAATAGATATTATCTGCATGACGATTGGAACGATTGTAACTGTCATCACAGTTGTCGTAGTGGTTTTCAGAAAAAAGATAGACGGATTCCTGAAAAATACAGTATTCCTGGGTGAGACGTTAAAATATATAATAATTATACGCATATGAAAAATGACCACGTTTACAGTCACCGGTCCTTGTATATATGCGTATCTGACTTTAGTTTTTATCTTTGTAGTGTAAAGTCTGTAATGAAATTAATAGCTGCAAGTCAATTTGCATAGTTTAAACAGCAAACTCTCGATTAAAATCATACATTTTAACAGAAAAGCTGTTAAATTTGAAAGTATTAGATGAGTTAATATCTCATTACCATAGAAATGGAAAGGTATGTAATACATAAAAATAGAAACATTCACTGCAATAAAACAAGTATCTTGATTCAATCAACTGCAGTTTTTGTAATGATTTTATGAACTGTCATATTACTGTTCGTATATGGTGACGGAATAAATCTTATAATATTCTAAGCTCTCAGGGAGAGATCTGTAGCGTGCAAACATAAACGGTGACACATAACATGTATTTATACTCATTCAAAATAAAGAGAAAGAAGGAAAACCAGATTTGACAACTATAAAGAACCTGAGTACGCAAAACTGTAAATACAAAATCCGGAGGTATTACTTTATAATTTTGTAGGTATATATATATTCTATATTTATTTTTGTGGTGTTTAACTTCATTGCTTTTTTCTTGTTACAGATGTAAATACTGAAAACGTTGTAAACATTGCTCCTAAACCCAGAACTGTGTATTCAAACACTCAAAATAACGTCTCATGTATACAGGACGGTACTAGAAAGGAAATTAAAATATATACTAGAAAGGGAACATTTATAGACAGACTATCAAACAATAAAGAATCCTCAACCATACCGCTAAACTCAGTGGAAGCTCAGGCACCTACACAACAACAAAAGCAAAATGCAACTGAACAAAATTCGCAAACATCTTCAGTAGAAGCGAGGATTACAATCGGACCCCAAGACACCGTCCAGAAATCTTTGGAAGAGATAGGTGAAATTCCCTTCCAATTCCTTTATCATTTCCATGAGAATGTGTTTTGAAAGGAATATACATGTTCTAATTCCTTTATGTTCATCTGTTCGACCGTCCATCTTCCTTGCATTCATCCTGCTAACTATATGGCTACTCTTTATATGGAAGTATATTCATAAGCTTTAGATAGGTATTCCAAATATGTATATATATATATGTATAGGAAAAAGGTAGGAAGACTGGATGATGAAAATCAATTGGAAGCATTTAAATTTTCGATAACTTGCCCAAATCTACGGTGCTTGTCTATGTAAACGATATGCAATATATCGAAAACAGGTCGGGCCGAGCTTCAATGGATCCACCATTATATATATATATATATATATATATATATATATATATATATATATATATATATATATATATATATATATATATATATATATATATATATATATATATATATATATATATATATATATATAATAGTTTCCTGATCACTATTAACGACTTATGCATCATGTTTATATATAGTAAACACATTAATGCATGTAGTTAAGTTGTTTGCGAAAGACATTGAAGCGGCATTCTCTAAAATGCATGACAGTCAATTTGCTAGACATGAATATATATACTTAATTTCTCTCTCTCTCTCTCTCTCTCTGGGAGTATGGTATGGGTTTAATACATTCTCAAAATTCTTTAAACAGATTCGGAAATTGACTATGTTGTCAACGAGGATGACATATGTATAACAATTACAGCTGTAACGTCCTACCCTGGTAAAAATGTATCAGAGCCTATACAATCCATCAGTGGATTGGAAACGAAAGACCTTACCACGACCAGAATGATTTACAATACACAATCCTGTATTTCTGGAACGGGTTCAGTACCACCTGCAGTACTACCAAATCAAAAGCCAGGTACTTATTTCTATATAATTCTCCAGCCAAAATTACATAGCGATACACTCACGCTTTTCCCTTTTTATGTGCCTTTATCACTACTGGGTCCAAAAACCCCTGAGAATCCCGTTTTTCACTGCAAAACTCTGCAACACCCTGAAAAACTCTGAAAAACACTGAAGTCTGCCTGAAAAACACTGAAAAACTCTGACAGCCCTGATAAACACTGAAAAACTCTGATGTCTACCCTGAAAAACACTGACGACCCTGAAAAACTCTGCAAAACTCTGAAAAACTCTGACGCCACTGAAAAACTCTGCAAAACTCTGAAAAACACTGACACCTGCTGCGATGCCCTCCGGCCGTGCGATCGCGACCTCGCGTACTTCTATACGGTCCCTTCTATAAGCCCTATTAGATATAAAATGTGATGAGTTGTAAATTAGAAAAAAATGGAAGAGAAAATAAATAAAACATATCTTGCATTTTTGTACGGTGTTTTGAAGTGAAATTATTTTAACGAACCTCTAAATTTAATTTTACTGATGCAATTATCACCATGTGAAATATTATCACCATGTGAAATATTATTTTACATGGTGATACATTATTCAAAACCAAACAAACCCAGCAGAGGCGTACTACAATACAAAGGCTTTTCTTACCGAGATTTATATATATGTACATTTGTATTTCCAAATGAAAATGTATGTACATATATTCCTGGTAAATATCACTGTTTCATAACTGTGTATTTAAATAGTGAAGAAAAAATAAAATATATATATATAATAAAGAAGCTCCAGAACTATAAATTAGTGAATAAATAATGAATTATTGAATAATAAATGAAAAAGTGAATAAATAAATAAATAAATAAATTAATAAATAAATAAATAATATTTGAATGTGACCAGTACCTATAAATTTTATACGAAAAGCGAATTTAATACACCAGTACTGACAGCAAATCGACCACAAAGAAAATCGCTTGTCATTCATTTTGAAATAACACAATGCATTCTATTCCAATTCTGTTGCAACATTTATAGAGACTATACCCATATATTTTCATTTGACGACCTTTAGGTTTAACCCCCCCCCCCCAACCCCTTCTCACACATACACACGCAATACTTTTTTCTCTGTCAATACTTTTCACACAAAATTAAGATATACAAATTTAACCTTTGATTTATTATAACAGCGTAATATAACAAAGTTCAGAGGACAATAACTTTCTTTAACTGAAAATTTTACGTGTCTACTTGTTGCTCTTTCATTCGAATGACATACGTAAATTTTGTCCTATAAAATATTTCAGTGATTAAATATTCTCTCGGTATTCAATAATGTTGCTTGAAATAGCATCAAATAAGTTTCAATATATCAGTGTAACACGGTATCTGCCGTTTGTTATATCACTACCTACTTCATCTACATCATGTAACTCTATACAATAAAATGATTTTATCTAATAGCACCCCCCCCCCCCTCCCGGCCCTTTTCAATGGGAGACTGTGCCCTCCCCCCCTTTTTTTTTTCTTTCAAAAATTTCTAGATCCGCCCGCCTATTACGTATTGTAACAATGTATCCAGTAAGGGTCATGTATAGCAATGGCGAATACAAGGGCGCTCGCCTAACAGCAACCCCCCCCCCCTTTCAATGGGAGACTGTGCCCTCCCCCTCCCCTTTTTTTCTTTCAAAAATTTCTAGATCCCCATATGAACAGTATCTCCCTTATTACGTATTGTAACAATGTATCCAGTAAGGGTCATGTATAGCAATGGCGAATACAAGGGCGCTCGCCCTGTTGACTGGGACATAGAAGTCTTACATAAAAATACCCTGTCCTGTCAAAACTAGCAAAGTATTTGACCTTTATTTTCAAAATGACATATGAATTCAATTAAACGGTGTCATATTTAGAGCAGATACCTAGATCTGCCCCAACCTATGGATCAAAATCGTAAATTGTCGAGTAGGATGTTTAAATCATATAGTATATTTAAATTGAGACCATACACTCACCCCACCCCCCCACACACACATGCCCCTTCTCTCCCTTATATATGTATATATATATATATATATATATATATATATATATATATATATATATATATATATATATATATATATATATATTTATATATATATATATATATATGATACTAGAATATCTTCATTAGAAAGGAACGGCACACGCATGGAATCTGAAATTGCTTTATTTTAATCCGAGTCTTTGTTTTTTTTTTTACCTTTATTCTACATGTCATCAGTACTCTATTACGTAATAAACATCCGGTTGTTTAACCCGGTAAATATCGCTCGTAATCTCATATACCGGTAGTTTGTTACCTATCATGCTGTAAATTGGGAATCGTAATTAACAGTACCTTAATATGTATGAGGGGACAAAACATATTTAGTAACAGGTTGAAACATATCCAGTTGATACATTTCAATGTTAATTTTGTGTTTTTGGCAAAATTAAAGTGTCATTTTAACAGTGACTTATAAAGTTTAGGACAAAAACTGATTTTCAATCTTCAAAAGTGAATTAATTTGTTTTACACACGATCATTTATTTATTTTTATGTCATAAACTAAACTACATCAATTATTTAAGTTCAATTTCTTCCGCATTTCCTCTGATAATAGCAATATTATAGAATACATGCGAAATGTGAGATTTGTAAAGCTGTGATATAAAGTGCTATTCTGTTCCATTAATTTACATACGGATTAAATAAGTAGCTGCGTTACGGCCTGTAGCGAGAAGGAAATACGCATACTCAAAGTCATGCTCGTTCAATCAAGTTGGACACTGTTAAAAAAAAAGGGGGGGGGGGGTGGTAGAATTAAATTAACGCAACTTCACAGCGTTTTATCGATGAATGACCGCTAATTTATGAAGAATGCAATATTGATTTATCAATATTAATCATGAATGCCTTTAAATTCGAAAGAGAGTGGGGAGCGGCCTTAAGGTCGTAACATAACGATATTGGGGTGAATTCTTTACACAGATTGGAAAAGATGTAAAACTAAACATCAATCATTATGTGTTTTTAAAATGATTGATAGGGATATATGGAATTAATTATTTCTTTTTTTTTCTGTATTTATTTATCTGTTTACAATTAAAACTATGCGTTTTCTGTAAACTTCGTCTATCGATTTTTTAAAAATCTTATTATTTTTATTAAATTTATTTTGATGTATTTTTTTTTTTTCGTACGGAAAAGTTAAATGTTCTTATTATAAATAAATAGATGAATTAATAATTAAATAAATAGATAAATAATAAATAAATAAGAAAATAAATAAATAAATAAATGAAGTCCGCCGAGGAAGGCCGCTGGCCGAAATGTTACAGTACGGAAAAATAGTGCTTTTATTATAAATAAATAAATAAATAAATAAATAAATAAATAAATAAATAAATACATAAATTTTAAAATGTCTTGTTCTATATTTTATACTTATTTCCCCCTCCCTTAATGCACCTCTATGAAACAACGATGTAAAGTAACATGCTACTGCTGTAGTTAGATTATTTGTTCGTTCGTTTGTTTGTTTGTTTGTTTCATTCTTCTTTCTTTCTTTAAGTCGATCAATAAAACAAGTGACATCGCGCTGGAAAGTCCTGTGTCAATAAAATTGTTTTTGCTAAGTACGTAATTCATGTGATTTATTCAACTGCAAATGTAAAGATCATCTTACAAACGTAAGTCAGAATAGGAACAATATCTTAGTAATTTTATCTATAAAAATCGTTAAAATAAGTCCTTGACAAATGGTAAAAAAATGCGGGTTTTTTTTTTTTACTTATTCCCCGCTTATAAATTCATCACATTTAACACTTATTAAAGGTCATACATAGATAACAGCGAACCATTTCAAGGGCTTATATTATAAAAGGGACCGTATAGAAGTACGCGAGGCCGCGGTCGCACGGCCGGAGGGCATCGCAGCAGGTGTCAGTGTTTTTCAGAGTTTTGCAGAGTTTTTCAGTGGCGTCAGAGTTTTTCAGAGTTTTGCAGAGTTTTTCAGGGTCGTCAGTGTTTTTCAGAGTTTTTCAGGGTAGACTTCAGAGTTTTTCAGTGTTTATCAGGGCTGTCAGAGTTTTTCAGTGTTTTTCAGGCAGACTTCAGTGTTTTTCAGGGTGTTGCAGAGTTTTGCAGTGAAAAACGGGATTCTCAGGGGTTTTTGGACCCAGTAGTGTATGCGTGTTGTTATTTTTTTTTATCCACCCCAATTTTGGATCATCTAAAAACACACTTTCCTAAAAGAACTCTTTGATTTGATGTCGTCATTGCTAAATAAATCTAATTTCAGTGGTCCGTGAATGCCCACTGTGGTAAATTTTTGTAAGTGCCATAGTCATGTGACACCAGTTACTTTCGTATTTTATATGAACGTCACACTTATTCCCTTTGTACTCTGGAACTCGTAAAAAAGTTTACCGCAGAGTGTTAATATACCCTTTTTATTGACACTTTCTACACGGTTTCTGTTCACATTCATCTATATATACAGTGCTGAATTATAGATGTTTCTTCTGTATGTAAGCGCATTCACGGTGGTTGTGACTAGCCAAACAGGAGATCCTCACTCCTCCCGGGCACCTGTTCTCACCTCTGAATTTCAGGAGGTTTTTTTCAAAGTTTACCCAATTCTAATTGATATAAACTCAATTTGATTATTTTACTTTCATATAATAAACCCTTTCCTCGTATTCCGTCTCTTCCGCCCAAGCGGCAATTTCTCAAAATTAAATTTAGTAATAAAGGTTTCGATCTACTTAACATTTCTAATATTTTCCGTGATCATAGTCACATCTAAAATCTCCCAACATTTTGAGAATTTAGAATCTCCACTAATTTGTTGCCAGTACAAAAAGCCTATAAGAAATCTTATTTTAAATTATAATAAAGTTACATCTAACCCTGGTGTTTCAGAGTCTAATCCTTCGTCGTGTTCTTGTGAAAATTCTAAATATGTTTATAACCGGCAGGTCATGTTATTACTGGTGACCTAAACTGTATTTCGGACAAGAAATTGCGCACCCTTTTTGGAAAAGGACCTAAATATAGGTTACCGTCCAGGATAGATTCAATAAATGCCGTGACGTTATAGAAGATGCTTTAACTACATATTGTAAACGTTGGTGTAAAAAAGAACAGGTAAAGGTTCATGCTCTTAATGATTGGAAATACTAGATTTTAAGAATTGTCGATATCCGTATTAAGAACTTTACGGAAAATCCGCATTTATTCCAACAGCCTAATACATTGACGGCAAATTCTATTAAAAAGAAGATAGCTGACTTACATGCTAAATATGTCTTTGTTCCTGCTGATAAAGCAGGTAATAACATAATAGTTGTTTGAAAACTATATTATATTGAAGTACTTAAAAACGAATTAAACTCCGCTCATACATAAGTGGAAAGCCCTACGTCAAAAGACAGCACCTTGCACGATCAACTCATGACCATGTCCGACATCAAAATTGCTAAATCTGATCTACCAACCATATATTGGCTCCCAAAACTACATAAAAGTCCATATAAATCACGTTTCATATCTTATTCTAGCCACTGCTCTACTACGGTACTATCGAAGCATATTACGTCTGCTCTAACTGATATAAAAGATCATATTATCAAATATTGTGATGTCGCATTTCATAATAGTAATATCAATTACTTTTGGTCGATTAAAAATTCCCATGAAGTTATAGACAAACTTCTTTCGCTAAATTTCAAAGCGACTCAAATTTCTACCTTTGATTTTTCTACATTTTATACATCTCTGCCTTATGATTTGATTAAAAGCAAGTTGCTGTCTCTTATACAATGGTGTTTTCACAGAGAATCTAAAACGTACATATGTACTTCCAATAACTCCGGATTCTTTTCCAACAAACAATATACTTCATATAAATACTGGACTTGCAAGGAATTATGTAAAGCACTAGATTTTCTCATGAATAATATTTTTGTGCAATTTGATGTCAAGATATATCAACCAATAGTTGGGATTCCTATGGGTACGAACTGCGCGCCTCTGATAGCAGATTTATTTCTTTATTGTTATGAGAGGGATTTTATGGTTTCTATTCAAAAATCAAAACGTTTTGACCTCATTGACAAATTTAATAATACTTGCAAATATCTGGATGACATTTTGGTTATCGACAGCCCTGAATTCGAACAATTTATATCAAAAATATATCCACCAGAGCTCACATTGAATAAAGCTAATACTTGAGATAAATCTACACCTTTCTTAGATTTAAACATCAAAATTATCAACCACCTAATATATACTAATATTTGTGATAAACGTGAGGATTTTGGATTTCCTATTGTAAATTTCCTTTACTTGGATGGCGATGTCCCTCGACTCCCATCATATGGTGTCTATATATCTCAATTAGTTCGATTTGTCAGAGGCTGTACCGATGTTTTGGACTTTCATAAACGAAATTGACAAATTACGACTAAACTTTTAACTCAGGGTTACAGATATCACAAGCTAAGGAAAACATTCGGCAAATTCTTCAGATCTTATTCAGAACTTCTATCTAAATTTGGAAATTTTTTTTTTTCAACAGTATGTATCCAATGGAATTTCCCATCCTGATTTTTGCGGTGATCTCGTATATAAACTAAGGAAAGTAAAAGGCTCCGATAACGTTATTTTATCATGTAATGAAATAGTCAAACGTCTTCTAAATAGACAATATGATATTGAGATCGTCAAAAAGACTATAGTTCTTGTATTTGGCCCCTCTACAGCCTTATGCAGACTTTTACTTGAACGTTGCACGCTGACTAACAGGGCGGTGGGGACTATATGACGGGCCTTGTCCAAACCTCTTTCAGAGGAGACATAGTCCTGAACCTCTTCCCTCTGACTGTTAGTCGGGACTCCTACAGATCTAGGGTCTTAGCTCGCTTTCAGACTGGCAGAACACGGTTTGTCATGTTGATGTCGCATATATTTTTATACCATTATGTGTTTTACAATACCTTACGTGTTTATATTTTTATGACCTCTCAATATGTGATACCTGTTGACCCTTGTTCTTTACATGGAGGATTATTTATAAATTTTTAAATGTACGTCCTTTGATTGTTCTGCTGTTACGGTGGCTGGGAAGGTGGGACCGTAAACCGGTTAACCACACCATTTGTTTGGCTTTTGTCAAACTAAATGACCGTCCTAAGCCGGTATCGTAATTGCACTACAATCAAATATTTTTGTAATGTGTTATATGTTCTAGTATATTATTTATATTCATGTATTGTATAGCTCCATGGTGACTTCTGCCACATAACTGAGCCAGTAACTACTCTTTTTTCTTTTGTATTTTACATTAATATAGATACCATGGTAACCGCCATTATTAAACGCATGGATACTTTTATAGAAATATTCTACATAAATAATACAGTTTTCAGTATCTTTTTACTGACCAAAATATATCATTCAGATTAAAATTTCATTCTAGCATGTTTAAAAATACCAACAAAGTTTGAGGACAGATATCAAAAGTTTAAATATTGTTTTACATCCTGGTGCTTTATTTCCCTTTTCCGGAACTCCTAGGTAATACTGATTCAAGCGGCCGTATTCAGGCTGTAATTCCTTACCTTAATGGAAAGGCAACGAGACGATATAGGGTAAATGGAGAATCAAAAGTCATTGTTTATGTAACCCGGTGCCATTGCTCTGCCGTAGCTTGTGTCTTTGGCTTTTACTTTCAAGTCATTTTAATGGGTTTTTTTCTTCAGGTATTTTGCTTTAGATTTCACAGTTTCGGCCTTGTTGTCGAATTGTGCAGATGATGCACAAAATGAAAAAAAAAATTAGTATGGGTTCTGTTATTTATTAGAGACGAAAGGGAGAAAATATGACATAGTTTGTATGATTTCAAAGTTAGTTATGACGCAGTAAGTGGAGTGGTATCTATAAGAGCAATTATCGATATAGTAATAGTGACTCAAGCTGCTAAAAACGAAACACATTACAAGTTACATGTTTAAATTAGTTTTGTTGTAGGTCAAGTTTATAAGATATTTTAAGTAAATACATTTCTGTGATTTGATGATGATGACATATTTGTCAGCTATTTTTTTCTCAATTCAGATTCATAAAGGATAGAGATGGCAATTTTAAATATTTAGTTGCATTTCACCCTTAAAAATTTTCAAATTTAAATTTCAGTAAGCAAGAATTCAGAATATCTGCATATGGAATATGTTCGTAGTAGTTGGTCTTCCTGTGACAGTCACGGAAGTGAGAGCCCAATACTAAAACGGCAATCTAGTCCAATATGCCAAATACCCAGTGGGCATAATCCTATATCCTCATCACAAACAGGACCACATAATCCATACCTAGAACTTTTAGTTACAGATCTTGTAAGTACATCTATATCATTGATATATAAATAAGAACAAAAATACTGCATATGCTGCTGCAGGTAACTCTAATTCAGAAGTGACTTACACAATGTCTGCTCACAGTATTTGATACAATTGGATTTACAGTTGTCTTGTTTTTAATGTATTGTTAAAATTCATAACAATTCTTTTAAGAGATAGCATAGGGTACCTGATCAAAATTTATGCCACAAATCACCAACCACATGCAAAATTAATCATGATAATACTCAAATGAATAACCAGCGTTTATTCCTCGTGTTTGTAAATGTTCATAGTCTGTATCGATCTAATTCACAAACATTCTACTCCATTTCGTCGTTGTATACCATGATGAAAGTGGTTTTGTCGGGGAGAAAATAAAACAAGTACACTTAAATAGATATCGTCACGATGTTTGACTCACTGAAAAATTAAATGTGAATTCATTCAGGTGAACAAATGGAAAGGGTAATACACAGATAAATATATAACATACTATCAATCTTTTATCCAACATTTACAGATTCCCTTTGCATCATATGTCCATATGAAATGGTGGCTTAGGAAATCACGAACGACAAAATTGTGTTTGTTAATGCTTCTATACAATATGACTCCGGACTACTGAGTTGTACGAGGGCTGATAGATATGTTGTGAGCTTCGAGTTGAAGAGGGTACGCAGGGATGTTCCTTTACAGCCCTACTATTCTTTGACAAAAGACGGCCGTGTATCCAATGACTGATTTTATTTGGTTGGCTTATAGTAAACAAGACAAGTGACTTTTGCAAACCGGACAAAATCGGAGAAATAGCAGTGATCCTATATTTGCATAAAAAGGTTTAACACCTAAAGATATCCATAATGTTATGGTAGCAACACGAGGGAAAGATGCTCCCTTGTATGCTACAGTGAAAAGGTGAGTGGCGGAATTTAAGCGCGAAAAACAGCCTTGAGGATGACCCCCGTCTTGGATGGTCTGTCACTGTTGCAACTCCAGATATTGTTATGACCGACAGACAAATTACAGGAAGATATATAGCCAGTACTGTTGGCATTTCACAGGAAAGATTACATTTCATTCTTGCAATGAGAAAGCTTTGGCCCGTTGGGTACCAAGACTTCTGACAGTTGAACAGAAGCACACCAGGCGCACATTATCGGGTGCTTATTTTAATCTTTTTTGTGGAATATCCTGCCAACTTTCGTCAGAGATATGTCACTATGGATGAAACAACGGGCATTGATTTTCCCCAAAGGCCAAAAAAACAAAAACTAAAAATGTTAGTACCCTGGCTCACCTCCGCCAAAGAATGTTCCATCAGCTGTGAAGGTTATGATGTCAGTTTTCTCGGAAGCAGATGGTATTCTGCTGATAGATGGTTATCTACAAAATGGACAAACAATCAATGACAGATACTATGCTTCACATCTGACACAGTTACGGGAAATATTAAACTTAAACTGAGCGGACACCTCACTAAAGGTGTGCTATTCCATCACGACAATGCTTTTGCTCACAAGTCTGTCATTGCCATCGCTGTCATTTACGATTGTGGCTTTAAATTAATTGAGCATCCGCTCTATTTACCTGACTTCGCTCTATAAGACTTCATCTATTTCCAAAATTGAAAACAGCTATTTTATGGCACCCACTTTCAGTCCGATGTTGACGTCATATATGCATTGGATGACTTTCTGAACAGTCAAGAAAAAAGAATTCTTTAAAAGTGGCATTGAGGCCTTAAAACACCGCTGGCAAAAGTGTATATATACCGCAGGGATTATGTTGAAAAATAATGCAGCATGTCCGAAAAAATTCAAATCCTTCAATGTGAGGCTCACAACATAACAATCAGCCCTCGTATTTATCAATCATCTTATTTAACATGTCGGATTTTATGTGAATGAAAAAGGCTGATACTATAAATTTATTTTCCCAGATATGTTCAAAAGGCAGCACACAGGAAGGTAATGAGAACATAGAGGAACTAAAACGAAGGTACTTGTATTTCTTTTGTTAAGTTTAATGTTGTTTCCAATTCAACAAATAAGAATAAAAAACTGCAGAGAAGTACTACTAAAGCAAACTTTTTGTAATGAGCTATATATATACATAAATGAATGGAGAATTTGGCAGAATTTGACAGAAACGGAAAATAATGAAACCGTGTAGCAATTCAATCAGAACTTCAGAGATAAGATTTAGTAAACAATATGACGTATATATATATATATATATATATATATATATATATATATATATATATATATATATATATATATATATATATATATATATATATATATATATATTCAAATACACCATAGTCAATTAATAGACATGGTACACAAATTTTAGAAGCCGGTGTGACCTAGTGGATAATGTGTTCGGCTCAATATCGAGAGGTCCCGGGCTCTATTTCCGCCCTGAGCATACCAGTGTTCTGTCTTTCGGATGAGGCAGAAAAAAACGAGGTCCCGTGTCACGGTTGGCGTGGCACGTAAAAGATCCCTCACTGCTTCGGATGGGTCTGTTGCAAAGGTCTAAATGTGTATGCGATGCATTAGGCAGATGCCGTCACCATATACGTGAAATAAACGTGGAGTAAGGTAAAACAATAATCAACCAATCAGAACTTTTAAATATAACCTATATGCATAGAGGTTAACTCCCAATTTTATTCTTTAAAATTTAAGCTGTTCACTGACGACTCATTTTTAAAGTATATCTCACATTCAACTAATTCTTTTTATTTTCATTTTCAGACTTGAAGCATCAACTATGGAAAATATGTATCTGAAAAATAAGATTGAACACTTGGAAGAAGTAAGCGGTCTTTGTGCTGACATAGAAGCAGAGTTTGGAGAGAAAAGCGACTCGTCAAGGTGAGGTATCGACTAGTTAAGATGCATTGCAGGATAAAGATAATGAAAAACAAAAAGAATTTATGAAAATTAATACAATAATAATAATCAATTAATTAAGCATAAACAAGTATATATAATAAATTTATAAATACATTCCCTTCCTATATGAACAATTTATATCTTCAATATATTTCATGAATTACTTTTCTTAATGTACTTCCAACTCTTACAAATCAATGTCGAAATGCTTTAGAAATTATAATAAAAGCTAGATAAACGAAAACTGTTGAAAATGTGATTCATCCATTTTCCCTTATTCATTGTGGTGACTTCATTTAAAGTTCGACAAAATCAAACGAAAAGTCCATGAAATATAATGCCAAAGGAGTCAAGAATAAAAAATACATGGATCTTAACTTGAATCGCCAAGTGATAAACCTGCTAACTGGGATTTGTTGTTAATCCTTTTTAAAACTGGAACTCCACGGGTCCATATGCTACCATATCTTCTATCTAGTGTCTTTGCATTTAGTTGTTACAAGAATCCTTGTCTTTAGATTGGGCCATTAATGCATGACGCCATACTTTATGTGAATGTTCAGTGTTACTGACTTTAAACGATTAAATTCCTTTAAATGTGTTATAGGAAGAAAGGAATAAATATATTAACTTCTGTTATAGGGAGGAAAAGAAAGATTCCTAGGTTCTGAACTGTTTGTTTTGTTTTTTGTTTGTTTTGTATTTTTTTTTTTTCTTGTTTTTTTTTTCTTGTTTTTTTGAACACATTTGTAATCCAAATATGAAATTGTCATTTTTCAGTGAAATTTCTGCGTGATGGTAGTCTTTATCCGAGGAAGATCTGTGCAATAATCCTGTTGGCGGTTAATTCATACACACACACACACACACACACACACACACACACACACACACACACACACACACACACATATATATATATATATATATATATATATATATATATATATATATATATATATATATATATATATATATATATATATATATAGATGGCCCGATATCAGTTGAGTGTGCAAAGGTATTAATGACTCTGTGGTAATGACACTGTTTACCTGGCCTGGAAATGAACTGTGATTATTTCAAACTAGATTGTTGTGTGTTTCAATTACTTCTTAATGAACTTCAGAGAATGCCTCTGTTGTGAGAAAGACGGCGAAAAAGTGACAATAAAGTCATTCAGGTGTGACCAAAAATGCTTTGTAGAACACTCAAACATAATGTGAAGCAGTTGCAATGCTGTGTCATGGATTGCACGGTTACAAGCCTAGTTCTTTTACGCGAAGGGTGACGTATTAAACGTCATATGACACATTTTACACTGGAATAAACTTTCATCATTCTACTTGAAATTTACTTGAATACTATACATGAGACCAACAAACAATGGAATGCTCCATGCTATAATTGTCTGACCATTTGTAAACGCAATTTATTTGATGAGGACATTATATAATGTCGAGGTGATGAGTGAGATCTATTTATTGTGTATTTTCACCTCTTCATCATCATCATCATCATAATTATTAAAATTATTATTATCATTATCATTATTCTGTCAAATATGTGAGTAAAATGAGTAATATGTATAAACCAGCATGGTTAGTAATTTTTGTTTTGTAGTGTCCGCATAGTAGAATTCCAAGATCAAGATCTCTAGGTCAAACTGTTTACTACTAAATTAAGTTTTCTCATACGAAATACACATGTGAAATATTAAATGCATTCTAAGTTGTGACCAATGTTAGGTTTTGTCTATGGACAACAACAATGTTGGGAACATGACAGTTCTATGGACAATCTGTCATGGCCAGCTAAAACTTAAATAATATCTACCATACTATTTGAAGTAGTTTTATATGATGACATATGTATAGATATGTTATTTTACATACCAGTTTCGGTATAAAAAAATATCATGATATTTATCTACTTCAATTACCAATAGGTATATATCATTGATTTGTAGTATTCCTGTAAATTTTATGAGAGTCTCAAATGTACAGGATACAAATCGGACCTACCACATGTGCAATCAACTTTTATTTCTCTTGTAGTGTAGCCCCAGCTTTGTATTTATGCAATGCGATACTATACTGTATCTTTTATTTCCTTGTTTTGTCACTGCATGCTCCCTTATGTCCTTTTCATTAAAGTTGAGTGCTCCCAATAGTAACCTTTGCTATTAAAATATACTGGATTGTAACACAAATAAGCCATTTCAGTTTGAATAAACCTGTGAAACTTATATCATTTGGATTTCAGGCATTACATATTGAATTGACTACATAATTTCATCAATAACTATGTATACACAATGGACTTTTTCTGGCTCACAAAGACCTTTGCCCCATGTGAGTTTCTGCCATCAGTAGCTGTTCGTCGTTCATCTGTCTTATGTCGATGTAAACATTGTTATGTCCCCACTAGGTGTGGCAGGAGCATTACGTGTTTGCCTTGTGAATCCTTCTGTCACACATTTTGTTCCCAGATGATAACCCCATTACCTTTCATGGTATTCACACCACTTTTGTTTCTTGAGTTATGTTCAAGGTTAGCCCTCAAAATACTATATTGCTTTTTATAATATATTTGGTGAATTGAATGATTTCATTATTGGTAGAGTCAATGAAATTGAACACTAGGATTATATATATATATATATATATATATATATATATATATATATATATATATATATATATATATATATATATATATATATATATATATATATATATATATATATATATATATATATATATGTTGACATGCTTTTCATTTCATGAAATTTAAAAGCTAAACGTTTTGGGGCAACATGATTTATCACCACATGAAATCCCTCGGGGGATGATGTTTGTGCTCCAGGCATATTATTTACAAAGAAACTTAAGACCAACTCTTAGACTTGAGTTATTCCTTTGGGAGTAAGGAGCTATTCATAAAAAAAATCTTAGCTTACCCTAAAGTCTGAAACTGGTCGTCTCTTTAAGACACGCAGAACTGCTCTTACGTTTACTTTTCTATACTTAAAACAGAGTATTGCTCATGACAAAAAGAAGACGGGTAGGGGTGGGCTGCTGTATTGCTAGAAATTAAGATAAAGTCACAAACTTTTTTATTTACACCTGCCAAGACCAGACAAATGGCATGTTGAAAGCAGGCCAAACAGTAACCGCTGTTAACAGGGTATTTACTCAACGCTACCTTCTATGGGTTGCCATTTTCAAGGCATAAATTGATGCAAACACGCAAATAATGACTAAAACTCCTTGTATGACTCCAAACATTGAGAGAGTATTTTAACTAACAATTTATTTTTGTTGGGGGGGGGGGGGGGTTACATGTCAAAAATCATGTTTTATATAAGTATAACCGAAACGCATATTATGGTTCACAGTACATTTACAAACTTATCAAATAAAGAATAATCTAAATTTACACCCAGGAAACTTTATGAAGTCTTTTAGCGAAAACAAAAGCAATGATTTTATAAGCTGTGTTGGTTAGGCTTAAAGGTCTGTAGTTATTTAAAAGATTTCTATTCCCCTTTTTGGATAAAAGTGTTTCTTTAAGTGCTTCATAGAATACATCTTTTATCTTATCCCAAAAACATTTATAAAATTCATTCCGTAGACCCGATATTCCCGGGGATTTATTTTCTTTCATTTCAAACATGGCTGATTTGCATTCTTCCATTGTCGGAAAAGATTCACAAAATAGTTTATCTTCGTCTGTGGAAAAATTGCAATTTCATTGACGATAAATACTGATCAATATCTTCATTATTGATACATTTTGAGGAATATAAAGATTCATAAAAACTCCAAATTTCCCCGATTATACTATTTGTTTTATTCTTATTACCAGTCTTTAACTATTCTTTTATATTTGGAGATTGATGTTGTTTCTCTAACGATAGGAAATATTTAGTATTTCTCTCTCCCTCAGAAACCCATTTACATTTCGAACGGATTTGCGCCCCTTTAGCTTTTTTTTTATCATATAGTTGATGTGAATCAGATTCCTAACCTTTAATGCGATTATAATTAAAAACGTTACTGTGTGCTTGCTCTAAAACGAAAATTTCATGTTCGATTTCCGTAATTTCTTTTCTCGTTTTAGTTTGATTTAATTTCGCAATCGATATAGAAAAGTCTTTTACATTATGTTTAAAAGTTTCCCACATTTGAGTAGGAGATAGCATCTCATCTTCGGTTTATACTATATTTTCAATGCCTCTCTTGTATTCAATATTGTCTAGATATGTAACATTTAATTTCCAATAGCCTTGTCCTATCTATCTATGGTCACTCATACGTTTGCCTTTAGAATGAGTGCCAGGTATTTTCCTTACAATAACACTCTTTACGGTGTTATCGGCGTCACACCATGTAAATCCATGATTTAATCGCTTTAACATGCCTCGTAATTGTTTTACACTTTTCTCAGTCTCTTTTTCAAAATTACTATTAAAATCTCCAAATAGTATTATATTTTCTGGCTCCGAAACATTTTTGTTATAAAATTTTTCAATCTTTTATAAAACTCACATTTTTTTTCATTAATAGGAGCATAAATATGAATAATGCTCAAAACATTTCTATCAAGTTTAACATATAAAAAAGTTTTCTACCGTCTATTGAGTTTTTGACGTTCAAAATTTCTATGTCTAGATTCTCTTTTTATAGAATTGTTATTCCTCTACTCAACGTTGAATAAGAAAAAAACATTGAAATGATTTTCCTTACCAACCTAAATTGTACTTCTTTTCATATTTTTCTATATAAATGTGTTTCTTGTAATAGTACAATGTCGACTTTTAATGTTTTGAGGCAGTCATATAACTTCCCCTTTTTTCATCTGTATTAAGTCACTTTACATTTACTGTAATAATACTAAGCTTATCCATAAAACTATAATTTTACAAGTATCTAAAATTAAGAAGAAAAATACTAATAATATTAATAGCAATTGTAAAGAGAAAATAATTATATACTCATCAACGAAGCTTATCTTGATACCATAACGATATCACAGTCAATAGTCACGAGTGTTTGTCTTAAATCCAGAGAGAATACACCGTGTGACTAGAGTTCATCCATTAATGGTGGCATCAGAACTCTCGGATTCAGATGCAGCGTCCAGGTCTCCACATCGACATGCTTTGGCATACTGAAACGCATGCTCCGCTGAATTATGAGTGACTCCATAAAAGTTAATAGAACACGGAAAGAAGTTGGATAATACATCCTCTGCACAATTAAAAGCCGTCACGTTTTTTTGTATATATATATATATATATATATATATATATATATATATATATATATATATATATATATATATATATATATATATATATATATATATATATATATATATAGTTAGAAATAGAGAGAGAGAGATTTCTCGGATTGAATGAAGATGTCTCGAAACTGTAGCAGATATATTTCTATTCTTAATATATACATCTGTATATGGAAAACAAATTAAAGCTTAAGACATTCCTGTTTAAGGAAATGAGCTATTTCTAAATTCAGTGGCAATATCTCCCTATCAAAAGTTTTAAATAGAGATCTTTCTTTTGATTGCTCGCAAATTAACGAGCTGGATTAACTTTTGTGTGAAAAAAAAATCCGGAATTCCAAATTGGAGAGGGGGATTCACTATATAGTAGTTTTTCCGCGGGGAAAATGGCTATATAGCCAAATTTCCCCCGGGGGAAAGACTACTATATAACCATTTTTTTCTGGGGGGAAATGGCTAGGGGAAAAACTACTATATATCAGTGTCACTAAATACATGGTTTAATCGTGGTGTGAGGTTAAACAGTAAACAAACAAAAAACCTTGATATTACCCGGGCACGTGTACATAACACACAACTAACCCATATCCATGGCGGCAAGCATGACCACGATTAAATTTCTAGGATGAGTATTAATGAGGGAAAGGTAATTATAATTGAATACAAAAGGACAAGCTGCTGACGAATGGATATGGCAACAGATCTTCGAAACACGAAAATCAAAATTTAGCAGTATTGCGACAGCGAAAACTTTTTATTTTGCATGCCAAAAGGGTTGGACTGAGGCTGTTCATCTTCGCGAACGAAACGTTTGCGATATGTCCCTCCCAAAGTCGTCCTCGCGTAGCAAGATACAAACCTTGCTTTGGGAAGATGGAGGGTAGTTGTCTCAATACATATATTTCCTTGAAAATTACATTTGTGGTACATATATAACTACTTAAATGAATGTCAGTAGCAATATCTTAGTATTATTTAAAAGTTTAAAATGTCTTCTAATGTGTAAATCATGCCTATACTATGAACGAATCCTGAGATATAATAGTTCAAATATACCATGCTTTTGAATAGAGCACATACAACAGGTGGGACCACGTCACGTCACGAGGTAACGGCACAATCTGCAGCCCTTTCCAAAAACATTAGCACTCTAAGGGTTAAAAATAAAAACATTTGTGAAAAGTGTTAATCAAGTAAACGTGTAAAAACAGTTTGTTGACACGTTTATAATTGCACTAAGTCCATGTTTCAAGATAATTAAATAGACTGGTTTTTGCTTTTAGTTGCCTATCCTGTGCTTTTTGGTTTAAAAATACGCTGTCCTATTTACTTTTCTCATTTTGTATTTATATTTTTACCCATATATTTTGCATATATATCAGCGTCATCGGTTGCTAGAGCAACGGAACCCGGCCTGTTGTAAAACAATTTTCGGATTACGAAATTAAAAGATACACTTTAAAAAACGGTTTTCTTCAATATCACATGATAATTTACAAACGCAAACTTAATAGACAAAATTATTGAATATTAATATTGTATTTTCTATCACCACTGGAAACGTCACATCATCGCGACTTTACGAGTTATCTCCAGTTAGGAAGATTACTTTTCGGCGTAAATCACTCGAATATGTCTTGAACAAAACCGCATTTCTTGCGTATGTTCTTTGCCGAGGCATCACATCACATCGTGTTTGCAGCCCTTTAAACCTACCATTATTTGTCCAACGTGATAAATGTTAGTCTATATACAGTTCATTCCTAAATAGCGCACAAAGAGAAAAGAAGTACGAGGAAGTGAAGAGTTGTAGAAGTGGAGGGGGGAGGTCATCGTACTAACACGGCCATTCTGACTGTTCCACTCAGAGTGACGATACCAAATTTTACAGCCTTCACCACTTTCTATATTGCTACTTAAATATGAATTTATTGTTGCATTATTACTTTCATCTTTTGAGCTAAGTGCGTTTTGGAATAGGAGTTCATCGAGTTCAATGTTGTTTGGAATTTATCATGAAGCAACTGGGCATTTGACAATGGTATAAACATCATAAATCATGCGATGGCAAGTGTCTTGATTTTTTAAATGTACGTCCTTTGATTGTTCTGCTGTTACGGTGAGTGGGAAGGTGGGCCCGTAAACCGGTTAACCACACCATTTGTTTGGCTTTTGTCAAATTAAATGACCGTCCTAAGTCGGTTTCCTAATTGCACTACAATCAAATATTTTTGCAATGTGTTATATGTGCTAGTATATTATTTACATTCATGTATTTTATAGCTCCATGGTGGCTTCTGCCACATAACTGAGCCAGTAACTCCTCTTTTTTCTTTACCACAAGAATCACGTTTCATCTGAGGCTGAGTAAGATTACATGCTGTGGTCAATGTCATACCATTCATTTTCTTGTCTTTGAAAACTTGCCAAAAGGCCAGTAATTCTGTGGAATTGACGTGCACAAATTGCAAACAGTTTGTTTTTTTTTAACTTAGTTATCTAGAATAATACAGCATATAGAACATATCAAAAGTTTAGAAAAATGTATATACAGGGGAAAGTCATTAAATCATGCGATGAAAATGAAAAATTTCTTTGCATATTTGCAAACACCAACGGCGCACCATACCCATCATTTATTAAACTTCGGTGGATTCATATAATATAAACACATTAGACGACGATCGTTAAAGCACATGTATCAACTATTTATGTATTGTACTTATGTAAGGTAGTAATAAATAGTACCATCACGTAATCATGTAAAGAATGAATACAAAATGTATGTTTACAAAATAACTACATAAACAGATATTATACTGTGTAATATTGTACCCATAACAAGCATTTAACTCTGTATCTGTTTTCATGATAGTTTTGTACAATTTCATTGTAACATCCAATACTTTCACTGAGCAAGTTGTGCATATTTGATTTTATGACATCCTCACGCATTGGAATGAAAATTAATGTATGGAGCGTTATTCGTGATATTAAAAGTGAATTAAAATGTAGGCCTATTTGTGTTTGTATTATTTCTCTACCTTAGTTGATGTTTATTTACCTTTGATTTAAAACAATAATGGATGTGTGTGTCATCTGCAATAAAGATGTTGGAAAACCAATTACATACCTGCGTGGTAAAGTAGTAACATTGCTAAGAAAATCTCTCAAGTAAATTAACTGGTGTCACATAACTATGGCAGTAGCAACAATGTACCACAGTGGACATTTACGGGACCAGGTGCCCGGGAGGAGTGAGTGTTTCCTGTTTGGCTGGCCACTTCCGCCGTGAATGCCCTGGCATACAGAAGAAACAATATTATTCAGCAAGAAACAAAAGAAACTGATGCCTAAAAAAAAACAGCTTCTTCTTCGATCTAAAGTTTAATTTAATTTTTTTGTGGACAAGTTGCCATACTAAAATGTGCAGCTTGACTTGGAAACAGTTTTCGAATGCTTCCGTTTTTGCAGTTGCTGGACATAATTTATATGCAAAGTCCTCATGAGTTTTCGCCAAGGACATGAATAACCTCTCAAATGAACAACCCGATGTTCATTTAAGGCTTCTTTAGGGACATCATGTGATGAGACGCGCAGACAGATATTGTGCTGGGCTTTCCGCCGATAGAACAAGTATTGATGAGAAGCGATAAATCACGTGGTGCCTTAACACGAGGAAGAGGATTGACGTTCAACGATCACGGTTGATATTATCTATGCCTGCATGCGCAGAAATCAACAACACTATGGCCAATATCACAGAGACGAGATATGGGACCAGTGAACAACCTAACGGGCAAGTCCAGAATGGAGAAAGATAGAACTGATTTCAATGCAATGGTCTCATTTAGGGAGAGATCCATTTGAAAAAAAAAAAAACGACGCTCTACATTATATTGAAAATGGAGTCACCGCAGAAAAATAGCGTCAATCCTGATACGCCTAAGGACATTAGCCAAAGTATCATAAACTCAATGGGAGGCAAGAATATTTTAAGTATTCTTTTAAACTGCCTTTGCAGGTTACTCCCATTAATTGTAAAATACATATCAAGATTGGCGACGACCCCATACAAATAGACCCTCAACTGTTTTTCAGAGTCTAGGAACAGAAGCCTGCGTGAGGACCTCTTAAATTTACTTTCCTAAGAACTGTCCAGTATGCCACCATTTTTGTTTGACTCCATTAGTTAAAATGCCTGAAGCATATAAAGCCACACTTGAAGAATACATATGGGGTTAAGGTGATTGCCAAGCAGACTTTGACGTACAAAGAACGCCTGTCATCAATGGAGATGTCTTTTACATCGGATACTATGACTGAAAGGGGACACATTCGCTCAGATCTGTCTCCGGTATACTGAATATATAAAGAAACGATATCTCTCAGCTGTTATAGTATTTGATTAATATCCACAGCATCCAACTACGAAAGATATTTCGTATCTCGTCGGACTCCTGATCAGGAGGCCGGGGTTCGAGTCCCGCTTTGGCCATGCCGGCGTCATGTCTTTTGGATGAGACAGTAAAAACTGAGGCCCCGTGTCGTGGTATGCATGGCACGTTAAAGATCCCTCACTGCTTCGGGTGGGTCCGTTGCAGAGGTCAAAATTTGTATGCCCCGCATCAGGCAGATGACGTCACCATATACGTGAAATATTCGTGGTGTGACGTAAAACAAAAATCAATCAATCAATCAAAAATCAACGAAAGATATTACAAATATCGATACCGATTTACTTGTGTTACTTTGTCATCATTTCGAGCCTTCTCACTGTAACATCTATTTTCGCGATGACTCTCACATAGAACCAGGTCAAAAATTGTGGGCCATAAGCAAAACCCGATCTGTAGTAGAAGATGTAGCCCGTCTTCTGTCAGCAATATATTCCTTGACAGAATGTGATACCACTTCCACGATGTTTGGTGTCGGTAAAGGCATTTGAAGAAACTTAAAACATCTCATTTTAGGGAAAATGTTTTATAGACATTTTGTAGACCTGTCATCCGATCAAACCGCCAAGACAGGTGCTGTCACGGAAGTTGTGTTTATGGTGGTCTTCCATATGTTTTATTATTTTACTAGGTTCGTTGATGGTGAGTTTACTGCTTTGGTCTTTCGATTATTTCACCACTAATGAATATTTATATAACTGAATACTTTTTAGGTTTCACAAGTTTCACTTGTGAAACCTTTTATTATTCTACTGTCTTTTCTTATTAGGTTTCACTTGTGAAACCTTTTATTATTCTACTGTCTTTTCTTATTAGGTTTCACAAGTTTCACTTGTGAAACCTTTTATTATTCTACTGTCTTTTCTTATTATTAGGTTTCACAAGTTTCACTTGTGAAACCTTTTATTATTCTACTGTCTTTTCTTATTATTAGGTTTCACAAGTTTCACTTGTGAAACCTTTTATTATTCTACTGTCTTTTCTTATTTATTAGGTTTCACAAGTTTCACTTGTGAAACCTTTTATTATTCTACTGTCTTTTCTTATTATTAGGTTTCACAAGTTTCACTTGTGAAACCTTTTATTATTCTACTGTCTTTTCTTATTAGGTTTCACAAGTTTCACTTGTGAAACCTTTTATTATTCTACTGTCTTTTCTTATTATTATTAGGTTTCACAAGTTTCACTTGTGAAACCTTTTATTATTCTACTGTCTTTTCTTATTAGGTTTCACAAGTTTCACTTGTGAAACCTTTTATTATTCTACTGTCTTTCTTATTTATTATTATTATTATTATTCTTCATCCGTTTTTTTTTTGTGACGGCTCAGAAATCACTCATTATTAAAGATATTACTATTCTGTTTTCAGTGTTCGATTCGAAATTAAATTTTCAAGATTTGATTTTTTTAATTTTCTAAATTACCGCTTATAAGCGCGCAGCGCCACCTACGACGCCAAAATTTTGAATCGCTATATCTTCCTTATTATTTGTCCGATTGGAATGAAATTTTCAGCATTCGATTCAGAAAAGGAGATGCAAGATTTTATGTCACTGCGTCAATTTCGTAGCTCTACCCCGAAAAGGTTGACCTTGACCCGATTGTTTTCATTTCAAAAAAAATATTTCAATCTTAGATTTTAGACAGGTAGGATGAAAGATTTCAATGGTCTGATTTGGAATATGAAAAATTTTTGAAATCGGACCATAAATAAAGTCACAATGAGCGTGGGAAAATTCGCTATGACGTCATCAAAGCTAATTAAATATTCATACGTTAATATCTCTCTTACTAAATGAGATATCGGCATGAAATTTTATATCTAAACATGTTTCCACATTCTTAATCTACCTCTAGAATGAAAATGGCATGCTGCCAATATTTTTGAAATTATTGAAAATTTTCGAATCAAATCTTTGGCAAGGTCTAGCGACTTTATTTGCAGTCGGATTTTGATCGGGTTTCTTCCATTCGATAGAGCGTTCAAATACCTACCAGTAGAGTGTTCTCAGATTTTCGCTAACTCTTACGGTTTTTGAGTTATTTGCGTTTGAACACGACAACCCCCTTTAAAGTGATGTTTGTGACGTCATCAACACTCATTAATTATTCATGAAATGTTTTCGCCTATAGTTCGCTTATTGAGGAAGATAGAGTTGTGAAATTTGGTAGCATGATAGAGATTGAGAATATCTACCGACTGACAAGAGGAATTTGGCATGGAGCCAAATTCCTGAAAATGACGTCATACTTTGTAAATGACGTCATATCTCCCTTATTTTTCATCGGATCGAGGCGGGGACGGTTGGAATCGATTCTGCGTGAAAAAGTAAAAAGGGAAATACTCGAAACAGAATTTCGATATCTCTTACCGTTTTCGAGATATTTGCGGTCAAAGTTCACGGTTTCACCATTCCTGAAAACACACTTTTCAAATTCAGGAAGCTGTGTTTCGCTTATTGAGGAAGTTAGAGGTGTGAAATTTGGTAGCATGATAGAGATTGAGAATATCTACCGACTGACAAGAGGAATTTGGCATGGAGCCAAATTCCTGAAAATGACGTCATACTTTGTAAATGACGTCATATCTCCCTTATTTATCATCGGATCGAATCGGGGATGGTTGGAATCGATTCTGCGTGAAAAAGTATAAAGGGAGTAAGAAACAACAGAATTTCGATATCTCTTACCGTTTTCGAGATATTTGCGGTCAAAGTTCACGGTTTCACCATTCCTAAAAAAAAACATTTTTCAACTTCAGGAAGCTGTGTTTCGCTTATTGAGGAAGTTAGGGGTGTGAAATTTGGTAGCATGATAGAGATTGAGAATATCTACCGACTGACAAGAGGAATTTGGCATGGAGCCAAATTCCTGAAAATGACGTCATACTTTGTAAATGACGTCATATCTCCCTTATTTATCATCGGATCGAATCGGGGATGGTTGGAATCGATTCTGCGTGAAAAATAAAATGGATAATGTATTCACCTAAAGTTTTTTTTCCATATCCCTTACCGTTTTTAAGATATTTGCGGTCAGATTTAACGGTTTCACAGTCCTTTCCGCATACCTTGGGGCCCCACAAAGGGATGTGGTCCCAAAATATTTCTTCCTCTTATTCCCCGGTGAAAAATCTTTCATGCTGAATCCTTCATTTTCAATCCAAGAACAACAAAAAGCCAAGACATTTGGTCTTAACATTTTCATCTGAGTCTTGTGAAACCTTCTTGTTGGCTCGCCAACAAGGTCAGCTCTGGTTATTTTTATTTTTCTTCCGTTTTTGCAGTGGACAGAGGTTTTCTCCAATATGGTTTAAGATAGAACATTCAAATTTTCAGGATCGTCTCTTTACACATTTCCGCCGAGGTATTTTTTTTATTTTTTCCTACTTTCACTTTGTAAGGTCACAGCGCCACCTACAATTTTTTTATTTAGGTACCTGTATCTTCGCTATTTATTGTCCGATTGGAATGAAATTTTCAGCATTCGATTCAGAAAAGGAGATGCAAGATTTTATGTCACTGCGTCAATTTCGTAGCTCTACCCCGAAAAAGTTGACCTTGACCCGATTGTTTTCATTTCAAAAAAAATATTTCAATCTTAGATTTTAGACAGTAGGATGAAAGATTTTAATGGTCTGATTTGGAATATGAAAAATTTTTGAAATCGGACCATAAATAAAGTCACAATGAGCGTGGGAAAATTCGCTATGACGTCATCAAAGCTAATTAAATATTCATACGTTAATATCTCTCTTATTAAATGAGATATCGGCATGAAATTTTATATCTAAACATGTTTCCACATTCTTAATCTACCTCTAGAATGAAAATGGCATGCTGCCAATATTTTTGAAATTATTGAAAATTTTCGAATCAAATCTTTGGCAAGGTCTAGCGACTTTATTTGCAGTCGGATTTTGATCGGGTTTCTTCCATTCGATAGAGCGTTCAATTACCTACCAGTATAGTGTTCTCAGTTTTTCGCTAAATCGTACGGTTCTCGAGTTATTTGCGGTTGAACACGACAACCCCCTTTAAAGTGATGTTTGTCACGTGACTTAAGCTCATTAATTATTCATGAAATGGTTTCCCCTATAGCTCGCTTATTGAGGAAGCTAAAGGTGTGAAATTTTGTAGCATGATAGGGAATAAGAATATCTACCAACTGACAAAAGGAATTTGGCAAGGTGCCAAATTCCTGAAAATGACGTCATACTTTTCTAAATGACGTCATAACTCCCTTATTTTTCATCGTATCGAATCGGGGATTGTTGCAATCGATTCTGCGTGAAAAAGTAGTTAAAGGGAAAAGGTATGGTCTCAGATTTTCGATATCTCTTACCGTTTTCGAGATATTTGCGGTCAAAGTTCACGGTTTCACCATTCCTGAAAACACACTTTTCAACTTCAGGAAGCTGTGTTTCGCTTCTTGAGGAAGTTAGAGGTGTGAAATTTGGTAGCATGATAGAGATTGAGAATATCTACGACTGACAAGAGGAATTTGGCATGGAGCCAAATTCCTGAAAATGACGTCATACTTTGTAAATGACGTCATATCTCCCTGACTTATCATCGGATCGAATCGGGGATGGTTGGAATCGATTCTGCGTGAAAATTTAACATCAACATAGTACCAACAGAATTTCGATATCTCTTACCGTTTTCGAGATATTTGCTGTCAAAATTCATGGTTTCACCATTCCTGAAAATACACTTTTCAACTTCAGGAAGCTGTGTTTCGCTTATTTATAAAGCTAGTGGTGTGAAATTTGGTAGCATGATACAGAATAAAAATATTTACCGACTGACAAGTGGGATCTGGCATGGTGCAAAATTCCTGAACATGACGTAATACTATTTAAATGACGTCATAGCTCCCTTACTTTTCATCCGATCGAATCGGGAATGGTGGGATTCGATTCTTCGTGAAAAATAAAATGTATATATTTACCTAAAGTTTTTTTTCCCATATCCCTTACCGTTTTTAAGATATTTGCGGTCAGATTTAACGGTTTCACAGTCCTTTCCGCATACCTTAGGGCCCCACAAAGGGATGTGGTCCCAAAATATTTCTTCCTCTTATTCTCCGGAGAAAAATTTTTCATGCTGAATTCTTCATTTTCAATCCCAGAACAACAAAAAGCCAAGACATTTGGTCTTAACTTTTTCAACTGAGTCTTGTGAAACCTTCTTGTTGGCTCGCCAACAAGGTCAGCTCTAGTTATTATTCTTTTTATTCTTAGCACTTTTTTTGACTGCAATTTTCTCAGAAACGGCTTCACTGTCAACATTTTTGTTCTCCTTTTCTTACTAATAAAGCAAAACCTGATAGATTTAAAAGAATATTTTGCTAAAATTCAAGATCTAAGAAATGTTACGTAACAATTTGTAATTTTTAAAATCTCTAAAGTATAACTTTTATTATGCAAGCTAGATTCCTCAAATTTTCTGTTTGATGTTGTACAGGTGTAGTTCTTGACATCAGAATTAACGCCGATTAGGTAACTATTATAGCTAAGACGCTGTAAAGGTTTAAAATTTTCAACTTATTACGTAATTTCAAAAAAACTTTTATTTTAAGCCTTAGGGCTGCAAAAATATTGCCAAATGATTTAGAGGGTCAATATAAGGGTAAAAATAGTTATTTTAAAAATTTAAATTCATTTTTAAGTAGGTTTTAAATTTTCTTTAATAAAATGTTTATTATTTAAGCTAGACTCCTCAAATTTTCTTTATAATGTTGTACAGGTGTAGATCTTGACAACCAACTTAACGCCGATTATGTAACTTTTACGGTAAAGGCGCTATTTGTGTTTAAAGTTTTTAAACTCATTACGTAACTTTAAAACTTTTTTATTTTAGGACCTACCGTTAAAAAAATATTACAAAACGATTTAGAATGTCAATTTCATGGTGTAGGAGGTTTTTAAAATATTTTTTATCCATTTTTAATTGAGAAATTTAAGATTTTCACAAATTTGGTTAGTTACGTAATTCCTTCATAACTTGCTTATTTTTCGTCATATGATCAAGAAAAAACCATACAGCACGTGAGAAGGGTTTTCTCTTTTAAATGATATTTTCAAAAACATCGTAACATTTGCCCCCTTCCCTCTAGCGTGCGCAGACCCTATCGAGAGAGGGTCTTAAATCGCCGAAATTTCACCCCGATTCTTCAATTCCATTTTCAGAAAAACAGATTTATCTACATACTTTATATTTTCGGTATAGACTCTCGAAGACACTGTTACCCGTTTAAGAAAAAAAAATTTCAAAAATAAAAGTTTTCAAAAACATTACATAACAATGAGTTAAATTTTAAATTCTCCACCATTAAGCGTTATTTTAAATGCTAGAGTATTCAAATTTTATTTGTCATATTCTCTAGGTTCATATCTTTAAAAAATTCATCGGCCGATAATATCTATCTTTTTTAGTTTGGCCGCTATTTCAATTTAAAGTTTTTAAATAATTACGTAATTTGCAAAAACATTTTATTTTTAGTCTTATCGTTTCCAGAACTTCACCAAACGATTTTCCGTACCGATTTCAGTATGAAACATGTTTCTCAGTATTTGAAAGTGAGCGATTTAAAGGATTTTTTAAAAAAAATACCTTATTTGCGTAACTTTCATGTTTTTTCTTATTTTTCGTATTAACAAAGTATAAAAAGGAGCGTTTGAGAATGTATTTTGAATTCGAATTCTTAAACAAAAATCACATTTTTTGCCCTCTACCCGATACTGATGAACAAGGCAATAAAAAAACCTTGTCCGAGCGTCGGGATTACATCTAAGAGAAGCGCGATGAATTTCCTTTGCTAAATACCGACTTCAAACGCGTATGATAGTCACGGGGAAAGCGCAGTAACTCGCGATTAATTCAATCGCGATTAATTCAATGGAGAGTTACGGCGCTTTGTCCGTGGAATGTTTAATCGACTGTTATAATGGAGAGCCGTAATATGTATGATTTCTTTAACTTGATTTTCGATTTATTTCCTCTAGATAATACTTTTTTCAATTTTAATTATTAATTAATTTGATTTCTTGAGGGGGTTTTTTTTTTTGGGGGGGGGGGTATTTTTGTGTGTAAAGTACATTTAAGTCATTCTCCTGATCTTTTTTCTTTCTTTCCTTCTTTCTATCTTCTTATTTTTCTTTTTTCTTTCGAGAGAGGAAGACCCGCCCTGTTGCCTCGGCAACAGGTAAGCTCTAGTTTTTTTTATTATTATTATTCTCAGCACTTTGACTGCTATTTTCTCAGAAACGGCTTGACCAACAACCTTTTTATTTGTTGTACTAGCTTGATGAGCCAGGGGAAATTGATTGATAAAAAAAAAATTGAAAAATTATTCTTTTTAATTAAATTACATAACAGTGCTTAATTTTTTTAATTTCTAAAATACAAGTTTATTATTAAAGATACACTCTTTAGCTTTTCATTCTTATTTTTGACAGGTATGTTTTTGACATTGAAGCCAATACCGATTATCTAGCTTTTATAACATGGCCGCTATATAAGTTTAAAAATTACGTAATTTTTAAAATGTTTTATTTTAAGTTTTAGCATTTCAAAAATGCTACAAAACGATTTAGAATATCAATTTCACCATGAAAAACTATGTTTCATAATTTGAAAACCATTTAAATACCATTTTAAAGTGAAATTTAAAAAATTTTTAAAAAGCAGGTGATTAAAATAATTTCATTGTCATTCGCTTATTTTAAGTCGGACCGCCACCAAAATAAATCCCGCACGTGAGAAGGGTTCACTGTTTTAAATTTATTTTTCAAAAACTTCCTATGATTTGCCGTTTTCCCTAGGTTATCGGTCAAAACTATCGAAATTCGTCCTCGGAAAGCGAGAAAATACGCGCCGTAATTAGCGATTTTTTCAATTTCAATTTCTGACAAACGGATTTATCTACACACTTTATATTTTTCCTATAGACTCTCAAAGACGTCGTTACCCGTTTAAGTAAAAAAAAAGTTTAAAAATTAAAGTTTCCAAAAAGATTACGTAACAATTATTTAAATTTTAAATTCTCCCCTATATAGCTTATTTTTAATGCTACACTATCCAAATTTGAACTATCATATTCTCTAGGTTCATATCTTTACAAAATTCATCGGCCGATAATATCTATCGCTTTTAGTTTGGCCGCTATTTCAATTTAAAGTTTTTAAATAATTACGTAATTTGCAAAATTTGTTTATTTTTAGTCCTATCGTTTCCAGAGTATTACGAAACGATTTTCCGTAACGATTTCAGTATGAAACATGTTTCTCAGTATTTGAAAGTGAGCAATTTAAAGATTTTTTAAAAAAATATCCTACTTGCGTAACTTTCATGTATTTTCTTATTCTTCGTATGAACAAAGAATAAAAACGAGAGTTTGAGAAAGAATTTGAATTTGAATTCTTAAACAAAAATATCATTTTTTTTTTTTGCACTTTACCCGCTACTGATGAACAACGCAATAAACTAATCTACTCCGATCGTCGGGATTACACATTAGAGAAGCGCGTTGAATTTGCCTTGCTTAATACCTCGCACAGCACCGCTCTTATAGAGATGGGGAAAGCGCAGTAACTCGCGATTAATTATTAATTTTATCGCGAGTTACTACGCTTTCCCCATGGAATATCTAATCGACAAGTATAAAGGAAGCCCACAATATGTATGTTTTACCTAAATTTGAGTTTCTTTATCTCCTTACTATAGTAGTCATCTCAATGGTATGTATACAGCTAACTTGACCGTTTAAATGCGCAATACACACACTCTATCCAGCTTTGTGGCATTACGTCACCACGCTTGTGAATAGGAATTCTGTAATACACAGACTTTCTATAGCGGGATTCATGCCGCTTTAATTACATGAGTATGTTTACATAGTGTCTCGGGGAGATATATACATGTATCTATGTATATACTTCTCCTTTCTCCTAATCGGCATATCTATGATGCCGCAATAAATATACTCATTGCAGTATCTCGTTTCTTTTTTCTTTTTTTTTTTCCTTCTTTCTACCTGCATATTTTTCTTTTTTTTTCTAAAGAGGAAGACCCGCCCTGTTGCCTCGGCAACAGGTAAGCTCTAGTTATTATTCTTTTTATTCTTAGCACTTTTTTTGACTGCAATTTTCTCAGAAACGGCTTCACTGTCAACATTTTTGTTCTCCTTTTCTTACTAATAAAGCAAAACCTGATAGATTTAAAAGAATATTTTGCTAAAATTCAAGATCTAAGAAATGTTACGTAACAATTTGTAATTTTTAAAATCTCTAAAGTATAACTTTTATTATGCAAGCTAGATTCCTCAAATTTTCTGTTTGATGTTGTACAGGTGTAGTTCTTGACATCAGAATTAACGCCAATTAGGTAACTATTATAGCTAAGACGCTGTAAAGGTTTAAAATTTTCAACTTATTACGTAATTTCAAAAAACTTTTATTTTAAGCCTTAGGGCTGCAAAAATATTGCCAAATGATTTAGAGGGTCAATATAAGGGCAAAAATAGTTATTTTAAAAATTTAAATTCATTTTTAAGTAGGTTTTAAATTTTCTTTAATAAAATGTTTATTATTTAAGCTAGACTCCCCAAATTTTCTTTATAATGTTGTACAGGTGTAGATCTTGACAACCAACTTAACGCCGATTATGTAACTTTTACGGTAAAGGCGCTATTTGTGTTTAAAGTTTTTAAACTCATTACGTAACTTTAAAACTTTTTTATTTTAGGACCTACCGTTAAAAAAATATTACAAAACGATTTAGAATGTCAATTTCATGGTGTAGGAGGTTTTTAAAATATTTTTTATCCATTTTTAATTGGGAAATTTAAGATTTTCACAAATTTGGTTAGTTACGTAATTGCTTCATAACTTGCTTATTTTTCGTCATATGATCAAGAAAAAACCATACAGCACGTGAGAAGGGTTTTCTCTTTTAAATGATATTTTCAAAAACATCGTAATATTTGCCCCCTTCCCTCTAGCGTGCGCAGACCCTATCGAGAGAGGGTCTTAAATCGCCGAAATTTCACCCCGATTCTTCAATTCCATTTTCAGAAAAACAGATTTATCTACATACTATATATTTTCGGTATAGACTCTCGAAGACACTGTTACCCGTTTAAGAAAAAAAAAATTCAAAAATAAAAGTTTTCAAAAACATTACATAACAATGAGTTAAATTTTAAATTCTCCACCATTAAGCGTTATTTTAAATGCTAGAGTATTCAAGTTTTATTTGTCATATTCTCTAGGTTCATATCTTTAAAAAATTCATCGGCCGATAATATCTATCTTTTTTAGTTTGGCCGCTATTTCAATTTAAAGTTTTTAAATAATTACGTAATTTGCAAAAACATTTTATTTTTAGTCTTATCGTTTCCAGAACTTCACCAAACGATTTTCCGTACCGATTTCAGTATGAAACATGTTTCTCAGTATTTGAAAGTGAGCGATTTAAAGGATTTTTAAAAAAAATACCTTATTTGCGTAACTTTCATGTTTTTTCTTATTTTTCGTATTAACAAAGTATAAAAAGGAGAGTTTGAGAATGTATTTTGAATTCGAATTCTTAAACAAAAATCACATTTTTTGCCCTCTACCCGCTACTGATGAACAAGGCAATAAAAAAAAACCTTGTCCGAGCGTCGGGATTACATCTAAGAGAAGCGCGATGAATTTCCTTTGCTAAATACCGACTTCAAACGCGTATGATAGTCACGGGGAAAGCGTAGTAACTCGCGATTAATTCAATCGCGATTAATTCAATGGAGAGTTACGGCGCTTTGTCCGTGGAATGTTTAATCGACTGTTATAATGGAGAGCCGTAATATGTATGATTTCTTTAACTTGATTTTCGATTTATTCCCTCTAGATAATACTTTTTTCAATTTTAATTATTAATTAATTTGATTTCTTGAGGGGTTTTTTTTTTTTGGGGGGGGGGGGGGGATTTTTTTGTGTAAAGTACATTTAAGTCATTCTCCTGATCTTTTTTCTTTCTTTCCTTCTTTCTATCTTCTTATTTTTCTTTTTTCTTTCGAGAGAGGAAGACCCGCCCTGTTGCCTCGGCAACAGGTAAGCTCTAGTTATTATTATTATTATTATTCATCCGTTTTTTTTTGTGACGGCTCAGAAATCACTCATTATTAAAGATATTACTATTCTGTTTTCAGTGTTCGATTCGAAATTAAATTTTCAAGATTTGATTTTTTTAATTTTCTAAATTACCGCTTATAAGCGCGCAGCGCCACCTACGACGCCAAAATTTTGAATCGCTATATCTTCCTTATTATTTGTGCGATTGGAATGAAATTTTCAGCATTCGATTCAGAAAAGGAGATGCAAGATTTTATGTCACTGCGTCAATTTCGTAGCTCTACCCCGAAAAAGTTGACCTTGACCCGATTGTTTTCATTTCAAAAAAAATATTTCAATCTTAGATTTTAGACAGTAGGATGAAAGATTTTAATGGTCTGATTTGGAATATGAAAAATTTTTGAAATCGGACCATAAATAAAGTCACAATGAGCGTGGGAAAATTCGCTATGACGTCATCAAAGCTAATTAAATATTCATACGTTAATATCTCTCTTATTAAATGAGATATCGGCATGAAATTTTATATCTAAACATGTTTCCACATTCTTAATCTACCTCTAGAATGAAAATGGCATGCTGCCAATATTTTTGAAATTATTGAAAATTTTCGAATCAAATCTTTGGCAAGGTCTAGCGACTTTATTTGCAGTCGGATTTTGATCGGGTTTCTTCCATTCGATAGAGCGTTCAAATACCTATCAGTAAAGTGTTCTCAGATTTTCGCTAACTCTTACGGTTCTCGAGTTATTTGCGTTTGAACACGACAACCCCCTTTAAAGTGATGTTTGTGACGTCATCAACACTCATTAATTATTCATGAAATGTTTTCGCCTATAGCTCGCTTATTGAGGAAGATAGAGGTGTGAAATTTGGTAGCATGATAGAGATTGAGAATATCTACCGACTGACAAGAGGAATTTGGCATGGAGCCAAATTCCTGCAAATGACGTCATACTTTGTAAATGACGTCATATCTCCCTTATTTTTCATCGGATCGAGGCGGGGACGGTTGGAATCGATTCTGCGTGAAAAAGTAAAATGGTACATACCAGCAACAGAATTTCGATATCTCTTACCGTTTTCGAGATATTTGCGGTCAAAGTTCAGTGTTTGGCCTTTCCTGAAAATACAATTTAAAACTTCAGGTACCTGTGTCTCGCTTATTGATAAAGCTAGAGGTATGAAATTTGGTAGCATAAAAGAGAATGCAAATATCTACCGACTGACAAAAGGGAATTGGCAAGGTGCTAAATTCCTGAAAATGACGTCATACTTTTCTAAATGACGTCATAACTCCCTTATTTTTCATCGTATCGAATCGGGGATTGTTGCAATCGATTCTGCGTGAAAAAGTAGTTAAAGGACAAAGGTCTGGTCTCAGATTTTCGATATCTCTTACCGTTTTCGAGATATTTGCGGTCAAAGTTCAGTGTTTGGCCTTTCCTGAAAATACAATTTAAAACTTCAGGTACCTGTGTCTCGCTTATTGATAAAGCTAGAGGTATGAAATTTGGTAGCATAAAAGAGAATGCAAATATCTACCGACTGACAAAAGGGAATTGGCATGGTACCAAATTCCTGAAAATGACGTCATACTTTGTAAATGACGTCATAACTCCATTAATTTTCATCTTATCGAATCGGGGATTGTTGCAATCGATTCTGCGCGAAAATTTATATGCATAACATTGCCATCAAATTTTCGCTAACTCTTACCGTTTTCGAGTTATATAGGTTTAAACACGACAACCCCCTTTAAAGTGATGCTTTCAACGTCACATAAAGTTCATTAATGTTTAATGAAATGGTTTCAGCTAAAGCTCGCTTATTAAAAAAGGTAGAGATGTGAAAATTGGTAGCATGATAGGGAATGAGGGTATCTACCGACTCTTTACTTTGAAATTTCATCTTTCGGCTATTCATTCTCACAGACACATACTCCCGTTTAATGAAAAAATTTTTCGAAATATACGACGTTTTAAGAGAATTACGTAAGATTTAATATTTTTCGATTTTCGCGTATGTAGCTTTTAGTTTTAATGGTAGATCTCTCAAATTTTCACTGTTATGTTTTCTAGGTTCATATCTTTAGAACTTTCATCGGCCGATATTATCTATCTCTTTTAGTTTGGCCTCAATTTCAATTTAAAGTTTTTTAAAAATTACGTAATGTTCAAAACTGTCTTATTTTTAGTCTTTTAGTTTCCAAAACATTACGAAACGATTTTCCGTAACGATTTTACTATGAAACATGTTTCCCGGTATTTGAAAGTGAGCAATTTAAAGATTTTTTTATAAAAATATCTTACTTGCGTAACTTTCAAGTATTTTTTATTCGTCGTATGAACAAATTATAAAAACAAGAGTTTGAGAAAGCATTTTGATTTCGATTTCTTAAACAAAAATCAAATTTTGGGCACTCTACTGATGAACAACGCAATAAACATATCTTCAGAAGCGCGGTCAATTTGCCTTGCTTAATACCTTGCACGACACCGCTGTGATATAGGACTTCTTCCATGGACAAGGCGCAGTAACTCGCGATTAATTCAATCGCGATTTAAAGTGCTTTCTATAAAATAGAGTTTGAGAAAGTATTATGCATTCGAATTCTTAAACAAAAAAAAAAACCAAAAAATAAAAAAAACCAACCCCCCCCCCCCCCCCAAAAAAAAAAAAAGAAAAAAAAAAGCAAATTTACATTCTACGAGCTACTGCTGAACAAGGCTATAAAGAAATCTTCTCCGAGCGTCGGCATTACACATTAGAGAAGCGCGGTGAATTTGCCTTGCTTAATACCTCGCACTGCGCCGCTGTTATACAGGACTTCAAACGTGTGTGAATTAATCGCCAGTTACAGTGCTTTACCTGTGGAATACGAGACATTGTCAAGTCTTTCTTTTGTATATTGGGGAAAGCGGCATTACTAAAGGCCATCGCGAGGAGAATTGTTTATTCCAGCAGAGTGGCGATTCAAGGTCAAACATCTGTACACGCGAAATAACTTGCGTAAGTTCATCGCGAGGAGAATTGTTTATTCCAGCAGAGAAGCGATTCAAGGTCAAACATCTGTACACGCGAAATACCTTGCGTAAGTTAATAAATAAACAACATAAAGCGGGCAGTAAGGACTGAAGATCTAGGTTACACGTGCAGATTGTACTAAGTGTGATTGTCCTACATGTTTCTTGTTTCAAATATATGGTCAAGAGTAGTCGATATTGTGCGATGTAGGCTTCAGTATAATGTGTATAATGTAAGTCGCCGTTACCTACAATTTCTGCAAGTAGATTGCGCAATGTGGATACCATCACTAAAGATCAGATATCTGGATCGTGAAAAAGAATTTTGTATTAGAGTAGGAGATCTCAGCTTCGCTGCTTCGACTTTAACTTGTGAAACCTACTCGTTGCTTTAGCAACGAGCTCGTTTCTAGTTTATTATTATTTTTGTTGTCCAATTACAGACGGCGCTTGCATGAAGAGCGTTAAAACAAGAGTTCCCTACTCCGTTTTCTGACTTAAATCATTAGCGGATGTCCACCTATGACTAGAGTGAGGAAAATAAGAGATTTTCCTCAACATTTACCTCATCAAGGAGTTTATTACAATTAGGGGGTATCGTTCCACTCCTCAATAATGATCTGAGTTGAACGACGTAAAATGGTACTTTCACGCGCTTTCTAACCATTCTGTCCCTCTTGTCCCACAAATGCTGGATTATGGGTTGTGAGTCAGAAAGTAAAAACAAACCCTAGCAACATTCGCGTTGTCTTGCCTGCTACAGTGTTACCTTTGTAGGTTACGTATATGTTGATGATATTTCGAACATGTTTACTTTTGAAGTTTGCAGTCAAACTCTGGGTTAAACAGTTATCATTCAGACAAAAGCTGCAAAAGACAGATGGACATACGGAGAGCAAGGTGACCACGTGAAACATGATTACCAGTAATTGATTGCTGGCGCTATCAGTAAGATATAAATCGTTACGATAGAAAAGACATTTGACTCAGTGGTATGACAAAATCCGCCGTAGAGGAGCCTTATTACAAAATCCGCCATTAGCGAACAATCCAAAATAAGGATACAAACAGACATCACATAAAAGCTTATTTGTAATGCGCTTGAGGCACCCAATTAGAACGGAAAGAGACGAATTAAGGAGGGCACATTGATCCAATGCTTTTGCTACAGTAATATCATCATATGGGGATTGATTCTTACTCAGAATTAGGCAGGGGAAAACTGGCTCTAGAGTGAGTCTTACTCCCTAAGGGAGGAAGAGACACTCTAGAGTAGAACCGCAAAAACTTTAAGCTTTGCAACTAATAATGATAGTGCATTCATATTTCACATGTACAATCCTACTGTAGTACTATGTACAAGACCCTACTTTTGGTACCAATATTATCTTATTTCAGATTCTGTTCAGCGGTTGATGTCTAATGTCATATTTTTTTCAAATACAAGTAGTCTGTCCAAAACTACCTCCTGAAGCCTCTATGTATACAGAGCCAGACACACATTCACAGGGGAGCTTTGAAACCAGTGTAACGGCCATCTCGGCATGGAGATGTTCTAATTTTGTTGACAACATAGGATTGCAGAATGTCCCTTATCTCTTTTCCATGATACCCTCACATCCATCTGACAAACTGCCGATAACCAGTGTACCCATCTCTTCTGCAATAGAATGCTTCTTGATTAAAATATAAAAAAAACCCCGAAAAATACATGTATACCGTTTGATTAATTTCATGATACGCCTGCGAAGCATATCGGCACACAGGGATCAATATGTCCGGCATCCACCCGTCTGTCCGGTAGTCATACGTTCACATAATTGGCTATATCTTTAGTCTTTGATATTGTAGGTTTACCCACCTTGCAAGGATTAAGAAACAAACATTGCGCCGCCTGTGAAGTATAGCGCGTTGCGATCACTTTGTCCGGCGTCCATTTATCCGTCTGTCTGGTAGTCACACTTTCACATTTTTTGGCTGTATCTTTGTTTTTAATATGAAAAGCTGACAAAACTAGCACGAATTAATAAACAACTTTGATCGTAACTTTGGAACCGTGACGGATATGACATGCATATTCAAGTAATGAAGCCTTTTGAAATAAAACCACGGTGGATTACCTTGTGACCTTTTTGCTATGAATAGCTGTCCGAGGTATTGCCCAGGTTCTAATTAAACAAAATTTCAAGAGTAAATGGAATGATCCATTCGGTTAAAGTAAGAAGTGAACTATGTTGACAGTATAAAAATCTAGTTTTTGAAACTATTTCTCGATGTGATTCATTAAATTATAAATCAAATAACAAGCAATGTTCACATGTTCACTTTTACATAAAATATATGATTACACTAGGAGTGCATATATTCAGATTTAAGTGATCTTTAAAAGCTAATTATCAGGTCGTAATTCAAAGGTTTCCATCTATCTGAAATCTTATATATGAAGAAAAGTGATTACTCACTGAATCCAATTAAAAATGTATTTATTCATTAGGACAACATGTTGCAAATTGTAACTAATCTGGAAAAGGGTGTGGCAGTTCAGCCTTATGTACGATTTTTAATTTAAAGCACACAAATTATTGATAAGAATATGAATACGCTATCCCTTACGCTTCAAAAGTTATGGCCAATGTTAAAGTTGACAACAGATGATCAGACAAACAGGACAGAAAAAGGTCATTGACCTTTCTGTCATTGGAAAAGGCTTCATTAGTTGAGAGAGAAATATGAAGTTTTTATCCCTCACAATTCAAATGTTATGGCCAAAGTTGTCAAGTAGCCAGACACACAAGACAAAACAATATGCCCCCGATATATCGATTCGGGCAAAAAAAATTGAATTGTTTATATAAGATTATAAGGTAGTTTCCATGTCAAGTAGTGGCTTATTGAAGGGACATAGGTGTTTGCCTTTCCATAAAAGAAAGCCAGGTAACAGAAGTTTGCTCATCCAGTTTACATCAGCAATAAAGATTCACAAAGAGCAATGTCTTACTGCTTATAACTGTAAATTGTGTCTCAGTCTCTAATCTAATGTTTAAACTAACAGTAGCTGACAACTGCAACAATTAAAGATTTCTGCTGACAGAATAATAAAATAAATAACCACGTTATTGTTCTTAACATAAAGGGTTACACATATAACTATTTATTAAGGCGATTCTCCAATCTGTACCCATAGTTTTGGTTATAAGCCTAGTATATGGCTTACAGATTGTATCTATTCAGACACACAGCCTTAACAACTGGGTGTTTGATAACACAATCCAAATCCTCAAACTCTTGCAAATGGTATAAAACCTTTGGAATGTCTTCATAACACAGGTACTCTTCTTGTCTGAGTTGAAACGCGAAGACCACAACTGTACCTTCAGTAAAAAGATAACATGCAGTCAGATGGTACCAGAGATGATGGTCGGTCTTCATTGTATAAAGTTCTGGGACCAGTTGTTTGAAACTTTAACCATTTCATCTTACTTTAACTTCGATATATGAAGACTTCAAGTCATAGTCAGTGTAATGAATAATAACATATGACACTAGCACTGTAATGTAATCTAGGAATTTAAACAAAAATCTTATAAATAAAATTAAAGGGACATAGTCCGAGACTGGAAAATTTTAGCATGAAAAGGATAAATTACGACAATATCTAATTTTTCCTGTATTGTATAAATTATAAACTTTGTGTTAATTGCAAAATTTAAAACTAAAATCCATCAATGTTTTCGTAGAATAAAGGTAAATGAGTCGAATTAAATTCGGCTGGTATCAATTCTCCAAATAAGGCGATGCTCCGCCAATAATCATGGGCGTTCGCGGATATTCACTGTAGAAAACAAAAAAAAAATGGTTTACATGGAGGAATACGAGCACGAGAAAAGCAAAAGTGTGGTCGAAAATACAGTGAGGTGCAGTCCTAACATAACATTATGTTAACGTCGCGTTAACGTGAAGTTTGCTTTCCTCGTGCGCTCAGGTCTGCTGAGCACACGCGTTTGCGTTAACGCAGATTTCCACGTGAACTTAATTTCCAGACCGCGTGAACGCGCTTGACTGCCGCGTTAAAGCGCTTGACCGCCGCGTTAACGCGCTTGACTGCCGCGTGAACGTGCTTGACAGCCACGTTCGCTTGCTTACAACTTAAAACTTGTATTAACATGTTCATATGGAAGGATAGGAGAATCGATATATACTTTGTATATTTAAAAAGAAAAACTTATTATTGTGTAAGTAAAATATTTAGAATTAAATTAAACCCGTTCGAGTTAAGGGATGAATTTTAGAAATATTGAACGCAATTTCCGAACATTGACTTTAATGAAATTTATGATTTTTTTTAGAAAAATGATAATAATAATAATAATAATAATAATAATAATAATAATAACTAGAAACGAGCTCGTTGCTAAAGCAACGAGTAGGTTTCACAAGTTAAAGTCGAAGCAGCGAAGCTGAGATCTCCTACTCTAATACAAAATTCTTTTTCACGATCCAGATATCTGATCTTTAGTGATGGTATCCACATTGCGCAATCTACTTGCAGAAATTGTAGGTAACGGCGACTTACATTATACACATTATACTGAAGCCTACATCGCACAATATCGACTACTCTTGACCATATATTTGAAACAAGAAACATGTAGGACAATCACACTTAGTACAATCTGCACGTGTAACCTAGATCTTCAGTCCTTACTGCCCGCTTTATGTTGTTTGTTTATTAACTTACGCAAGGTATTTCGCGTGTACAGATGTTTGACCTTGAATCGCTTCTCTGCTGGAATAAACAATTCTCCTCGCGATGAACTTACGCAAGTTATTTCGCGTGTACAGATGTTTGACCTTGAATCGCCACTCTGCTGGAATAAACAATTCTCCTCGCGATGGCCTTTAGTAATGCCGCTTTCCCCAATATACAAAAGAAAGACTTGACAATATCTCGTATTCCACAGGTAAAGCACTGTAACTGGCGATTAATTCACACACGTTTGAAGTCCTGTATAACAGCGGCGCAGTGCGAGGTATTAAGCAAGGCAAATTCACCGCGCTTCTCTAATGTGTAATGCCGACGCTCGGAGAAGATTTCTTTATAGCCTTGTTCAGCAGTAGCTCGTAGAATGTAAATTTGCTTTTTTTTTTTTTGTTTTTTTGGTTTTTTTTTTGTTTTTTTTGGGGAGGGGGGGGTTTATTTTTTGGTTTTTTTTTTTTTGTTTAAGAATTCGAATGCATAATACTTTCTCAAACTCTATTTTATAGAAAGCACTTTAAATCGCGATTGAATTAATCGCGAGTTACTGCGCCTTGTCCATGGAAGAAGTCCTATATCACAGCGGTGTCGTGCAAGGTATTAAGCAAGGCAAATTGACCGCGCTTCTGAAGATATGTTTATTGTTCATCAGTAGAGTGCCCAAAATTTGATTTTTGTTTAAGAAATCGAAATCAAAATGCTTTCTCAAACTCTTGTTTTTATAATTTGTTCATACGACGAATAAAAAATACTTGAAAGTTACGCAGGTAAGATATTTTTATAAAAAAAATCTTTAAATTGCTCACTTTCAAATACCGGGAAACATGTTTCATAGTAAAATCGTTACGGAAAATCGTTTCGTAATGTTTTGGAAACTAAAAGACTAAAAATAAGACAGTTTTGAACATTACGTAATTTTTAAAAAACTTTAAATTGAAATAGAGGCCAAACTAAAAGAGATAGATAATATCGGCCGATGAAAAAAATAAAAGATATGAACCTAGAGAACATAACAGTGAAAATTTGAGAGATCTACCATTAAAACTAAAAGCTACATACGCGAAAATCGAAAAATATTAAATCTTACGTAATTCTCTTAAAACGTCGTATATTTCGAAAAATTTTTTCATTAAACGGGAGTATGTGTCTGTGAGAATGAATAGCCGAAAGATGAAATTTCAAAGTAAAGAGTCGGTAGATACCCTCATTCCCTATCATGCTACCAATTTTCACATCTCTACCTTCTTTAATAAGCGAGCTTAAGCTGAAACCATTTCATTAAACATTAATGAACTTTATGTGACGTTGAAAGCATCACTTTAAAGGGGGTTGTCGTGTTTAAACCTAAATAACTCGAAAACGGTAAGAGTTAGCGAAAATTTGATGGCAATGTTATGCATATAAATTTTCGCGCAACAATCCCCGATTCGATAAGATGAAAATTAATGGAGTTATGACGTCATTTACAAAATATGACGTCATTTTCAGGAATTTGGTACCATGCCAATTCCCTTTTGTCAGTCGGTAGATATTTGCATTCTCTTTTATGCTACCAAATTTCATACCTCTAGCTTTATCAATAAGCGAGACACAGGTACCTGAAGTTTTAAATTGTATTTTCAGGAAAGGCCAAACACTGAACTTTGACCGCAAATATCTCGAAAACGGTAAGAGATATCGAAATTCTGTTGCTGGTATTTACCAATTTTACTTTTTCACGCAGAATCGATTCCAACCGTCCCCGCCTCGATCCGATGAAAAATAAGGGAGATATGACGTCATTTACAAAGTATGACGTCATTTTCAGGAATTTGGCTCCATGCCAAATTCCTCTTGTCAGTCGGTAGATATTCTCAATCTCTATCATGCTACCAAATTTCACACCTCTATCTTCCTCAATAAGCGAGCTATAGGCAAAAACATTTCATGAATAATTAATGAGTGTTGATGACGTCACAAACATCACTTTAAAGGGGGTTGTCGTGTTCAAACGCAAATAACTCGAGAACCGTAAGAGTTAGCGAAAATCCGATTTCAAAAATTTTTCATATTCCAAATCAGACCATTAAAATCTTTCATCCTACCGTCTAAAATCTAAGATTGAAATATTTTTTTTGAAATGAAAACAATCGGGTCAAGGTCAACATTTTCGGGGTAGAGCTACGAAATTGACGCAGTGACATAAAATCTTGCATCTCCTTTTCTGAATCGAATGCTGAAAATTTCATTCCAATCGGACAAATAATAAGGAAGATATAGCGATTCAAAATTTTGGCGTCGTAGGTGGCGCTGCGCGCTTATAAGCGGTAATTTAGAAAATTAAGAAAATCAAATCTTGAAAATTTAATTTCGAATCGAACACTGAAAACAGAATAGTAATATCTTTAATAATGAGTGATTTCTGAGCCGTCACATAAAAAAAAACGGATGAAGAATAATAATAATAATAATAAATAAGAAAAGACAGTAGAATAATAAAAGGTTTCACAAGTGAAACTTGTGGAACCTAATAATAATAATTATAATGAAATAAGAATTAAAAAAGGTAATAATAACGATGATATTTTATTCATATAATGTAGAATATAGCTTAATTAAAAATAATAATAATAGATACATAAATAGGAAATACGTGATAATACAAAAATAAATTAGTTATAAATGAATAAACAAATAAGAAATAAATACATAAATAATCCAATTAGAAACAAATAAATAAATGCAATTAGAAAGTAATCATGTTAGTATAAACTGACGAAGTCTTTTCATAAATACCTTATTGCATGTCTACGCGATAATTTCCTTTGTTATATTACATATGAAATCCTTAATGCAGGGTGTCATTTTAATATTTCATTAAATACACGTTTTTATGGCGACACTCGCGGTATTTTGATCTGATCCATTTTATTTTCTACATTCGTACTGCATAGAGAATTACAAGTATAGACATGTGAACGTGCGACTGGACCGGGCGCACGCGGTAATAAATCGCGTTAACGCGAATTCCCTACCGCGTTAACGCGAGGAGCGCACGCGTGTCCGGTCGAGCAGTCCTAGCACGTGTGCTAGAGCAGTCCTCGCGACCGCTTTTTGCGTTAACGTGTGTGTTATGTTAGGACTGCACCCATCTGTAACTATACACAAACCCAGAGGCCAAAAAAGAAAAGTGGAACAAATGTTGGAATCAGGTAAAGCTCGAGTTTCATTGTCACGTGATTTCCTCTGACCAATCTCATCAATATTCATGGAGTTGACCTGGTTATGTGGCAAATTTAAAACGGGCATATCTCGTTAACGCATCGACTTTGGTAACGATACGTTTTACACATCTTAGATAATATACTAGCAATCGATTGCCGTTTAAGAAATCCGTTTACATTTTTTTTATACTTTTCCCGACTTCAATCGGACCATGCTCCTTTAATTGTCTCTAAATCTTTAACCAATGGTTAGCTTAACCAGTGGTTAAAGTTTCAAACAACTGGCTCCTGGTTTCAATTCCTGGATCCGGCAACATATATGAATTCTGGTCATGCCAATGCACAGAAAATTAATGCTAAACATGTACAAAGTGTGGTGTAGATTTCATGTTTAGTATTTATACCCTACAGAAAAAAGCATTATCTTTTTCGAACATTGATACATATAAAATTGAGCCTTAGTCCGTCCTTGTTACGTATGCTTCACTAGTGTCTTGCTTAAAATAGTGAGGAAAAACCCCCAAACAAAATCAATCTTATGTTATTAATGTTAGATGGTTCCTATCTATCGTTTAGTATGTTCAAGTGGTTATAAACGACCCCTTCAATGTCGTCGTCACCATCCTGAATTTCCTAGGCTCTTCATAATCCGATGACTCACATGAGAGAGTTAAGTTTATCTCACGAACACTCTCCTTGTCTGAATGATCTGATTCCATATCAATGTCTAATGTACGTATTATAATAGCCTACTATTCTATTTACTATCGTCATACACTTGTGACGTCACTCGTCAACAGACCGGAAGTCGATGTTTTTCCTTGATTGCAATGTAACAGGTGCAAATGCACTCATGTTTCGCGCCGTATATGGGTAATGTTTGTCTTGTGGAGATATTCAGCACTCAACCAGCACCAGGTCTTGAATAACTGATGATAATTTATGAAACACAACAATGCAACAAATTGGTCTTATGATCTTTAACTTCTGTGTAAACATAAGTTATCTTCAAACATGTCTAAATAAAGAATAATTCCCCGTTTACCAAAAAAAAAAAAATGAAAAAAAAAAAAATCTTGCGGAAATACTATGCGGACACAACAAATCATAAATTACACATTGTACTCACTTATGCATATTACTCACGCTACAAAATATTCAATACAATAGTGATAATGATAATAATAATCATGATAATGATGTTGATGGTGAAGAGGCGTAAAGACACAAGAAATAGATCTCATTCGTAACTGAACATTATATAACAAAAAAATCCCCCCAAAAATACAAATGATCAGTCAATTATAGCATGGGGCATTTCATTGTTTTTGCGTTTCTTACATAGTATTAAAGTCATTTTAAAAGTAGAAAGATGAAAGTTTATTCATGTATAAATTGTGTCATATGACGTTTAAAAGAACTAAGTTTATGTAACCGTGCAATCCATGACACAACATTGGACGTGCTTGACAGTATGCTTGGGTATTTTACAAAGTATTTTTGTCACGTCTGAGGGACGTCATGGTCAGCTTTTCTCCATCTTGCTCACACCATAGTCATTCTCTGCAATTCGTTAAGAAGTAATTGAAACAAACAACAATCTAGTTTGAAATATAATCACAGTTCATTCCTAGCCCAGGTAAACAGTGTTATTACCCCGAGTCATTAGTAACTTAACTGTTAACTGTATTTGCAAAGTCAACTGATATCGGTCCATCAACAGATATACGTCTGTGTGAATGAAAGGCGTAAGTCCAATAACCGCTAACAGGATTATTGCACAGATCTTCCTTGGTTAAAGACTACCATCACTGAAAAATTAGAAATTCAGATTTGTATTACAAATAGGTGCAAAAAAAGGAGAAAGAAAGAAACAAACAAAATTAAAAGCAAACAAAAACAAAGCAAACAACAAAACAAAAACAAAACAAACATAGTTCACTACTTCAATCTTCTGCTTCTTATACCATATGGGTATATATTTATTCCTTCCTAAAACACATTTAAAGGAATGTATTCATTGATAGTCAGTTACATGGAACATTCCCATAAAGTATGGCGTCATAAATTGATGGCCAAATCTAAAGACGAGGATTGTTGTAACGACTAAAAGCAAAGACACTAAATAGAATATACGTTAGCACATGGCCCCATGGAGATCCAGTTTTAAAGGGATTAACAGCTATCAGGTTTATATTCTTTATGACTTGCCGATTCAAGTTTCGTAAAAGAATGTCAGATTCAATGTTTTTGTTTTTTTTTTTTTTTGTTTTTCCTTGGCTTTATAACTCAAGGACCATTTGTTTGATTTAGACGGACTTAAACAAAGTCATCACAATGAATAAAGCAAATTGAAGCAAATAAACCAAATTTTCAACAATTTACCAGTTTTTGTTTATCTCGTTTTTATTATAATTTCTAAAACATTTCTACGTTGATTTCTACGAGTTAGAAGTACATTAAGAAAATTAATTCATGAAATATATATTAAAGATATAAATTGTTCATGTAAGAAGGGCATGCGTTTATAAAAATATCATATAAACTTGTTTAAGCTTAAATAATTATTATTATTGTATTAATTTTCATGAATTTTTTCTTTGATTTTTGTTTTGCATTATCTTTATCCTGCAATACATCTTAATGAGTCCATACATCACCTTGACGAGTCACATTTTCTCCAAACTCTGCTTTTGCATCAGTACAAATACCGGTTATTTCTTCCATGTGTTTAACCTTATTTTTCAGATACATATTTTCCATAGTTGATGCTTCAAGTCTGAAAATGAAAATGTACGATATACTTTAAAAATGAGTCGTCAATGGACTGCTTAAATTTTAAGGAATAAAATTAGGAGTTAACCTATATACATATAGGTTATATCTTAAAGTTTTGATTGATTGATTATTGTTCACGCCACGGCTAATTCACGTATATGATGACGGCATCTGCCCGATTCATTGCATACAGATTTAGACCTTTGCAACGGACCCACATGAGACATTGAGGGATCTTTTACATACCATACCTATAGTTACAGGGGACCTCGGTTTTCACTGTCTCATCCGAAAAGGCAGAACACCGGTGTGCTCAGGGCGAGAGTCGAACCCGGGACCTCTCGATCACGAGCCGAACACATTATCCCCTAGACCACACCGGCTTCTGCAATTTTTGTATCATACCTTTGAAATGACTAGGGTGTATTTTTATATATACCTCAGATTGATTACTAAATCATACCTCTGAAGTCCTGAGTGAATTGCTACAAGGTTTCATTATTTTCCCTTTCTGTGAAATTCCTGGTAAGTTATCTTCATTGTCTGATGCATATATGCATATCTTGTTACTGAGAGTTTACTTTAATAGTATATTTCTGCATTTTTTATTCTAATTTGTTGAAGTTGAAACAACATTAAACGAAATAAACAAAAGTACCTTCGTTTTAGTTCTTCTATCTTCGCATTACCTTCCTGTGTGCTGCCTTTTGCAATATCTGGGAAAACCAATTTGTAGTATCAACCTTTTTCATTCACATACAAGTCGACATGTTAAATAAGATGATTGATAAATACTATGGCTGATTGATGTGATGTAAGCCTCATATTGAAGGATTTGGATTTTGTCGGATATATTGCATTATTTTTCAACATAATACCCTGCAGTATCTATACACTTTTGCCCGCGGTGTTTAAAGTCCTCAATGCCACTTCAAAACAACTCCTTTTCTTGACTTTTCAGAAAGTCATCCACCGCATGTATGACGTTATCATCGGACTGAAAGTGGGTGCTAGAAATAGATGACGTCTCATGTAAATAAGGCGGATGCCCAATTAATTTAAAGACACAGTCGTAAATGGCAGCCATGACAATGACAGACTTGTGAACAGGGGCATCGTCTTAATGGAAAAACACACCTTTAGTGAGCTTTCAGCGGCGCTGAAATTTAATATTTTTCCGCAAGTTAAATATTTTGCCGTAACTACGTCAGTAGTGAAGCATAGTATGTGTAGTTGATGGTTTGTCCTTTTCGCAGATAATCCATCAACAGAATACCATCTGCATCCGAGAAAACCAAGGACATGTCATCATGATATATAACAACGAAATGAATTAGAACGATACAGACTCTATAAAGACTTAAAAACACGAGTAATAAACGCTAGTTATTTGTTTGACTAATATCATGATTAATTTTGCATGTCCTTAGTGAGTGTTTGGTGATACAGTTTGATCAGATGTCTTTTGTTGTTTTTTTTTTAAGAAAAGATGATGGATAAATCCAAAACATAAGTCCGTCAAAATGGCCACACGAAAAGTTCCGCTAGCGATTAATGACAAACAGAAGCAAGAACTCAATAGAATAGAGGAATAACATATTATTAGACCAGTTGATATACCAACCGATTGTATCTCGAGTCTTGTAGTGGCACCAAAAACAGACGGCCGCATACACCTTTGTATCGATCCGCGACCACTCAATCAGACACTTAAGAGGAAACACTTTCCTACTCCTGTCATAGAAGACATCTTACCTAAACTTAGCAAAGCTAGACTTTTTTTCTGTAGTTGATGCTAGAGATGGCTTTTGGCATGTAGTATTGGATGAGCCGAGTAGTTATCTCACAACATTCGCAACTCCAAGGGGAAGGTATCGGTGATGCGAATGCTGTCACCTGCCCCCGAAGAATTTCAGCGACGCATGCAGAAAGCACGTGAGGGTGTTGATGGAATCAAGCCAATTCATGACAATATTCTGATCTATGGATGTGGAGAAGATGACAGAGAAGCCGAAGAGGATCATGATAGGAAATTCAAGGCTTTACTTCAGAGGTGTTTAGAGGAAAACATCAGGCCGAATAAAGACAAAATAAAACTGAAATTAGATTCTGTGACTTACTTGGGATTTGTCATACCTAAGGAAGGATTGTATATTGATCCAGAGAAATTGAAAGCAATAATGGAGATGCCGACACGGTAAGAAAGACAACGAATTCAAGGACTGTTGGGAATGACTAATTTCGTGCAACGATTCGCTCCGCAGTTGTCTGAACTGACTGCGCCACTGCGAAACTTGCTAAAGTCTGAAACACATTTTCAATGGGACAAACAAGTGCATGGTATAGCATTTGATGACGTAAAGACCGCCTGGTCGCATGCACCAGCTTTGAGGTATTTTGATCCAAATAAAGAATTTGTGTTAAAATGTGACACCTCGGAATCGGGTCTGGGAGCATGCTTACTACAAGACGATCAGCCAATTATGTATGCCTCAAGGTCACTTACTGAAACCGAGCGTTACTACTCACAGATCGAGAAAGAGCTTTTGGCAGTTGTTTTCGGTATGGAACGTTTCGAAAACTACACATATCGAACATTTGTGTTAGCTGAATCGGACCATAAGCCATTGGAAATTATTGCGAAAAAACATTGACTAAGTGCCCCAAAAAGACTTCAACCTATGTTTCTTCGCCTCCAGAAATTTGATTTCGAGATTATAAACAAGAAAGGATCAGAGATGTATCTTACACGCTGTCGCGAGCATACATTGATGCGTTGCCGTCGGATCTCGATGATAAGGATTGCGTAGACGTACATAACAAAGATCAACAAACTTATCTCGCCGTCTCAGATCAGAGAATGAAACAAATTAGATCAGCCACCGAGAAAGATGAGGTCTCAGACCAACTAAAACATATCAACAGGAGGGGATGGCCAGAAACTAAAGCTGAACTTGTCTAGACCTTCATCCGTAATTTCCATTCCGCGAGGAACTAGTTGTTCAAAACGGACTTATTTTAAAAGGTAAAAGAGTCATTATTCCGAAAGCTATCCGGAGGGACCTTATTAAGCGCGTTTATAAATCGCACATTGGTGTGAAGGGATGTTTAAGAAGATCACACGAGAGCATCTACTGGCCGAATATGGCATATGGCATAGAAGAATACATCCGTAAATGTGACATGTACGCAAATGAACAGCGGAAAGAACCAATAATAAATTATCCAATTCCGAAACGACCTTGGAAAAGGGTTGCTGCGATGCCAAAAGAAGGACTATTTGATAACGGTTGATTACTACTCTGACTACTTTGAGGTAGATCGGTTGAATTGAAAAACTGGTAATGTTGTCATAAGCAAACTTAAAGCCCATATGGCGAGACATGGGATTCCAGACTCGCTAGTGTCGAATAATAGACTACCAGTCAATGGACAGGTATTTTCAAACTTAGCGAGAAAGTACGAGTTTGAACACATATTTCATCACCGTTATACCCGCAGTCTAATGGGAAAGGGGAAAACGCAGTAAAGACTATAAAGCGTCTAATGGACAAATGTGTCGCAGATAACAAGGATCTGTTTCTCGCATTGCTCGATTGAGAAACACACCGAGTCAGAATATCGGATATTCCCCAGTTCAAAGGATCTTCGGCATGAGGACCAGAAAATTATTACCGGTGTCCGAAAATCTCCTCGCACCGTGTTTTGCAGAGAAAGTGCGCGAAACGCATTATTACGACTGAGGTACTAAAGAACTCTATAAGTTCAAGGAAGGAGATGCAGTACGCGTACGAACTAAAGGAAATGAAAAGTCGTTAACGAAAGCTGTTGTGGACAGTCAAGTTGATATTCGTTCATACAAGATCCGTACCGCAGATGGTTGCGAGTATCGTCGCAATAGAAGACATTCGCCCTATTGAGAGCCATTCTATGAGGATCTGTCGTTTGTACCGATGATACAGGATGTGCTTGACAAACCCGCTACCGTTGTAACGAATGAAACCCCATGTGACACCACACAGACAAGTGATACATGTACCACTACTAGTGATCCGACTCAGACTGAAACAACTACTAGTGATGCCTGAACCTGATGATCAAACTGTTAACCAGTTACCATTTCCATCAGCAGTAGTTACCACCCGAAACAAACAAACAAATGCGATACCAGGAATGAAGTGCTCTATTAAGGCAGATAGTGCGCGGATGTCATAATTACAGTGATAGTTATATCCAGTAAACATTATACATTTGATTGTGGTTAAGATAATTTTCAAAGACAGTAAATTTCTTTATTTTATAAGAAACCATCTAAGAAAGGGAGATGTGACAATATATGAGTATTCAAAGTATGACTTGTGTGTGCATCAAATTGTCTAATTTGTGTTTCTGTTGCCCTCGTTCTGAATAATGTTGAATTTGGTCACGAGTGTCATCGATCCGACTACTTATATTACTATACCAGCTTTGCGGCTGATAGATAATGATACACATGTTATGAATGAAGCAACAGGTCGTGGATTGTCAGGCCTGTATCTTTAAGGTTCATATAGTCAGATCCGGGCTTGACAGTCCACTACCTCTTGGTTCATTCACAACCTGCAACAACAAACGCTTGAACAGATGAACATAAAAGAATAAGCACTTGCTTATCTTTTTTTTTTCACCTGTCTCTTTTCAATATTCTTGGACGATGCCTTGGGGTTCGGTAGTAATCCTCTCTTCAACTGGAGATCTTTGCGAAGTTTATTCAGTTGTATCATGCTCTCGCACAAGTACCTGTGCTTCAAATGAGTTACAAGTATTGTTGGGGATTATGTTTTGTTTATGTGTCTGGTTATAATTGTTCTCACTTTGGTAGGCAGTTTTATTTCATTTCTGGTACCGTTTTGTATATATGAGACGTCATTGTGAGTGTTTGAATTAACAGCTCTGGTTGTAGGAGCACTGCCTACAACGTTTTCTGTATTTGCATCTGTAACAAGAAAAAGTAATGAAATTAAATAACATAAAAACAAATATAGAATATATATATATATATATATATATATATATATATATATATATATATATATATATATATATATATACATGTATACATGTGTGTGTATATATATATATATATATATATATATATGTATATATATATATATATATATATATGTGTGTGTGTATATATATATATATATATATATATATACACACACATACACACACATATATATATATATATATATATATATATATATATATATATATATATATATATATATATATATATATATATATATATATATATATATATATATATATAAAGTAAAACCCTTGAAACCGTACTTAGAAGTACTTCAGATTTGAGTACTAAAGTTCTTTCTAGGTTTTATTCTGTCTTCTCATCTTTCCTTCGAATGAGTATAATCCCATGTTATAACGTCATCATATATACGAGCAGTAATTTGGCAATGCATAAAACCATCAGAAAAGAAACCTTTAATACCAAAAGTAAATATAATGTAATATAATGTGTTATGTCATTGTTTAACGAGGTGCTACTCTTGCCATCAATAAATGATGCAACAATTTCAACACAGCACGATTCGATGAAAGTGGAACAACACTATGAAACAATGCCACAGTCACTAAAAAGCATTTCTATCAGAAAACCATGCAGAATAATCCGGATTCAAGGAAAAACATTAATAGTGACATATATACAATATTTTTCTGCGAATCCATATGAGTGCTATATTGATATTCAATATTTTTCTGATGAACACCATCAAGAAATCATGGAAAACCTGTGTATTTCAATGTAATAAACATAAATAACACATGGTCTTTTGATTGTATTGATACATGTATTTATTAGAATGGACCTTGCTCTACGTTCTTTTAGTAATCTATTTTATCATAAACACAATCGTCACTGGCCTCCTTAGTATACTTACCCCAATTTTTAAGAAACCTGTAAAATTAAAGTATTAAGAATATTAGAATCACAATTTAACTAAGCAACTGATTAAATGATTTTCAATATTGAAGCGACTTGTGTTTATTTCGATGTTCAATAATTGGTGACAACACTGAGAGGCAGTCTGTTGACATTTATCACAACTACTACATGTACATTCATGAAGAAATCTCCATAAAACCAGTTAAAGTTTATTTCTACAATGATTTTCTATTATTATCAAGCGTTATATATTATTCACTGGAATAGAAACTTTCTATTTTTTTCTGAAAACCATCACGAAAATTGTGATGACAGAATCGTTTAAGTCGGTATGCAAATAATATTAATTGCCCAATTTTCATATCGTGGAAATCCGGCAGGTAGGATAGTTGTCACCACAAGGGCAACTTCGTCAGTAGAGAAAGATTTTTGTAATGATAATAATATTAATAACAATAAAAATAATATTAAAATAAAAACAACAACTATAATAATAAAAGAAATTATAATTGTATTAATAATGATAATATAATAATTATAATAAAAATAATAATTACAACAACACCACCAACAACAATGATGATGATAACAATAATATCATTAATAATAAAAGTAATAATAATAATAAAGTAATAATAGTAGTAAGAAAAGAAGAAGAAAAAAACCCCAATAGAAATACTAATTAAAAAGTAATGATGATGATGATGATCGTGGTGATGGTGGTGGTGCTGATGACGTAGAATTACTAAGTATCACCAATTCACTGACACAAACATCGTTTTTTATTTCTTTGAAATTTTCTCAAAACTCCTGATTGCTTAAGGACAGATAACGCCAGGTTTAAATATCTTCCGAGAAACGGATTGATACTTATTGCATTGACATAAGAATTTTCATCATTTTGATATTCTCATAGTTGATTAAATTATTCTCAAAGTTGATTAAATTATTAGTCACAAATTGATTCACATATGAGTGACTTGACATTGCATCGTGAACAGGAACTTTCACTACGGCGCGGCGAGATTAAATAACATGTTAGAAAGTATGCTGCAAGGTGCATTGATGGTACCTTATGTACTTTGTCAGTTTGATGGTTCAACTTCATTGTATTAATTAAGCACTTGAATGGTAGAACATGCAAATCGTCCTTGATATGAGACTTAAGATGGACATTAAGGGCACTGAACGAATTTGTTATCGACACTATTTTCGAAAGTTTGAATCAGAGGCAATGTGGTCAAAGAGTACATACAATCTAGTTATACATTTGAGGACGGTATATCGTGGTTATAAATGTCTGAACGTTAACGTGTAGACCAGTCAGAATTGTCAAAACAAAACAGGTGAATACGAATGTATGATTTATAATTTAGTTATAACAGCCACTCACTGCATCAAATGTCAAGTGATTTAACATGATGATGATATGGACGAAGACTATGATAATATTACCAGCGATGAATTGGTTATAACACCGGCAAAACACGGCATTAAATCATAAATCGAAGTTTTGCAGTTAACATTAATGCAATGGAATATATAGGACGAACATAATTCAGATACTGGTGATAACAAAAAGTTTTGAATAATAAGCAATAGGATCCCTGTAAAACGAATCCAAAGCGAAATTTAACAAATTAAAACGGAACGAAACAAAACTAAACAAACTGGCACGAAACGGAAAATCACATAGAGAGGAATAAATTTTCAAATTTGAATAACTCGGTGCTTAAAGCTTTTGATTGACTGTAACTTTTACGGAAGGGTCCCTACCTCGCCTAATATGTAGGTTTGATATTAGGGGCATTCGTTTTTCACACATGTAGTTTGTAGAGGTGTAAATTCTCACAATTCACATCGTACCCATCCATATACATTACGTTATAATACAGGATGAACAGTATACGGGATACAGAGTGGGATTGGTGTCCGCACCCAAGGTATAAATGTATATATGGTTAAAAAAATTGTCGCTGATGTTTAAGATTTTTTAAATGTACAAATCCAAGATATTGTTCCGAAATCCACAACTCGAAGTCGAAGAAACACGACAATACATATGTAAATATAATATAAACAATCACGAACGCCTGTCAAAACAGAGTGGGATCGGGTGCCATAGGGGAGTAAGCATCCCCTGCCGACCGGTCACACCCGTTGTGATGCCATAAGTATAAGCGAAATAGTATTACTCGCTGTCACAGAATTAGGGAACGGCACAGCCGTAGTCAAAATAGATACATGTCATAAGCAGTAAGAATACTGCTATATAGTATAGGTAAAACAGATGGTTTAGTTATTGTGAAATAAAGAAGTCAATATGTCAGACAACGATATATCATATGAGCAAATAAGGTTTTTATAACGACCGTAAAATTTGCAGAATGTTGACATAAGTCTTGATATCTAATATCCTTGTTTGAGCAACTTTCCTCCTAGGATTTGGCTTCGATAAATGAAATGAAATGATACTCACTTGACGCTCGCGCATATCCATCATAATAAATTGAAGTGAAAGTTTACCATCTCGGTCGACATCAATAAGTAGATCTAAATATAAAGCACAATGAATTGGATATTGTAGTGTCCTTAATTTCAAGTTCCTTTGGATATATTGTATGTACGTATGTATCGAAGGTTTTGTTATTTATAGATAGTACATCATCAATTTATCTTAATGTAAAATTAAAGGACAAGGCCAATTGCTTCTCATTTTATTTTAACTTATAAGATTTTATATGAAGTCAATTTCGTACGACGAAAGAACAAATAGGCTAACAAAGGAGAACAGCTAGTCCGCATAGGGATTCCAATGGTTTGTTGGAAGACCTAGTCACCGAACACAACATATATAGTGTCACTCAGAAAGTCCATCATGCTTTTGATGTCATCTTCAGAGTACTTTTATTTAGATTCAAAGTAGTTTTTCACAACATATGTATCTGGGTATCCCAAAAACAATAAATTATATCTGCGTGAACCCTTTTTGTTGAAGAAACAGTTATCAATGATTCTAAAGAGCCTGTTTTACAATTTATCATGAGGTATGGTGGAATAAAGTGTAGAAAAATCGTAAGTCTTAATGAATTAAATAGTTGTCAGATAATATTTAGGTTTTTTTTTAATATAGGCCAAATCTGAAGATTATAGGGTATAACATTATGGTACCAACTGAAAGGTCATAGCACATGGATCAAACAAATTAAATGTGAAAATACTACCTGATATGGTTTAACACGAGACACGCCAAATCAATATTCCCCGATCTGTCGATCTGGGGCATGCATTAATCTTTCCTATGGCCTAAATGTTATACTGTAATGCTCTGAAGTTTACCAAATTGGAGTCTCTTTTTTTGATAACTCCATATACTTTGTGGTGGTGAAACTGCAGTAACATAGTAACTGCAGTAAAATATTGTGATATAACAGTATATATATATATATATATATATATATATATATATATATATATATATATATATATATATATATATATGTTTATGGGGGTAGTTTTCGGGTTTTTTCATTATTACTGTTTTTACATATTTCATTATATTATTAATTTATTATTGTAATCGTTACGAATTTATATAATGATTATTATTGTTATTATTAATTTTATTATTATTATGGTAGGGGAGAGGAGTGTTTTTACGATCACATTGTAGCTATATAGTTCATACTTTCTTCGGATATGTGTCTTCTTTGGCAAGCTGGATCTGAAATGTACGACGTATATAAACAAACAACAGATCCGTTGGTAATACTGCTTTCGTTTTGTCATCAAACCTTGCATTTTCATGCTCCTACATATTATTTTATAAACCTCATTTCACATTTATTTAGAAAAAAGGAAGTTATGGCTTCAATATGTGAAAGAAATTCGGTTTCTTATGATGCAATATTAGATAGTTCATAACAGTATATTCACGTAGCACGCTGAATTTAACAAATTCGGAAAAAATGCATTTTGTGTTATTTTTAAACGTTTTCATCTGCTAATTTCCAACATCAGATGTGATTTGAAAAAAGAACAGGAATGAAGTGAAGAGAACGTTTAGTCAAATGTTTCTACACATTTTAGTGAAGTAAATAACTATGAACTATAGTTTATACACTATTTTGATTTTAGGGTTTGTATAAGCGGAAACATCTGATATGAATTTCACCACATGAATAGAGGAAATGTTTACCAGCTGTGTTATTTGTATGTACATGGTATTTGACTTATTAATGAACCGCAAAATCTCAAACATCTATTTATTTTCAAAAAAAGTTTAGTTTGCTTTCCTTTATTGATAAATTCACAATTTAGGGCAAAATAAAACAGCGGGAGGAATAGATAACAATACATTCATTATGAGACCACACCGACAGTTGTAGGGCAATAAATTGAGTGGGAACGCGCATTCTTAGAAATTGCAATAGACTTCCACTATCCAACTACTCGCTATTGGGTTGTGTAATCAATAAGAGACAATATAGAAATTCAGTTTATAAATTCTTATATGTATTACAAATTCAATTTTCAAAATTTTCAAATTTTCTCAATTTCTCACATTTGTAAATTTTTAGGATAGAATACCTGTGTTGAATAGTGTTGAATGGAGGGCATCCATTAAGGTCAGGCGGACATGGAAGGTAATTTGTTTCAGTCACTAACAATGGCTGCCCCGTCAGATCATCACATTGGTCAGTGTTTGGACAAACAACTGTAATAAAATACATATAACTGTTATTGCAGACAGACAACAAATCTCCCTGGAATTCCCTTCAGCATGACAAAGCTTTGTATAACATTGTTATATCAATTCATTTACACCAAATACAATAAAATGAATCAGGATTAATCTTAAATATATTTAAAAACATGCATATAAATTTGACACAGGATGCTTTAGCGCAGATGATAAAGTTAGAAATACACAGCCTACAAAACGAACATGAAAGCAGAAACTTAATTACTGTATGATCATTTTCCCAATTTTATCTCTTGGAAAACTGTTATTGGAGTTTCGAACAACACATACCATTTAATACATATGCAAACAACCATCAAGTATTAACAATTTTACAAATGTTACAACATTAGTACACATCCGTATAGACACATTAGAGATCATAGTTCTAACTATGTGATAATTTTCAAAATATCACAACTACTCAATACATTTATCCAATTTTGAGTGCGCATAGTGCAAAAACAACTATATGCACAAATACCTAGCTTCCATCTTATGAATAATCATCTCAAATTTCTAAAATTATATATGTGAAGTGTAGTGCACTATGCAAAAACAGACACAATTAATGCGGTGTCAAAAAACTTCTGAATAACAAATCACATACCCATATTCAAGGATGACTAAAATCAACATATAAACATTACATTATACAGGGCTGCATATGAATGAAGAATTTCAAAATGAAAATTTCTGCTTATAAATGAATATAGAATGATTCTTTGCAACAGTGACCGATCACATATATAAACCATTTTCTAATATCGATATCATTATGAACTCATTTCTATTATAGGCTACACAATAAAAAGCACTCTCAAGGAAATATAAACCATCTGGATGAACCAGGAAAAACATATTAACTAGTAGAAACCAGATATGAAACTCTTAACCAGCAACCTGGTTAAATATACATGTAGATAAACTGATAGTATTACAATCAAAGCTCAAGGTTTTCAAAATCACGTCATTATCATTTCGTAGATAATCTGTGGAAGAGGATTTCTGTCGAGTGCGAGTAAATGTTTTTAGTCGGTCGCGATATTAGAATCCAACACGCGTTACAAGGTATTAAGGATTGTTGCCTATAGTTCTAACGGTCAAAATGTGTTTAATTTTCCTCAGTACAACTTGTTTCTGGTTTACTCTACTTGAACTACGTAACTCAGGTTCGGTAGAAACAGGCGCTTCCGTCACAGGTGATGTGACTTCCGGTTCCGAATCATCGGTTGTTTTCTGACTATTTGTAACTGGTGAAAGTATATTATATATATATATATAAATATATATATATATATATATATATATATATATATATATATATATATATATATATATATATATATATATATATATATATATATATATATATATATATATATATATATATATATATATATATATATATATATATATATATGCCTTTAAAGAAACCGGTGATGGGCCATATAAATCCATTTCCCATACTTCGAATGGTCCTTTTTGCAATGGATATGAAATAATATGTGCTTTGTTATGAACTGTAGTGTCAAAACTCAAAGAGAAGTATCAAAAGTGCCATTTTAAGAAAAAAAAAAGATTAAACACAAATATATTAATATAAACATGTAATACAGTTTGACACTGGATGCTTAACGGCAGATTACAAAGTCAAAATGAACAAAAATAAATGCAGAAACTCAATTACTGTATGACCATAACTACATATATGTTAAATTTGAACGCGAATAACATTAATATAAATATAGAACATATATACCTTTTAATTTTGTGCACCATATGCGCATTTCGGCAAGTTATGTCTCTTCAGTGATGCTCGTGGCCGAATGATTGGAATTCTCAAAATATATAAAAATATGAAGAGACTACTGTCCTGCTTTTGAATGGCAAATTTCATCAAAGGCTTGAATGAGGTACAAACCTTGACATTGTAATGATACAAAAAATACAATATCACGGTAACTAGGTCAAAAGCAATGGAGTATGGTGATTTAGAGGAACATATGCGAAATATAAAATTCCTATCATTAATGCTTCAAAACAATAAAAATATGACCGAGTTCCTGGTCCAAGTTTAAGGTCCGAACTCACACACAAATCAAAAGATTTGATGCGTAGAAATCTCTATGCGAGATACAAAAATACCTGTCCTTCAGCATCAACGATTTTAAACTTAGTTTAAATTATTTTTTAAAAAGGGGCAAAACTTAAAGGCTAAAATCACTAGGTCAAAAATCATGCTTACAAACGAAGGAATTGATATTGAGATCGAAAACAAATTGATATCATCGTTAGTTTTTTTATTCTTTATGGAAGTCAATACTCACTGTAACTATTCCCCATGTTTTCCAAAATTGTACAAAAAAGCAGGTAAATGAATATAATGTGCTATTTCAGAATCATTTTCAAAGATAGGAAATGAAGAATAAGTAAAAAGCTTGATACCGTTCAGTAGACAACAAGGAAGATCCATTATACAAGCCAAAATATGATGATAATTATGTCATATATCATATGCGCCTTTATCTATTATAATTGTTTTCTTTTCATTTAAGTGTTTCTTCTTTTTTAAATGACATTGAAGTTTAGATCTCTATAAATTCTTATCATAAATTCTATGATTTGCTTGTTATGACTTTAAATATATGTTTGTATTGTGACTGTCAAATTGAATTATGGTAAGGGGCAATTGATATAAATATGACTGAAAATAAAAACATTCTGTTTAGAAATTAATTATGGAACCCACATATTTCGTCCAGGTGGTATAGAGGAATTGAGTAGGCTTCCTTCCCTTAATTCCGAATTTGATGCCAGCAAACATACATATCGCCTATTCCCAGTACAATTAAACTGTTTCCGTCTCTCCGACCACTGTGCAGCAGAAGGACATGTCATAGTAACGGATGTGCAATTCATATCCTGTGATAACCCAGAATAGGTTACAATGAGGACACTGATTACGGCATACCTGTACCCAATCATAGTGCTGAAAAAGAATTAGATTACATAAAAACACCTTTCTCAGTTTATATATAAATGTTTACATAATGCATAAAGTGCTTAAAAGTGAAGTGAAGCATAGTCTGCAGAGTTACATAAAGAGTTCCAGCCGTACATGTACGAACCAGGGCCGGCAGTCTGGATAGATTGGAAAGCCAGCACTGACTCCGAGTCGGTCAGGGATACCGATGGCGATGATCATGATGTAAATTCGGACTTCGAATATAATGATGACGGGTTAGACGAAAGAGCGTTAAGTCCTGATACATCGTTATATTTTTTTATTTTTTGTCTACGTCACCTGTCATAAACAAATTTATGATATAGCGATATTTCACTGCATAAACAGCAAACATATGATAAATATCGATATAAGTACTATGTTTTTACAAAGCCAAATTGGGAATTTCTAATGCTGAAAGTGGGGAAAAGATACTTTTTTCATTGGGAATGGGGCCGATTGAGAGAGATGCTCAGATCTTAACTTTACTGTATGATCTTACATGTGGCATGCCTAATTTCTAGGGTTTTAAGAACTGATCAACTGTGTAAGCGCTACCATGGATAATGGCTTTGCTACATTATTTTTTTTTATAATGAAAAGAAAATCAGCATAGAGTATGATATAATAAAATCAGAACCTGTTGATATGTTATAATTTGGTGCCTTAGGTGCGTATAAATTAAAATAGGTCTATGTATTTCTACTCGAGCGGAAAATGTTTCAAATGACCATGATAGCGATTATAACAGTAATAATTATTTTTTGTGAAAAATCTAGCACAAAAATCCGTGTACACGCATCTATGAATACCGTTTCCGATGCTGAATTTAACGATACTTGTTATGCGTCCGATATATATTGGAGTGAAATGTGACTTTCCTGTATTTTTTAAAAGATTATATCACTTCTAATGGATTAAATGGGATTCATTGCTTCAAACGTTTGTCTTTAATAGGAACTTACATTAAATATCACATCAGTGACAGGTGAGAGTAGTTTATTAAAAGAAATTAGCGGAGTAAGTTCTGCAGCTGGAATCTGCAGTTCAAATAGACAGCGTAAGATAGCTATTTCAGTATTTGCTTTTAATTTGTTTTCCTCTTTAGGCCTATAAACTATGTAGGCATATGTTGTCAGTCTAATTCCGTGTTTTGGTTGTGTTGAGCAATTAACTGCGGGTTACAACATCGTTTTGTTACAATCAGTGTAGCCTGTGACGTAATAGGAAAAGGGACGTAATTCACACACAATTTTATGATGGTTAGATAATGACATACTCTTTATGAATGTTTGTTTACCGTATTTTACTCGTCATTATTTTTATATATTTTTACCATGCTAAAACAAAATATGAATTATCTTTGTGTGTTTTATGTTTCACTTCACCTTTGATATATGTCAATGCATAACTTATTGGTTTGATTATATTAATGAGTAATGCATCTACGCTACAATATACAGAGAAAAAAAGAACGGTCAATCATAATATAATGTGTGAGGAAAATAAAAAAAAAATGCAGATAACAGGACGATAGATACAGTATTATAATGCATATATCTATGTGTTGTATAAAAAAACTAGAATGGTGTAGCCGCAGCGAAAAGCTATCTACATGAATTATCAGCATGCTACTTTTCTTACTTCTTTTTCAGTAACATACGTATGTTAGCATGTCTGAGAATGATTTAGTTAGAGTTGTCTACCTTACACTAGACAAACAATAAGCTTTATTCTAAAATTGTAAAAGTTTTTCATAAATATTTACTTGAATCAAATCTGACATAAACCACAAGTTTCATAATTTGATAACATGCCATTTGACCCAGTGAATTTTGATCTTGAACTTAGACCTTGTCAATATGATTTAAGGCAGCAGATTTCTTTACGACCTAGTACTTCGTTTTGGACATTTATTTTTCATTTATGTTGTTACATGCATATGTATAACTGAAACAAATAAACTTCTGAAGCCTAAAGGGAAAACACGTGCACACACAAATATATTTGTGCATAATCCCCCTAAATTATGAATAGCAATATAATATGTAGTACTTCTTTTATGTTACATATTTCATTCTTTCCGGAAATGCATATTTATTTCCTTCTAAACAATGATGTATAAGTCTTGTCAACAACATCTAGCATGCAGTGTATTCCGGAACTGCAAAATCAAAATGAGGAAAAGCGATTTCAGGGAAGTATATTATTTATTAATATCATAATGTGGAAAGCTTTGCTGTGCAATTCACGATGAAATAAGTGTAATTGATAAACACGTACGACTCTTTATGAGGATGAGGACAGTTACATTCCATTTCTAAATCAATCATCAAAATAAAGTGATCTAGCATGTAAACCATGCGTCGGTATCAATATGGAGCTTCAGCTTTACTCTTTGTTTTACATATAAGTGCAGCATATATCAGTAGATTGACTAATGTTTCATCATGTCCGTCAGATTTTAACCTATGGCATCAAAAGAAATCACTAAAGTCGTGCGAGGAAGGAGATGGTTTTGTGTACCATTGTATGAAATCGACACGACACACGTTCGTTGACTTTTGTATGATCCCTGTGTCCATAAAATTTTACGGTAAGATTTTATTTATTAAAGACATTAACTTTTACACGTATAGAGTAAAATGAAATATTAGATGATATTTTCGATAATCCTATCGATAACGTACGCATTCAAATCTATTCATCAATTTGTTGTCAATTTTGTTAGTTGGATTAATTGCCCATATTTCTCTTTAATACAGCCGCTGTCTTATTAATGTTTTGTGTCGCGTAAGAGTTTATTCATATATTGCTAAATATTGTTACGCTCCTTTAAAAGTAACGTAAGAACATATCTGTCAAACCTGCGCCCTGTAAGGTACTTCCCTGGCTTAAAAAATTCTTTCAAGATTATAAATATACTCCATTATTATCATTAACCTTGGCGTCATTACAAACATCTATATTATTTCATATTACCTTCTGCTTCCGCCGCTCTGAAATAAATTTTAAAGAGTATCCACATAGAAAACAATTTACTTATTTTTTTGCAATATGACATGCCATATTTCATTTTCCGTGCATTGATAATTCTATATGATATAAATATATCATTATTATTATTGTCATATCTAAATGTATTGCTTGTAACAAGAATTTCTTCATCAAAAATACAAAGTATGATGATCATGATGGTGGTGGTGATGAGGATGATGATGATGATGATAAATTTTATCATTATTGTTGTTATTATTATTATTATTAATATCACTATTTTATCATTGTAAATGACATAGTTTGATTGAAATGTTATCTCTAATCTCTTTACTATTTAATCAGATTCTACCGTTACTTTTCAATATAAAGATGAATATAGTTGTATCATGCATATCCATGTTATGAATAATTCTCTACTTATATATGTCTATAAGTTACATGATTTTTCATTAATTAAATATTCTATAATTGTGTCATATGTTTATATCTTAATTATATGCTAATTGGCTATCATCATTATCATCATTAACATTACAATTAGGGGAGGGAGGGTGTTTGGTTTATCTTCCATTTTGCATTGGCGAACGAATTTCGTAATAACACGTAGTATACAAAGGAATACACAGACTGTTTTCGAAAATGATAAAAGCATCATTGAACATCGCAAAGCCTAAGGGAAGAACATGTTCATGTAGGTAGACCCCCCTTGCATGATTTCACCGAATGGAACACTAAAACTACCATGTTTATCAGATTGATAATTAATGAACAAAGCGGAGATGGGATTTGGATAGAATATAATTTTAAATGAACTCTATTGTACATCCGATAAAACTGAAATGAAAATTTGATATATAAAAGAGTTGAAACCCGAGAAACTGTTTGAATAATTAATTTTAGATATTGACGGACTCTGGAAAATACAAATTTTCTTCATTTACATGCATTAGATTTTATTTCCAATCTGCGCACTTAATTCTGACGCCTGGATATGTAATGCATTTTTAAGCTAATGTGCAGGAGCTACATACCAGTTTCGCTGTGTCATGGGAGACTGTACTAAACAGAAAACAAGATAAAAATTAAAAAGGTGAAAAAAGAATATAAATAATAATAATAATAAATTATCTTTTTCTTCCTTTTCTTAATTGTTTTATTAATTATTATTAGTATTCTAACTATTAGTATTATTATTACTATTATGAATTTTAAATACTTAAGAAACGCGAGAAGTTATGAATTTCCCGATACAGAACAGTGAAGACACCACATTTTGTCCCATTACCTCCAGAGAGAGACAGAGAGAGAGAGAGAGAGAGTGAGAGAGAGAGAGAGAAAATATGTATGTGTAGAGATGATGAATTAAATCGCTATGGATTGAAATGACAAAGGTTTGTTTTAACAAGAAAATAAGATCAATACATAATAAGTAAAAGATCATTCATTCTTCTTATTCTGACTGTACTTGTCAGAAAATGAAAAGACACTTTAAAAGTCATCTGCAAAAAAAAAAAAAAACACCCAGAAATCATAAAAATAAATAAAAAAAAATCACAAATATAAAAATAAAAAAAGTTATCTAAAAATAATACAATTAGCAATTTTTATTGGTTTATTCATATATAGTTTATTTCTATTTCATTATTATTATTATTATTATTATTATTACTATTATTATTATCATAACTATTAATATAATAATAATTAAATATTGAAGAAACGTTAAGAGCAATGATTTCCCGATACGGAACGTTTGTGAAGAGGCTAAGATACCACATTTAGTCTCATCACCGAGAGAGAGAGTATGTGTGTATAGCGAGGGTGAATCCCTATGTATTTCCAATAATTGAAATGTCAAAGGTTTGTTTTAACAACAAAATAAAATCAATACATAATAAATTTAATATTCATTCTTCTTATTCTCCCCGAATATATACTTTCGTGTTTTCAACTAAAGAACAACCTCATACACACGCCCATACATGTGCAAAAGCTCACATACACATCCGAGTCAATACGGCGTCTCATATTTCTTCATCGATGGTAATGGCCTTCAGTCCAAAACCTTTTGAATTTGAATACAATTTTTAATACGAAATTGACCTAAATGTGAAAGCCAAAACCCATTTATGGACTAACCCCAGAGTTAGGGAGATATCCGTTGAGGATAATTAACACATTTTAGTAATTGATCTTAAACATGCATAAATATTGGTTTGTAAAGTAAAATTTATTTTGAAATTAATATATTACCTGTATGAATGCAAAAGCTGAGTTACGGTTTGGGAAGTTAGAGTTTGATTCGAGAATTCACAAGCAATAATCGAAATGCTGAGCGGAGTACGTATATGACTAAATGGTTGATATTAAGGAGGAATTAAACACTTGACTCCCGAATTCAATTTTCTTCATTTTTTCAGAATTAGTATTAGAATATGGTATCTACTAAACTGCAAAGTATGAAAAAAAATTATCCACAGTTCTGAAAAATTTGACTTTGAATAAGCTCCCTCTGAGGCATATTTGGAGTTCCCTTGAAAGGTACTACAAGGTCAATTCAATATCTTTTAACTTTACCAAATGTAAATATATATCAAAAACACAAATTAATATCAGAAAAGGAATAATGTTTTAGTAAAATTTTCAAGGAGAAACTGTTTTGAAAGAACTTATTTCAATATCTGTGCTAGAAAGGTTTCAGTAAATATACAAAATCAATACAAAAAATCCCCTATTTTCTCCCCTAAAAACACCATTTTACAAAAATCTGCAAATTCAATTTTCAAGAGAAATTATATCTATAATCCTTAGTGTCCAATTGCACAACATTATGAGTATGAAGAAAATTTATCCACAGGAAAAGAAAATATGGTCACCAAATCTTGGCTATTTTGACATGTCAGAAAATTGTCCAATTTGGGAATCGTCATATAAATATAAACATGAAACACATATAGACATTTAAAATTAATTTAATTTTAATTGATTTTGAATGAGAACAATATATCATATAATTCAACACATTTTATGATCAATTTCTAAATTGAAAAATTAAAAAAAGATGCCCGAGAAGGTCAAAATTGCTCACCAAAGTCCCAATGTTACATATGAAAATGACCAAGACAAATGATGTCAAAATTGTAATGAAATGAAATTCTAGAATAAGATGTAATCTAAAATGTTTGAAATAGATCCCTATATATCACTTATGCATAAATAAAGAAAAATTGAAACAAAGGCAGAGAATATTTGGTGACAAACAATATTCTCAATTGTTGCACCACCTACTGACAAATTTAGACTATAGTACAATCTTAACAAATTTTATCAGGTATGTGTTTGGAGGATTTATTATAAGAATGCAAAAGGTATTACTGGCTTTGGTGAGCAAAATTAAACTAAAAGGCTACAATTTGAATTCCAATGTAACTATTCAAAAAGTCATCAACTAACCCCTTTCCTTACTTTAATTAACCAATAGAAAAACACAATTCTTGATTCAATTTTTCAGATTTATTATGTCATTTATAATTACATTGTAAAAACACTGATTTATAGTACATAACCTGCATATAAATTAATTACCACAAAGGGTATTGAAAAATGTGTCACTTTGATCTACCATATAATAACATCAAACTTCAACCAAATAACCAAATGTGTTTGTGAAAATGACAGCCCCCCCCCCCCCCTCCTCTTTTAGAAAAAAGTCTGTGAAATGGTAAGAGATTTTCTTGGCCCAAAGCAAATACATATCAAGAAATATGAAAGCCCTTTCATCATTGAAAAGTTATATGTTGATAATTAAGGATTTTGCTGGTTTTTTTTTAATTAACAGTAGATCAAAACCCAAAATCTAAGTCAAACTGACTCTAAATTTGACCTTGAAAAAGTCTTTCCACATGGAATTCACATTTTAAATATAAACCTCATCACTTATCGTTCAAAAGTTATGGCACAGATCTACTTTTTGCAGAGAAATGAAAAGGTAAAATGTTTACAGATTGTTGACAGTAGGACCACATATGATCACTTTGACCATACACTGTAGCTCAGTTGAACCCTGGTCTTCCAATTTCGTGAGCAAAGCACAAATTCCATTCTGTTTATAATGCAGTCTCCTCCTGACAAGGAAATAATTTATTCAAAAGTACCCGGTAGGTTAACCATGATCAGATTCCAGCTTAATCTGTAACTACCCACATCATTGTAGCATGACCTGAAATAATACATTGCAAAGGATCTTAATGTAATCCGAGAAAAAATATACATGTATATAACTTTAAAAATTTTCCTTTTTCAGTAACTTGGTCCCTGAATCTCCCAAAGATATCTGGATAAGAATTTGTTATTTTTTAACAATAAATATGAAGTTAAAGAAACTGATGAAAAGTACATATTCTCAACTAAGAAGATTTAGTGCAAACACCTTTAAAATTCAGAATCTGAATATAAATCCCTTAGAATGTGATAAATGTCACAAAATGCTGCTGCTCTGTATATGCAACAAATATGCATACTCAGTAAAATTACTTGATTGATTATTACTCCTGAGAGTTTTGATACAGATGTAGTTTAAAGCAGCCTGGGCAATCATCAAAAAAAAAGTCATGAAATAAAAAGGACAGCCAATCACAGACATTGCCCTCTTGGCAGCTATCTTGGTTGATGGAGGGGTAAAAAACACACAAAGTTAAAAGTAGTGCAGGGACTTTTATCTTGATACTTCAGAATAAAACTGAAAGTGTGAAAGTCAACAGTCACAACTGTCACAAAATTGTGAATATAACTCACTCATGAAGCCTTTGAACTGTGTAAGAAAAACTTCAAATATGTTGGTATACAAAGAATGACTTCACTAGCATTAGAAAAATCAAAGACATATAATATTTCAATGCAATTACAAGTATTTCTGAAATCAGATCATGCTATTATTTATATTTATCATGAGTCATCTTAGTGAAATGCAGAATAATTAATGGTTTAAATACAAAATGACAACTTTACCTAATGTAGCCTATTTATCTATATCAAATGCACCAGTAGATCCCTTTTCCAGTTGAAACTTGACATGTCACCACACTGCATCCAGAATTTGTGCACTTCATATGCAATATGCTTCCTAGGCCATATCTTAATGAAAATATAAAAGAATGGATGATAATGCCTCATTTTCAAAATCAGATCGTTGGTCTTTATTGACAAGAAGATTCTTCTTCTTCCATTACATACTAAGTGTACTATATTATGTTACATTGTAATTGATTAATACTTATATTAGCTGATTATTATATATGTGTTATGTAATAGCAATTAATGCATTCCTAAAAACACATACTACAGTATAGTCATGACATTTCATGATTATTTTCAACTGAGGACCTAGATTTTTTCCAATAAACAGGCATTCTCTACCCAGAACTCTGATAGAGAATGGTAAACAGGATGGCAAAACATCTCCCACTATTTGAAAATATTTGCATCATAAAAGTTTAGTTGAATTGTTTGTTAAGAACCTTAATGTATTTCATATTTTCTCACTCAGTACAGTATTATTGTAAATTATAAACAGAACTACTGTACTGATTACTTGTACATAAATACAGGATACATGGTCTTGGGTTTGAAATACGACTGTAGTGGCAGATTTAGAGGTCCCTGGGTCCTTTTTTGCCACATATTTACATGTAAAAATTCAGATTTGGCATCAAAAATGACCGAGTAGTTTGGCTAATACACATGTGCCCCCCCCCCCTTTTCGAAAATTTTGGATCCGCCACTGGATTGTTTACCTCTGCTCCCGTAATGTATACGATAAATTTAGACGAGTCACACAAACAGCATTTACGTATCATCAGTAGGTTGAGCTAAAAAACCGTACCTCAACAATTCTTCTTCCTGTATTCCAACAAAAATCTCCATCAACATCGTTCAACTACTCTCTGCTAACTCGGGTACACGTGTGCAGGTTGGTTTTTGTACGCGTACGCTAGATCCGATCTACTTTTAAATGCTCCCTCTTCCATTTTTGATTAAGATATTTGATTATCAGAAAAAAATTTACACCATGATTTTCTTTTTTACTCATCTTAACTTTAAATATTCGCCTCAATCGTGTCTTCTGCTCTTCTAGCGCTTTGTATCGAATGTAAACAATCTTACGTCATTTTTATCAACCGATGCATTCCGAACGGCGCTATATTCGGATAGTGTTTAATTCCTCCTTAAAACATTTTAGATTTTTCGACATCCGGCTGAAAAAAAAGATCATGGAATCGACCATCACTTTCCAATATGTCACTTTATACAATGTTGTTAATATGGAGTCCATGCATAAAAGGTCTTTTTATTTGATATTCTGACTTCAAATATAGAGTTGGAGATCAAAATTGATTCCCAAATCAAGATCACCGCTATCAGGTGTTATTAAACATGGGTCTTAGAAGAATTTCTATTTCTTGACTAACCAATCTGTAGGAGAAAATTAATAATATTTATTTATCCGTTATTGTTAAAGCATATGTTTGCACATTATTATTCAGAATAAGACAGTTACATCTAAAATGCAATATCCAATTAGCATGTATATGGAAGTGAAAATTATTCGTTGTCTATTAAATATTGATTTTTTTTTTGGTAAAATCTAAAAAAAAAAAAAAAAATCCCAGAACCCAGTTGTCGGACTTGACTCTAACATTCACTTACCATTACAAGTCATTTACTTTATTTCTAAACTGACATTTTCGGAAATAATCTACCGACAAGTGTTTCTGTTTAACATAGACAAACGAATGTGCAAATACTCGCACATACTAATGGTATCTAAAAAGAAAGAACAACTATCACAGTAAAGTAATTTATTTTACTACATGCAAGGGATTGTTTTAACAAATACCCGTACTAATATACTACTGGTATTTAAAAAGAATGGAAAGCGATCTTAGTAAAAGAATATTTATCAAAACGTTACCATATTAAATGTTGTTATGTGCATACATAAGAGATTGTATTCTAATAATTACGAAGAATTCATGTTTTCATCCATTTCCTAAATCTAAACCGTTTTCACAAAGGGCATACGTTAAAAGTAAAGAGTGATGGTTTATTTTTTGATTAAGATGGATGTCCTCAGCTAAACATAAGTAACCATTTGGGAATCTTGTACGTCAAGTGCTCAGTCAACGGAAAGTGTCCTACTGAAGATGTTCCCACCTACCCATCTTATCAGCTTTACAAATGCAAGTTACTTGTTTATATCACCATATCATAAATATATGCTTAAATGGTATCAATTACGTCATATGTGTGTAAAAAACTTTATGTACACATTTTATACATTCAAATATATTGTAATTTCTTTCCTTGTAAGGAAATAGTTTTCTCATACCTGTAGATGATGGCTGTTACGAGGAGGATACAAACGAGGTCCATATTAGTAAAGATAAGTCACCCATTACATTAATATGTATGATAAGAGAACGGTTATATCATACAAAAAAGGACAGCGAAGAACAAAATCAACAAAGATTTCACCTTTTCAAGGGGATTCAAAATAGGGATGTGTATTAAATGTGAAAGTTTAAAGGGAAAGGAAATGATAAACATATGCCGGCATACGGAACGACTGTTTTTTTTTTTTATTCCAGAGAGTTAACCCCAAAAATCATTCCTTTGATGGGAACTATCAAATTTAAATTATATAATATTTCTATTTTTCAAAATAAAATTAATGAAAAACACCATTATTCAACCTAATATTATTATTGACGAATATCTAAATGTATAAAAAGGGTAATTAGAATAGCCTATCCCTTTGCACTCACCTTCAAACGAATTCGTCATATTATTGATACTTCTGTGTTTTACTTATTTCTGGACAGTGTGCGACAATGTTTTTACATACATACCTACATTCAAAATGCGCGACATACATACCTACATTCAAAATGCGCGGTGTGAAATATCTTTTGGATCAATTATCTTTAATCAAGAACAATCCTTGTTTCCTAAATGTCATATTGCAAATCCGGTCGAAAAATCCCCACCGATTTACGGGTATACCGTTACATCCTTTTTTATAATACGTTATTAATTGGTTCTTTTTTTTATTCTAGTCTCCTTGAATATATTTCAGGACCTCTACTAAAAACCACGGTACTACATATACAATAACCACTGATCACTATACGATTACAGACTATGCTTCAAGTAATGATAGGAGAACGGAAGAAGCAGGCGGTAATCTACATTACGTTACTTTAAAACTACTATAGAAATGCTTACTGTCAGAATTAAATATACGAATAATTATCGCCACTACAAAGTATTACAGTCAACAATAAGACAATTAAGATATCGATTGTTTGACATGTCGACTTCATTATTGACTTGTAGTTCTCATGGTAGTATGATATAACCTTTTTTTACCGATGTAACAACGGTCATGCCATTAGCACTCACGATGACTAGCAGACATACTCGACCTATGGCATTAACATTAGGTGATATGGCAGGTGACACTCCTACATGGCAACTGACCTCACCTCTGATTCTTTCAAGGGTCCATGGTTACCTGTGTTACCTATTTACATTTTTAGATATTCCCAGTTCACTAGTCTTCAGTATCTTAGCAGTTTACTTACTTCTTGAATTGTGTGTTAATCTTTCATATTCATAATTACAGAATTGTTATTCTAAATATTATTTATCACATACCAGTTAACCCCAAAACGGTAATGTTTTAAAATTAATTCAAATATATTTGCATTTACTAACAGAAACCATAGGCTGGATGAACGCATCTCCTCAATCTATATTGACCCAGTTTATATCCATCTTAGGTAATGGTTTTTAAATTAAATACATGCTTATACAATATAAGATGGTTTTTATTGTAAAAAACGTTCAAGAAAAACACCCGAGTAAAAGACACGTATATCACTACTTTATCTATATTGTAGAATAAACATGCCCTTTTCTAATATATTTGGAAAACATTTTCATTGTAGCACATATGCTTATATTATTACATTATATTATATTATTAAAAGCATCTTAAATAACTAGCACTATATTATTTTATCATATATTTATTACTGCGCATTGCGTTGTACGTTATAGGTCCAGCAGCCGGTATAATCGTGTTGTTGCTATTGGTATTAATGACGACCATGATTTATCACATACGAACGTTAGTACCACTTTGTTGTTCTTCCTTATTTTAAAGAGTCTCGTTTAGATTTGTTTCGGTCGATGAAATATGTATAATTTCTTTCACATTATATCTACATTCTTTGTTTACAAATATTTGTATTGTTAATGTATATATCTGGAAAAGAAAAGATCTGTTATCGATTTGAAATAATTACAAGGCATGACTGTCTGTTTATTAATTCATTTTAATATATTTCAGTAAAAGAAAACACATTGAAGTAATGTATCAGGACACTACGAATTGCAATATCAATGGACAGGAAGAACTCGTGTATGATGAAATAGAGGATATATAGAAGGAAGTATACCATAAGAACAAAGGTCATCAACACTCTATCAGAGATACAACAAGAAACACTGATATTTACAACCTTTATAGTGTTCATTTGCTTTCTACCTCTCTTTGTTTTGCATATTACCTGCACTGCTTGTACAATACCACATTCACTTCTCTTTTCACAAAGTCTTAGTTCACATTCATCTATTTATGCAGTGCGTCTGTGCATAAGGGCATCAATCACGGGTGAGGGTAGCCATTCAGGAGACATTTAATCCTCCTAAACATATGGTCTCACTTCTGAATTTCAGAAGTCCGTGAATTCCACAAAACAACCCATCAACAATGGTCATATCTTTCTAACGTTTGTTGATAGTGTACACATGATCTCAAACATCAATTTGCTTTATAATTATAGCTTCACATTCAAGGCTTTTTATTTGTAAAAGTTTGTGAAAGGTTGAAAAATAGATTGGCTAGATATCAATGCAACCAACATATTATTCCATATATTACATTAACGTTAATAACAAATCCATTCAAAACATTTATTGCAACGAAATGGAATTAGTATAGTTTAGTGTAATAGATACACCTACATATTTTAAGGTAAACACTACTGAGGGATTACAAATTTTTATCATTTCCTTATTTTACACATATTTACACATCACTTACAGTGCCTATATAGGAAGAAAGAAACACTTTGTCAATGTGACGGAAATGCTCTTCTATATTTTTGTCCTTGTAATGTCATTACATACACAATGTCAAAATAAAAGAGTATGCATCTCACTCCGTTGTACATGGTTAGTTACTGCTAAATCTTATAGGAGTTTATTATAGAAATTTGTTTTATATAAAAAATTCTTCGGGGGGAACGGGGGTCTGTGAAAGTGGAGGACAACATCTATAACTCTAAATTAAATACTTCAACCTAATTTAAGAAATAAAAAAGAAAATAATTCCCTTTAAAAACTGTTTAATGCATTGCACTGTTACTAGGTATAGAATATATGATCTTACAAATATAAAAGAATGATATCAGCAATGGACATTGAATTCTTGATTTTTGATCTCGGCTTGTAAACAGATTTGGCAGATTTTTGTGTTATTATACTGTGTCTGAATTAAGCTGAGATTAAAAACACACCCCTTCACAATCATAGTCGCAGATTCTCTGTCCTTTTCCCACTTTTGATATCGCCGGTTTGTAGAAGAGGGTGAGAGAGACGTCGGTTATCAAAAGTTGTAATTATCAGCGATAAACTTTTTTCAAACTTTTGCTTAGCAAAGAAACCGGATTTGAGATTGTCTAGTGAAGCTGAAGTGTCTCTCTGACTCTCTCCCACAAACTGCCGATTTTCAAAAGTGACAGAAGGGCATATCGTCCTGGACTATAGATACCACTATTGGAGACAACGGAATACTGGCTTTTTACCCACTCAAGCCCTTCGCATCGGAAGATTAAACTTTCAATTAGACTTCTTTATAGGTAAAAAAAATACAGAAGAGGGCAACAATCCCCTATCCGACTTTCTCTCCTAAATATCGTTCCCTGCACATGTTTGTACTTAACATTACTAGAAATGTAATTAAAGATATGATGATAGATAAAAAACAATTTTCCAACGACCTGAAGTGATATAATCTATAACGCCTTTAACCTTAACAAAGGAAAGAGTATCTTACCTTTTCGTGCCATGTCTTAATGTGATACGGGATCTAGGTGTTCAATGTCTCATCTGAAAGACAGGAAACTGTGTACTCACAGCGGAAGTCGAACCAGCGATGTCTTGGTCATGAGCCAAGTATATCATCAATAGATCCCGAGTCTCATGATCAAGTTTTGACAAAGTGTCATCTGTCAAGGTTTTCATTCTCTCATTCGAAAGAAATTACACCGACGAACCAAAAGTGGAACTGGTAGTACTTCTTGGTAATGAGCCATAGATCTTACCTGTATAACGTCAGTTCATGATATACATGATAAACGTAATCTTGAATTAATTTTCATGTATAAAAGGAAAACATATTATAAGGACTTGCGTGAGGGATGAATATATCAAGGATAAGACAGAATACGTGCACATAAAACAAGATAATAGTGAAACAAACACAGAAAACGACATTGCAAACATATAAATTTGTATGAAATGCATCAAGCAAATGCCGTCACCTTATACGTGACGTAAAACCTTAATCAATCAATCAAAAGGGATATTAGTAGGGGAAAAGTTCTTTCAAAGGTATAAATTTCCATCCAATCCATCAGGCAAATACCGTCACCATATGAAGTAAAACAAAAATCAATCAATCAAAAGCCGGAGTGGCCTAGTCTAGTGGATAAGGTGCCCGGCTTGTGACCGAAAGGTTATACTCCCTCCGTGGGCACACCGGTATTCCGTCTTTTAGACTAGAATGTAAAACCGAGGTCCCGTGGCACGTAAAAGATCCCTTACAGCTTCGGTTCGGTCCGTTGCAAAACAAAAAGCGGATGTCGTCACCATATACGTGAAATAACTGTGAAATAATCAATCAGTCAATAAGGATTTAATTAGGGTTGGACGGTATGTGTCAGTGGATAGTATATTCCTTTATCTTATCAATCGTTTTTCGACAAATCTAAGACTCGTGTTGCCAACATAAAAGGAGCGATTGTTTACTTAGAAATAATAATTACTGTAAATTGATGAGTTTTATGTTTGAAAAACCCTGCTTATATAAAATATGACAATTATATAAAACTATTAATATAACCTTTCATATTTTTAAATCGTTGATATACAGAGAACGAATTCTAAAATAACTTCAGAGAACATGGGGTGTGTGAGCGACCCAGTTTAAAATCATTTTAAGAAGTTTTTATGGTTGAGGATAGATGCAATGTATCTCACATGGTATTTACTTTTCATACTGTTTTATCGTATCATAAATACAGAACATGTATACTTTATAATTTAGTGCACCATATGCGCATTTCTACAACTTATGTCTCTTCAGTGATGATTGGAATTCCCAAAATATATAAATATTTGAAGAGCAGTATTGAGACCAAAAATGACCGAAAAGTGAACCAAAGAATCTATCTAAAGACATAGCTATGCATGAGGGAGATACTCCTTAGTTTTAAAGTGATTTACTTAATTTGATGACTGAAAATTTGAAGTATATATTTAATGTCAGTACAAAAGCACGAAAACTAGACTTATGATGCCCTCGGGGACTATCAATCCACCAACAGTGAGACCGGCCTAGCCATACCAGGATTATATTGACAGTTTAGATGTAATCTTTACAAACAATCAGGTATACGAAACAAGTGCATACATGTCTGCTAACAAACGATACTATACACTTTTTCGAAATGAGGGTAGTTTCCAGGCGGTTAACTTGTGTTTATGATGTCCTATTCAAACCATCATCACCTATTCATCACCATCATAGGCTTTGTGATTCCTTCTTCAAATCACTTCATCCATATATCCAAATAGTTTATTGACTTATTTTTAAGGGTTGTACCGGCTAAACAGTTATGAATTCCTAGCTTATATCCTGCTATCATAACATGAAATTTCAAGGGTTAATATATGCGTTTTAGTTTCCTTTTATTTCAAATCCAGGTCACCAATGAAAAGGATTCTCAAGGTGGAAATCACACTATTAGTGCATTATTTTAATGGTTGTTTATATATAATATGTACAATAATTTCATTGACAAAATAGAGGTATTTGTATACTACAAGATACAAACACATTATCTATGTGAATAACATAACTATTAATCTGATAATAAGCATGGACAAAACATTGAGCATACGGATAGTAGAAATACGATCAGAAGTCAAGCACTGTGTATCGGACCGACATTTTAATATTACTTGGAAAATATTATAGAAGACAAACGCAATGTATTTCACGTATTATTTAAAAGGTATAAATAATATGTATATTATAACCACAGCACAGATGACAAAGATCGATGACTGTAAATAAACAAATCACTTAGCACGTAAAGCGCGTGTAGTTGGAAATTGATCTTAAGATACGGTCGCGGGATTTAAGCATAACACTTCATCCAAATTGTCTTTATCTATCAAGCTATTAAGCCTCATGATTTTTCATCACCTAATTGTTCGCTGGATAACATTACAATCGACCGTTGCTATTATGACCTCGCTACACCTCTCCCCCTTCACACACTGAAATCAGCAGAGGGCCAGGATTTCGGAAAAGAGAAACCTACAGTGACAATCAAGGATAACCTTGTTTGGAAGCCAAAATACAAGAGGTTATCCTAGATTTTACTTGGGAATAGAGTCATCTAAAATAGCCAGGTCAATTGACAGGAATGAGCAGAAATCAAAACTTTCTCTTATTTTGGAAGCCTATTGCTTGTCTGCATCTACACTTAAAAGCTTCCATGTCAAAAGAGGCAGACAGGTACCAGTGACATTAAACATTCTCTCTCCAAAAATGCTTATTTTTAGATTGTGGCGTATTTCAATAAATACCCTAGTTAGAAGAATGATAACTATAATGATACTTCGGACAAGGATACTTGTACCGCAGATAGCAAAACTAAATATCAGTATCATGAAAACCATCACAAGGCCTTCATTTGTCATTGTCCATAAAACAGCAGCTTTAATAATGGTAAATAGTAGTTCAATGAAAGGACTACTATTTTAATGTGAATTAGTCTGTTCACGGTGGTGAGTTCATTAAATGAATATTGGGTTTTTTTCTATAAGGGGGAGGATTAGTTTTTATTTCATGTTTATTTCTACGTTTTTCAATCCCCCTCTTTTTTACCTTTGTTGTTCATTTATTGCATTATAGGTTGCTTGTAGATCCCGAAACAGGATGGTATCGCTGAAATTCCAAGTTTTGATGAACAAAGTCTCTCTGATCCTCCCCCACTGTTGGGAAACTGTGTATGTTTAATATACTTAACGCACTCAGTTTGTTAGATATCGCGTTCGATTGATGATAACAACTTATCTGACAGTATTTAATATATTGAAACTGAAAAAAACATTGGGTTTTTTTGAAGAAAACTGTGACTGAGAGATGCCTCGCATAATTGAAACTGAGATTTACTATATATATTGTGATGCTGGAAACTGGCATGCCTCAAAGCAATGTGGCAATGTTCATATTAACTTTGTATATGCTTTATGGAGACGATATCAGCAAAGTGACAACGTTCATGACCGCCCACGATCAGGACGCCCGATTGTAACGTTACATCGGTAAGATACGTATATACAGACGTCATATTTGTGCAATCGATTCCCATGAAGCATCCCCGGGCATCGAAGAATAGGTCCTCATAAAGAACAGATCGGAAGAGTTCAACAATAAAGATTGGGCGCAAATTTTGTTAACGGACGAGTCTGGATTTCATCTCAACAGCAGTGACGGTCGTGTTCGGGCTACCGAACTGCCGGAGGAACGTTACATTTACACCTGCCTTATTTATCGCCACTATTTCCGCGGAGGGAGCGTTATGGTTTGTGGTGTAATTACAGCACATGGAATGGCCTTTTTGGTGATAGTGGACATTTTAACTGGCGTATACTACCGTGATGAGATTGTAAGTAAGCACGTCATTCCATTAAATTAAAACCATTCTGAAGTAGAACACAGTGTGACCATAAACCGTACGCGCTGTTAGTGACTATCTGCATTAGGAAAACATAAATGTGCGACACCAGCCTGTGATGTCACCGGATTTATCGCCGATAGAACGTTTGTAATCCTTCTTCTGCAGCCATTCCATGGTCTTATTATTGCACAATGACAACATTGCTTCACTTGTGATAAGAGAAATGTTCGGCATTTCTCTAAATAAGCGGTCCAATTGACCAAACACAGTCTCACTGAATTTGTTATGCTTTGGAGTAGTTTTTAACTTTTCCTTCATATCATTTTCAACAATATCCCATTTGCCACCAGGTAGGTAATCCTGAAATAGTCTTTGCATGACACGCGTCAATGAGGGCAGCATAACTTCCAATATCGCAATGGTTTGGTCATCTATGTCATTAGGAGTTATAAGTTTTTCATATATAGGAGTAGAAGCAAGATGCTCCTGACTAACAAAAGAGAGAATGAAACTTCTGAAGTTAATGTTTTGAAGATAGTTGATCATTTCAACGTAATAATCTTACATGTCAAGGATTGATATATCTTTACCTTCAATCAAACACCAAAGTGGCTTCGTAATCAGTTCTGAAACAAGTCCCAGTGACCTGCAGCCACCTAATTACTCTGGAATTCCCAGGTCATGCTTCACAGCCTTGAGCAATCTATTGCTGTCTCCTCCATTTAGAAACTGTTTAATGGAATCAGATAGAAAGAACACACTCCCGGTATTGCTGAATAAAATATTAAACCTACTCCCCCTAAATCTCTCCAATGGCCATGAATGTAAACCTTTTGTTTTCAAGAGCTCATTAATGGACACCTTAAATTGTCCCTGGACACCATTCTTTTCATCTCCCCCCCCCCCTCTTGAAAAAGCTTTTAATGCAGTTCGAACAAGCCTTGTTGTTCCAGATTCATTTCCTTTTTTGAAAGAAGAGTCGTATATATTGGTAGTTTACCTTCAAAATGGAGATTTTCTATTTCTAATAAAGATTTCTCAGCTGCTTCTGCAAGATGCACAAGAATATGCAGAGAACAGAAGAAGTTACACAGTCTACTAAGATTTGTTTTTTCATCATCACTCATCTCATTCCACGGTAACTGTTCTCGTAACACTTCAGTTCTGAATTCTTTTAAGAAATCATTAAATTTCATTTGTGTACTAGCCCTATCCGACATTGTAGCCACTATGTTCTTCATAACTGCTTTTGATGCATCACAATTCGATGTGTCACTTGATTCGTCAATATCTTGCAATATTTCTTTAAAGGTATCCTGTCGTGACTTTGTGGCCATTTGCCTCAGTCCAAGAATCCATACTTTTCCTTCATCATCCACAGCATGAATTCCCTCATATTTCTGCACAAACTTTGATGTCTCATCACTTAAAAGACAAATATTTGTTTTTGTTTAAAATTCATCAGCTAATTGCTTATGTACAATATTCAAACGTTGAATATTCATGTTATTACACGTACTTTTACACGGTAATTTTGTTGCTTTCATCTTCCCTAGTTGTAGAACATCTCTTATCACAAGAGGTATTTTTGTCGTTGAAACATTATGACTTAAAAGTGAGTAGACACACTGTTGCTTATCTGAAGTGTATGATTTTGTTGTATCATCAAATGTTGGAACTTCATTATTGACCATACTGCGCAACCATTTTTTTTCCAGATTTAGGTCCTTATTCTCAATTTCTAGGATGTTTATTTTCTCTGTATATACATTACATTCCACATTAAGTTCCATGCTGAGTTCTTCAATGTGGTTTTCGTGTTCCCGTACTTGGTTTCCCAGGCTATGTTTCTTATCATGCAACTGATTTAACATTTTTTTTTTTGCATATATGACAGCTTTGATCTTAGTCTCTTCATTTCTCCGTTTTTTAGAATAATCATTTTCCTTAGGTATTTTTCCTTCCCTATGTATGTAAAGATGATGGATAAATCCAAACCACAAGTCCAAAAATCATGAAACCATAGGACATACAAAATCAGTGAAAATGAAAAACAAATGGAAAATAACAAAATGTCTGACTTAGCCTTTCCTCTGCTCTGTGTTGAATTTTGATTTTTGATTGCTGCCGAGTTTTAACTTTACTTTTTAATGTGGATATACTTAACTTGAGTTTCTTATTTTCCTGCTTGCTTTGGTTCAGCTCTTCAGCTAAGTCAAATGAAACATTTTTCAATGTATCTAATTTTGCCTCTTCTATATGAAGTTTTCTCTTTTTTTTTTTTTTTTTTTTTGGTACTGAGGTTCCTGGAACTGGAAAATTTACCAATTCATTATAGAACTCCTCTAGGGTTTCTGCATTGCCAAGTCTCCCTTTGTTTTTGTTAATGCTTTAATTCTTTTTATTTATTTTGTCCAAACAATTACGGTAAGCTTTCAAACTACATTTAACGGATACTTCATGAGCGTCACATAGCCATGTAATTGATTTATTAATTCCTATCTCCTTTATAGAGTTAATCACACTTTTGTTTGTAAGACTCATTGTGTCAAATTGATTAAAGAAAGAATGGTTTCTGTATCTGTGTTTACCAAGCTGTCATATGTTTCATAAGATGTTGAAATTTGTGTGTCTGTAAATACATGTACTCCGTTTTCTATGTAGATGTCTAACACATTTCCTGACGTTTGTACCTCTTGGTCTTCAATGCCACTCCCATAACACATTGTTTGTATGAATGTATCTACATAGACTGGAGTGTCATTAAATGCCATCGTTTTTTCAGTAATAAAGGAGTCACAACCACATAACACTTCTGTATTATCTTCATGTAGCATTCTATATTTTTCTTTACGTTTCAAATCAATTCCTTTGCTATTTGTGACATTGTCTGTTTGTATTCCTATGTGTCTCATATTTATGCCAATACCCTGTTATTAAATGATTAGTTTCTAATGAAGCCTCTACTACAGAATACATAGACTTATTAGAGCCATCATATTCAATAAATTGGTTTATGGATTTGTGGGTATCCAGTCCGTACTGACTTTTTTTTAAAAATAATTATCCATTAATGACTGTAGTTTTAATCAATAAAAACTTTTACACTGCCCATTTTACCAAATAATTGCTGTGGCTTTCGGAGGCAAATTACATTTATTTACATTTGTAATTTTCCACTGGTTGACACATACAGTGAGGTGCAGTCCTAACATAACATTATGTTAACGTCGCGTTAACGTGAAGTTTGCTTTCCTCGTGCGCTCAGGACTGCTGAGCACACGCGTTTGCGTTAACGCAGATTTCCTCGTGAACTAAATTTTGAGACTGCGTTAACGCGCTGGGCTGCCGCGTTCACGCGCTTGGCTGCCGCGTGAACGTGGCTGACAGCCACGTTCGCTTGCTTACAACCTATATAGAGAAGGATTTAAAGGAGAATCGATATATACATTGTATATTTAAATATAAAAACATATTACTGTCTGCATGTAGGGAAATATTTAGAATCAAATAAAACGCTTAAGAGTAAAGGGATGAATTTAAGAAATATTGAATACAATTTCCGAACATTGAATATAATGAAATTTATTCTTATTTTAGGATAATAATAATGATGATAATCATGGTATTCATATATTATGAAAAATAGCTAAATTAAAAAAAAATTGTAAATACATAAATAAGAATAAATACATAAGTAAATTATAAATAAATAAACAAATAAGAAATAGATACATAATTTTATTAATTAAAAATAAATAAATAAAATAGAATTAGAATGTAATTTTCTAAGAGTCTTTATAGTATAAACTGACGTTTTTCATAAATACCTGAGTGCATGTCTACGCGGTGATTTCCATTATTATATTACATACATGTATGAAACCCTTAATGCGGGGTGTCATTTTAACATCACATTTAATGCACGTATATATGGCGACATTTGCGGTAATTTAATTAGATTCCTTTTCTTTCCTCCATCCGTACCACTGTAAAGAGAATGACAAATGTAATCATGTGAACGCGCGACTGGACTGAGGGGACGCGGGAATAAATCGCGTTAACGCGAATTTCCTCCCGCGTTAACGCAAGGAGCGCACGTGTGTCCGGTCGAGCAATCCTAGCACGTGTGCTAAAGCAGTCCTCGTGACCGCTTTTCGCGTTAACGTGAATGTTATGTTAGGACTGCACCCATCTGTAGTTATTCCCCACGAAAAAAATCAATAAACCAATATTATCAAAAATTTTGACTGAAAGATGAAAGATATATATATATGTGTGCATTATATATCAAAAGCATGCTTCTTAATATCTATTTATTGAAACTATGCTAGTTTCGTTATACTAGTTAATATGGGTTAAAATAGAGCATTCTACAAATAATAATATAGAGTGGTAATCCTAGATCGAACCTTTTAATTCTGTTGTGTGTGAAATATTCATTTATTTTAGTATTCTATGATTATCTTTGCATGTGATGAAGATTATTGATCTTGATCTTAAAATTATTGCTCACTCTAAAAATTGAAAGATTTTCAAGCAAATTGATTCCAAACAATACAAGCACAAAGTCAAAGTTCACCAACATAAAATAAGCTTGATAATTAAATTATTAAGTACAAGTACCTTAGTAATTATATTCACATAAAAAATGTATTTTACATACATCTTATGTGTTGCTCAAATCATGCAAATACAAATATTACATACACAACAGAACTATTTTGGAATTGGTTAGACACAGGAGTGTACATTGTATATATCAGTATACCATCAAGCATTTTTATATATCATGCATATTTACTTACAAGTTCCAGAGTGGCATCAGAATCATAGGTCACATCAGAATCATAGGTCACATCAGAATCATATGAAACAGGTTTCGAGAATCTTAACTTCTTGAACACTGGGCTTGGCTGCTAATGTAAAACACAAATCAACCAACCAAAGCTAGTGATAATTGTTATTTAGAGTCACATGTTTGTAGATTTACCATATTCTGAATATATATCTGTCCATCAATATTTATAAGTTAAATTCTTATGTTCTCATGTTACTAGCCAATTTCATATCTTCATTCTTTTGGTCTCATTTTAAGCTATATACATGATATAACTTATATATAAAATACTTAAATATGCATTGACACAAATGTACATGTATTAAAAACATTCGCAGTCACACATATCTCCCGCCAAAGAAATACTTAACGATCACTTCTCACAAAGTGTGACAGATAGACATCAGACAGATGGACAAAGTGATATTGATTTGCAGGCGACACAAACAATTCTTTCTAACATGCTAAATAGTAAATAATTGGACACCTAACCAGATTATCTGGTTCAAAATTTGCTTCTGGTTCTGAATCAACAGGTCCTGACTTGCTGGCCATTGAGAAGTCATTTAGGAATTCTTATCTGAAACAATGTTTACCAGGGAATTTATTTAAAAAAAAAAAAAGAAAAAAAAAAAGACTAAATCACATAAAATTTACAACTGCCAAGGCAAAGAAATCACTTGAGAAAAAGGGTGCGAGATATTAGGAATAAGCTTTAATAATTTTTTTCTGTTCATGTATGCTGAAATTAGTAGAAGAGCAAAATCGCTTCAATTTGTATACAATGATAACAATAAACAATCTGCCATGCTTTTCTCGAATTTTCTCTGATTTTAGTTTAAGAAGAAAGTGTTGGTATACTGTGTTCGTCTATTAATATTTTGTAACAAAAGATTCTTTCAATCAATGGTTTCATTTACCTTCAATTATGTTGATAATTATTAATTTTCAATCTGTCTTCTGTTCTCAGCTTAAAAAATTCCGCGAAAACTGTGTCTCGTTCCGTTATCAAGGTAAGGAATAAAAAATTGCAATGAGCGAAGGTGTGATTAAGGGGACTCTCTTTGATAGACCTGCGCTGCCATGCGCTACATTTAACTGATACAAATCATTTTTGGATATGTATTTTATATATATAGCAATTTAAGAATTCTTATCCAAAGACGTCTTTCAATTTTATTAGTTAAAAATGTTTGTCTGAATATTGCACATATTTTACAGGCTGATAAAATCTTATTTCGTTAACGGAAAACTCCGTTACTATTTTTAAAAAATCCCCTCTTAGTACCTCTCAGGCTCCAAACACATTTTGTAACAAGATTATTCATTGGATGAAGAATATAAAGGTCAAGACCTTTACCCCTGCAAACAATAACAAAAATGGCGCCGTCCATGAAAGAGAAAATCGGCGAAATCAAAGTTGTTCAAAGTCAATTTCGGAACTTTAGATGTTTACATTCACAAATTTGGTAGAATCCTTTTTTGGTTTAATGATCAATGAAAGGAAGGAAAATTATTGCCATAGAAATAACATCAGCAGTGGCAGTAAATTTGGAGTTTAATTCAAGGTATAGTTACACTGCGACAGATAGCCGGCTACGCATGCGCTGGTTCATTTGGCGTTGCTACTTATAATTTTGTTAACGTGTGAATCACACGTATTACAAGTTTGGGAATCTCAAACTTTTCACTATATATTGTCTTTTCTGAATCAGAATGGACGACGAAGATAAACTATTATCAGACGAACCGTCTAATGAGATCCATACACCTGTAGCTAAAACCGAAACGGTTCAGCTGCCATATGACAAAATATAACAAATGCTGTCAAATATGGACGAAATAGCTCAGTCGATGGAGACTATGAGCAAGGCCTGGATGTCTATTGCTGAAAATAAACAGCAAAGAAACAAAAGACAACATTCACAAGAGCCGAGAGCACATTGCTCTAAAGACATGAGTGGCCAAGAATCCGAATCGGAAAAAGATTCTGACGAAGAATCGTCGTCTGATGCAGATTATTTAATAGAGCAGGGCAAAAGTGCCACAAATACCTCTAAAAAAAACCCCCGAGTGGGAAAACAATCGTGCAAACCTTATGGAAAAGGTAGCTCAAGAATTTACTTCTGATGACAAGGGACCAAATGTTACACCATCGGTAGCAAAGACTATCAATGACAGGTGGTCGCAAAAAATGGATACTGAAAAACTCAAAACAAAAATGGGTAAATACCCAACTCCTGAAAATTGCACATCCCTTGTGGTGCCTCGTGTAAATACACCAGCATGGAATACCCTCGACCGTTTCTACAGAGGGCAAGACGTTAAACTTACTAATGTTCAGAATATGTGTGTCGCTGCAGGGTCAGCCATAACACAGTGTCTCCATGACCTAGTCACATCTGAAAATGTTGACACTCCAGATTTAATCAGAAAATTAACTGACTCGGTTGTTCTTTCTTGGTCAAGCTAATTACGATTTATCGCTTAGAAGGCGAGACTCAATCAGACCTGCTCTGTCCGCAGAATGCAGGGACATTTGTAATGCAGATCACCCAGTTACACATCTGCTTTATGGTGCGGACTTACATAAAGATCTAAAGGATGCAAAAGAAAATCAAAAACTAGGCAAAGACCTAAGAAAGAAATCTATGTACAAGAAAAGGGGCTATAAAGGGCATAGTTACAAGCAGCATAGATTTAAGGCCTATGCCAAGCATGAATCAAATTTTCGAAGAGCAAAAAATTACAAATTCCGAATCAAAAAGTCGAAGAGAAAGAAGTCCTCAAAGCAAAGGACGGACACCAGCGACAACGAATAGCGGTGAGCACTAATAGTACTTGTAGCGATAGTGCGAATGAACAATTAGTTAATCATTTGACGCATAAAACCGCTTTATTTGAAGCTGGTCGCATATCAATGTACATAGACAACTGGAAGCAGATGAAAAATGACCCAGAAATACTGGATATAATAAAAGGTTTACACCTAACTTTTAATGAAAAACCTTTCCAAACATGCCATCCAGCGCCTTTTCCTTTCTCAAAAGATGAATCTGATATTATAGATTCTGAGATCACCCGATTACTAGAACAGAAAGTAATACAGAGGTGTCCTCGCGAAAAAGGCGATTTCATTTCCAATATATGTATAAAAACAAAACATGAAGGGAAGCATAGAATGATATTAAATCTAAAAACTTTGAATCAGTTTGTTCAGTACCATCACTTTAAGATGGATTCTTTGCAATCCGTTCTTAACCTCATAAACAAGGATTGCTGGATGGCATCAGTAGACTTACAAAATGCACATTATAGCTGCCCAATTTCATACGAACATCAAAAGTACTTAAAATTCCAATGGAAAGGACAGTATTACAAATATGTAGTTTTTCCAAATGGCTTAACCTGTTGTCCTCGAAAATTTACAAAACTTCTCAAGCCAGTTTTCGCTTCACTGCGAAAAAAGGGTCATTTATCATCCGTCTACATAGATGATACTTACCTTCAAAGTGAAACAATATAAGAATGTTTTCACATACTAGAAAGTCTTCGTTTTACTGTACACCCAGAGAAGTCAGTGTTGAAACCTACACAACAATTAATTTTCTTAGGTTTTGTGCTTGATTCAAAGCATATGACTGTAAGACTTACTACTGAGAAACTTTCCACACTTAAAAAGTTATGCATGAAAGTATATTCTGAAAAATCACCCTCGGCCAGAGAGGTCGCACAATTACTGGGTTGCATGACTGCAAGTTTCCCAGGGGTCATGTACGGACAACTCCACCACAGATCACTAGACAGAGATAAAACTAAGTGTTTGAAAGATGCTAAAGGCAATTTTGATGCAAAGATGATTTTATCTGAAGATAGCAAAAATGATATCAAATGGTGGATTGATTCATTAGATAATTCATACAATGAAATTTGCAGACATGCACCTTCAGTAACCATTTACACCGATTCAAGCAAACTAGGCTGGGGTGGTGTATTTGGAGATTTAAAGGCAGGCGATAACTGGACAGCAGAAGAATCAAAACGCCATATCAATTATCTAGAAATTATGGCTGTTTATTTAGCACTGAAGTCGTTTAAACAACAATTACACGGTCATGGTTGATAACACTACAGCCGTATATTGCTTAAACAATATGGGCACAAGTCATTCGAGGTCGTGCGATTCATATTGTATTTAACTACTTGACGAATATGCCTCCATACGACAGTATTACTTTAAAGGATATTTCGCTGAAACTGGCGATGCTTCTGGCGATCCTGACTGGTCAACGTTGCCAAACGCTTCAGTTACTGAAAGTGTCGAACATTCAACTTATGAATGACAAATATATATTTTATGTAGTTGATTTAGTAAAACAGACACGTCCTGGAAAACATATTGAACCTTTAGAGTTCAGTTCTTATATACACGATGAGAGATTGTGTGTGGTCAGGTGTGTTAAAAATACTTGGAAATTACAAGTACTTTAAGACCACCGAACGAACAGGGATGTTTTATTAGTACACAAAAACCTCACCATCATGTTAGCAGAGACACTATCTCCAGATGGATAAAGACAATCATGAAAAATGCTGGAATTGATGTGACTGTCTACGGCGCTCACAGCGCCCGTGCAGCGTCTACTTCGGCTGCTTATAACAGCGAGGTCGCAATTAACGATATCTTAAAAAGTGCGGGCTGGAGTAACGACCGAACTTTTGCAAAATTTTATCGCTTACCAATGGACAGTAATGAATGTGAATTAGATTTTGATACAAGTGTCCTTAGTTTACAGTCAAAGAACTGACATTTCATCAAATAGATGTAAATATCATCTTTTATTACGTCATGTGTCAATAAATATTAGTTTTTTTTTTGTGTTGAATTGTTCTACTCTGTGATTCGACACTTTTCTTGTCCTCGTGGACACATGGCTTTAAAATCTCACGTGATTCCGTAGTGCCTGTTACTATGACGAGATAGAATTAGAAAATTAAACGAGACTTACCTGTAAGTTGAAGTTTGATTGGAATTCTATCGAGTCATAGTAGGGAACGTAGGAATCATGTGCCCTCCCTTTGAAAACCCTCCCAAAGTGGTTCATGTGTCCACTTCGGGATTTCAAGTCTGACCTGTCCTTCACATGCGCGCATCTCACATGATTCCTACGTTCCCTACTATGACTCGATAGAATTCCAATCAAACTTCAACTTACAGGTAAGTCTCGTTTAATTTTCTAATTATCTGATAAAGTTCAGTTACAGGATCAACTATTATTGAAATATAACTGTTAAGAATGATAATATTAAAAGTCCTGTGTGTTAAGTAAAGCAAATTTTGGCAACAATTGGGCTTGAAAACGATTAGTATTAAGTCGGTACAAAACCTTCATACACGATATATCTGGAAAAGAATGATTGATATAAAGGACAAAAATAGACTAGGATAACCAGTGCTCGAACGTTTTGACATTGTTTTCTTGTACCAGGATTCATGTAATCCTATCATACAGAATTGTCATGGCTAGAAACAACGACAAATATGTAAGAAATCCTTGTGTGTAGATTTTGTCATGTGACAAGATGTAACGTGACTACAAGCGGCGTTCATTAGCATGAAGCAAATGCCGTGAAAGTTGACCTACTTGTTACCAGAGCTCGAACGGCTGGATTAAACATCGATAAGGACAAAAATATGAACCAGTGCATGTTTCCCATGGCAAGAACAATTCAAGGGATTCATATATGTTGCTTCTGTTATGTATGAAGCAAGTTCCATTTTGGAAATAACACTGATATTAATAAACTCGAAATGGCCGCCATTTTTTCTTCAGAGGTCACAAAGTAGACCAGAAAGGGAGCAGTTATTTTTTTTTCTTTTCCAATGACCACTGATATTGCTGTCCTATTTTATTCAACCAACATACAAATTTTATTTAAATGCAATGATTAATGAAAATTACTCTCTACAGGTCAATGTCATTACTCCTCACATATATGCTGGGACACCTGGCGGCATACATTGCATTGGAAAACATACTCTGGGGCCAGCAATCTCGCGTCAACATCAGTCTGAGCAGCTACAGACAAACAGTTTGATACCACCTGTCGCAAGTGTCTAATCCCACCCAGAACATGGCTGCATCAGTCATGCAGACCTCGCACACGACACCACTATTTGATGAATCTTCTTCTGTGTTCTCGTCATGACGATCAGAATCCTTCTTTGTATACTTGAAGGTTCCAGCCACTAGAACTTCTGACGAATACACTGCTTCCGCAAGCTCGTGACTCCTTCCTTTTCCGGAGCTCTTGGACTTCTTGGGTGGCAATGGGGGAGGAACGGGAATGGATGCCAGCTGTCTGTTCACCAATCCAAGCTTTACAAGTGAATTCTCAGTGACATTACCACAACTCTGGCACACTTCAACATTAATGTGAACTGCAGAAGTTGAGGTGCTGGAGGGCAAGTTTTCACTGTCTGTCGGGTACACGAGTTTTCACTGCATTGACAATGAATCTGAAAATCCCTGTGTCCACAAAGAAGCGGAGACATGATCCTGAAATGTTGTCCATGGCCTGATGTAATAAGAGTCGGAACAGATTCCTTTACAGGGTCTTGCATCCCATGTAGCAAAGACCAACAGCAAGATCAGCAATGTTCTGTTTAAGCAGGTGAAAGTACACCACATCCAGGGGCTGTAGGTGTGAGGCATGAGAAGGAAAGACGAGCAGGTCAACATTGTTCTCCTTAGCCATGTCTATGAAAGATGGGGTCCAGTGACTTGCCAAGTTGTCCAGGAGCAGTAATACAGGTCTCCTCTGGCCGATTGATGTCAGGAAGATCCTCTGGAACCACTTAAAGAAGAGCCCATTGTTGACATACCCACTTTCAGTAGACCGAAAGATCCAGGATGATGGTGTGCCGTTGTCAAAGGATCCTCTAGGAAGGCATCCGGAGAAGTTTACCATCAGAGAGCAGCACTGCCCAGCAGCAGATATGGCCTGCACTACTGTAAAGTTGCCAGTCAGGGACACCTGCGTCTGGTATGCATGTATGGAGCCCTTTGGCATGATGACTTTCTTGGATGAAGTCAGTTTTCCCGAGATCCCGGATTCATCTATGTTGTACACCCTGGTGTCAGCTGGAGTCTGGATAGCATCTCCTTCAACAATCCATAGAAATGGTCAGTCTGACCATGTGACACAGTAACTCCACACGACTCCAATGGATGTGCCTGACGTAAAGAAATTTCATCTTTGTGACGTTTCAGAAAGTTAATAATGAATCTCTTAATTGGACCCTTGGAATTATTTACAGAGGTAAAGCGTGGTCTAAGTGTAAGAATTTGCAGGATGAGGATGCCAAGACTTTTACGGTTAAAAGGAAGTCCTCTGTTTGCCATGTAATATAGTTTATTAAACTGGTTTCCTCATTAGTGTTTTATCTGGACCAAACGAAGTATCATATCCCCTGTATTCACGTTTAATGTGGTCATGTAATGTAGAGATGGGGATGCTAGTTTCCTTATGAATTTTTCTATATGACAAGCCTTACCTATGAAGGGATATAGCTTTATCTATCTCCTGCTTTGTGTGTATTTCTGCTGTCGTGGCATTTTACCTACAGATATAGAACATTTGCTCTATTATTTGTTATTTTGTTGTATATATATACACTTAATAATTTACTTATATATATTTAATATACTTTTCATAAAACATGTGTTTTATACAATAAAATTTTCATCCTTTTACATTTTCATAATAATTTCTTTAAATTATATTCATATGCATAGTTTTGAAAAATTAATGACTGGTCCCCATAGAGAAAGTGACCTTTCAGGTGATTTACAGTTATTTAATTTGCATGTTAAAACAAACGAGGCAAAAAATAGATCTTTATGTATTATTTTATCACATTCTTTATTTAAATTACTGATTCCTTACCACACTTGGGGTTTTGGAATGTCAAGGGTATTTATTTTGGTTTTGTTGTGAATATTTTCGTCTGCTATTTATTTATTTATGTGTAAAAAGAAATTTTTTGTGTTGGAGGTAGTAAAGTGGTATTATCTAGGTCGAGTGTATACAATGTGTACATGTACGGTATAGAAAACACCGCAACTGTACTTCACCAAAACAGGGCTGTACCATTCGAGCACCGGTTACCCTACTCTATGTCATTTTGAAACATTGGTTGGTTGGTGTTTTGCGTCGCTTTCAACAATATTTCAGTTATGTCGCGACATGGAAGCCGGAGGTTACCAACCTCTTAAACATAGTGGCGCAACCCGGAAATCGAACCCGGATCGTCGGCATCGCAAGCCAAGCGCTTAACCACGCCTGCCCCCATTTTGAAACAATATAGGAATACGAAAGTGGAACGATAGTTTATAGAATGGTGCATATCTTTAATAAATCCTTCCAGTTTCTTTAAATTATTGTATCTGCCTTTGCATTTTCTTATGCCTATGGTAGAAGCCAGTTTAACTTAAAAGTGTTCCGTTATGGATGTAACCTTTTTAAAACCATGCCGGAAATTTAATGCCTAACATTTGACGAAAAAGTGTCTAGAATTCAAAGCGGAAGGGCATGTTAGAAGTCCCTTTTCCTTGTGCATATATGGGGATATTTTATTATCAAATCTAGAGCAAACACTGAACACTGTGAACCGAATGTTTGAATGGCATTCATTTTGGCAATCTTGAAATGAAAGTAAAATATTTCGAAATGAATACAATGCAATCTTAGTGATATCGGAATAACACACATTAGTAAGTTGTATGTGCATCAATACGGTAGACAAATTATATGTCAAAAATGTCTTACAAAATATAGGAAAGTGGAAAAGATTAAGATTTTCAAGATGACTTTTTGTTAGCTATTTTCAAAACACCAAAATCTACTAGTCAATTACAGGAATAAAAAGACGTTCATTCTAGTGTACTTGTACAAAAGTTTCTACAAAACTATTTATGCAAGAAGAACTGACAAATGCATGTGTGTTTCGAAGTTAATAATAATAATCGACTGTATATGCAATAAAATAATTTTGACATAGTCCCATGAAAAACCTATAAAATTAGGTACATATAGAACATAAACACTATTATTTGAATTCCATTCCTGCATATTAACATCGTGTGGTGTTTAGAAATTCACAAAACTAAAGGATTAATGAAATTTAAATTACATCTAAAACAAATTACATCTCATTCTGTTATAAATTACATCCTATGACTGACACTGAATTTGGTTCCCTTAAAAAACGTCTTAATCATAGAGTTTGATAGCATAAACATTTTTACGAAAGGGCATTTAAGAGAGAATTCAGCAACATCTGCATCACGCAGGTTGAGTATCTGTAAAATTACTCCAATAGGTGTTACAACAGTGGTACCGTATGAAGTATTTCCTATTGCAAGGCCAATGCACTTCAGCTTACATTTTGCATCCATCATGAAAACTGCCGATCCTGAATATCCCACAGTAAAGAATGGGTTGTTTGAACCCTTTGCTTCGATTTCATACTGTCCTTTCATCACCAAAGAGCACAAATCTTAGAGCCTAGTCGCACATCTTTATACAGTCGACACTGCATTCCATCCAAGCAGAGCTTAGATTTTGTAGGTGCAGTTGAGGTCCCAAATTTAATTACTGGATTACATCTATTTGTGTCTTTGATGGATTCACAAATTTATCTTGAGTTTAATACATGGAAGTCTTTCATACCTGTTATGATATATAAATCAATTTATTGATTGAACGAAATGTTGATAGACAGATAGATAGATAGATAGATTATTGTTTTACGTCGCACCGGAATATTTCACCCATATGGCGACCAAAATGTTGAAAACAAATGATAAAATGTACAAGTGGAGTGTGACGGTGGATTGGTTATGGGCGTTTTGCCTCACTTTTAATTATAAGACTACATATTAGGGAGGGGATGTTAACCTGTAATATTGGGACAAGTCTGAAATGTACCTCCGGTTACACGTACTGCAAACCTGAATATTTCTCTTTAATAGATAATTTATATGAATTACACCATATTTTATAATAATGATGTTCTATTTTAATTTTCCACATAACAATTATGAAAGACGGTACCTATAAATCGGAGATAGTTAATCTGACATATGTTGGAATTTACGTTATTGATTAGGACTTTTTCTGTCCGACAATTAGCACTCAGTTACTGTTCGATAATCGCTGCGATTCCCGGAGATATCTAAAAGAATGAAACAAGATATCTGACTCAGTTGTGCAATAAAGGTCATGAAGAACAAACAGATGGAAATAAGCACAAAAGGACTGCACAGTTTAGTGTAATGCAGATGCCGTAACGACTAGTGACCAAAGCATAACGCACGAATGTTAATAAATTTACTAATAATTTCTAGTTTTTTAACAATTCTACCTTTTCATTGAAGTTACAGAACCATATAAAAATACCTCCATAGCTACCAAGGTGAACTTTCAGAATACATTTATAACAAGAGCAACGCCAACGTAGTATATGCCCCGTGGTTATTTTTGTAACTTGGGCATAATTGACATGATCACATAAGAGGACATCTACTTCTCATAATCAAACACAACCAATATGTTTTGTCTTATGATTACCAGATATGTCACTTGTCTTCATTTAATTTAGACATCAGTATTAATTGAAACAAAAAATCCAAATAAATATGCCAAAGACAGGTATTCTAATCATAACTTATTAGCTTTACTTAGAAAGACTTAGATGTATCACCTTACCAAATATGTCTAGCTGTTCCTGAGTACATAAAGAGAATTGCTAATTGTAAGAAATGTTCTTAATCCATGGGGATAATTCCCACAAAAATTATTGAATCATAATCAAATTTAAAGTTGACCTAAATATCCTTAGATGTATTTGTATGAATAATATCAATTGAATGTCTCTATCCGTTCCTGAGATAATGAGCGGAAACTTCTAATTTTAAGAAATTAACAATGACAAATATTGATCAATAAGTTTGAACTTGACTTAGATACTCTTGAGGATGTGTCAGTGTACCAAATATCAATTCAGTATCCAGTTCCAGAGATAATAAGTAGAAACTGTAAATAGACCGATAGATCGACCAACAGCAGCAAAAACATATGCCCATCCTTCTTCTACGATGTGTCTGCATGTACTTTTATTTCTGGCAACATGGATCGCTGTACATAAAACTTTCTTAACTGTATCGCCCGAAATAAAAAGCATGTGATTCAGCCATTTGACAAACTTCACCATGAAAATGCAATTTCATACGATGTAAGTCTTTGAGAGAGAGATATATAACATTACATAAACCTTCCATCCAATTGGGATACCGATTCAGGGCGGGCGGTTAATTGGTCTGATAGTAGTCAATCAGGTGATGTGATTAAGGTACGAAAAGAAGACGTCTTTTTCAGCGTTTAATGTTTTGCATTACTGATTGTGACGTTATGTCTTGCTTACGTAATTCCGAGCATACATAATCTGTAGAGAATAGAATTATCTCTGCACAATTGTGAACAGTACTTGGGGCTTTTGTTGCCATTTGAATCAACATTAATATAAAGTAATAATACTGTACCTGCTGTCAGTACTTGTTGCTTGTCTTTGATTGCAAAATATCCAGTTAAAGGCAACCTGTGTGTTATCAAAATCAATGCTGCGTCTACACTTACTGGATCGACATTCGACTGAAAAACTGCTCTTTCAATTACACCACATCTCCTATCATCTTTGCCACAGAAAGCATCTTTGTATGGTTACAACACTGTGTGTAATGTTTGGTCATTTGACCGATCGTATCAAACTGCTCGTCGCGGATACAATCAAAAAGCATATGACAACATGTTAAAATCCCAACGGATGTCCATTTTCTCTAATAAATAACCCTAAAGATCCGCATGCACTCCTGTCTTCCCTACCAATGTTACACCCCATACAGAGCGTATCGTTCCAACCAAGTATTTAACCTCTCAAAAATGTACCCAGTGAGAATATGCCTTCGCGGACATCAACTGCCACCGTGCCTCCATTGGAGCATGGTAGAGTTTTTGGGAACATTGTCTTTCCATGTGGAATAAATCCTTTTGACAAACAATACAACACAACACATTGTTTTGATTGTATATTGCCACTCCCTTATTTCAATTTGTCTTCCGTTATCATACTGAGATTTGATTGTTGTTTCCAGAGACTGTCTGCATTTTCAGATATAGTACATTTAATAAGATCAAAGTCTACTTTGTAATCAGAACGAAAGGGATGATGTGCAACTTTACAGGGGGTTTTATCAACATCATATAGGTTCTTGATGACGACAGGAAGGCCATGAAAGTATGTTTGTTCACATCTAAACTCATCCTCTGAAGATTTGTATCCAATCACTATCAATCTTTCTTCCCCTCTATATTCTATATAGATCATCATATTTTGAAGTGTTTTTTAGCTTCCTCTACAACGAAATCTTCTGAATCCTGGCAATATTTGTTTTCCTTTAAACGTTGTATGTGTAACTGAATCATCAATGTTTTCTAAGAAAAGACGATTTGTACACATAACATAGATGACAATGAATTTGGCCATATTGACATGTGATAAGAGGTCTGGCTCAGTCAAAAAGTAGAACTAAACATGCGGAGAGACAGGGATACAAACACACACCCATATCATAAATACAAACAGCAATTATTTTGTTATATACACCATCAATTGCCACATGGTATCTGATTATTAGACAAACGCCATTTTACCGACGCGACAGTGTTATCAACACACATTTAGAAATGAAAAACTGTATCCAGAGTGTCAGATACACACGACATCAGGGCAGGGTATAAAACCTCCCAATTAGGAGATGCTCACGCATCTTGTTGCCTGGTGTTTACTGACACAGTAACATTTTACCAGGGATTAAAATGCATAAAAATATACATGGTTATTTAACACATATTCGTTTTTGCAGTAAGTCAGACTATTCGCCTTTATGTTAAATACAATAGTTAAATCATAGAATTTGGAATTCATAAATTATACAATACTTAATTCCTTCTCTGATTGTTTCGTCCGGCTCACTGTACGTAATACAATACTCTACGTCAGGGTAGTGAAATATTTTGTATCTCGTCTTTGCCATGAACATTTTTGTCGTATTTTGCTACACCCGTGTGCTTAATCCTCCCGGTGTATCCGGTCTCACATATGATTTCTAAGAATTCTTCATGAAGAATTTTAGTCGTGGTATTGTGAGTTCCGCGATCCAGTGTACTTTTATTTTCGTATTATACTTTAAACACCACGTCGTACAATGATATGGACACATCAGTTATATTGATTGATTAACTCTACGGTTATTTCACGTATATGGTTACATCTACCTGATCCTAATTATTGCAAGTTTCCGCATGGAAACCTGGAGTTTCCGCAACCGAAACATGGTGCTTCCGCAACAGAAACCGGCGGAAACTTGCAGTAACTTGATTTTTCCGCAACGGAAACCTGTTGTAACTGGGACATTTCCAGCAAGTTTCCGCCACCGGAAAATTGAAAGGATTATACATGAACAAAACCTGCTGAAGAATATAACCTCCATATAAACTGGAAAATATTAGGTGTTTTTACAATCTTGAAACCTTAGAATGTTTTGTAATAAGTGAAATGTCAGATATGTTGTTTCCCGAGTAGTAATCAACCTCTTGCAACACAATAAAAACTGACAGCTACTTTTGTATCTTGAAATGTAATACGTCTACTGTATATGCCCATCACATTTTCAGAGACCCCCCCCCCCCCCCACACACACACACACAAATAAAACAAACAGACAAACAAGAAAACCCCCAACTATACAAACAAAAGAAATACAATAGTAATTCACAATTGTTTAATAGTATACAGTATATGTTTCAACATGCACATATACCATTCATAATGTAATTGACACAAAACTTTTTTTATATTCCTGTGTTTTGAAAATGTATACAGTATTTCATTTTGACACTTCAGAATTAAACAAAACCAGAGTAAATGAATAGAAATAATGTTCTGTCCTTGTAATCAAACAATCTGAATTTTCACAAATATGTCTTCCTCTAAGAATTTGAAACTTGTGTATGTCGAGAATTGCTTTCTTTAATGTATTCTTATTTATATTTTGTCACTGATATTCTGTCAACTTAATCTGGCTTCTGAAACAAGAGATTTAAATTAAAAATTAGACATATTTAAGAGACTAAATCAAAAATTAAACATGGGACTACATGTCCATGTTTTAGGCGCTTTAACGGAATGATTCTGAGCAAGCTCTCCTAAAGAGAATACCAAATACTTTGATTTTGTTATTCCATGCATGCACACGTGTTGCAAAGATCTACTTCAAACGTCAACAAATCTACATGTATTTCAATTGCAAATTAACAGTACTTGCAATAGTGCATAACTGTGACAAATCCTGTACTAAGAACTAGAGAACTGACAGTCAGATGGGCCCCGCTGTTGTCACCATGACCTTAATTTAGTACCAGCAAAAAGGTATATTTATAAAGAATGCAGGTGCTTAATATGAAAGCCTTACTTCTAATATTTCAATAGCTATGGTCGATGTCAAGACCACATGATCAAAATTTTTATACCAATGGAAAGGTCTTGTCATAAGAAACATGCATGACAAATATCAAAGACCTACTTCTTACGGTTCAATAATTATGTTAAAGTTTTTGAAATGCAGGTCAAATGTCAATGTCAAGGCCACATGTTCACAAATGTTGTTACCGACGGAAAGGTCTCGTTAAGAAACTAACACCGAATATGAAAGCTCTATTTGCGACAGTGTATAAGATATGGTTTTTGTCGACAGACAGACTTATTGATTTCTATAGGGAAACCGCTTAAGAAGCGGGGCCATAGGATATAAACCCTTGTGGTTTTTATATCTCATTGAACTTGAACTAAGAAAATCAGAATGCATAATGTAGAATTATGGTTTCAGAAAGAATTGAGGTATCCATCAGCTATATGTCCTAACATTTAAACAAAAATTGGCAGTCGTCTGTACTGTCTGTTAAATATTATTATTAATTGAGCTTTATGATATTTCACTTCTCTCGGAATTAGTAAAAAGACGACACATATATAGAATAAGTGTCTAAATTTGTGTTTTGTGACGTGTATGCAACACATAGCAAGTACATTTATTGTACATTATAGCACATTATATACGATAAATGTACTTGCTATGTGTTGCATACACGTCACAAAACACAAATTTAGACACTTTTTCTTTATTTATGCGCCACTTTTCACAACGAACAATTTATTTCGGTCATGAAATTACCTTTTTATATTTAGATGTAGTGTGTACCGTTGGTTGTAGTCACAAAGCGGAACAGCCAGCTCAGATTGATAAAATTAGAACATACACAAATAATTTTAATGCTTAATTCGAATCAGTATATTTATTTTATTTAAAAAAAGAATAATGAATAAAATATAAAATGTTCAAACTTTTACACAAATTTACCCCGTTGTTGAGGAACTATTTCTTTTTGCGGTACTATCTGTGTAGTCAGTAAATCGGCTCACAGCTGATCGCTGTTAGTGGGTAATTTCAGCTGGGCTAGTTTCACTTCCCAAACGTAAAGGCACAGTTATTAAACAAGGAGTTTGACAGAAATCCGGAGCTATGTGTGAAGGCTCTCACATCAAATGCCATGCTTGTACTATTATGAATGTTCTGTTGGTGAGTAATATATTCTCATTTGTACTTGCTGACCTTGTAACATGATTCTGACCCGCACTTGCAAGTTGAATATTTTCAAGAGACAATACACAAATAAACAATAACAACAATTTAATTTTAAAAAATTTTTAATGAGTGCAAATATCGCCAGAAACATTTATTGATCGACCGAATAAAAGAAGAACGAATATAGACTATAAATCATTAGTATTACTACACGCATTATTGAGGCCGTGCGATGTGACGTCACGATTGGTATTATACATTGTTATTATACGGGTATGAATTACAACGGGATTAAATGAGTTCACCTCATCAAGTTACATTGATTGTGCATATATATCATTTAAAATGATTAAAAAAAGTTAAATCGTGACATGAAGCTTCAGTAGAACTCTAATTGATCAGTTTTGAATACAAGTTTCCATTAAGTTTTCGCCTAAAGGGTCATATCAGAAAATAAGAATTTTATAGCAGTTGCATCGTTGATCGTTGTTGTAATGGTCACCTCTACTTTTTCATTGTCGTTGATGAATGTTTAGTTGATATTGTGTTAAGGAAAATATCTTTATATTGTCGTCTCTCTAAAAATCAATATCTTAAGTCCATCTTTATTAAAATTTATATACCGTGATTTATTACATAAGTAAAATAAGGTGGGTATTGCTACATTCTGATAATACTTTTTGCATTATTGGAAAACAGAAATAAGTTTTCTAACAAGTGTTAAAATATACTAGGGGGCTGGAAGTATAAGTAAGAATTTCCAAAAACATCCAGACGACAGAAAATAGTCAAAATATGAATGCACGTTTCTGGGTTTTTTTTTTAAATTATAACTTGTCAGAGATGTCTTTCTTACACTAGAGATGTTCAATCATACTAACTGATGATAAACTAGTCTACTGGACAAGGTTGTGGCTCAAATTCTAGAGACAATATTTCATGTGAGTTGTAAGAAATTATCATATATCCTACTGATAAGTTAAAGAGTTGAAAAGTAGATGACGAGGGAATACTTCCTTATAAGCATGTGATAAATTGAGCAGTTTCTATTTAAATCAAACTAGATTATGTGTAAAAAAAACAAAACAAAATCGTCAGCAGATGTTTTAAAATGTCAACAGAAATTACATCTACGATTTAGTAAAACATAAGATTATTTATAGTTCTCATTGTGTGAGGTTAGTAGGTAACCCATGTTCATAACACTCATAAAATCTTAAAGACATATAATATACTTTTGAAAAAAATATTCCCGGTGTTGCTGAAGTAACGATACCATGTGCAATACTTTTGTCCTTAATTTTCCTTTTCCGTCTCGATTTATAAATACTTTGGAAATGAATGCGGAAATTGTAATGAAACGTGGACTTTTTTCCTTATATCAAGGATGTTTGCTCTGCCGTCAACATTATCAATCACACGGTGCATTTTGACGAGAGAACATAGTGGTAAATGTACACATATAGGAGATGGAATTTTTTTTTTGGGGGGGGGAGTTTAATTTTATTTTATTATTTGATTTTAATATTATAATAGAAGATATATATATATATTGTATTTTATAAGGCAATAACAATTTTTAATTCGAATCCCTAATGTATAAATGCATAAACACATTTTGTTTCAGTGAGGATAAATATATCGACTTTCAAAACCAAGCATAAATATTAGGTACCGGAATTTTAACATGTAAAATATGCATTTGTATCTACGAGGAGCTGTGGTATTCTTTGTTCTACATGTAAGTGCTGGCCATATTATTAGTTTGACGAATGTGTCATCATGTTCGGTAGAGAAAAACATGTGGCGTCAAAGAGAAGAACTAAAGGCGTGTGATGCAAGCAACGGATTGGTATATCATTGTATGAAATCATCATGGAATAATTTTGTTGAATTTTGTATGGAACCTGTGTCAATAACATTTAACGGTAGGATTTTGTTTACTCGAGACAATTAACTGATACATCTAATGATAATAATGATTTCAAAGATACATTTTGTTAGTATGATGACAAACCCTGCGAATTTGCGCTTTCAAGCCTAGGTATTCGTCGTATCTGCAATTAGCTATGATCGTCAGTCATTTTATTTTAATCTAAAGAATTTTAATTTTAATGGGAAAGATCGCGTTTTGCTTCGGTGCCATATTGTTAAAGGAATTGTATAATAGCAATGTGAAAAGAAAACACATGTAGACAGATATATTAATTTCTTTGGTATCTTTAATCAAATTACGGTCTAAATTATTTATTACCAATAAAAACACATTGTTATTCACATTAATGGTTTTGTTAATGGTATCTTGATTGTTTATACATCTATTTATTGAAACAAACTAGCTAGTAGAAAGAAATACCAGTTCATCTCTAATAGCAGTCTAAACATCAATACAATTATTTTCTGAGATGCATGTGCTGTTTTCATTAGTAAAAATCGTATGTTTATCTAGCTGTTGAATACATGGTGTCGATACGATATCCTTAAACACTGTTTTCAAAATACCAAATGCACAAGTAAGATACCGAGTTTAAATATTTCTGGATTAAATCTGCGGTTTATCAAGGGAAAAGTGAACTACAGAAAACGGAGGATCTCGTTTTATCATATGCTTTCTTTTTTTTTTAATTCGATAAAGAAAGTATATAATAATCTCATAGTTATGGACAATCTTCATCTAGTTGGATGTCCAGAGGTGCATAACAGGGACAATTTACACATCCGCTATGTCAAGTGCTCAATCAGTGGAACGTATCAACATAAGAAAAATGTAACCTACTTGTCTTACCAGTTTTGCGAATGTAAGTTTTAATTGTCTATATGTATTACATTATAAAATCCATAAATTGATATTTATCTCGTCTTGTGTTTTTTTCTCAATGTTTTAATATACCCTAGTATTTCATTAAATTATCACATGTACTCATATTTTTATAATTTATAGATAATATGTGTAAGCAAGAAGATCTAATCAGATTAACAAAAGAAACGTAAGGAATGGGTATGATGATGATGAAACAGCGACCACAAGATATACCAAAAGAATACAATTATCACGTGCATACAATATATATAAGACGTCATTGTATTTTACTTGAGTATCTTTTTGAACGAAATCAATAAAATAAAGATGTTCAGCAGTTTAAGTTTATAGAAGCTAAGCGATTTGACTATGTTGGCAAAGTTGTATTATTGCTACATGGAATAAGGGCAGAAACTCTGACTTTAAAAGCTGAATTACAACCGAGTTCGATTGTGAAAATTAACGCAACACCCGATAATGATGAAGCCACCAAGCATATGTGTTTTATTTCTATTATTGCATTGTAGTCGAATTAACAAATATTAGCATACTTTTTGCCGCGCTTTCGCGAAAATACCTGAACATTTTTGGGTCAAAAGATCAAAGGTCAAGGTCACAGTCATAGTTGTCTATTATTTGGTCCTAACACAATACCTTCAGTAGTTCTTCACATAAAACTTACATATTTTATACATAGGTGCAGGTTGATGAGATGAAGATACATATGATTTCCGGGGTCAGTAGGTGAAAGTCATAGTGTTCAACACTTTAATTCTCACGCAATGCCTTCAGTATTTCTTCACGTAAATCTTTCATATTTTATACATAGATGATAAGAGGAAGTTACGTATAGGTAAAGGTCACAGTTATAGTTTACAACACTTTTGTTCTAACACAGTGATTTAGGTAGTTCTTCAGGTACATCTTCATAGCTGTACATAGATGCAGGACGATGGGAGGAAGAAACTTATACATTCTGATGTCAATAGGTCAAATTTAAAGGTCACATTCATATCTTTTAACACTTTGGTTCTAATGCAATGAATTCACATACACTGTTCATATTTTATACAAAAATGTAGAATGATGAGAGGAGGATAGCACCTATATATTATGGGGTGCAAAGGTCAAAGTCACATTCATAATTTCCAACGCTTTGTTTCTGTATGCTAAAATACCTTTTTCTACTATATTTCAACATCTTGTTCTTCTGACAAAAAGATGCTTGTTCTATAAAACAAATTGTCTATGCTGCGTGCTGAACATGTGTATCACATAGCAGACTTTACTTTTGCCTATGAGTAGGATGTTCCTGTCAACAACAAATAATCGATGACTGGGCCTTTCATGACCTTGTGTTCTAATCAGCGCAGGTGTTACGCGTCACGTCAAAATAATATATAGATTGATTAAATAAAAATCTCATGAGAAGATTGTCCACAAGGTAGCATCACTGAGCATATAAGAAGGACAAAGCCATCTCTCTGTGTCCATTTATCTACGAAAGAATATGGGTCAGTTAAACTGTGTACAATTAAAGTAATAATCTTATTTCAAAATTCTGTAAGTAACGAATTCCATTCAAAAGTCTCGTTGGCTTGTATAGGAAACTGTATTACTGTAAATAATATCAAACCTTGCTATAATGGATGATTGAATTATTATACAAGTTAATGTAAATAGGTGTACAATGTGTAATAATACCATATACATTATTTTTCATTTCAATATGTTTTTCAATATATTTCAGAACTTCCACTACTAAATACAATTTTAAATATTTAACAACCATTGATCGGTATACAACGGTAGAGTATACTAGAAATGATGACCAAATAACAAGAGAAACAGGTAGTAAAACAATTGCCTTGTTTAGTTTCATTCTGTTTTATTTCCTTCTATTGTTTTATTTTGTTTCATGATCTGTGTTTGCTATATGAAATCTCTGGAATCTCAAAACAACCGCTATGTAATAATGATATTATATGAATAGGCAGGAGATTCTCTTCGCATAGAACCTTCTTTAATTCGATTTCAGATTCAATGGGGAATTTTACAGCGAGTTATCTTTTCCTGAAGATAGGTGGCGCACAACACATTGAAGTTCAAGTTCAATAACGCGGACGAACTCGTCAAATTTACTTTTTCATTTAAGCCATAATAGTGCGAAATTATGGATAAATATGCTGTAATGTCCTTGTCAGAGCTTCGAAAAGAACTTAAAAGTCGCGGTGCTCGTGTTTCGGGGCGAAAGAAAGAGTTGATTGAAAGGTGTGTAAAATTACTCGGAAATTCGTCTTCGGTCGTAGTCGGATGGCGGACGCGATATTACTTATAATATTAAATGAAACTCTGAGCATATTTATGCAGCTTTAATTATGTTGTTGCTTTTCATATCAATGCACATTGGCGAATCTAGGTCATATAGGCACTCGGGTAGTAGAGGTTTCGTCATGTTAATGGTGTCATTGTTGTGGATTGACTGATCTTTTTCTTTCTGTCAATCCATATCCATGACGTAAACACAAAATCTTTACTACCCGAGTGCCTGTGATGTATTGTTGCAGTCTCCTTCCTTTTATCTATTACCTTATGGCTAGCTTAACCAGGGACATAGAGTACTCAGTGACGGATATCATGGGATGCGGGCATCCTTCTCCCCCCCCCCCCCCCCCCCATTTTCTTCTAAAATCTATGATCTAAATATGCCACTTGATCCCCGAAAAAAAGGGGGAGGGGCACTGGATCTGCCACTGTTACTCAATGTCTCTGATCAATTGAACTTATTCAATAATTAACAGATTAGCATCCAGATACACCAAAAATTATGGGTCAGCTACATGTAGGTGGGAGGATTATATTACTGAATTTCTTGAAAAATCATTGACAAGAAGTGCTTTGTCGATAAAAGGATGTCACTTCAGTTTTAATATCAACAGTTGACTGTCATCTTTCTTTGCTTTCTTGTATCTAAGCCTTGAAAGGGACTCAAACTCAAAAACTGTAGAAATCGTATTTTTTTTCAAAATAAAACAAATTGGGGCAATCCTATTTCGGGGGCAGGCCGGGATGATAATCTGGTTTTAAAAGCTGCTTCTCCATGTCATCGTGGAACTATAGAAAAATGAAAGTTAACTGCTCTTAAGTCAGTGTTTATTACACAAAATATGATTGGCAGTGCATATTAGTTATTGTTACAACAGGATTGAAGCCTGGATACATGTAGATGAAAAGCAAAGAACTCAATCAAAGACAGCAATAACAGACAAAAATGTCTACAGAAATTAAATTGTACCATTTAACTGTTTTAAGCTAGGTCCTAAATCAAATTACACTGATATGTTTTAAAATACATACATGTAGATGAAAAATGAGTACATACTCTCCTGACAAATACAGTTAGGTGCAGTCCTAACCTTACATAAAGTGCACTTCAATTAACTTTATGACTGCTTTTCAAGTTTACTTGGCGACAACAGTATAAACTTGGAATCAAGTTTACTAGTAAACTTGATTCCAAGTTTAGTACTAAACTTGATTTTAAGTTTACTCCAAGTGCACTTCAAGTTTAGTTTACTTTCTATATACAGGTGCATTTACTATAGTTTTCTATTAAAACAATTTTTATATGTAAAATATGCAATTGTACATAATAAGACAATTATTTCTATCGTGTTAAACGAAACTGGATAATTGTAATAAACAAACGTTAAAAGTAAACTTGGTGTCACGTGATAGTAAACTTGATGACGGAATTACTTTCAAGTAAACTTGATATCAAGTGCACTTGACTAAACTTTATGACTGGTATTCAGGACGAAAAACTAAACTTGAAGTGCACTTGTCAAGTGCACTTGAATGTAAGGTTAGGACTGCACCCAACTGCATATCACATGAAAATACCAACCTGATAAATACAAAGATGTTAACACAGACACAAAGATTGTGAAACTAAAACAAGAAAGTGTACATCTATATCTTGCTCAACAGAATAAGAATTTAGATGAAAATATTTATTATTTGAATAGATTTCTCAAATTTCTGAGAGTGGCTGATGAGAATAATGTTCATTATGTCAAAGCTGAGTGTAAGGCACAAATGAAAAAAAGTGTGTTATATTGTTGTGATATAAGCATTGATGAAAATGGAACCATATTAGAATGCCAATGTGAATGTGCCGTAGGAATGGGCCCCTCAGCTCATTGTAAGCATGTGTGTGTGACTCTTCTGGCGTTTCAAAAGTTTTCAGAGGATTCTGAATTATTAACTTAGGAAACATGTACTCAAAAGCTGCAAACATTCCATCACACAAAGCCCTTTCACGGTAGTCCAATTAAGGCTTCAGATCTACCTCTTGCAAGTGAAACAGAAGTGAATTTCGATCCCAGACCAAAAAAATGTAGAAAGTTGACACGTTATGCTGACAATTTCAGAAATATTTGGCTAAATCATCCTAAAGCAAATACATTTCCAATTTCTCAACTCTATGCTCCAGCAAATTCTTACGCCATAGATTTGGATCATTATTATGGTTGGATGAATGAGGATCACATCAATCAACAATAAAGAGATAATTGAACTAGAGATTAAAATAAGAGGTCAGGGTAAAAGTCAAGTATGGAAAGATGAGAGAGTGAAAAGGTTGCATTCCTCAAATTTTGGTAGGATATGTAAAGTAACTGAAAGAACTGATCAACAAAAGCTTGCTAATAATTATACCAAATTATCACAGGAATTGAACACTGCACCCATTTTACATGGAAAGGCATACGAGTCTGTGGCTCTTAAACGCTTTGAAGAAATGACCAAAATTGATACTACACCATGTGGCTCTTTTGTCAGCAAAACCCGATGCCCTTATTGGTAGTGATACCGTTGTTGAAATAAAATATCCATATTCGGCTAAAGATTGTGAAATTGGTGTTGATACCGTGCCTTATCTATGTCTAGAAAATGGAAAGCTTCAACTTGATAAATCTCACGACTATTACTATCAGATTCAAGGCCAGTTGTTCTGCACTGAAAGAGTTAGTTGTGTTTTTATCATATACACTTTTAAAGGACTCCAAATTCTCAATATTCCAAGGAATGAGCCTTTCATTGATTAAATGATGACAAAACTAGCAAAATTCTTTTCAAGTCATTTTAAAAATGCTGTTTTAGACAGATTTTATTACAAGAACTACTATCATTATAACTTCAGTTGATTCTTCAACACTAATACTACAAGTCTTTGATAAAAGGACCTCATAGTAGCAGTTTTACATACTATCACTTGATGCAACAAGCATTCATCAGAAGATTGTTGACTTTCACTCCTTGTTGGAACTAAATAGAAATATAGATTTCACACACAAGATAATTTTTTGAAAGCAACAATAAATGTCATAAATATAAACTTGTATTTCTTAATCAAAAAGCCAATTAAGGAAATTGTGGTCCCCCACTCTGACCTTGAAATAGATTAAATTCATAACATGTTTCTATTGCAAAGGTCATGAATAAGGATCATGCATGCCAATTATGAATGCTTTATCATTAATCTTTCAGAAGATATGACCAGTGTAAAAGTTCTTGTGACAACAAAGTAAATGATGTGCATTATATATACATTATACTGTAACATTCTATAGGCTATTTGAAGCTTACAGTATTTACTAGTCTTTCTAAGAATCAGACAGCAGGTGAAACAAGGGGTAAAACTATACCAATGAAAAGTTTTACACGAATACATGTAAACTATACTATATATATAGTATGCAAAGTATTATTACTTCCCACATGCAAAAAAAAAAACATGCATAGAAAGTACAGTACATGTAAATGGCAAATCAAGAGTATATAACTCTTATATTAATAAGAAATAGAAATTTCTCAACATTACATACAAACTATCTCTTCAATATGCAAAACAAGGCATAAGAAATAAACCTCCTGTCTTATGTAGTTGTATGGTCTAATGAAAATACTGTATTATTTATTCTACATGGGAAAAATTGTGTCACTTTCAATTTTTTTTTTGCAAAAATGTCTGATTCTTTCAAAAACTCGCACTTAAGCATTCCTTGGTACAATTGCATTGCCTGAAGTTGCACAGACTGAAACATACAAATGCAATTTCTGTGGCAAGTTTAGTTTCTGTAGCTGACATTGGATTTGTAAGTATTTTGTAGATTTTAGCAATACCTATTAAGCGTTCAATATGAACTCTCTTGCTTTTTCTATCACGCTGTACCAACTTACCAGTCACACGGTTCTTCTTTCTAAAAAAGGTCGGTATGTTTATTGTGACATCTTTGGGAGCAAAGAGGTCCTGAACATTAAACCCCTTATCTGACATAATTGAATCACCTGGATCACAAATGTTAATGAGACCACTGCGGTCAACAATTTGCATGAGCATGATTAGAGTAAGAAAGAACTGATTTTCCATAGAGACATTGATAACACCACTATACAGATAATTCAGATGATAGACTGCATCACCTAAACTATGTAAAGCATAACAAAAATCTGTGTATGATGCAAATCCAGTGTAGAACCGCTTATTCGTCATATATAAATTGCTGAATAGAAAAAAGAGGCAGAGGTTGAGTTTGAGTTGAAGACTCTCTTGGTAGATGTAGGACGTCAATGTCTGACTTGGATTTCAATTCTAATTTTGAGGTTGAATCAACAAAACTTTCAGTGGATACAAAACATTCAGCACCCCCTTTGAACCCCTTTGGTCAATTTGATATTTTAACTGTCAAAACAGGAAAATGATGGAACACCCTTTCCTGACCGTATAGCAGCAGAAAAATGAATTATGCAACATCCCTGTATTGAAAATTTCTAGTTCCACCTATGTGCATGATTCTCTTGATTGCAGAGCTCATGCTGAGCTTACATGTTCAATAAATTGCTTATAAAACACACAGCTTGTTTTTATTAATTTTTACTTTAAAAATTACACTCTCTGTTGCGCTATTAATATTACTGCCACACCATCCGAACTGGGGCACAACTGGCATACAACACTTGCAGGGGTTGGCTCCCAAAACCTATGCCTGTTTTCACTGCTGTTGCGATGGATAGCTATGATCCAGGCTCTTCTAATAGATTTATCCTTCGGGAATTTCACCCCACCCCTGACCGAACAACCGGGAACACAGCAACATGTCGGCATTCGGTCTAAATTATCTAAATTACCGGGCCGGATTGACAACAAACCGGAAGTATAAGGTGAACTTCAATGTGTTGTGCGCCACCTATGTAAAGGATAAGGGGGTAACTGGCGAAAATAGGCCATTGGAGAGGTTTTCGTATCCATACATTTATCTTAAGATGACAATGGCAACCATTGCCGTTGGCAATTCCATAGCTTGATTGTGGAGTAAATGACAAACTAGGATACATATATTTTACAGTCTGATTTTTAAAAAAATATTCTTTTAGAAAAAATGTATATATTTATTTATTTTATGAATAACAATTTTTGAATAATGTGTTTTTATCATAATATTAACTGAATTACCATTTAAATATATCATAAATCGCATGTAAATTCACACAACAATTGCAATTTATTCACATTAGTTGTACACATATATGGTTTTAGCTACAAACGTTGTCAGCCCGAGGAATTCATCTACTTCAATGATATTTTCAAAGAATAGATACGTCTTAGGTAATGTCTTCTTAAATCTAAGTAAGTGTAGTATAAGTAGCATACAGTATTTTGCATCTAGGTGGTAAATGTCAGCGATAAACAAGGTTATGTTATAGTCATGCGGCATTATAACTTAAGATATGTTAGCAGAAAGACTCTTAAATGCATGATTTATTCATGGTTTAGTACATGTTTGTATTAAATCAAACTGACATAAATTGTAACATCCAGGCAATAGATTTTATAACATTATATGTAACATTTTATATCACTTTGTGTGATAAAGGTACGACCGCTGGAATATTCATGCTGTTGCTCTGTGGATCATTGATATTTTCGACTTTCTTCATACAGAAGTAAGTATCTTTTTGTAATGTTATCTTGTTCTTCATTATCTATTACAATTTTCTTTAAAGTGAATAATATGCATAATGGGAAAATACACTATGTGTTTGAATAATATTAAATATTGTATTAATTTATAAAAATACACATATGTTACTAATTATGATAATAATAATACATCAATGTTTCTTCATTTATTTGGAAATAATGAAAACTATGAAAATATTTTCAGGTCAAGGAGATATATTAAGGAAAAAGACTTTGTCAAGTGCCATGCTAATTCTGATGTCAATAAGAGTAATGAAAACGTGTATAATGAAATAGAGGATATGCAGTCTGAATTGTCCGATAGCCGTTCATATGAGGACCCAGTCTCTGTAATAGTCGTCAATCTGAGACAGTACCCACTGTATCAGTCCAAGCGATGTCAGGACAATATATAGAGAGCGGAACAAAAACTAATAAATTTTTTTCTTCACTATCCAGCTCTGACAGTGTAATTTCCTGTGAGGGAAATTTTTATAAAAGAGCAATGGCTGAGGCCAAATTAAGTTAATCTTTTTCTTCTTTTAAATACTCAAAACATTGAAATATAGATGACAGTCTCTACAAATCCGTTAAAGGTAATGCTTTCATTTTGCATTCTTCTATAGTACATGATCTTAGCCGTGATTTTAATACGAGGGCGCAAAGCGCCCGCATCTAAAACTAGGTCTACTCCGTTAATAATACTGTTACTAGGTGAAGAGTGTGCATTGTTACATATTTTGCTTTTAGTGCAATTAAGATTGGGTAGATGGTACGTTTGATAAAAGAAAATAAGGTCTGTTAGTTAAAGTTTTTGCAATAATAAATTTCTGCAAAGTAAAACATTATTGTATGGAAAAAACAAAGGAAAAGCACCGCTAATATGTGTTACAAATGCCTTGGTTACTTGATATTAGTCTATGGGCAAAAATGTGACAACATATACATATTATCCGAGAAGAAAAAAATATCAAGACAACCACTACAATGTTGTTTTTAAAAGAATCATTTCACTAAACTTAACTATATGCTCTCTGTATTTTACCACCAGTATCATCATCATCACCATTATTCTATTTTTTTTTTTTACATCTACAAATAACAAATTTTTTTCTCGAATTTCAGACGCAACAGCCTCAGGGTAATTCATAAAAGATTTAATACCTTTGTTTAAATACAGTATTTCCACTATTATGTTGTAAAAAAATTCCATTAGATAATTTCGAAAACGTCCTATCAGTATTGATTTAGATTACATCATTGTGAAATTTGTTAATATGGTTTAACTAAACGTTTAAAATTTGGTGATCTGGGAGTTTGTTTCCTTTAACTGTTACTAAAATTACGATTCTAAAAGCAACAGTATACATTTGTAAAACGAATGGACTGTGTATTATACCATTTTCGTATATTTCTCTAGAAACAACCGACGGCCAAACAGTATTTATATGCATATGAAGATGACATTAATACTTCTTGCAATAGTACAGTGTATAAAATATGTATTTCTAATTGTTGTATCAATGCACATATATGATGTTTATTAGTTTGGTGGTAACGACTTCCTATGTATACATATTATGATCATATTTGTAGAAAACTACCTGATATGTATAATTTGAATAGTGTGAATGCAGGTTAATGTATATATGCTTTAAAAAGCAATTGCAAGATTTAAAATAAATATTTGCGTCTCGCAGTTTTATTTACATTGGTACAATTTTTGAAATTGAAAACATGATATCAAATATGACTTCTGCGGGTTTTTTTTTTTTTTTTTTTGTTATGTTGGTTGGTTGGTTAATTGGTGTTTTACGTCGCTTTCAACAATATTTCAGTTATATCGCGACATGGAAGCAGAAGGTTACCAACCTCTTAAACATAGTGGCGCAACCCGGGAATCGAACCCAGATCGTCGGCGCCGCAAGCCAAGCGCTTAACCACTACACCAAGCCTGCCCCCTTTTTTGTTATGCCAATAACTGTAATCGTGTCCAGTGTATAGGTGTTACTATTTATAAATGTTGCCTCTTAATAATTACTTTATATTTGACTTCGTCTTAGGTTTTTAACATGCCGTTTGTTAAAGAAGGTTGAGAAGTAGATTGGCTATATATGAATGTATGTGTTTAATATACAATATTAGACAGAGCCGATATAATATTTTATGTAAGAAGTTGGTTTTTGGAGATGATAAAACTAAGTATTGTTTAATGTATATATAATATGGAAATTCGCCTATCAATGTACTAAGGAATACTTAGGTACAGATCTATTCAAAATATTTACTTCAAGGACAGAGGCAGATTGAATTCAGTGTCTTGTAGACGAATATGAACACTACTTAGTGTATGAAATATCACAGGGCTCACACATTGCCTTGATCACTTTGTAATCTTACACATGATTTCATGTTCAATAAATGTAAACTTTATCTCGATTGTTACTTTTCACTGAACATCCTGAAGTTAATTTTATTTCGTGTCGTTGATTGTCATAATGAGGACGGAAATAGTTATTTGTATTTGTCCAATACATGCACAATGTTATTTTTATTAATGTGTACACATCTGTCCGTTGTAAATGGTAGTGTAACGATTTCCTCTTAAGTTTATAGGAGTCTGTTATCAAAGTGTGTTTTATATAGCAAGTGTAACAGTAGCTATATAATTGGACAGAAAGGTAGCTTTTCAAATGGCAATTTACCACATTTGTCATATTTGACGGTGGAACAACCATCCCCTAGCTTTGAAAATCTTGTAGATATTCTAATTTATACATTTATCCTATATATGTTTAATATTAAGATACCTATGTTAAAATACGATGGCTCCAGAAAACAGATATAATGACATAATAACTCGATAGCATTATTGACCTTAACCAAGGACGTTATATCTATGTTTTAAGATCTATCTTAACAACTCGATTAACAATTATAGAGAAAGACATATATTTTAGTACGAATTGTGACACCAAAGAAATGATCCCAGTTAGAGATTTTTATATTTTGAAGTCAGAAGTTTTTTTACTCAGTTGTATTTAATTACTACAATATAGACGCATTTCATGCGACACTCTGGTAGGAAATTGTAGAACATGTATACACATTTCAATGCCGCGAGCATTTGTCTATATAGCAAAGTATTGGCATTTTGCGGTTATCATTATGCCCATGGTAGGATGCATCTGTTATTGAGTTATAGTCCATATATAAAAGGAAAATTACATTTGACGGATTCCTATTTTATGTTATCCTAAAATTATGGCACTCATGTGGTAGCCGTATCTCCACGATGCAATGCACAGGATTGCCACCCATCTGAAGCAGTAGTGAATTTTTCACATGCCACGTATACGTTGACACTGGACATGGACTTTTACTGTCTTATCCTAGAGACATGATATTGACAAGAAACCAATGGTATGCAGAACTTCGAAATCAGAAGTCCTGCACTTAACCGATCGTTTAATACAGCACATGTTATAAAATGTGGGTAATATATATACCACGTTGAGGAAATGACGCTGTGTGAGAGAGGGAAATACAACTTGGTACCAAATCTATTAGTTTTACCACAGTGACAAAAATATCGAACATAATGTTATGTCATGGCAGGAAACATTATTGAATTTCATGCATTTAAATTTTTATTTATAAGGAAATGCAGTCTGAGTATAAACAAACATATTGTAATGGATATCGAACAGTTTGAAGAAGGCAATATATTGTAATGTTCGCATTTCGAGTAGTGTATACAGAGTGGCAATGGGGATTAATATGTCTTTCCAAAAGAAAGTTTTATAAAAACCGGTAGCATATAATGACATGGCATTAAAACAGTATTGATTGCACGACAGATACGATACTTTCCTTTAGTCATAAATGTTTCTGTAATGACACAAGAGCCTCCCTCTCCGACCTAACAAGCAATTTTTTCGATCCGCGCTCGGATACTTAAACATTCGCAAATTTGTACTAAATATGAAGAGGAACAGCGATTCAAGATAAACTCTTATTTTGTGAAAGCTATATTTAAACATTAATGTCATAGTGGTGTTACTTTCATCATGGAAAGTAGCCCTTATCATTAAATGCATATTTATTTAGCAAAGCATAGAGAAGGAAATGGACGTACTACATATCTACAGCAGGAACCATTACAGCTGTCATATTATACCAACAGCTTTTCCTTCACTTTAGTCATCTTTCATTTCTATGATATTCTTTTTTTATCTTTTACATGACATTCACAGTGCCTTAAATAACATATCAAATGCCGTCAAACAATGCTTCGGTTGGAGGTTTGTACTGTTTTTATTGGAATTCCCACGATCTAGCATCATTTGTGCAAATAGTTTATTGAATAAATATTTTCCTATAGTCTTTTACCATAATTCGCCAGTTGAACGCAAGCGTTTAATAACAGCATGACCTCTTATCGCAACAGTCAGTGATGTAAATATTTCTTAAAATGGTCTATCTGTATGTTGTATTAAATGATCCTGATATGAATACCAGTTTATTTGATATATTATATATTGACAAATACGATTTATTTATCGCATGGTAAACTTGGCATTTGCTCATTTTCTTTCATAACTTAGTGAGGGCTATCAATCGGTTGGTCAACGAAGATCATTTATTTAGATTGTAGGGGTGTAATAAAATCAAAATACAAAGACCGTTTGATCGCCCTGATATGTCTCTTCTCTGTAAGAGTAAGGCCAATAACTCTTTTATGAATCTTAATAGTCTTTAGTATTGAACAAAACACAAACAAGTGAATAAATTGTGCATCACTTGCAAGTTATTTTTTATACATGCCTGTAAAAGCAGTCTACAATTTGCAATTAAGTGGCGAAGTGCATTGAATATACACGTATAAATGACGAAAGGATTCAAAGTGATGTAAAACTCCATTCATAAAACCTTGAGAATTAGAGATGAGATAAGGTGCCCAGAAGGATTAAGTATTTCTTGTTTGGCTATTCACAACCTTTATGGAAAAATGTTGAGAAGGGGTAAAATTATCTGTCGTAACCTGTTGAGTTGGGATGTAAAAATACGGGGTTTAAATGAATGACCACTAATTACAAAGCTTTGTTTACATTAAAGTATAAACATATGTTTACCCGACACATACACATTTACACACATATTTTCGATATATCCATATCGACATCATCCTATTTGACATTTAACACGTATATTCATAGGCTCATTCCAGTAACAAAAGTTGAACGTCAGAGAGCCTTCTGAGGGGACTGTTGCAAAGATATACATGATTATGCAATGCATAAGGCGTATACTACGACAATATATGTAAAATAATCATGGAGTGACGTAAAAAAGTAATCAAGCATGAGTTAATTATGGAAGGTCGGCATTTATCCACGAGGATACATTCCTTTATTTTTTAACTCGTTTTCCCACCAAAGAGAGTGGCGCAGGGTTTTTTTAGTTTTTAAATACTTTACTTATGCAACCCACGATCCATGTTCGAATCAGGGATTGCGCCACTATATTTAAAAGGTTGGTTACCGTCTGATTCCATGTCGCGATATAATTGGAAATTTGTTGTAAGCGACATAAAACACCGATCAAACCGCGCACAGGCAAATATTGTATTCTTACCACTTAATGGGATTAGCTAGAGATCGATAACGAATCGTGTGTCTTAAATTCCTTGCTTAGTCATGTGTAGGTAACTACTCAAACTGATTATAAAAATAACCAAGAATATAGAAAATACAAAGTACGAAAGTACGGAGTGTGCATGAGACCGATTTTAAAATCATTAAAATGCTCAATATCAATTTCAGACAAATATATAGTGTGGTTCATCTTAATTATAGTATAGATAATGTATGGGATTTTATTTCCTATTACCGTATATCCATAGATCATTCTCAAGGTGTAAATCACACTAACAGTGAAATATTTCACTTTACTATTTATTAATGAACTAGAAGACATTGTATATAACAGGAACCAGTAAGATCATCTAACTCACATGAATATCAAATGTATAATAAATATGAATAAAACATTCAGTATGCGGATAGTAAGAATAAAGTCAAAAAGCACGGAGTGTACATGAAACAGGTATTTAAATCCTATTGATAAAATGTAAACACAGGTAAACACATGTTATCTGAAGGTATACATAATGAGCATGCCTAAAAGTTGGATTGCATCATAGCGATGGCACCGTTTAGAAAGATTGATGATAATCGATGGAAAAAAAATCACACTACCAGTGGTGTGCTTGTAGTTGTAAAATGGCTGGAGAACACTTAACTACGGTCACAGGAATTTCCAGTTGTTAAATATGCTACTTGCAAAGCAGTAGTTTATTTTCATAGGCATAGATGAAGCAATGCTATGTGAATCCCCATGAGATCAATCCCCTCTGCAACCAGGCAAATTACACGGACAATATCCATTCTTTGGGATGAGTCAGTAAAAGAGCAATGGTCCATTTTGATAGCAGTGAACATTTAGAAAAAATTCCTTTTAAGGAATTTCGAGTTGATTTGTGACACAGTTTGAACATCTCTTTACAGGTGAAATTAATATACTATGAAATGCCGTCTTCATGTATGTGATAAATAATTTTTTTTCCATATCATTCAACTTTCCTGAGACCATTATTATCCTATTTTTGGCATTTCAATCCATAAAGTAACATCCGAAGGAAATATCCAACAAAAAGTGCTGTCTCGGGTATAACATCCTTAAAACATTGAATTAGCGCATTTGCTATATTACGTCATATAATACCATCTTATGTAGGCTGACCAGTGTGCGAGAAAAGATCAGAACAATAAATCTAATTTTAACAAATTACAGATAGGGCGAATATTGATAATGAATAAATCTATACCTATACATACTTTGAAAGAAGGAGTAGGAACCATCTGTTTGCCAAATCTCACCCCCCCCCCCCCCCCCCACACACACACACACACACACATATGTGCTACGTTCTTGGAACCATGTTCAAATACTATTTACACAGGACATGGAATATTTATTCTTTGAAAATGACAAATGCCCTCCGGACATGGATTCCGTATGTCTAGATCTTTAGTTGGGAACAGATCCATTTAAAATGTTTAAGTAAAATTGACTAGAATTTATAAAAGTGAAAATTTCCTCGTACTCACAATTTGAAAGCCCATTACTTGTCTGGATACACAATTTAATATTTCCACATTATAAGAGGTAGACATCTACCACTGACCTTAAACATGCCTCCTTATCCACTGGGCCACACCGGCTTGAAATGCGTTAATAGGATAATTGAAGATGAAGCATAAATTTGTTACATGATTTTCTTAACAGATGAAAGTTATATGGAATGTCTGTCCTTAAATGTGTACTTAGTAGATAGGCAAGTACTGTGACAGGGAAATGTTTTTACGGCTAATTGTGAATACAAAACATCATTACGTTGGAAACATACACGGGGACTGTAGTTTTGCAATGGTTTCCTTATTTACCTTCATTATTGTATATTAGATTTTCATATGAACAACGTAACTTTATATCAAAAGTAAATTCATTGATTTTTCCTCCTGCTTCTATCTCAGTCAAGTTCAAATTGCACAGGTTATAAGAGGTTTATGTGTACTGAGAGTCATCGATCAATTAGGCAGTCATAGAAATCTTTCATAGTTCCTGTCCAAGTTCCTTTTACGATCATTTCGGCCATTTTTAGAAATAGAAAAGCTTGTATGCATATGTGTTTGATCCCTTTTTTGTTATTGTTCTTGGTTTTTAAGGGGGGGGGGGGGGAGGGGGCTTAAGAATCACCTATAAGAATTTTTCTATCGTAGCATTTCAAGATGGTGCATTTTCTTTATAATAAGGTACGAACGAATAAGATATTCTATAATTTAATTTTGTAGTCATGTTTGTTACAGTAATTGTGGTTTATGTGTCTGTCTCCGATTTACGTGTTATAGGAAATTTACAAGGAAGGTTTCTTATTGTTGACCAAAAAAAAAAAATAAATAAAAAAAGGGGTTGGGGGGGGGGGGGGTTGAAAACATAAACTTTAGCGAAACATACTAAATTGCCCTACACATTTCGGCGATACTTTCTGTCTATAATATTAATACTAGGTGCCGAATGCATTATCTTGACTGCAATCCACTGAACACTAAATGCATACTCCTGATGTCGGCTTTCGAACCAATTGAAAACAGATCAATAACATATGTTTGTTATGGTACGTTGTCTGACATGAGCTGGGGTTTTTTGTAAGGCTTGTTATACATACTATCGTATAAAGTATGACATTCAAAGATACCATTGTTGCATGCAAGGTGTGGGTGCTTAATTATGACGCTGATATACCGTTGAAGTATGTACTCGATAGTATGGTTTTAGTCGCACTTTTCGTGAGAAATTTTATCAAAACCACAATACTTTGATAATTAACAACATCACACCTTTTCCTGTATCCTTGAGAATGTTTAGGTAGAGAGTGGAGCCAACCCATCAAATGCGACACACACACACACACACACACACACACACACACACACACACACACACACACACACACACACAGATTTACACACATAATTGATAATTCAAGACAAACTTTCGGAGCAGTCTATGCTGAACTGATGAATGTTATTAAGGCATTAACGAAGCAATCTCATTAAATGAACATGAAATGAAATAGCGAAACAAAAGAGGGGAAACAAATGTGGCACTAGGTATTATTGTAATCTGAACCACGACAGAGGCCGTGTTATTTCACTTCAGCCATTCTTCACCTTTTTTAAATTATTCGTCTATTCTTTTTTTTCCACGTGAACGATATGTCCATACATATTATCACAATAAATATCAACCAAAACACAAAATTAAATCATAATGAATTTGAATGCACATGATCTGACAGAGGTTGGCGATAAACATACTTAAGATTTCTTTTCCTTGGATCATCCCCCGTAACTCATCTGTGATTAGTGCATAACACTGCCCGCAATAAAAATACTGTTAATTGAAATCAAATTCATCTAGTTGTGCACACGTTTTCTTTTGAAATTTCGTTCATCAGGTATCATTATGAAGCGACTTTAAACTATATCTTTCCTTTGTGTTAAAAGATAATTGGAATGAAAGTATGTAACATGTCACGGCCATTGGTGAGTTTGTTCCATAGATTGGTTAACTAGACTAGTCTCTAAGTAATTGGGACCATTAGATTTTCTGCCGGTGCATTATAAAATCAAATACATAATGTAGATTACATTTTATTTTTATCCTTTATAAGACATAGAAAGGTAACTCTTTTTTACTTCATGATGAAAGAACATCTCATTTTAATTTAATATTGAATGGAATTTTGCTTTGCAGTATTCTTTTTCGAATTGTATAATAGATTTAAGAAAGATTAGACAAAGACATTTGAAAAAAAGTTATTGATCTTTATCCTGTTGCCTTAAAAATAATGAGACGGAGCGAGGTGAACTTGGAGTAATATATATAACAACCATAGTGGATGGGCTTTCAAATACATAACATTGACTGTCATCAGAAATCTGCTGTCACAAAAACAATGATTTGATATTATGAAACAAAGAAAGGGGGTAGTTTTGGAGGCAAATGAAAAAGTACGACAAAGACAGTGGGAAAACCGAATGGATAAGAGTTTTACAATATCAAGAATTTTCAGGAATTTTACAGACCCCCCCCCCCCCCCCACCATTTTAAATTCATTTTCATTAAATTCAGCTTAGCATGCATGTATGCTGATGTATATGTGTGTGTTTAATGAAGGTACTAAATTTATAAAGAATTGGATTATAGAAAATACTGGGCTATCCTCTTTAGTCGCATTCAAGATGTGTTTTTCTTGTAAATTTTTAAAGAAATGGTACTTCCTTTTTGACTTGATCGTTAATCGTCTGTATACAGTGGCGAATTCAGGATTTCCCAAAAATAAAAAAAGGGACCACGTGTGAAAGTCATGTATTAGCCGTTTATGGAGCCAAATCCGCAGTTTTAGTAATATATTTTAGTGTTTTCAACCTCATCATTAGTTGAGTTGGTATGGTATTCATATGATAAATATATATTCTTATTGTAACCATCACACTGGCTAACCTATGACAACGGTCTGCCTCCTTTTTAAGCATTTTTCTCCTCTATTAACCCCTTTACTTACCTTTTATTAGATATGCAGTATTCATTTATAGTAAGAAGCATTTTCAATATTTGTCAACAAATCGTTCAATTAAAGTGCTGTTGATACGATCCGACAGAGTTCACTGATGGACATCTGAAAAAATTTCTTTTCTGAGATCATCTGAAAAGTGGAGGGAGAAGAGGAGGATTGTGTTGCATTTTTGACGTGATAAAAAGTCGGTTCATGACCGGAAAAAGAAGTGAACAACACCCCTCCCCCATCCCCTGCTCCCAAACCGGTCCTTGGGGATCTTAAGACCCATTCATTAATGGTCATTAAAGGCTGCAATATAACACTCTTTTTTGGTTAACAAACACATTCATTTTCAGGTTTTGTTTATCTCTCAAGTGATTTAGTATAATTAACAGAAAAAAGCGATTTACATACCATCTGCCAGAGTCAATATATAGAGGACTTATTTCGCATAGACACTCAGTCATGATTTAACATCTTAACGGGTTGACGTTTAAATGTAAAACACTGATTTCAATAAATATTATCCCCTTACGTGAAAACGCTCTCCTCCTACGTCAAACAATGTACGACCAATTCATACGTTTTCGTTTGTTCCATCAGGTGTGCTTTGAAGGGATTTTTCCGTATTTAGAATTTCCCCTGGTATATTTACAAATCGAAATATTTGTTCTTTATTCTCTCCCCTTAGTCAAATCGGCCCACGGATTGGTCAACCTGACACATCGCTTAGCAGCTAAGGTCAGTAGGTTTTAAATGGGTTTTATAAATATATTCACTTTATCTTTACCTTATCAATACAAAGAAAGGTAACTCTAGTCTGCTTAATCGTAAATGTTATTTATTCTGTGGCACTAAATCTTTTACATTCATTAGGTTTACATTATTTTTTTGGAGGAAAACACAATTCTGTTTTCCTTAACAATATTTGCCAAATTTTAAAAAAAGACTGTTAAACGCATCGAACTGAGAACGATACACATGCACTTCAATATAAATAAAGGCACGGATGGCTCATACGTTTTCATTTGAAATAGCCTCATCAGATGCGACTTTGAACTAGTTACCTTTCTATGCCCAATGTCTTGAAGACCAAGAGGCACACAGCGTTTAGGTTGTCCGCCTGTCATTCCATCCGTTCTTTCATATATAGAGGCTAAGCATTGTAACTGTAGGTGATAGGGCTTTGATATATCACATGTGTATTTTTTGTGGAAAGAAATTTGTTTGTTTGTACAAGAATATTTGTGCCTCTGATCTTGACCTAGGAATATAACCTATATTTAGGGGAAAAAACTCATGTGATATAACATCTGAATACTAAGTAATAGAGTTTTAATATTTCATGTGTGTATATCTTGCGGGAATGCTTTTTACTGGTAGAAAAAATGATTTTGTGGCCTTGCTCTTAGAGTTCAACTTGATTTAAGAAAAATAGTTCATACTATAACTTTTGAATGATATGTGGTAAGACTTTAATATTTCACAAACATTCTTTTTAACGTGACCTTTTCCTAGATAAGACAATTAACGTTACCGTGATCCTTGACTAACATTTTAAAAAACTTTTTTAATTTTAAATCATTGGTTATAACTTTGGAATCGTAAAAGATAAGGCTTTATTTTTCACATGTGTATTTGTTGTGACAAAACCTTACCGTCGGTACAGTAATCTACTTATGAACTTGACCGTGGGATTTGTCCTACATTAAACAAAGCTTTAACAATGGTTATAACTTCTGATTTTTAAGAGATACGGCTTTCATATTCCACATGCATGTTGCTTCTAACAAGAGCAATCTAACAGAATAATTAGTTTTGACCTTTTGACCTTAACCATGACCTTTGTCCTACATTTGAGAAGCATTGGCTATAACTATTTAATCGTAAAATTAGGGCTTGACTATTTCACATGTGTATTCCATGTAGCAAAACATTTCTGTCGGAACAGCAAGTTTTGATCTGTGACCTTGGCATTTGACTTGTATTAAAAAAAAACTTAAACATAGGTTATAACTTATGAATTGTAACAGGTACGGCTTCCATATTTCTCTCGAGTATTCCAAAGGGTGGGGTATGATCATGATATAGGACATTACATAATTTGCCTTACTTGGACTTTGTTGCCACCGAGGTCATTCCAGTTTCATAAACACATATTCTTTTTGCTATAATAAAAAATACAATTGATTAAGAGTATAGTGTACTCATTGATCAGGTTGTCCTATGTATTCGTTATCAAGGCCAATGTCTTGACAAATGGGATCATTACTCCATCATGTAATTATGATATGGTAAACACAGTTCAATTTCCAACTGAAGAGGTTATAAATACATACCTATTATTTTCCATTGTATAGACAGAATTCATCCCTAAATGTACGACTATCAGAAGGAACAACCCCTCGTTAACCAACATTTTACGTAGACACTCCAATTAGATACTCTTGCACAGCACCCTTGGTGACATATTCATAGTACAATATTGATACATAACATGAGATGTTTAATATTCCAAAACTATAAAATGTATGGTTTCACTTGATGTTGAACACTTTGTATCACATTACTTTCCTTGAGCTTGGGTGTTTCTTGTGATAAAGATAAAGCTTAAGACATTATACTTGTCATCGTATTAATTTTAATGGGATATTTTAAATCCGTTCAATTTTTCAATATGTGACTCCCCTCCTTAGTCATCTTTTAAACAACAAAACAGGAATACATTATTAACCCTTCTCAACCTTGTACCAAATACTGATACGCTGACGTATTAAGGGTTGTGTCGAATGACATTAGGAGACATGTTATGACGCAAGAGGTACTCTTTTTTATGCTCAAAAGATGAAAGTAACAATACAACTTTATATTCATACAGAAGTAGCAATATGTAAAGCAATTAGGGCTGTGTACATTGGAATGTGGAATTTGATATCATCACTCTGAGTGGAATAGTTATAATGACCGTGTTAATGAGATGACTTTCTTTCTTTGCTTCAAAGACTTTTCCCCTCCATTTAATTCGTATCTCTCTAAGTGTAATTTTAGTGTGAACTATTTAACTATTAGCATTTGTCATGTTTGAGAAATAATGGTAAAATTAAAGGGCTATACACACGTCGGCAGAGAAGATACGAAAGGAATGCTTTTTTCTGATTTTTTAAATAAATTCTATTCGCTACAATAGATTGACAATGGAATGGAAGATGCAAACATTTTCAGTTCTCCTTTTATATTTATTGGATTGCAAGTATGTCGAGTTACAAATTTTAATCTACATATATTTTTCTCTTTCTGTACTTATTCTGTAGTGAACCAATTGCATTTGCGGCTTATGTTTTGCATTATTTAAAGTTAAGTTGATGAGTCGATTTCTTTTTTTCAATCAAGTAATACGAATAAAAAGATTTTCTATGCATTTCATTGGGGAGGCGGTGTTTCTAAAATTTATGATCGGTGGGTTAATTGGTCTTTTACGTCGTTTTCAACAATATTTCAATTATATCGCGACATGGAAGCAGGAGGTAACCCACCTCTGAAACATAGTGGCGCAACCCGGGAATCGAACGCGGATAGTCCCTCAAAAATTTATGAAATCCGAAATATATATTTTGTTTTGTCTACAGAAAATTCAAACAGATTGCAACGATGATCTACATCTAAGATTCTGGGTTCGGGAAATAACGATACTATACGTGATACAAAAAGGTTCATATGAAACACAAAGATATCAAGTGAACGGAATGTAATAAATGATAACATAATGTTATAAATAGTGGTAAATATTTCGCAACTATTTGTTCCTTCATCAGCAGGTGTTTATTGCTAAGTGTGTAACAGCCTCTAGTTCCCTAGATCGCTTACAATGATAAATTTGGACGGGATGACAGTCTAACAGATACTGACAATACGCAAGATCGTGATTGACGTTTTTATTCGAGCTTTTATACACACTTTTCCTTTATACTCCATGAGGCAGAAAATCTGCCCAATTTCCATACAATAGATGTGGTAGGCTACAATACAACACACAAACTGAATGATCTTGTATATTAAACAAATTTCAAAGTAATATTTTAAACAGATAAATGATTAATGTTTATGAAAGAACTGCTTTAAACAAGTATTGGATTTGTAGTCTAACTATCCTAACCTTCAGGATCCAACTCTATAGACTAAGAAAACAACAAAGAATTTTTACAATTTACTTGATTATATCATGCAATGTGTAACATTCAAATGATTTGTACTTCATACTGGCTTTAATCTACATGTGTAAATCCTTTATACAAATAATCATGCATATTACATACTCTTTCATATTCATACAAGTACATCAAAAGGCAGGAAATCTGTAATTAGGTTATATGAATTATTGAAATGGAAGATCTCTCTGGGGGAAATATCCATACCAATAATTTAGTTAGTTTGCCAGTTTTGATCTATTGATGTCAAATGTCCCACAATGGTTTTGATAGAATACAAAATACTTGATTTACATGGACACTGGTAATTCAAATCTATTCCTGGTGGTTCTGAGTAGTGACCTTGACCAAATTAAATCTAGCGATAAAATGAAAACACATGCTCGTAGGGAACTATGGCAATACCATCCAAAGTGCAGACTACAGAATCTTCGTGCAGGACAGATGCAGGTTTTTTGCAAAAATGGTTTGTGCAACAAAGCAAACAACATTTGCACAGTTTGATATTGTATACAATATCGATGAAGTTGCTTTAGAGGATTCTAGGAATGAGGAATGTGATTCAGATTTGGATAAGGAAGATGAATATGATGAATTTGTAAATGATATTGGTTATAAAGACGATAATGACATTGATACAAACATGTTGTTCCCCTCAGACTAAGGAATAAAAAGAAAAACGGTTTATGTAGCGTTTGGTTTCCTCCTTTCATAAAAAAACAGTAAAGCTTTAATAGATTGCCGTATGTAATCGTTTCTTTAAAATTCATTTGTCAACAACTCTATCGTATCCTATTAAATCATGTAGTTTTCATCAACAAGGTGAGAAATTCCCAACAAGACAATCTTTTCCAAATCGTACAGATTTTCATACGTTCACAAATAATCCCTTGCTTGCTAGTTCTGTAAAGATGATATTTCGTTCTTTAAAGTGGTTGGTTAAAATAAGAATAAATAATCTAGTTGCAAAGTAAAATTGTTGATATCTACGGTTTACTTGTCATTCGGACCTTTAAGATAGATGATAGTTAGGTAGAAATGTACATTTTGTATAGAACGTAAATAACTGTAAGTAGTACGTGAAGTTGAACGGAAGGGCTAATTGCATCTCCTTTCAACTTCATATGAGTAAAGTGTAAGTTAGGATTCAAACAAAGTAGTTGTCAATTAGAAGGGTAAAATTGCTTTGAAAATCAGCAGAAAAAACGATATTGATGACATCTATTTCACTGCATTTTTATAATCTAGCTTTTCACTCATAATTTCAAAATATTCATAATATGTTTTAATTTTCAGCTCACATTTGTACTTGAAAAAAAAGAATTGAAGAAATTGGAAGTCTTGTCCATTACTTTGCAATGTGGAGTTTGTGTACAATGTCCAAAAATAATCCATCTGATTTAGCAGAGTGAATTTTGTGATCTGCATATGTTATGACATAATTTTTAAATTATGAAGTATTTGTATTTTATTTCTATTCCTTTTAGTGTAAACATGTCACCGTACTTTAGACGACTTAATCCTACCAATTTATTAGTAAGATCGATACAGATTCTGTGGAGCAATTACGGAAACAAAAATCAAACGTTGTTTATAGGGAACGCTGTGCATTTTATGAAAAGAGTACTACTAAGGCAATTCTAAACCTTATTTACAAAGATTTACATAAAATGTTATGAAAACAGATTTTTGTTAGTATACACTTCTGAAATAGAAACATTTGTGATAGTGGTAATGAATACCGGTAAAATACCAAGGCAAATATTTGACTGTTGTCTTAAAGATTCGGATGTCCCTTTTAGCATCGGGGTATAATATTTATCACTGTCAGTGGAAGACCAACTACTAAGACGTGATTGCGACTCCTTCTGTCCTCAAAAGAAAATTCGAAACCTTAAAGATAAGTTAAAAAGAAGAGAAATTAATAAGTAATAAATAGAGTGTTATAATACCTTTTAATCAAATTATGAAGCTTCCTTGGGTTCAACTGTTGACATAGGTTTGACATTGTCATGTTTATACACCAGTCACAAATACGGACTGTTTTTCCCCAGTACAGTGTATTTTGATCATGAACTCTGAGATAATAAAAGTAAAACTAGAGAAATTTTAATTGTTAACTGTTTTTGTGCGCAAAAAAACCATACGGATGCATTGCAAATAAGTAGACTTTCTGAACTTTCCTCGAGAAAATTTCGATTCTCCTTTTCAGTCTTCACACCAGGGGTACAGATTTGCAGTCTCTCTCGTTTTCTTAACAACAATTGCTGTAAAGAATGTAAGGGAACAAAGATGATGAATGGTTCTTTGTAATCGTAGCTTTGGTAAAAATATGGTCTATCTTTTCCGTTCCAGCAATATCTTTTGAAGACTTAGCGGATATTTGCTTTACAATATCACTATTGACAACAGCTGCAGCATCCGAGTCTGTGTGGGAAAAAACAGTTACGTAAAGTTAGTGTTTTATAATTATATAACTTTCCACGACGGTAAAAGGTATTTGACAATTGATGGGGAAAACATTACATTTCGTATATTTTCGTAATATTATGAAAATTTCGTCCATTATCGGCCAAACTCCGGGAAACGATCCTATTGATCAGACGGGCTTTCTGTTAGAAATGTTTAACATTTATTTGGAAAAATCTATATGGATTCGTTCAGTCCAAAAATGACCTACAGACCACTGTAGAATGTTGTTTATGTTCTCACCTGATCCATGCATGATAAATAAATCGATCATGGTAAGCAAAATAAAAAACGAAAAAAAAAAACAAAAAACAAAAAACAAAACAAACAAACCGAAACAAAACAAAACAAAAACGGTTTCAATGATCAGATTTACAGTTTTGAGTCTTAGATAAAATTTAATTTATCTTTTACAACAAATATATGGCAACTTCTAAAAATGTTCGTTCCGAATAATCAGTTGAAAAAAAAGAAAGAGAGAGAGAGAGACATAGGTTGCCTGCTATTGTCCATTAATTCAACATTTTGCATCTTAAATTATAAATGTTCTGAAGATTCACACCTCTCTAGATTCGTCTGTCTGTCAAACGTTTATGCATGCTAATGCATAAAACATACATAGTTTGTAGTTGTGAACAAGTACTAATGCATGTCAGGTAAAGAAGGATATTCAAATATCGAAACTAATTTTCGCCACTGGTTTATAATGATCATTCAGTTAGGATTTTATGAAATTAAAACTACAGACGCATAGAGAGGAGGGGGCAGGCTTGTTGTAGTGGTTAAGCGCTTCGTCGTCATTTTTACCACAACTTTAGAGTAGGAATAATAGATTCAATTGTAATCTAGATATTTCCATGTAAAGCTAACATAAATCAATACCAGCGTACTATTTTTCAAAGAATTCTTTCTTACATCGGTGAAATAATGGCAACGTATATGTAATGCATCTTGCATTTAGTTTAGTGACGTCAATTACCATCCAAAGTTAAGAACAGGGGCTCATAATGGCGGATCAGCAACATTTGAAAATAACATTTGATTAAAATTGCCTTCAACTTTTGTTGTTTATGTTGATATTCTAGGGCTGGATTTGAAACATTATGAAATAGTTGTAGCTTTCATTTTATTTATACGAAATTGCATCATATACATAAACCTGTGCAAAATCGCTCGAAAATAAACGCCGGGAAAATTGTTGCCGACTTGCATTATAGTTTTGTAGCATATGCTCTTGGCCACTCGTTTTGGAATTAGAATAGGAAAAATTTTATATCTGTCATATCGATGCACTCTGGACGATAATCAGCTTTAATTGTTGAATTTCAAGATGACGTATTCGAAGTTTCTTGTGCTATTTGATAGGACTGTTGGCGTATGGTTGGTTGTAGATCTGGCCATACTTTTCCTGTATTGTCTTGTTTATATTCCCATAAAACGTCATTTTCTTTGACTGAATTCACAACGTTGTTTGTTAGACCAGTATCTTCAGTTCTGATAAGGACTGAGTATCCTTATCTATGAGAAGAAAAAGCAAATGCATGACATCATTTTTCTTTTTCTTTTTTTTTTTTTCTTTTCTTTTTCTTTTATTTTCTTTTAATTTTTTTTTTGTGAAATATGTTAACATACAGTTATTACAATTAACATCACTTTTTAAAGTAAAAAACGAAGAGGTACCGAAGGGTAAACCATATTTCATAGTCCATTGAATGAAGGGGACAATATCGAGTTTAGTGTCATATTCAGACAAATGCGAACCCTTATAAAATTGAATTGAGACCAGGTGCTCGGGAGGAGTAAGCGGCCCCTGGTTGCATGCAACACCCGTCGCAAAAGTCCTTTCAAGTAAGGAGGTAAAAACATAGATATACACGCATAAACTTACGAAAGAGACAGGAACATGATGTTCCCATTCAAGACAATAAATGCTGCCTGCCTGAAATTCCGGCGTCGGAAACGCAGGTGATTCAATGTATGTGTATATATGTATATACATATTATGTCAAAAATGTTGTATGGTCAGGTCCCAAAATATAAGTAAACATTGTTGAAAGAGGATTTTTAAATTGCAATAAACCATAGAATTTCTTCGGTGACAATTTCAAACGTTCCCCAATATATCCTTTTGAGAGTAGTTTTGTGACAAGAAGCCTCGCTCTCAGGACAAAATTTCACATTTAGAGCATGCTCTGGCATAGCGTATAAGTTGTGAATTGAAGACTCCATATGCGGGAGAGGAACGTATGTTGCTACTCAGAAAAGGGAAGTTGATAATAATAAAATTGAAATCTTCAATTTTGTCATAGAGACAGGTTACTAATGAACCATCGTCACATCGTCGTTGATGACAATGTATCGAGGTATGAAGCAGAAGATGCGCTCTCTGTAGTATCTGTTATCTCGAGTTCCTTTGGAAATATGATGTTGAGGTGATCCTCAAATACAGGGTTGTTTAGTCACATGGGGATTATATATATCTTCGATTATTACCATGTTTTCTGGAATTTTCGCTTTTTATATAAAAATGTTTACTAAAGTGGGACACAGAAATCTTATTTCTTATCCCCGATTTCAAGATACAGACTGCAGAAAAAATACACTGTTTCTTGTACGTTTGTACGTATTGATGCGTATTGTGAACCAATTCATTTTTGATGTACGAGTTTGTTTGTTTTGTTTTTTTAATCTTTTTTTTTGGGGGGGGGGGTATTTTTTTTTAGGTTTTAGTTTCTTTAATATTTTTTTTTAATTTGTTTGTTTTGGTTTTTTTGTATTGTTTTCTTTGAGTGGGTTTCGTCATTATATTTTTCAGTTTTGTTGTTGTTGACATACGTTCCAGAATAAGACATTTCATTCTTGAATTGCATCACTAAAATAGCGTAAATTCGAACCACTTTTACATATATATTTCTATCAGTTCCATGAAGTACATCTATATTCTGGGTAGGAGTGCCCGGATGTTATAAAGTGAAATGGAGGGCAATACAAATACTGATCGTAAACAGAATTAAAATGCGGTATTGCTCTTTGTAGGCATATTTTCAGGTTAAATAAAGTCATGTCCACCATAGATTTAAATGTGTACTTTAGAAATGGTGTTATTCCCATGCGAATATGCAGTATTATGAGAGAACTAGAAAGGTTCTGGTTTTCAGACGTAGAACGCTGTGTCTCTACTACAAACAAAACAAAAGAAAAACATCCCTACCCCTAACCACCCACCCCACCCGGAAAAAAGGAAGTCCATGTCTGAAGGTATCATCCTAAATGTCTCTTCTGGAAACAACAAGAAGAAACTTGTGTATGTATAATTGCAGCATGCGCTATGTGCGACTTTGCAAACTTTTACTTTGACCGCCAACACAAACATTTCCAACTTAAGATATATTAAAATGACCTGCGGGAGATTAAGGTAAAGCGCATGTGAGGAAAACTCATTTACAGAAATTATCAACAATGTTTGAAGTTGCAGAAACACTGAATATAAAATAGCTCCCTTATTCTGAGCAATCACATAACGTCCTCGTCTACTGTTGACGCTTGAATACTAAAACCTATACTATTTACCAGGGCTTTCGTCCTAAAGGTTTAGCTATTTGCCATTAAACTACTCAAATCAGGATGTGTTAGGGGGTGTCTGAAATTGTCACTGAGGAAATTCTTTTACCGATGTAATAACCTCGTGCAGTCTAATGTCCCTTTTTTCAAAATGTTTGATATTTAAGAAAATTAATATATAAAAAAAAAACAAAAACAAAAAACAAAAAACACACACACACACAAATTGACCGTCTGTACCATTTTGACCATGATGGGTTTGATAATATGTATTTACTAGAATTTGACAGGTTTCAATTAGACTTTTGCAAAATTAAGGCCAACAACTTATATCTTAGTGATAAGTAAAGTTAATCACTGAAGATGAAGAGTTTCGAAAGCAATGCGAGTTAAAGTCAAAGGAGAAATTTTGTTGCAGGAGATATAGTACGAAGAATTACTTAGCCGCTAAAATACTCAATTACATGCCAAATTTAAAAACTTTAAATTCTTCTATTCGAACTCATAGAAACTAAAATCATAACAGCTAACTAATTACAAAATTAGTTTAAAGGTAAGAATGAAAACCTACCTCGTAACAAAGGAATGCAAGAAAGAACGATTTCCTTAATATATGAAAAACAAATTTTATGACAATTCATCACAATAACTTACGAAGTATCTTTTCGGGCCACAGTGATAAAAGGATTCTTTGTAACGAACTTTTGGCTTCTTGATCTTTATGAATTATCTAAATTGTAGCATATATAGCATGTATATGGATGTTATATAGCGGTTTTGGTAAATCGTTTCAGTTACTTGATAAAAGCCAGGAGGCCGTAAATTCCTAAAACAAAGTGCTTTTTTCTTATTACAGAAAACAAGTGTGTTTCCCTTGGAAATCCTAGAGAGATTTATTTCGGGTCAGTTGTAAAGGATTGAAAACTGGACCGAGAAAACCGAAACCGAGTAAAAATATAGCAGCCTACATATGAAGGACCTTTATACACACACACACACACACACACACACGCACACACACACACACACATATATATATATAGATATATAGATATATATATATATATATATATAATATATATATATATATATATATATATATATATATATATTGTTATTGTATTCTTAGTATTACAAGATAGGTTCTCACTATTGTATCTCATGATCCTAAGTATCAATTCTACATAGACCCAAGTCTAAACACTTCGTAAAACTGACTAACCCATTCTAAGTAACGAACGTAATAGAAAAAAGGATGTGATGTAAAAAAACAGCATTAATAGTGGTAGGATTAAAACAAAATCACTTATACCAAACACTTTTATATTTACTCTATTTACTTTGCGCTGCCCTACTACTTATTGGGGGGGCAGGCTTGGTGTAGTGGTTAAGCGCTTGGCTTGCGGCGCCGACGATCCGGGTTCGATTCCCGGGTTGCGCCACTATGTTTAAGAGGTTGGTAACCTCCTGCTTCCATGTCGCGATATAACTGAAATATTGTTGAAAGCGACGTAAAACACCAATCAACCAACCAACTACTTATTGGGATTTAATCAAAGACAGTGCAATCTCAATCACTCAAATGTTTTATAAACTATACGTTCAACAAGAATGATTGTATGGAGGGCATCCATAAAAGTCATGCAGACACCGTAGGTAAATGTTTTGGGTGACTAACGATGGCTGACCTGTCCGAATATCACATTGTTTAGTATATGGACAAACAACTGTAATGGAATACAAATAAGAGTAATAGTGGTATTGTAGGAAGGAAAGAATACAATGGTATATTAATACGGTGATATTCGAATATTAATCCGAAATGCTAATAAGTGAACTGAATTTTTACTTCAGAGTCCAGTCACAGGCCGGAAAAGGTGAACAACAGACGATACATAGCAAATGGCGTATTAGTAACTTAAAGTTGTATATCCTACAATTCGGTATAATTTCAAAAATTAGGGCATGTCAAACAAAAACTATATTTTTCTCGTATGGCTGAAGTTATTAACTTTGTTGCTTCAACCCCTTGGAGATAAAAAAAAAGAAGAAATAACACAAACACTCTTTGCCGCAAATTTTCGGCCTCCTGGCCTTTATCAAGCAATAGTTAGGATAGTATGGAAGAACTATGTAATATCCATCTATACATGTCTAAAATAAACAAGCTTCTAAATACCGATAAACGTTGACGTCATAACGTCATTATTACGCACGTAAGTATGGCATTAAAATAGATTAAACAACATAATAATACAAGCATAAATATACAGAAATAAATAAAAACCGCATCGACAGACCAACCGCCAGACCGATCGACCGACAATCTTATCGACCAAATCACCGTACGACGGACCAACCGGGCGATAGCGGCAAAGTAACATCCCCTCATTACCGAAAAGGGGGGTGCATTAAAAGAAAACTAAGCATAGAATCACCACAAGAAATAAATAGTTCATGAATTAGTTATACAATCACATGTTAGTTAGTTTTAATATTGCATCCATTTGGCCTGCGCGTTTCCAAATCTCTTATCCAGTTATCTTCGACAATTAATCTGTATATTTTATTTTCTCCGGTAGTCATAGCCATGACCGCAACACGAAGATCGCCTTCATCATGGTTCGCAAAATGTTTCATAATTGGTTTTTCTCTTTGGTACTTTATATCGCTTCTATGTTCTTCTATTCTTTCTTTTAAAGATTTTTGTGTTTCTCCTACATATACAGTTTGTTTACATTTATTGCAGATTAGCGCATAAATCAAATTCCTGTCTGTACACTTTGCGTCTTTTACTGTCTTGAAGGACTTCTTTCTCTTAAAATCAAAAATATCACCATTTTTAATTATCCTACATATTCTACATGTACATGATGTTTCATCCTGTTTTATAGAATTTTCAGTTTTTCTATGCACGAGTGTATCACATAAATTTTTATCGCGTCGAAAAGCCAAAATTGGGGGATCGGGGAAAACATTGCGCATTCTCTCTGATTTATACAGTGTCGACTGATGTTCTTTAAGAATATTCCTTATGTCCGGCAGTAGTTTAGAAAATGTACACACTAGTGGAACTCGTTCAGATTTGTCTGCTTTAATCTTGCGTTTAAGTAAATCGTCCCTATCTAATTTATCCACTCTACCTAATTGCTTCTCAATCAGTCTACCGCTGTAGCCTCGTTTTCGTAATTGTAGTTTTAGTTCATGTCGGTGTATCGCGTACTCCCCTTCCTTTTCGCAAATTTTCTTTATCCTTAACCCGAGTCCGTATGCAATCCCTTTCTTCGTATGTGGTGGGTGGCACGAATCCGATCTAAGATATAAGTGTTTATCCGTCGGTTTAGTGAACAAATCCGTATACACATGTCCGTTCTCGATTTTAACTCGCTTATCTAGGAATTCAATGGACTCTGGACTCCATCTAAGTTCAATTTTAATATTTTCATGAATACTATTCGCGTGCTCTGCAAACTTAAGTAGCGAATCCAGATTTCCGTCCCATATACCAAAACCCTCATCGATGTAGCGTTTGTAAAATGTAGGTAGTTTTTCAAACTCCATAAGTTTTTCATCCCATTTTCTCATGTACGCGCACGCAAAATTTCTGCCAAGTTTCGATCCAATGGCGATTCCCTCTATCTGTTTATAACGGCTTCAGCTTGGGAAACAAAAATTATAAACAGAGAGAGGGAATTCTCTTTATCCTTAACTCGAGTCCGTATGCAATCCCTTTCTTCGTATGTGGTGGGTGGCACGAATCCGATCTAAGATATGTGTTTATCCGTCGGTTTAGTGAACAAATCCGTATACACATGTCGGTTCTTGGCAGAAATTTTGCTAATTACCTTATAAGATCAACTTATTTATAATTAAAAGTGAAAGGAAGAGAGAGTCAAATAGGCAGAGAGAAAGAGAGAGACGGCGTGTGGATGTATAATTTAGTAAGGGTTGTCTTCCTTACAACGGAAGCAAAAACAAAATGCATTCCGATAAATGCTGAATAAATTATTTATTGAGTCACTGTTTACTCAGTCAAAAGAGAATACCGCGAAATGTTTCTTCTGTTCGAAAGGGAATGTTTATTTAAGTTGTATTGCAAATATTATCTCAAAGTTATATTGATATTTTAAGGATATACAATTGCCAAATATATAACGACAAATTCAATAAATAAATACGGTTACTTTAATTTATCAACACCCATTCCCTTCCGTCCCAGAAATTCGATTTTAGCAGATTAAAAATACCTCTCGATTTGGTGTCTGGTTTAAACTTCAGTAACGTTGTTCTACTTAAATATTTCAATGTATTTTAACTTCGAACATCTGTTGTGAATTGTAGGGAAATTAAGTTATTTTCGTCTTGTCTATCATGTTGATTATATTTGATAAATAAATATTAGAACATATATCCCTTATCATTTTGTGCACCAGATGCACATCTTGGCAACGTATATCTCTTCAGTAATGCTCGTGGCCGAATGATTGGAATTCTAATATATAAATATTTGAAGAGCAGTATGAAAAATAATGCGCCCGAAAAAAGTAAACAAAGAATAACCGAATGACAGAGATATGCATGAGGAGGATACTTCTTACATCAACGTAATTTGCATTTTGAATGAAAAGGAATGGAATAAAAGAGATAAAATTCAATGAAAAACAACCAAACGTTTCTATTTAGAAAGACTGGTACAGCTCAAATTCGTCTGTTTTTAAGTGAACTAATCCGATCTGGATTACTTTGTGTTAAATATGCATTGTATAATGTTCGTTAAATACATACACAAAAACCAATGAAATAACTATTGTCTACTTATGTTGTCTAATAAAAATGACACCATTTATACTTAATCTTGCTAAAGTACAAAATTTTCTATCTTCAGTAATATCTATAAACCTCATTGGCGGATCTAGGACGTTTTGAAAAAGGAGAGGGGGGTTGCAGTCTCCAATGAATAATGTTTTGCAATATGCGGTCTAGAATGGGGGTCGGGAGGCTGCAATCTTAAATATGGTCCAACAGAGGATGGGGGTCCCTCTAGGTCCCGAATGAACTTTTGAAGTAAATGTTTTGCACGTAAATGAAAATGTATTTCCCTCTGATCAAGGAAGTTCAATGTCGTTAATAACATCCAGCATACAGTATAATGCGGAACAGACTAATTAATATTGGAGATCACGATTTGAAGGAAGTATCTCATTTACTGATATTATCATATGGATATCTTTGCTGTGTAACCAACGATAAAAATGGTGAATTTGATATATGCATAAAGTACCTCAATACAAATTAGAACAAAGAATACTAGTTTTCTAAAACCACACATCAAGATGAATTTGAAGATCTAAAATATGCGTTTCTGTTTATATGGGACTTCCACATTGATTTTTGGTTTGTATGTAACTGCGGAAATTATCAGTGGATTGACTAATATATCATCGTGTCCGTCAGAGTTAAATCTATGGCGTCAAAAGGAATCACTGAAGTCGTGCGATGAAGGAAATGGATTTGTGTATCATTGTATGAAATCATCATTGGACACTTTCGTTGAATTTTGTATGGTTCCTGTCTCCATCGATTTTTATGGTAAGAAATGTTTGTATCAAAATCTTTTACCTAATAAACGATGTTATCTGAGCAGTGTAACAAAATGCTTTGAGAAATTTTACTTTACTTTCATGCATAGGAATAAATTTCAAATATCTGTCCTACGTTAATTGGCTGTATGTGTAATGTATATTTAGATAATGTGAATGAATTCCGTATTAAGACCATCATTCCCGTCATATAATCAGAGATTAAACCAACTCCAATAAAATCACCAGGATAGCAATAAACTATGGTATAAAGATAAAACTATTTTTAATTTCATTTTCAACATGTAAAAAATGTTATAAGTCAATCATTTATTCATCTTTTTCTTTAATTTTATTTACTATATTACTTATATATTTATTTAAAACTTCAACAAAGTTCAACAAACACATACATGCCTTCGTACACATACATATAAAACAGTATGAATATATGTATGTATGTATGTATCTTTTTTATAATTTTGAGGTACATACTGGTTCAGCACATAATCACAGGAGTACTGTTTTGTCTGCGTGTGGAAGGAATTATTTTGCAAACAATATATTGCCTGAACATGAAGTGAAAAGTGGAAAAGTTGGGTTTGAGGAGGGAGTATGTGTGTTCTCTAAGTTCGTGTATGTCATTGAATTCGAGAATGCACAAGCAATACTTGCATTGCGGTGCTAAGTATGTAGAAGGCTAGATGATTGACATTAAAACATGTTCGATACGCCACATAAAAATCAAAAACCAAACCTCTGTTAAGTAGAAAATGAAGTGGAAAGGTTGGATTTGACGAGGGAGTATGGTGTACTCGAAATTCGTACATGTACGCCATTGCATTCCAAAGTGCACATGCAATAATCTCGAGGCAGCGCTGAGTATGTTAATGACTAAGTGACTGATGTTAAAACATTTTCTCCTAGAATCGATCATCAGTGACGGTAGGTTTCTTTTCAAAGTTCCCCTGCCCCTGATGTCCTCAAATATTTTTGAAAATATATTCTAGCTGTTGCACGTCATACGATAATTTATTTATAAAAGCGACTCAAAGTTCTTAGTTTAGATCTCACCCCTGACAGATTTATATTTGCAGGAATTCACTTCTAAAATTATTATTCTATTATTATTGAACAGCAAACCAAAATTGTTGGAGAGAGTTTTTTTTTTTTTTTATCATTATTAAAAAATATCTGTCCACATATCATGAATGAGAAGAGGGCTATAAAACCAAAAATACAACACTTAATTACATGTATATCGAAAATATCATAATGAAATTATACATTTTGTCTAAAGAAGTCCAACTTCCAATTTCCATTACAACTTATTTACTCATTTACTTTCTTTAGAAACTAACAATTCTAGAATGTGTTAACGGTTGAACATAGACAATCGAATGAACAAATACTCAAAAGAATGGAAAACGGTCATAGTAAAAGAGAATTTAGCAAGATGTTACTATATCAAAGTTTTTTATAACACATGTACATGTAATATATTGTATTCTAACAGGTATGAAGAATTCGTGTTTTCGTCCATTTTCTAAATCTAGGCCGTTTTCACAAAGGGTGTATGTTAAAAGTAAAGAATCATGGTTTAGTTTTTTTAATTAAGATGGATGCCCTCAACTACACCTAAGTGACAATTTTCACATCATGTACGTCAAGTGCTCAAACATCGGAAAGTGTCCTAATGAAGATGTTCCCACCTATCCATCTTATCAGCTTTACAAATGTAAGTTGCTTGTTCATATCACCTATCTATACTTTAATGATATCATTTACGTCATTTGTTTGTAACAATATTTATGTATACATGTAAATTTTATACATTCAAATGTATTATAATTTCTTGCCTTGTAAGCATATAGATTTTTCATACCTGTAGATGATGGCTGTTACGGGGAGGATACAAATGAAACCCATATTAGTAAAGATAAGTAAGCAACATCCATCATATCATTATGTATGATAAGAGGACGTTTATATTGTACAATCAAAAAGAAAGCAAAGAACAAAATCAACAAAGCGTTCACATATTCAAGACCTTAAGTGAGGCAAAAATAGGGATGTTTATTAAGTGAGAAAGTTTAAAGGCAATAATGAATCAGAAGTGAAACGAAAAGGGAAATGATAAACATGTGCTTGCATATAGAACGACTGTTTTCAAATTCAAGAAAGTTAAGCCCAAAATCATTCCTTTGATAAGAACTGTCAACATTTAATAATTTAATGTTTTGTATTTCTCAAAATAAATTAATGAAAAACACTATCATTCAATTTTATATGACTAATGAATAAAAAGGTAGGACCAACAAATGCATAATTAGAATAGTCTATCCATTTGCACTCATCTTCAACCGATTTCGTCATAATATTTATTATATACCCTTGGCACTTTTTTGTTTTTTAATTATTTCTTGACAATTATCATTTTTTAATATCTATAAGTAGGAAATAACATAGTAATGATTCCGTTGTCTTGCTCGGGAAACTATTTGAAATTAAAATAAACTTAGAGTTTGAAAGCAGTTTTATAATTAGATGTGGTTCGGTTGAACTAAAAATATGTTGCAACTATTGATGAGTACCTATGCATCCAAAACAGTGCCATGACCTGTTGATATTTTATCCCAAGAATACCGTTGATAATGATATGCATCACATTTCAATTCACTCTGAATTAATTTGAAGACACGTATCTATGCCTGTGACGATGTCTTACATACATGGCTACATTCAAAATACACGTTTTGTAAAATCGTTTCGATCCATAATCTTTTATCTAGAACAAACCTTGTTTCCTAAAATTTCATATCAAAAAACCAGTGGAAAAAATCCCCACTGATTTACCGGTGTACCATTACGTCATCTTTTACAAAATGTTTTTTAAAATAAGTTTTAATGCAAATGCCCTTGAATATATTCCAGGTCCTCTACTACAAAATACAGTCCTATATATACAACAACCACTGATCACTATGCGATTACAAGCTACATTTCAAGTAATGATAGAAGAACAGAGGAAGCAGGCGGTAATATACACCACATTAATTTCAAATGCTTACTGTGAGAGTTCGATATATGAGTAATTATCGCTAATACAAAGAACTACAATAAATATAAGAAGACATCTACGGTATAGATTATTTGACATGTCGACTTCATTAATGACTTGTAGTTCTCATGATACTATAATATAACATTTTTTGCGATGTGACAACAGTTATACCGACATACCCGACTAATTGCAGGATGATTTTGTGAGGTGATTAAGCACGTAATTCCACCTCTGTTTATTTCAAGAGTCCATGCTTGTCTGTATTTCCTATTTGCATTTGTATAGATATTCCCAGTTCACTAGACTTCAATATCTCAGCAGTGTACTTCTTGAATTTTGTGTAAATCTATCATGTTTATAATTACAGAATTGTCATTTGAAGTAGCATTTATCACATAAAGGTTTACCACAAAACAGTAATGTTTTCCCAGACATTAATTAAAAATATTTTTGCATTTAGTTATAGAATTTATCGGCTCGAGGAACACATCTACACAATCGATATTGACCCAGTTTATATCCATCTTAGGTAATAGTGATTAAATAAAATACATGCTATAATAATGTAAGGTAACTTGTCTTTTATTCGAAAAACGTTATAGATAGTCACCTGAGACAAGTATATTACTACTTTATATTTATTGTAGAATAAATTTGTCCATTTTCTTTTGAAGAATTTTTAATATAATTGGAAAACATTTTCATTGAAGCACATATGCTTACATTATTGAAATGCATATTAAATAACCAGCACTATATCATTTCATTTATATATTTATTACTGCGCATTGCATTGTACGTTAAAGGTCCAGCCGCAGGTATAATCGTGTTGTTGCTGTTGGGATTAATGACTACGATGATTTGCCATATACGATCGTTAGTACAACATCACTTTTCTTCCTTATTTTAAAGAATTTCCTTTGGATATGTTTCGATCGATAAAATATGTATAATTTCTATAACATTACATCTACATTACGTGTTTACAGATATATGTATTGTTAATGTATATAGCTGGTATAGAAAAGATCCCTTATTGATTTGACGAGCCTGTCTGTTTATTAATTTGTTTATTAATATATTTCAGAACAAGAAAACACCTCAAAGTTATGTATCAGGATATTACGAATTGTAATATCAATGGACAGGAAGAACGCGTATATGATGAAATAGGGGAGATATAGAAGGAAGTATCCTATGAGAACTAAGATCATCAACACTCTGTCAGAGACGACATTATTACAATTGAGCTAAAAACTTCCGTATTTACTATCTCAACGCAGATATTAACACTGCTCCTAACAACTTTTCTAATGTTCATTTTTTGTCTTTTGTGCATATTACCTGTACTGCTTGTACAATACCACATTGATTTCCCTTTCCAAAAAGTCTTCGCTCACATCTTAATTACTTATGCTGTGCTTCTGTGTGTAAAGTCATTCATGACGGGTGAGCAATCAGAGGATGTTTACTCCTCCTGGGCATATGGCCTCACCTCTGAATTTCAGGGGTCCGTTAATTCCACCGTGGCACATTGTTCTTGATGCTAAAATTATCTGACACCACATTTCGTTAGAATTAAAATGATAACAGCATCATATGAATGATGTGACCACCAAAATTTAGTCCTAACCCACGACCGAATTTGAAGCAGAAAGGAATGCTGACGTCCAATATTTACCGCGACACGAGTTTCCCCTCACATTCAAGGCTTTTAGGGGGCAACCATTTCATTTTCATGGGGGGGGGGGGGATTTTGGGGGAAAAATAACAATAAATAAATAAATAAAATAAAACAATAATACGAGATTGGGCAAAAAATATTCAGGCCGGTGAAAGTCTTCTTGCCCCAATTAAAACTCAAAGGGTTGCTTCCTTATCTGGAGTCTGGAGAGTGAAAGATAGTTTGCTAGATTTTAATCCAACCCCCCAAAAAATGCAACATATAATTTCATATTAAGGTAAATTACATTATCTATTCAAAGGATTTATTTCAACGAAATGGAATTCAGTGTTACAGAATCATGCACATATTCTAGGTAAACACAAATTAGCGCAGTATGAATAGATACATCTAAGGGATTATACATTTTTATCACTGCCTTACTTAACACATGCCTATAGTGTCTATAACGGAAGAAAGAAAAGTTATCTACATTATGACGGAAATGCTTTTCTTTATTTTTTCCTTGTCACGTAAATACATACACGATGTTAATTTAATTGAAGTGTGTGTGTATTTGTCTATGGTGTACATGATTACAGTTTCCTCTAAATTTAATGAGATTTTTTTTATTTCCTGTTTTAAGGAAACTGGTTTTATATAGAAAATTTTCCAATAGTTGGACAATAATATAGCCGGGTCTATGAAAATGGAGGACAACTCTTTTAACTCTGTTGAACCCAAGATTCATGATCTCGACTCAACCAAAAGTAGCCATATTTGTTCGTTATGATATAGGTCTACAGCGATAAATGTGCCCATCCGGGCTTTTAAAGAAACCAAAAACAAAGATTCCATTATCTATTTTAGGGGTGTTTAACAAAGTTTATTTCTTCTATGTGCCTTACCGGTAACTCTGTATTCATCCTCTACGCCAGCGCCGCTACTTTGAGCTGAAGCGAAAATCTACTATCATTCAAAGTAATAGTATACAGTTTAGGAATATCTGACCATGATAAACATGTCTATCCTGTTATGATAAAATTTAGACTCGTCCTGTTTATTAACATGGGCAGTTGTATCGCTGTGGACCTAGTCTGAATTGTGGGGAGCTTTTTCCTATAAAAATAGAAAGAAAATAATAATTATAATAATAATAATAATAATAATAATGATGATGATGATGATGATGATGATGATGACGATGATGATGATTTACTAAACATTCATATTACGTTAAAGGTATCAAAGTCCAGGTTCTTCTGCCTTCTCCCACTTTTGATATATGCGATTTGGAACTTTCATCGATACCAGTTGGTTTTGGAATATATATGCCTCTGGTGACAAACAAACCTTTGAACAATTTCAGGGTTGCCTCGTGTTTTTGCTTTCAGCTGACCCTCTCCCACAAACCGCCGATAGCAATCTGACATGAGGGCAGGTAATCTTTGACAGATTCCATCGACGCAATCAAAATAATACGAGGTTTAAACCGTCAATCTTGATTTTTCTTTTTTGTATGTGAAAAAATTACATCGGAAGAGGGGAACAACCCCTATCCGACTTTTTCTCCTAGATATTGAATCCGCTCATGATAGTACTTAATATTAGGAACATGTCATGAAAAATACCATAATAGAGAATCACTAATTTTCCGACGACCTGTGCTGAAATGATAAAATATAAAACGCTTTTAACTTTAAGCAAGGAAGTAGTATCTTTATTATCAAATCAAGTACGAAGTGGTATCTTTTACCTGCCACGTCTTGATGTGACACGAAGCCGGCAGATTCTTGCAGATGCCACCTTACATCCCAGTTTTTTTATTTGAGCCAAAAGCCGGCGTGGCCTAGTGGTATTGCGCTGGATACCGGGGTTCGGTTCCCGCTTTGGTCATGCCGATGTTCTGTCTTTCGGATGACACGGTAAAAACCAAGACCCCGTGTCGTGGTATGCATGGCACGCTAAAGATCCCTAACTGCTTCGGGTGGGTCCGTTGCAAAGGTCAAAATGTGTATGCCCTGCATCAGGCAGACACTGTCTCGTACATCATACACAGGTCTCAGTATTTTTCTGTCTGCAAACTTCGGGTTTTCAGTAATCCGAATGCATTCCTCCTGCATAGCAGACGTGACAGCCTCCTGTAGACTCTTTGGTCTGGTGCGTTTCACAGCTAGGCGGAAATCTTCTTCGCTGCAGTTGTCCATGAACGTCTTTAAACTCGCTTCTTCTACGTAGTCCCTATTACTTGCAATCGCCGCTGATTTGTACCGACGAGTACAAATCAGCGATTGCCTGTCCAAAGTCTCTGAAAGACTCATTTTTGTATTTCTTTCGCAATTTTGCTACCGCTATGTAGCTCTCCTTCATCGCACGATGACCAGACCTTTCATCTATATTTTGGATCAACGATGCGTAATCCATCATGCAATCTGGTAGCCCGTATGCAAAGGTCTCTGCTTGGCCACGAAAGGTTGATATTAGGACTCGTCTTTTGGTCCCTTCAAACCATCCATTGAGCGCGGCGACATTCTCAAAGTATCTGATAAACTCACTCCAAACATCTGTTCCGTCTCCTTTGAAATTCCCTTTCTCAGGTACTCCTACTGCATTGGCGGTTTTTCTTGTAGGCGAAGTTAAACTCACAATCCGTGTGTTATAACGATCACTACACACTTTGAACTCTACACTAATCACTATCACAATAATAAGCACCAACAGTATATATACTAACATTTCGCGCGATGCACTGAGTAGTTCCGGGTTCGATTCCCGGGTTGCGCAACTATGTTTAAGAGGTTGGTAACCTCCTGCTTCCATGTCGCGATATAACTGAAATATTGTTGAAAGCGACGTAAAACACCAATCAACCAACGGTGACTCTTTATTAAATTCTGGTAATAAACTTCTCCTTGCATCAGTTCGTCCCGTCCTATGTGACATCCTCGTGTTTGGCGGGCTTTCTAAGCGTGGCGTGTCAGCCACGGAAAGATCTCCAGTCAGTTCGACATCCCTTGGAGACTGCATCTCCAGAAAACAAGATGATTAAAATCAGTTCCATGGATCAGTGTAGCGATTATGCGAATTAAATCCAGTTTGATACGTTGTCTTATCGTATAGGTTTGATCCATGACACTGAAAAGCACATATTCCGTGACATTAGCAGTCAAAACTACACACTGTTTCTTTATACACTTTAATTCTACAACTGCAAGCCAGGCACTTATAATATCTGCTCACATCTCCATTTTCCCGATGAATAACGAATGTGTTGTCTCTCCTTCCGAATAAAGAAAAATAATTACGACGCCCTTTGTATAGTTCCAATGCAACAATGCCCACATCAACATATAATCTGATTTCATTTAGATTATACCCATACCCATATCTCTGTAGGTTTGTATTTGAAAACATTTTAACACAGATACAAATGTTGGAATTCACATTTCACACACGTATATTTGACCACATTCGTCTCGCCCACTGTTATTGTCATACACTTTTTAAATAGCGCACCGCACTGTCACACCCAAAATCACTTTTTCATTTCTTCATGCACACGGGTGCATCTCAATTTGTCGCTTAAAATCATGTCCGTGTAGCTATGCTGCTGATAACATATTTTACACTGCGGTAAGAATCCTCACAGCTGCCACCAGTTGTAGCGCAGTCCGAGCGGTCGAGGCACTGGTAAATTAATCCAATTAATGTGTCAAAGGGCTAATAAGTCAATTTGTCCACATAATCCGAGCGGTCAATATATAGCCACACTTCTACTATAGTTCCTGACCCGTTAAAATGATAATCCGTATTTAAAGTTCACTAGTTTATTTACACACATCATGGTGATATGATATTATCCAAGGTGATAAGTCAAAAATGAATACATGAGCTACATGAACTATACAACATTCAAAGATAAATGAGCCCCCGGTCGAGATCAAGGTAACTTCACACGATGGGGAGTTAAATAATATCCTCCTTGCAGAGGGGAGTTAAACTATAACCTCTCACGGAGGGGAGTAAAAGGATATATTACACAAGTTAAATTATCTAGACCTACCACATTATAGAAACTCAGGAAAACAATTTCTAAAACTAGTAATGGACACCTTAATAGTCCTCCGAAGCAAAGTGCCATAAAACAAAGAACAATTAACTCAGTATCCACAATATTTCGGTCTCCTGACCTTCTTCTAGTGAATTTTATTAGTATTGATGGCTTAAGTTATATAATATCCATCATATTTCATAACCGATATATAAGAATAAAATGAAATACCAATAAAATTCACCAGAAGAAGGTCGGGAGACCGAAATATTGTGAATACTGAGTTAATTGTTCTTTGTTGTATTAATGGCCATGATATCAAAACGCATTAATGTGAATTAAGATAAATATTACACATATATTACAACAGCAAACAAGTTAAAGGGAATTTGCTACAATAATACACATTATGCAACAGAATATTTTTTGTGTGAATCTACAAATGGAATTATTAATATACAGTTGTTTCCAATGATATACTGAATTGCACTTTGAAGGTTTCTTTGTTTTAAATGTGGATATGCACTCGCTGACATACTTTAAAGTAAGATTATTTATCCTTTTTTCTTATATATTATGAAATACAATTGATTGAATGTGTCGTTCATTAAGCTTGAGTCCCATTGGCCCATTAGTTCATGACGTGATTACCTTTGGCAATTAAGTTTTCTATAGTGGAATCATTAAATTGAATACAATAGCAGTCGACAACAGTTGAATCTTAAGAAAGCTAAGAAAGGCAACTCCAATTTTCTAAATCACTATTGCAGAAGTAAATTTATTTATTGCTTAGAATTAATTTTGAAAATGTACTACTGTTTAATGTAATTACAAGGTACTTTCGTAACACTAGAAGGACACTATAGCATTAAAATTGTAATTCAAGAAAAAAGGATGAGGTAGACAATGAGATTTGAAGGAAGGGAGTTTTGAATTATCATGATTACCTTCCACATTTTCACAGGTTCTAGCAAAAAAAAAAAAAAAAAAAAAGAAGAGAGCCATATTGATCCATAAATGTATTAGTGCAAGAGGAAAGAAAATCTATATAACAGCCCTAGTTACTAATTCAAAATTTTTTGGTAGTAAGAATAACTTTTCACATCTATTAAGTCAAAATTATATTCATCAGGAAAAAAAATTATCTTCTGTTTTGAACGCTGTTGAGCTCATACTCCCTTCCAATTCTACTTTGGGACCATGCGTTCTAAACAGAATATTGATATATTATCTGGAATGTTTGATATGAAATTGACACTGGACCCATAAAACTGATATCTCTTTAAAACCATTCAACTAAGACTATACAAAGTACCATGAGGTGGTACTTAGTTGAGCATTTTCGTAGCGATAAAGGATTTATTTCTTTTACTTCATATCGTTACTATATTCTTATATGGTAGAATAACTATAAGCGAAGATGGATATTATGGGCTATACTTCACATGTTCTAGCAGAGATTTCATGTCATGTACTGTTTAGTTTGTTTAGTTTTTTTTCTGAAACTGCACACGGATAATGTAACATGTAAAATTTGTATTGAGTATTAAATGTCTGCATTGATGAGATCATAATATAAAGCCTAAACTTGATACATGATATTCTTAACAGATGGAAGCTTCTAGGAATGTCTGTCCTTAAATGTGTACTTATTAGATAGGGAAGTACTATGATAGGGAAATGCCTTTACGCCAAAACGTGACACAAAATACCATGTTGTGCAGATGTTTTCTTATTGGCCTTCAACCACTCATAATTCCATTAATTTATTCTTGTTCAACAAATCGTCAATACTATGTTGTCTGCTATTAACATCTGAATTCTTACTATACTGACATTATTACCTTATATATGGTATTATATAATACATATGTATAGTATAGAATAATATACATTTTGTCTGCAAATTAAAAAAAATCAACTTTTTAAACTTTAATACATGCACTTAAAACACCAACTGCAAACGTTTCGCATTTATGGTACAGCAAAACTGGTGTATTCCAATACATTTTCTGTCTCTTTCTTTGAACCTTCTTTCCATAAATGTGATTCAACATTGCTCAATCCATTAGGTGATTGGCTAGTGACCGAATGATCCCGAGTTCGAGTCTGTTTGGTAAATTCTCCCATACTGCCTTTTGAATGAGGCAGTAAACGCTGAGGTCCTGTTTTCAGATCTCTCACTGTTTTAGTAGGTGTTGCATAGGTTTAAAATTTTATGCATTCCATATGCCGCCACCAACTTAATGGAATGATATTAGTGTTGATGCAAGGATCATACAAATTCCTTACTTGCCACCATCCCCCTACCAATTCCTGTATATTTTACATACAAGGACATTATTAGAATCTTGGACTTACAATGGACCTATTTAACAAACATCTGTCGGACAAGATTCTATATTAGACGAAACTGTTCTTTCGGGGAAAACTACATTTCCTTTTGTTATTTTGTGGAATCGAAACCTGATTTTACAGGTGATAAAAGCACACAATGTTCATCCAAAACAGTGATTTAACCATTGGTCATAGAAATATATCAATGCCCCTGATCTAATTCCTATACAGATCATCTCATCTATCTCATTAAGTTTTCGTTTTAAATCCAATATTCTTTACGAAAGCATCATATAAAAGTTAACTCCGGTATTCAAACATGCACGTTTGTATTGGATTTTAAAAGACATATATTCAAACATTAGAGATGTTTGACGCAATGCGCATTATTTTATACCTATTTATACAATGAAATACAAAGAGAGGGAACGGTGATGTATTTTCATGTGATCCCTTGTTGGATGTTGCTTTAGGCTACAACAAATTTTGTTTCACATATGTAATGATGATCAGTGTTCTATACTGGAAAACAAATAAATGATCAGGTGTGGGGACGGGGTAGTTTGGAGCCTTCATTGACTTTTCCTCACGCTTCTATCGCAGAGTCAAGTTTATATTGCATAAGTTATGAGAGGCTACTGTAACACAATGTTATACGCCCATTGGTCCATAAAGCTGTCCCATTCCCTGTTCTAGTGTCCTTTCGGATTATCTCGTATTGCTCTCGTACTATCGTTACCATTTTCCTTTATGTATTAAAACATAAAATGGAATGGAATTAAGGTATATAATACTCGGCCCTTGTTGAACTCGGCGCATATATTGTTAAACTACCATCGCTAGGCAACTAGAACCATAACCTGTTCAGCTGGTTTATTATAAAACCAAATACAATACATAATCTGGATTATGATTTATTTTCATGTTTTATAAGGAAAAGAAAAGTAACCCGTATCTACTTCCTCATGAGAGTAATGTTATATTTTATATATCAGAATTTTGTTTTACACCATTCTCGTGGAATAATATTCTAAATGAGAGAGAAAAAAGAGGAGTTATTGGCTCAGTTATTTGCAGAAGTCCCCATGGAGCTATACAATACATGAATATAAATAATGTACTAGAACATATAACACATTACAAAAATATTTGATTGTAGTGGAATAACGATACCGACTTAGGACGGTCATTTAATTTGACAAAAGCCAAACAAATGGTGTGGTTAACCGGTTTACTGGCCCACCTTCCCACTCACCGTAACAGCAGAAAAATCAAAGGACGTACATTTAAAAATTTATAAATAATTCTCAATTTAAAGAACAAGGGTCAACAGGTATTGCATATTGACAGGTCATAAAATTATAAACACGCAAGGTATTGTAAACATATAACGGTATAAAAATATATGCCACATCAACATGATAAACCGTGCTCTGCCAGTCTGAAAGCGAGCTAAGACCCTAGATCTGTAGGAGTCCCGATTAACAGTCAGAGGGGACGAGGTTCAGGACCATGTCTCCTCTGAAAGAGGTTTGGACAAGGCCTGTCATAAAGTCCCCACCGCCCTGTTAGTCAGCGTGCAACGTTCAAGTAAGAGTCTGCAAAAGGCTTTAGAGGGGCCAAATACAAGACCTATAGTCTTTTTGATGATCTCAATACCATACTGTCTATTGAGAAGACGTTTGACTATTTTATTACATGATGAAATAACGTGATCGGAGCCTTTCACTTTCCTTAGTTTATATACGAGATCACCGTAAAAATTAGAATGGGAAATTCCATTGGATACATACTGTTGAAAAGAAATATTTCCAAATTTAGATAGAAGTTCTGAATAAGATCTGAAGAATTTGCCGAATGTTTTTCTTAGTTTGTGATATCTGTAACCCTGTTTAGTAGTAATTTGTAAATTTCGTTTATGAAAGTCCAAAACATCGGTGCAGCCTCTGACAAATCGAACTAATTGAGATATATAGATACCATATGATGGGGGTCGAGGGACATTGCCATCCAAGTAAGGGAAATTTACAATAGGAAGTCCAAAATCCTCACGTTTATCATAAATATTGGTATATATAAGGTGGTTGATAATTTTGATGTTTAAATCTTAGAAAGGTGTAGATTTATCTCAAGTATTAGCTTTATTCAATGTGAGCTCTGGTGGATATATTTCTGCTATAAATTGTTCGAATTCAGGGTTGTCGATAACCAAAATGTCATCCAGATATCTGCAAGTATTATTAACTTTCTCAATGAGGTCAAAACGTTTTGATTTTTAAATAGAAACCATAAAATCCCTCTCATAACAATAAAGAAATAAATCTGCTATCAGAGGCGCGCAGTTAGTACCCATAGGAATCCCAACTATTTGTTGATATATCTTGCCATCAAATTGCACAAAAATATTATTCATGAGAAAATCTAGTGCTTTACATAATTCCTTGCAAGTCCAGTATTTATATGAAGTATATTGTTTGTTGGAAAAGAATCCGGAGTTATTGGAAGTACATATGTACGTTTTAGATTCTCTAAGAAAACACCATTGTATAAGAGACAACAACTTGCTTTTAATCAAATCATGAGGCAGAGATGTATAAAAGGTAGAAAAATCAAATGTAGAAATTTGAGTCGCTTTGAAATTTAGCGAAAGAAGTTTGTCTATAACTTCATGAGACCAAAAGTAATTGATGTTACTATTATGAAATGTGACATCACAATATTGATAATATGATCTTTCATAGCAGTTAGTGCAGACGTAATATGCTTCGATAGTACCGTAGTAGAGCAGTGACTAGTATTAGATATGAAACGTGATTTATATGGACTTTCATGTAGTTTTGGGAGCCAATATATGGTTGGTAGATCAGATTTATCAGTTTTAATTTTGAAGTCGGGCATGGTCATGAAGGGATCGTGCAAGGTGCTGTCTTTTGAGGTAGGGCTTTCCACATATGTATGAGTGGAGTTTAATTCGTTTTTAAGTACTTCAATATAATATAGTTTTCAAACAACTATTATACTATTACCTGCTTTATCAGCAGGAACAAAGACATATTTAGCATGTAAGTCAGCTATCTTCTTTTTAATAGAATTTGCTGTCAATGTATTAGGCTGTTGAAATAAATGCGGATTTTCCGTAAAGTTCTTAATACGGATATCGACAATTCTTAAAATCTCGTATTTCCAATCATTAAGAGCATGAACCTTTACCTGTTGTTTTTTTACACCAACGTTTACAATATGTAGTTAAAGCATCTTCTTTAAGGTCACGGCATTTATTGAAATCTATCCTGGACGGTAACCTATATTTAGGTCCTTTTCCAAAAAGGGTGTGCAATTTCTTGTCCGAAATACAGTTTAGGTCACCAGTAATAACATGACCTGCCGGTTTATAAACAAACCCAGACAGACAAAGAAGTTGTCTTCATTAATATTACTTCACCTTTTCGGGCGCCATAATAAAATAAAAAAAAAATAATGAAACGGGCCGAGGTAATCCAAAAGGGGGCTTGAATAGAAAGACGTATATATAAGAGCCATTGAGAAAGGGCCCTGAGATAGTGAACAATTACCGCTATCACAAATCTGATGCGACATTAAACAAATAATTTCATAGTATGATAAAAAAAAGACAGAGATAGGTAGGTAAATTACGGAGTTAAATGAAAAATTAACGAGGGGGCAATACAAATATATATAAAGGTAATATAATGTCAATACTGTTACAGATTATAGTCAGTATCGTATACTCCTTACAGTAAAAAGCATTTATGTAATACAATGTTTACATGTGACTTTACTGTAGGTACTGAATACGTCTCGAAATTACAGAAAACCGTATACTTTCCACATCAGCCGTATTTAAAATGCACCTTTTCCTTTAATAAGCTTTAAATAAATATTACTTCCCGTTTTGACTGCATCGTCAACCAACATCCCATAATATCCATCTATAGTGGCGGATCAAGTAATTCTTAGAAAAAGGTGGGGTATACATGTAAAAGTAGAAGCCAATATATTCTCGCCAACCTGGAATTTCAATCACATTATGCGATTATTATCAATCTTACCATCTATATACTCTGTACATTTATAGCAAAAAGCCCCCGCCCTTTTAAACCGCCACCAGTATTTCATAACCTTGACAGGAGGCGGTTAAGATAAGTGAATAATATATTTTATCTGTTGAAAATAGATACTGTAATAGTAACCATCACATGGACTCGGCTATGACAATAACCTGCCTCATTTTTTTGTAAATCATCATTAACCTTTCTAATTACCTTTTATCATATGTCTGTATTCCTTTATAATAAGTAATATGTTACATATTGGTCAGAAAATGGTTCAGTTAACGTGGCATTCATACGATCAAGCTGTGTTGAGCATATGCAAGAAAATCTTTTATCAAAACATTTCAAAAGTGGTGGGGGAGAGGCTTCATTTACGTTCCATTTGTAACGTGGTAAAATCGGTCCATGAACGGCAAAAGAAGTAAGACCTACCACCTTCCTGCACGGTCATTTACATAACTGATCATCAAAGACTGATATATAACTTTTTTTTCCTTAGTGAACAAACCTATTCATTTTCATGTTTTGTTTATCCTGCAGATGAATTTACTAACCATCTGTCAGAGTCTACATATTGAGGAAATGTTTTCTTTGGATCCTCTATGTTAATTTCGAGGTTCAGAGAAAGTGACAAGTAAGTGCATAACAAGTTACAAATACTCTCTTATGTTACGTTTTCTTTCGCATATCAGGTGTCATTTCAAGAGATTTTGCCGTATTTAGAATATCCCTTTCTGTGTTAACAAATGGAGAGATTTATAGTTCTTGATTCTCTGTCGTTGGTCAACTTGACCCATCGCTTAGCCACTATGGCTATTATGTTGGCAAGAGCATTATAAATCAAATCAAATACACAGTTATGATCACTCTTTATATATATTGTTTTATAAACAACTCAAGACAAAGAAAGGTAACTCTAATCTGCGTAATCGTAAACGTTATTTAGTCTATGGTACTGAATCTTTTACATGCATTTGAATGTATGATTACATTATTCTTTTAGAATAAAATGAAGTTCTGTATTCCTTTAATCTTCTACAATAATGTTCAAGTTAAATGAAATGTTAAATGACTGTTAAACGCATACAAGTGATAGCATTACGCTGATACTCTTCAATATAAACATATACTCGCACCATGTAAATATGACTTGATTAGACTTTTTTTTAATAAAACTAACATGATTTGATTTTACTTGATGTTGAGTATGGTCTACTCTGTCATTGATCAAATTGACGTATAAATTGGTCATGAAATCTACTCTCGTGGCAAATAGGACCATTACATTCTCTGTAGTAGTATTATGAAATCAAGTGCAAACATTAATTTTAATTTTTTACAAGGGAAATAAAGGTAACTCCGTCACGATACGGTAAACAAAACTAAGTGCTCAGTTGAAGAGGTTAATAATAGATATCTCCTAATTTCCACATGTGATCTCTTGCACAGCGTCAAAGAGGACATATTTGGTGATAATATTGATACAGAACATCAGATGTGCAAGAAAATGTATGGTATGACGTTGACCACATCATGTCACCTTATTTACCATGAGGTGAAATGTGTTTCTTGTGGTAAAAAAAATCGAGACACTTCCCATCGTATAAACTATGATCTTGATACCATTGTCAAAACCCCAGTTTTCTTTTAAGTTTTGTTTTATTTGTTTGTTTGTTTGGGTTTTTTCTTTCTTTTCTTTTCCTTTTTTTATAATTTTGTTTTGTTGGGGTGTTTTACGGGGGTGGAGGGGGAGGGAAACTTGTAGTTAAACGCATTTTTCAAGGAATAACTTTTGCATAACTTTATCATTTTCATATATATTTTCATATATATAAGCTCACAAATAATATTGTCAGTAAATATGTATTGATATAAAACTTGGAATCTACATTATTTATCTTAAATAAAGTGGCAGTTCTCTCCATACATTCCATCTTATATTGAATTTCTCAAAATTTCCATTTCTATGATACATGCATTTTTCGCTTTCATAGTAACTTGACAGATATTTTCTAAATGAATGGAATGATATACATGTACTAGAACTACTTTGTCTTGACTTTGAATATATGAAATATTTTATCAAAACAATGATAAGATTTAGTATAATAAAATTCTTTTGATGGACACCGAAAAGTATATTAGAAAGGGATAAGAATAGATTGATATTTGTATTAAGCCGAATCCAGTTATTAAATTCTGTCCAAATAACCTTTACAGGTGTAAAAAAGAATAATAAATGGGCAATGGACTCTGTTTCTATTTTGCATAAATTACAAATTGGAGAGTACTTGATTTTAAATATATATAACATTTTATTAGTAGCTAGTATTCTGTGTAATATTCTGATTTGAAACCATCTAAGTTTAGTGTCAATGGTAATTTCAAACGGATTCAAGTATGTTTGTTTCCAAAAATTTGTATTTACACAATCATTTACCATATTCAGTTCAGGGTCATTCAGCCATTATTGTTTTACGTCGCACCGGGAAAATTTCACCCATATGGCGACGGTTACAAGCTAACATAAATCAAACCAAATTAAAAAGAGCAATTAAAATATTTAGGAAAGACCAGCTCTCATTGTATATCGTATCTACATATAAATGATATTACTAAAATATACATATATACACAATTATAATACGTTACATTTCAATATATCATATTTTATTAAATAGGTTCACTTCTTTCAAAAAATCTAGAACTCTCGAAATACTGATACTCTCAAATAACTCATTCATACTTTGTACAGTATAATACTGATTTCGAATGTGTGCAGTGTCTGCACATTCCAACAATATATGTTTAATACTTAATAGACATCCACATGGGATACACTCTGGAGGAGGCTCTTCCTTTAAAAGGTAAGAATGCGTTATCCAGGAGTGCCCAATGCGGAGTCTACAAGTAACAATTTCATCTCCACGACAAGAACGATGATAATTTATTCTATATTTAAAAATCGGCTTCATATCATGAAGTTTATTATTATCTTCATGGTCCCGGTTTTCTTGTGACAAAGCATCAATATAATTCAATATAGATGATTTAAAATCTGTATAAGGTATTTTACCTACGATATCTAGTCTATTTAATCCTTCTTTTGCTTCTTTGTCAGCTTTAGCATTACCTACGAATCCCGTATGTCCAGGAAGCCAAAAAAATACAATGTCAAAATTATTTGACAACAAAGAATTTACCTTTTCTAAAATCCTCAAGATGTAGGGGTTACTAGTATTGAAATTTTTGATAGCTTGAAGACATGATAAAGAGTCAGAAAAAAACGATACTCTTAAAGTGTTTATTTCTTTCAATATGAACAAGTGCTAAAAGTATAGCCTTAGCTTCAGCTGTAAATATAGAGCAATTATTTGGTAAGCGTATGGATAAAGAAATATCGGTATCAGTTACTGCAGCAGCTGCCACTCTGCCATCATCCTTGGAACCATCAGTATAGTACGATTTATATTCCGAATACAATGATTTTATTTCTGAAAACATTTGTTGATATTTCAAAGAATTAGTATCAAATTACTTATGATCTGATAATTTCAATATAACGTTCGATTTTTTCATCAACCAAGGCGGCGAAGAAGGTATTTCATAATTTGCTATATCAGGTAATCTAATTCCAGCCTCTTCAATATGTGGTCGAACCCGTAATCCAATATTTTTAATACTATTGGGTTTACTATTGTATAAAATTTCATGTTTTGGTTTAAAAACGCAGTCAAAAGCGGGATTCGAAGAATTTGAATACAGTTTAGTTACATATTGCAAAGTAAATTTCAGTCTTCTTTCATTTAAAGATGGTTCCCCAGCTTCAGCATACAGACTCTTTACAGGTGAGGTTCTGAAAGCACCAAGACTTAAGCGCAAGCCCTGGTGATGTAAGATGTCCAGAAGCTGTAAATAGGACTTTCTGGCCGACCCATAAACAATACAACCATAGTCCAACTTCGATCGTACCAGCGACCTATAAAGCTGGAGCAGGGTTGTACTTTCAGCACCCCACTCTGTGTTGGATAAAACTTTTAGAATATCTAACACCTTGAGACATCTTAATTTAAGTGCTTTTATATGTGGTAGAAAAGATAATTTATTATCGAATATTAAGCCTAAAAACTTAGTTTCCTTCTCTACTTTTATAAGATTATTATCTAAATAAAGTGCAGGATCTTGATGAGCCCGACGAAGCTAACAAAAATGTACACAGGCAGTTTTGCTGTTGGAAAATTTGAAACCGTTTTCGATAGATCATTTCAGTATATGATTTAAACATAGCTGAAGCTTCCTCTCTATAGTACGCATATTTTTACCACGACAACAAATAAGAAAATCATCAACATATAAAGATCCATCAATATCCTTATTAAGAACTTTAACGAAACTATTGATTTTTATACTAAAAAGAGTAACAGATAGAATACTACCTTGTGGAACACCCATCTCCTGTTCAAAAGAATCAGAAGTATGAGATCCTAGTCGAGCATTCAAAAGATCGATCTTTTAGAAAATTAGAAATAAAAATCGGCAGATTGCCTTTAAGCCCCATATTATATAGGTCCTTTAAAATACCATATTTCCAGGTTGTATCATAGGCTTTCTCTAAATCAAAAAATATAGATACAACATATTCCTTGTTAATAAACGCATCACGAATGTATGTTTCTAAACGAACAAGATGATCGACAGTACTCCTGTGTTTTCTAAAGCCACACTGAATATCAGTAAGTAACTTATTGTGTTCAAGAAACCACACAAGCCTATCATTGATCATCCGCTCTAAAGTTTTGCATACGCAGCTAGTTAACGATATCGGTCTATAATTTGTTGGATTGGTATGGTCTTTTCCGGGCTTTGGAATTGGAATGATTATAGAATCTCTCCAAGACTGTGGAAATTCACCTTTAAACCAAATCAAATATTGAGTAAAATGTTTAGGGATTCGATTGGAAGATGTTTCAGAATTTGATAATGTATATCGTCTGGACCAGTGGCTGTATCATGTGTTTTGGCCAAAGACAATTTTAGTTCTTCAATTAAAAACGGTTTATTATAATCCTCGTCATTGTTAGATTGAAAGTTTAGTTTCAATTTTTCTGTTCTTGTTTTAATTTTTTGAAATTCAGGAACACAATTTGTTGAAGAAGAATTTTTTGAAAAAGTTTGACCTAGACAGTTAGCAATATCATCTTTTGAAGTTAAAATATTATCATTTTGTTGTAAGTGTTTTACATTAGATGACATCTTTTTACCTTGTATTTTCTGGAGCATCTTCCATACTTTATTAGTTGGCGTATGCGTATTAATTTTGGAAACATAATTTCTCCAAGATAAGCGTTTACTGTGATTAATAGTTCTTCTGGCTATAGCCCTGTATTTACGAACTTTGTTTAGATTAGAATTAAGAGGATGCCTTTTAAAAGGTTTTTCGGCATGCTTGCGCTCTTTAATGGCAGTTTAACAATCGTCATTAAACCATCACTACTGGGACCAAAAACACCTGAGAATCCCGTTTTTCACTGCAAAACTCTGCAACACCCTGAGAAACTCTGAAAAACACTGAAGTCTGCCTGAAAAACACTGAAAAACTCTGACAGCCCTGATAAACACTGAAAAACTCTTAAGTCTACCCTGAAAAACTCTGAAAAACACTGAAGATCCTGAAAAACTCTGCAAAACTCTGACGCCACTGAAAAACTCTGCAAAACTCTGAAAAACACCGACACCTGCTGCGATGCCCTACGGCCGTGCGATCGCGGCCTGGCATACTTCTATACAGTCCCTTCTATAAGCCTTATTAGCATTAATGTATATAAAATGTGATGAGTTGTGAATTAGAAAAAAAAGAGGGGGGGGGGGGAGAGAAAATAAATAAAACATATCTTGCATTTTTGTACGGTGTTTTGAAGTGAAATTATTTTAACGAATCTCTAAATTTAATTTTACTGATGCATTATTCAAAACCAAACAAACCCAGTAGAGACGTACTACAATACAAAGGCTTTTCTTACCGAGATTTATATATACATTTGTATTTCCAAATGAAAATGTATGTACATATATTCCTGGTAAATATCACTGTTTCATAACTGTGTATTTAAATAGTGAAGAAAAAATAAAAATATATATATATAATAAAAGAAGCTCCAGAACTATAAATCAGTGAATAAATAATAAATTATTGAATAATACATAAAAAAGTGAATAAATAAATGAATAAATAAATAAATAAATAATATTTGAATGTGACCAGTACCTATAAATTTTATACGAAAGGCGGATTTAATACAACAGTACTGACAGCAAACTGACCACAAAGAAAATCGCTTGTCATTCATTTTAAATAACACAATGCATTCTATTCCAATTCTGTTGCAACATTTATAGAGATTATACCCATATATTTTCATGTGACGACCTTTAGGTTTAAACACACCTCCCCCCACCCCTTCTCTCACACACACACGCACGCAATATTTTTTTCTCTATCAATACTTTTCACACAAAATTAAGATATACAAATTTAACCTTTGTTCTTATTATAACAGCGTAATATAACAAAGTTTAGAGGACAATAACTTTCTTTAACTGAAAATTTTACGTGTCTACGTGTTGCTCTTTCATTCGAATGACATACGTAAATTTTGTCCTATAAATTATTTCAGTGATTAAATATACTCTCGGTATTCAATAATGTTGCTTGAAATAGCATCAAATAAGTTTCAATATATCAGTGTAACAACGTATCTGCCGTTTGTTATATCACTGCTTACTTAATCTACATCATGTAACTCTATACAATAAAATGATTTTATCTAACAGCACCCCCCCCCCCGCCCTTTTCAATGGGAGACTGTGCCCTCCCCCCCCCCCTTTTCTTTCAAAAATTTCTAGATCCCCCCCCCCCCTATTACGTATTGTAACAATGTATCCAGTAAGGGTCTTATACTAGACTATCTTCATTAGAAAGTAACGGCACACGCATGGAATATGAAATTGTTTTATTTTAATCCGACATGTCTTTGTTTTGTTTACCTTTATGCTACATGTCATCAGTCATTACGTAATAAACATCCGGTTGTTTAACCCGGTAAATATCGCTCGTAATCTCGTATAGTTTGTTACCTATCATGCTGTAAATTGGGAATCGTAATTAATAGTACCTTGGTATGTATGAGGGGACAAAACATATTTAGTAACAGGTTGAAACATATCCAGTTGATACATTTCAATGTTAATTTTGTGTAATTGGCAAAATTAAAGTGTCATTTTAACAGTGACTTATAAAGTTTAGGACAAAAACTGATTTTCAATCTTCAAAAGTGAAATAATTTGTTTTACACACGATCATTTATTTATTTTTATGTCATAAACTAAACTACATCAATTATTTAAGTTGAATTTCTTCCGCATTTCCTCTAATAATAGCAATATTATAGAATACATGCGAAATGTGAGATTTGTAAAGCTGTGATATAAAGTGCTATTCTGTTCCATTAATTTACATACAGATTAAATAAGTAGCTGCGTTACGGCTTGTAGCGAGAGGGAAATACGCATACCCAAAACCATGCTCGTTCACTCAAGTTGGACACTGTTTAAAAAAAAAGGGGGGGGGGTTGGTAGAATTAAATTAACGCAACTTCACAGCGTTTTATCGGTCAATGGCCGCTAATTTATGAAGAATGCAATATTGATTTATCAATATTAATCATGAATGCTTATAAACTCGAAAGAGAGTGGGGAGCGGCCTTAAGGTCGTAACATAACGATATTTGGTCGGATTCTTTACACAGATTGGAAAAGATGTGAAAATAAACATCAATCATTATGTGTTATTAAAATGATAGGGATATATAGAATTAATTATTTCTTTTTTTTCTGTATTTATTTATCTGTGTACAATTAAAACTATGCGTTTTCTGTAAACTTCGTCTATCGATTTTTTAAAATCTTATTATTTTTGTTAAATTTATTTTGATGTATTTTTTTTCGTACGGAGAAGTTTAATGTTCTTATTATAAATAAATAGATGAATTAATAATTAAATAAATAGATAAATAATAAATAAATAAGAAAATAGATAAATCAATAAATGAAGTCCGCCGAGTTTTTCGGGGTGTTGCAGAGTTTTGCAGCGAAAAACGGAATTCTCAGGGGTTTTTGGACCCAGTAGTGCATGGGTTGTATTTATGATATGGTAATGTAGAGGTTTTTACTATATTTTTCTCACAAATATGAATTAATTTATTTGTAAAAGTAAGTACAGAATCAGCTTCATTATCATAATTCACTGTATTAAGCATATTATAACAATCGGTTTGGAACTGAATCCAATCAGCATACATAATTTCCAGCGCGGAGGTCTATCATCACTAGACGCAACATTACTTTTCAAAACAACTGGAAAGTGATCACTTCCACACAAATCATCATGGACTGACCATACAGAGTCAGTAAACAACGAAGGATCTGTTATTGTAAGATCAATCGAAGTATATGTACCATGCCCTGGATGTAAGTAGGTACTTGATCCATCATTGAAGACACATAAATTACGTTTTGCAATAAAATCCTCAATGATCTTACCCTTATTATCTATATTACTACTACCCCACAGAGGGTTATGAGCGTTAAAGTCTCCCAATAAAATATATGGCCTGGATAATTGATCAACAAGATTATCTAACTCACTTAGATTCAAGTTAGAATTTGGTGGAATGTACACCGAACAGAACGTTATAGTTTTATGTAATGTTACACGCACAGCGATAGCTTGCAAATTTGTATTCAAAGAAATATTACTATGTCAAACTGAATTTCTAATAAATATGGAAGAACCACCTTTAACTCTTTCATCTGTACTAAATAAATTATATTGAGAGATTTTTTTTAGTTTAAGAACATCTGTATCCTTAAGATGGGTCTCCTGAATACAGAAAACCGCTGGAGAAAAAAATATGATCTAAAAGATAAAATTCATTCAAATTCACCTTTAAACCTCTACAATTCCATTGAAATATGGAATCAGAACGATTCATGTATCTGCAAGTCTTGCAAGAGAGGGTTTACGACCCTTTTTTGGGGGAGGATTTACTACGACCCCTATCATTGACTTTGAGAGTATCTTTAATACTTGTCTCCTCATTTGATGAATTGGGATTATTTGTATCAGACGGAGAGGTCTCCTCCATCTCTACCTCTAACACATCAAATTTATTACGAACTGCCACTTCAGAATTTGTTTGAACATTCGCAGATGACTGTCTAGATGATTTAGCTCTAGTATCAGACTTGTTTGATTTTGAACTCGCAGATGACGATTTACTGTGAACGATTTTTTCAGAAGATTTAGATGTTGTCTGTGATGAAGTTGATGATGATAGTTTAGGATTTGAAAGACTACACAGCGAAGTGAGGTTAGTCTTCAAATCTGCTATGTCAGTTTGAACCGCAATAGATACCATTTTCTTTGAAGCTTTGGAAGCATAACTATTAGTACTCACTGCAGGTACTTGATGACTTTCATATATTTTCCTAGCTTCAGGATAAGAAATACCTTTCTCAATTTTGATCTTGATGATGTCCATTTCTCTTTTATAGACAGGGCATTCTTTTGAAGAAGCAGAATGGCATCCATTGCAGTTCGCACACTTGGCAGCTTCACAACATGGCTGAGAACCAGCAAAATGTTCATCGAATTCATCAGAACAGATGTCAACATGACCACATCGATCACGCGTTTTCTTATTTCTACATGTACTCAAACTATGGCCAAATTTCTGGCAACAAAAACAGCGCAATGGTGAAGGATAATATAAGTCAACCTTAGCATTGACATATCTTTTTTATTTTCGATGGTACAGTTGGCGTACTAAATGTAAGTAATAAAGTACGCGTTTTAATTTCTTACCCATCTTTTTGGATAACAAAACGACGAACAGCAATTACTTTTTGACTTCTTAATCCGTCTAAAATAACATCATCGGCTAGTAAAGCTAAATTGCGATCTTTTTCACGCAGTATTCCCTTGCTGGTATTAAGGACTACATGCGGAGTAACCTTTACTTGTATGTCACCGATGTGGTCACATTGCAACAAGTTTATGGACTGTTGTTTCTTGAAACACTCAACCAATAACTGACCATTGCGTTGTTTCGTGACATTTTTAACTGTTCCTGCAATCGACTGAATGGTTTTGTCGACCAAAAAAGGGTTAGCTTTTGACAACGCAGTATCTTCTGAAGATATAACCAAATATCTAGACCAATCGTCATCCTTTTCCGTGATGTCAGTATTGTCAGCTAATCGCTTACGTTTGATTATTGTTTGGTGGTTTGTTTGTGGATCCATGAGAAAAGGAAATAATTCAGTCTCACAACCACCCACCCTCCAGGGAGTGTCTACAGGGACCGGGCAATACACTGTGGATCTCCAACAGCAATGCACTGGAGTGGTTGAGTGCATTTCAGAACAGTCAATGTCATGCAAATACTTTCCATTTACAATCGATTGGCCCATAAGCCACCGCCTTCTCAAATGAAAAGTTGGAAAATGCTATGTATGACATACAAAACATAAAACTAGACAATATAGATAGTATTTCAAGATGTAATAAGCAAGATAAATGAGGGCTTGGCATGACAAAGCCGATTGATCAGGATCGGGCCCATCCGACCGCCCGTCTAGTTGAAGTAAGGGCCAAAGTGGAGTGTTGGACAGAAACAAACCGCAGTTTGAATATAACCTCAGCCACCAGGATCCCGTCCTCCAACGACACAGGTTGCATCCCACGGCAAACAGAATGCCTCATTTGGTCTATAACCGCGACCAGCAAGAGGGTGCTTGGGAATCTTTCATAAGAATTCCCCGGGTGCCTCATTTAGTCGCCTCATACGACACGCAAGAGGTACGGAGGTCCTATTCTTATCACCCCGGGGACCCCACGGGGGCTATTGAGTAGAAGTTGATTAAATCTTGATGAGAGAGGATTTCAGCATTATCTTTAAATAAGTCCTGAACAAGAAGAAATCCCCTTTTGTTATAGTTTTTCAATGTAAAATGACTCATTATTTATTTTGAGTAGGGGATTGTACCAAAGTGGGGAGAGCAGAATATCTTCTAATGAATTGGAAAACGATTTTGATTGGAGCTCTGAAAGGGAATTTAGGACTTCTTTCCAAAAGGGATTCGCAGTATTTTGGGCTAATTCCTTTGTGTACGATGCACCAAAGTGACAAATGGTCTGCATATCACTTTTGACTATAATGTTAAATAGTTAAATCCAAATACATTTTGATTTACTATAAAGTCTGCATATCCAAGTGATTTTCAGTGATTTGATGAAATTTTCTGCATTAATCATTCTGCACCCCTCTCTGGAAATCTTGAATAATAATACTACGTGTATTTCTGTCTTTTTTGTTGTTCCAAATGAAATTGTAAAATAATTTTTGAAAGTAATTTAAATTATTAAGGGGGGAATTTGGTACTGAAATAAAAAGATGAGTTAATTTAGGTAAAAGAATGGATTTTACAACTGTTATTTTACCCAGATGGTGAGATTTCTTCTTGAACATGATTTCATGTTTTTATTGATATCTTTTACTCTCTCATCAAAGTTTATTTTTTCAATATTTTCAAGATTGGCAGTAAATGTTATGCCCAGGACATTAAAGGATTCATTTGTCCAAGATAAGTTATAGTCAGTACATAAATTATTTCTACAATTATATCTCGAACCAATCCAGATAGCCTTTGTCTTATGAATGTTAGGTTTCAAACCGGAGTATTTAGAAAAGTGAAATAAAAGATCTAATGCACTTTTAAGACTTTTCTCGGTGCCATCTAGAAACAAAGCTGTTTCGTCAGCATACTGTAAAAGACATATATTACAAGTGCCTATGTTAATACCTATTATATGAGGGTTTTGTCTAATAAGGATACCCATGATTTCTACACAAAGCAGAAAAATGTATGGTGAAAACAGATCGCCTTGACGACAGCCACGCCCAATTTTGAAGAATTTGGAGAAAATACCATTTTGAAGGACACATCGAGAGAGGCTTCATAATAAAAATTTTTTACCCATTTAATTAGATTGTGGCCAAAATAAAAGAAGGAAAGAGATTTATACATAAATCTCCAAGAGACAGAGTCAAAAGCTTTTTCAAAATCAATCAATAAGAGCATTCCAGGAATTTTGTTTTCTCTAGCTGAATATAGGGTGTCATAAATAATGCGAGTATTTTCTCCAATGAATCTCCCTTTAAGGAAACCTTTTTGACTTTCATGGATGAGGAAGTTTAACACAGATTTAATTCTATTTGCTACATGATGATAATAATTCGTAAGTAACATTTAAATGATATATTGGTCACCAGTTCTTCAGATATTCTCGAGGTTTGTTACCCTTGGGTAAAATTGAAATGATACCTTGTTTTTGAGTTTGGGATAAATTTCCTTTACTAAAAGCTACATTTATTGAGTTAATGTAATATGTTGATATGTCTTTCCAGAAAAATTTGAAAAATTCCACAGTAAATCCATCAGGGCCGGGCGACTTGTCGTTTTTCATGTTTTTAAATGCCATTGAAGCTTCTGGATACGTTATTGTACTACTCTCCAGAGAATTAGCTTGAACTTCAGATAAAGTATTGATATTTTTTCTGTTAATAATATTTTCTAAATTGTCAAGGTAACTATCTTGATTAGAATACAAATTAGTATAAAAAAAATTCAATTTCCTTCAAAATATTTGCCTGATCCACAATGAGCTCATTTGCAGAGTTTACAATTTTTGTTAGAGTTTTGTTCACAAAATTTCTTTTTTCTAAACTAAGAAAATATTTGGAAGGCTTCTCACCATCTTCTATCAATTTTGCTCTTTTTTTTTTGAGTGTATAGACCTTTTAAAACATCTTGCTGAGATTGTTCCAAAAGTTCATTAAGCTGAGATATGCGTGTTCGAATAGATGGATCATTATTTCCTGAAAGTTTTGGATTGAGTTCTTTTAATTTTTCTTTTTTTCGATATTTTTAATATTTTCTTTTCCCTTTTCTTAGCTGATGAATAGGAGATGGTGAAACCTCTTATTTCAAGTAGAATCATTTCAAACAATAGCTGATCATCAATAATATGTTCATTTTCGGGGTGGTTAGCATGCTGTTCGAGAGTTGTAGATATGATAGATTTTACTTTATATACATAATCCTTGTCTTTTAAGAGAGAGTTATAAAACTTCCAAAAACCTTTTCCTTTTATAAAATCACTAAGTGTAATGGAAAATTCAATGATGGAATGGTCTGTTCTATAGCCTGGTATGATATTAGTGTTATCAATTAGTAACATTAATTCATTTGATATTAAAAAGAAATCTAACCTTGCCTTTTTTGGTGGGATTGTGGCAAAACCATGTGTATATTTTAGAGTGTTCGTGTTGTATACGCCATGGGTCACACAAATTGGCGTTTTCTTTGATGTTAAGTAATTTCTCCCTCGATTTACATGTAGGATTATTAATACGTTTATAATTATGGCAATCTATTTCTGGATCTTGTACCAGATTTATATCGCCGCCAAGAATTATGAACTCTCCATCAAACTTGTCTATTCTATTTTGTATATTATCAAAGAAGTGTGGACAATATTTGTTCGGTCCGTATACATTTTTAACAGAATATTATACTTATTTTCGATATGGACCTCCAGGCAAAGCATATTTCTATTGTGATCGGTGTCCTCCTTAGTGACTTCGAACTCAAAATTGTTATTAAACAGTATGGCTATCCCCTCGAATTAGATTTAACGGGGCTAATATATATTATATCCCCATGGAGATCTGACCAGGTTCTCATCTTTTGCTTCGAAGTGGGTATCCTGAAGAAAATATTTTGAGCAATTCATTTGTTTAATATAGTTAAGTACATCTCGTTTTTTCTCCAGGCTTCCCAGTCCTCGGCAATTCATAGACATACATTTAATACTCATTCAAGGGTTGAAATAGATAAATCACTAATACACATAACACGAAATTATTCGGAATGAAGTCATAGGAAGGCAAAGGACAAAACGAAGTCTCAGCACACTCTCACAGATGTTGTATAATATTGTATAGGCACATAGTATACAGATGTACAGTATCGGGGTTGATATAAGATTGCAAAATATAAGTAACAATGTGAGCGATAAAATGTAGTCAAATTGTTGTAAATAATTGTAATAAGTCATTGACATATAAAGTTTGGAGCTTACCATGGTCTGAGAAATGTTTATTCCACACACAAACAAGTAAAACACACACATTGCACAAATACACAAAGTCACGATGACAAACAACACACATGTACTATTAAGGTCATATGTACTTTTCATTGCCCTACATACTCAACTGTTCGTGGAATATTCCACTTATTAATAGGTAGAATGGGTTTAACCATACACGCGTTTATCTCAGTGTTGCGTCTATGTCATCACATATATCAAAACGGTGTCGTTTTCCCTTGAGATCAAGCGCATAAACTCGGCAGTTGAAATACCATGAGGAATGTACAAGTTCGTGTTCTTTCAAAGATTTCAATAAATTTGCGTTCATTTGTGTGACATGTTCGTACAACATAAATGTATTTTTCAATATCTGTCGTTTTTTGATGACGTCGGATTTAGTGTCTGAGTTGTTGAATTTGACAATAACGGGCCTGGGCCCTCTCTGGTTTCCTGGGGTACGATGTTTTGCCAGTATTTCCGATGTACTAACGGACAAGTTCGCCTTCTCTTTAAGAATTTTAAGGAACTTGGCTCGCAGATTTTCTTTTGATGTTTCTTTCCAATTCATTATTTTCATATTTATTTATTCGACATCTACAACAATACGATATCATCCCGATGCTTCATGATAAATGCCAAACATCATGAACCCTATGAACTCTTATTTTGAAACGGAGTTCGCTCAAAAGAGGAAAGTAATAATGCATCAATAGATTCATACTCAAGTAGCAATATATAAAGTTGTGCAGGCTGTGTTCGGCTGGATGCGAAATTTGATACCATCACTCTGAGTGGAACAGTCACAATGACCGTGTTAATGCAATGTCTTTTTCCTCTCCATGCTTTATGTGTTAGCTTCATGGTGACTTCTGCCACATAACTGAGCCAGTAACTCCTCATTTTTCTTATTTTAGTGTGAACTTATTATCTAATAGCATTTATCATGTTTGACAAATAAGGGTACAATTAAAGGGTTGTGTACTTTTTGTGACGGAGCTTCGGCAGAGAACATACACAATGAATGCGTTTTTCTTATCTTATTTTTTAATCAATACTATTTGATAAAATTGATAAACAATGGAATGGAATGATGCAAACATAGAAATTTATTTCATTGCCAGTATATCGAGTTACAGATTTTAATCTACCCAAATTTTCCTCTTTCTATACCTTTTCTGTAGTAAACAAATTGAATTTGTGGCTAATATATTTCATTATCTAAACTTAAGGTGATGAGGTGAAATTTTTTATTCAATCAAGTAATGCAAATAAATAGATTTGGTTGTGCTTCATTGGGGAAAGGGCGGAGTGCTTAAATTTATGGAAATCGGAAGTATTTATTCAGTTTTGTTTATAGTAAATTCAGAAAGATTGCAGCGACGATCTACACCCAAGATTGTCGGATCGGTAAATGCCGATACTTCATATTATACAAAACACTATAAAAACACAAAGATATCAAGTGAACAGAAATAATAAATGATCCCATAATGTTATAAATAGTGGTAAATATTTCGCTACTATTTGTCCCTTCATAAGCAGGTGCTTATCGCTAGATGTGTAACAACTTCTAGTTCCCTAGATGGCCTACAATTGTAAGGTTTGGTCGGGATTGAAGTATGACAGTCTTACAGATAATGACAATACGCACGATCGTGATTACTGAATGGCCGTTTTGACTCGCGCTTTTATACACATTATTCTCTTATACTTCAGTGGGGCAGAAAAACTGCCATATTTTAATACAATATATTTAGTAGACGACTGCAATACAACACAAACTGAATGACCTTTTACATTACAATAATTGTCATAGTGATATTAAACAGACAAATAATTGTTGTTAATGAAAGAACTGATTCAAACAAGTGTCGGATTTGTAGTCTAACTATCCTAAACTTCAGGGTTTAATTCCATACACTAGGAAAACACCAAACATTTTTATTTAGCATTTATTCCCTTACACAATGTATAACATTCAAATGATTTGTACTTCATGATGGCTTTAATCTACTTGTGTTAGTACTTTATTCTAATAATCATGCACATTACATACTCTCTCATGTTTATACATGTACAGCAAAAGGCAGGGAATTTGTATAAGGTTATATAAACTATTTAAAAGGAGGATCTTCTTAAATCCAAACCAAGAATTCAGCCTTGTTTTACCAGCTTTGGCATATTAATGTCAAATATCTTTCTTTGGTTTATATGGAATACAAAACACTTGATTTATATGGAAATTGGTAATTGAGATCTATTTTGCCAGCAGTCCTGAATAGTGACCGAGACATACTGACCCTATCAAATGCGAATAAAATGACAGCACTTGAACCCTGCAGTGATGTTATAACAAATGGTGTCCTACTATAAAGTGCTTCGAAGTTTGGTAACTTCATGAAAAAGCTGCTCATTCCTTGCGTATGATGCACACGGCTTGCAATTTGTACTCTGGCCTAGTGAATTAGACACAGAATGAAATTCCATTATTGGAAATTGAGATCTTATACATCCCCATTTATTTCTCAGTCTTGCAAAAAAAAAAAAAAGCTGTGCTTGAGAAACATATGTGACCTATCAGCAACTGTGTGGGGATATAAGCTGTTATCCTAAACTAGGTCAAACTCCAAGGTCATGTTCACAGTCAATATCATAGGCCTTGTCAAAAGGAATGCACGTGTGAAATAAAGCACTATTATTCACTGTTCAAAGGTTTTTGCAGACCAGCAGACCAACATTTATATGCCCGAAATCTTCACTTATGGGGCATAAAAACCAATATTTTATTTATTAATGTTTGTTTCTTTTTTTTTTTTGTTATTTGTTTTGTTTTGTTTCCATTTCATTTTAAGCCTAAAACATCCCCTTTTACCTTGATAGCATGACACACCAGTTATTTCATGTATGTGTAGAGTGACACACTCTTTATGTGGCATTGTTAAACAAAGTACCTCGTCTTAAAGAAAAGTTTAAGTTTCCATCTGCTTATTTTGTCTATGTTTTTGTTGAGAAATCACAAAGAAATTGAATGGCTCCGCCCTCCCATAGAAAACTTGTTCAGTGGTGGAAGTGCAGAAAAAGCCATAAACTGCATGAGGCACTCGGATATTGTTACCTTTTCCGAAGGACTTACAGATTCAGGTTTTTATACCTTATTCCCGCTGTAAGTCGAGTGTAGTCAGGCTGCCAGTCCAGAGTCCTGGAAGCTTGTCAAAGTCAAGTTGGTCTAAGACATGCTGCATAGTATGGAAGTTAATGGATCTGCTAACTGGCAACGCTTTTGAATGGAGAGGTTAATGTCCTTGTCATATGTACTCAATATCTTTCATAGATGTCAATATTACTACACAGTAGAAAAAAGATATGCGTGAAACTTTCTGCCAATTAAGACCCATCGATCTCAAATCTGATAAAATCACATTTTTTGAGTGTCGTAGTCACCAGATACTAGTTATATTCACATTTTACATTATCTATAAATATAGAGTCCCTGTCACATATGTCTAAATGCACGTTTTATGAACTCTGTTCATGAGAAGTAGCACACAGCATTTTACATCGTCACATTCCAAACCACATAAAGAGCTGCGGGTCATTAATGTGACCTCTAGAATGATCAAAAGTGTAAGACAACTGTCGCCTGCAGAACAGACTTCATAACTAGAAGCCTACCACAAAGTTATTTATCTCAAAGCTTCTGCATTACTTTTATGACTATGAAGGCAAGGTACGCTAAATGGCACAGGAAACTCAGTAACTCCACACTATTAGGAATCACCATAAGTTTGCACTTTTTATCATAATTTCTTATTAACAAACCGATTTTCTGACATATGATTAAACTTTTAACGATTTTTATTGGCTGCAATGCACACCAATGAAAATCAAGGAACCAAGCATTTGATAATAAAAAGGAATTGTAGTAAGAGGTGGTCCATTTTATACCCAAATATAAAGCGGGTGGTCATGTGGTGAAGGCTGTGAAAGAGAACTTTTCTTTTGGTATGTAAATCTTTTTATCTTGAATTCCAACCCACATCTTCGAAATTCATAATTTGTTAATTTAAAATCATTGCTTTCTTCATTGAATTTAAAAGAATTAAGTAAACAAGACATGTTTGTGCTTTGGGCGGCATCAAAGTCCAGAAAAGCTATTTGAGCATGAGGGTCACAGCAAAGGGCTTTAATGAAGTATGTATGCCAAATTTTGATTCTCTATCTTTCATGGTTCAAAAGTTATGGAAACTCTTATGATTTAAAACAGACGGACAGACAAACAGACAAGATTACGAAAAGACAGGGAGACAGACAGGGCAACTAGGTCAAAATCATAGCATAATTGAAAGCTCTGGTCGTAAACATATGTGTGAAGTACTATATTTATACTCCTCTTATGTGCGAACATTTTGCTTCAACCAGAAATTTTGACCAAAATGTTGATGGGCGAACAGACAGAAAGATGGACAGCGCCAATCTATAGACCGGAAGTACTTTGCAATATGACACTGTTCATCGTTAGATCATGGGGTATGAAAAGGAACATGTAAATGCAAATTGTTAATACTTCTTTTTTTTTTTTTTTTTTTTTTGGTCTTTAGATACCTCTTTCTATCAATATTCTTTTACTACGTGTTATGTTGGTGGACCTATGTTAGACTTTATCTTTCTTCGATACGATTTTCCACAGTATTCAAGGTTTTGAAAGCACATAAACATTATATGCTTCCATCTAAATCATCTCAGGCTAGTTGTGTTAATCAGAAGAACGAGGTTGTGCTTGTTCTAGATTTAATAAGAATGAACGATGTACCAAAATCTTTCTAAATCAATTTAGTGTTATGAATGGGCCTAAGTAAGAAATGGAAACTCTAGTGTAAACGTGAATCACAATAAATCAATAAATGGAAAGAAACAGCTCTTTGTGGAATACTGTTCAGGAGTCGATATTATTCCGATAATCCTATAATGTGCCCACATTGTGACCTTACCACATATCATCAAAATTTACGTAACTTACATTGCGTATTGAATTGGTTCGATATCGCAACCTCTTGGTTTCTTAACCGTAAAAGATATTTTCAATTTGTACATTTTGAACTTTCACTTTTTTATCCTAATAGGCATTTTCCATCTATATATGATGGGCTGGAAACTACGATCTCTCTGTCACTTTACACTTGCAGAATTTCCTCTATTTGAATATCATGTCAGTGGCCTAATACCCCACGTGCTGCTTTTTCAAACGGTTTTAGTTAAGTAAATTAAGTGAAATGACATAGATTTATGCAGCAAAATATCACGTATGTATACATGACATGTCATCAGTCATAAGATTAAACATTATTATGAAGGGGTACATGTACCGGTATATTGGAGTTACTTCCTATGTCTGTCATTGTAAAGGTGAAAAAGTAGTTTACATATATAGTCCACCTTCATGCTACCTGTTTAATTGCTGTTAACTATATTCACAGAAATATAAAGGTTGCTTACATGTAATGGCTTAATAGCGAACTAGGGCTGCAAGAAGCAATAGGTTTGGTGAAATTTCGTACATGACTTGGTTGTCAGGCAATGTATTTATGGATGGAAAAAAATCTGGAATAATATTTATTAGATCTTATGCATAATGAACAAGTACACCTACATATATATATATATATATATATATATATATATATATATATATATATATATATATATATATATATATATATATATATTGATAAGATGATATGCATTCTGTACATCTACATGTATGTCTATGAAACGATTGTCAAAACCTTTGAAAAAGTGTGTATTCATTCATCCATGACAGTCATTTATACATGATTGAACATTGTAAGGAAAAAAAAAATATTTCAATATCTTTCACATCCTCGAAATGATTCTGACAGTGGCTAAAACCTTTATCATTTTTTTACACTAATTTCCCTGAAACATGTCCGTTATATGTCTGACATTTGTCCAAGAGAAATCTCCGAATGAACATAGAAAATGCAAAGGTATATATATTAATTCCTTTTGTAGTTGATCTTTCTAGCTAGAACAGCAAAACGAAAAAATATGCGTACTTAACACACATCATCCGGGTTTATGTTCATTTCTTTCTTCAATACCACTCGACTTCCCTCGGGCTCCATAATCAGATAAAGGCGAATCTTCTGGCTCGAATTGATATATGGAGCCACCAGGAATGCTGTCTCCTCCTCTGATATATTGTATGTTTTTAAGAAAGGCGAAAGAACTTGACTTGTGGATATAGTAGTATATACTTTCACTTTGCAGTTAAACCATTAGCTCCTCTTACGGCTCTATCTCCCAAGGGTCATAACTCTCGATCATCAAATTGTCTGTCCTTGAATTTTAAACCATCTCAATAACACAAAGAAAATGCAATACTGTATGAGTTATATCTCACATTTATTTTAAAAATCTATATGAACGAACATTGTTATCTTTCCATATTTTCATGTATTTGTTTATGTATTCAAGTTTATACAGATCATTAACAGAGAAGCGTAAGGGATGGAAACATGTTCCGTTTTACCTTAAGGAGAAAGTAAAAATAAAAAAAAAAATGTCGGTTCTGATAGGTATTTGAAACCGAAAATTTCCTGAAACCTACTAATACGAATATTTTTATTTCATATATGATCTTTTAAAAATAAGTTATATAGGTTTTTGCTTTTGATTTTTTATGACACTTCATGTGATTTTCTTGATGTATGTTGCATATTTGCTGAAAAAGGTCCTGAAACAGGAAGTATAATGCTTTATCTGGGAGATACAAGGATGGATTTTAATTATTTTGCCATGTAAACAAGTTCTAGAGCATATGTTTTATATCGGCATATTTGATTATCAATAACAGAGTGTTGATAATATCAACTTTTGGTAACATCGGTAAATACTGATAACGGATATATATATATATGTATATTATATATATATATATATATATATATATATATATATATATATATATATATATATATATATATATATATATATATATATATATATACGCATTTATTCATGTCAGGGTTATTATATGAATAAAGAAATAAAAATCTCCAATTCTCTTCTTTTAAAATAAAGTCTTTTACCAATGATCTTAAATTTTAGAAGACATTTCCTAAATTAATATTTCTTACATTATGCGTTCTAAACTGGTAACCTAGCTAGATATGAGTTTTAACTAATTTACAATTATCATATCTATAAATACAAAAAAGGACGGAACAGTTTTGAGTCTTTATGTTTTACAATCCGGACGGACAGGAGATTTTCTATTGAATTAATTAAAATGATAGAGATCATCTCACTGCAACTGCCGGTATTCTGCATGAGTAAAGTAACTGCAATCTTTGTGCACCCTCTTGCTGGTCGCGGTTATAGACCAAATGAGGCATCCTGTTTGCCGTAGGATGCAACCCGTGTCGTTGGAGGACGGGATCCTGGTGGCTGAGGGCATTTTCAAACTGCGGTTTGTTTGTGTCCAACACTCCACTTTGGCCCTTACTTCAGCTAGACGGGCGGTCGGATGGGCCCGATCCTGATCAATCGGCTTTGTCATGTCAAGCCCTCATCTATCTTGCTTATTCCATCTTGACGTACTATGCATATTGTGTAGTTTTGTCTAGTTTTATGTCATTTATTGCGTATTCCTATTTTTCATTTGAGAAGGCGGTGGCTTATGGGTCAATCGATTGTAAATTTAAAGTATTTGCATGTCATTAACTGTTATGAAATGTTTCTTGACTGGTACCCGAGTTACTTTTTCTGCAGTTAAATGCATTTCTTTACTTTATGGTCGAGTATACTCTCACAACCACCCCAGCGCATTGCTGTCGGAGATCCACAGTGTATTGCCTGGTCCCTGTAGACACTCCCTGGAGGGTGGGTGGTTGTGGGAATGAATTTTGATCTTTTCTCATGGCGTCCTCTACACAAAACCACCAAACTTTGAATAAACGAAAACGTCTTTTGGACAATATTGATAATACTGTTGTACAACCTGATGATGACTGGTCTCGTTTTCTGGTGATATCTTCTGAAGATGGTGCTTTAGCTAAGGCTTCGCCCTTCTTAGTTGATAAAACTATTCAATCTGTTGCCGGAACAGTTAAAAACGTTACCAAGCAAAGGAACGGACATCTTATAGTCGAATGCTTGAAGAAACAACAATCAATTAATTTACTAACATTGGACCACATCGGTCACATACCTGTAAAAGTGTCTGTTCATCATACGCTTAATACGTGTCGCGGTATTTTGAGAGATAAGGATAGGACTCTCACTTCGTTATCAGATGAAACAATACTCGCGGAATTGAAGAGCCAGAAAGTCGTAGGTGTACGGCGATTTATAATCAAAAAGGATGGCAAAGACATTAAAACAAATACTTTCCTCCTTACGTTCAGTACACCCTCTGTACCCCCGAAAATAAAGCTAGGCTATGTTACAGCCAACGTAGAACTATATTATCCATCACCGTTGCGCTGTTTTACTTGTCAAAAATTTGGCCATTCACGGTACAGATGCAATCGAAAAAAAAGTATATGTCATCGTTGTGGTCATGAAGAAGTTGAAAATATAGTTGTAGATGAATTTGATGGTGAAGTCATGGATCATGGGGATGCCCATTTTCAAATGCCTTGTGACTGTACACCCTTTTGTGTGAACTGTAAGGGGAACCACTGTTCATCCTCGAAACAATGTCCCGCGTATTTACGCGAAGTTGAAATTATAAAAATAAAAGTTGAGAGAGGTGTTTCTTTTTACGAGGCAAGGACGTTGTATGAAGCTTCCCATGCTCGTTCATTGGCAACAAATAGTTACGCTGCTGCCGTTCTCACAAAGAAAACAGCAACTGAAATTTGCGGTATTCAAACTGAATTACCAAGTCCACCTTTCAATGTAAAAAGTTCCTCGACTTCATCATCAAAGTCATCTCAAGCGTCATCTTCGCATGTTAAACCACCTGTGCCAACAAAACCGAGTCAGTCATCGAAAAAAATACAAAATAAAAGTAAAACAAATAAACAATCTTCTAATACGTGTGTTGCAGACGCAGCTACGAAAAATAGATTTGATATTTTAGGAGAGGAGGGTGAAGTACATCCTTCTGCTCCTAATATACGAGCTAGTGAGAATTCTCACAATGTCGATACACGGGATTGTAGTAAATCCCCAACTAAGAGAGGTCGCAAGCCTTCTCTTGCTCGTCTCAAAGAGAAATGAATAATTCGGATAATATAATTCAGTGGAATTGTAGAGGTTTAAAAGTTAATTTTAATGAATTGAAAATTCTCGATCAAAACTTCTCTCCAGCAGTATTATGTTTACAGGAGACCCATCTTAAGGACACAGATTCTTTTCAATTTAAAAACTTTTCACAATATAATGTTTATAGTAATAATGAAAGAGCTGCGGGTGGCTCGTCAATTTTTATTAGAAATTCTATCTTGCACAGTAGTGTTATTTTAAACACACCTTTACAAGCTATCGCTGTGCGTGTTACATTACATAAAACAATAACGTTTTGTTCAATATATTTTCCTCCGACTTTAAATATAGATCGTAGAGAATTGGACAACTTGGTTGAACAACTACCTAAACCATTTATCATATTGGGTGATTTTAATGCTCACAATATCTTGTGGGGCAGTGATAGCAATGATGCTAAAGGTGATATAATTGAAGATTTTATAGCAAAACATGGTTTATGTGTCTTTAATGATGGGTCTAGTACCTATTTACATCCAGGACATGGTACTTATACTTCAATAGATCTTACTATAACTGATCCATCGCTTTTTACTGACTTTGTGTGGTCAGTTCATGACGATTTGTGTGGAAGTGATCATTTTCCACTTATATTAAAAAGTAATATTGCATCAAGTAATACATGTATTCCACGTTGGAAGCTAAATAAAGCTGACTGGAGTCAATTCCAATCTGATTGTCTTGCAAATCTAAATCAAGTAAATCATTTAAGTAAAACTGATCCTATTCTTTCGTTTACAAATACACTTGTTCAGATTTGTGAGAAGAATATTCCCAAAACCTCTACGTTTCAAAAAAAGAAATATAATCCTTGGTTTGACGATACTTGTGAAAGTGTTATCAGAGATCGTAAAAGGGCCGAAAAGGTATTCAAAAAGCATCCTATTACTTCTAATTTAAATAAAGTTCGTCAGTGTAGAGCTGCTGCCAGGCGCACAATCAATCATAGCAAACGTTTTATCATGGAGAAATTATGTCTCTAAAGTTAATACTCGAACGCCTACCAATAAGGTATGGAAGATGATAAATAAAATTAAAGGCAAAAATACTTCAAATACTGTTAAACATCTTGTTCATAATTCTGATGTTTTAACATCTAAGCAGGATATTGCTAATTGTTTAGGGGAGACCTTTTCGAAAAACTCTTCTTCTGATAACTGTCTTCCTCAGTTTCGTCGTATTAAACGAAAATCCGAAAAAATAAAATTGAAGTTTGAATCAAATAATCAAGAAGACTATAATGAGCCTTTCTCGATCGAAGAATTACATTATTCGCTACAGTGCTCTAACGATACTGCAACTGGTCCAGATGAAGTGCATTATCAAATTTTAAAACATCTTCCATTGGAATCTTTACATATTCTACTAAATATATTTAATTACATATGGTTGAATGGCGAGTTTCCACAATCGTGGAAGAGAATCTATTGTTATTGCCATTCCCAAGCCTGGAAAGGACCATACTGATCCTATTAATTATAGGCCAATATCTTTAAAGGAGTTGTATATGTAAAAGTTTAGAACGTATGATTAATGAGCGTCTTGTCTGGTTCCTGGAACACAACAATCTTCTCACTGATATTCAGTGTGGTTTCAGGAAGCAGAGAAGTACCACTGATCATCTTGTGCGCCTTGAAACATATATTCGTGATGCTTTCATAAATAAACAACATGTAGTTTCTATCTTTTTTCGATCTGGAAAAGGCGTATGATACGACCTGGAAATATGGTATTTTAAAGGATTTATATGATATGGGTTTAAGAGGCAGTTTGCCTGTATTTATTTCAAATTTTCTAAAAGATCGACGTTTTAATATTCGACTGGGGTCCCATATTTCTGATTCTTTTGAACAGGAGATGGGCGTTCCACAAGGAGGTATACTATCTGTTACTCTTTTTAGTATTAAAATAAATAGTTTGGCACAGGTGTTTGAAAAACGATATCGATGGTTCTTTATATGTTGATGACTTTTTGATATGTTGTTGCGGGAAAAATATGAATATGATAGAACGGAAACTTCAGTTGTGTTTAAATAATATATTTCAGTGGTCAATTGAAAATGGTTTTTAAATTTTCGAAAAATAAAACTTCTTGTGTGCATTTCTGTCAAAATAGACGAATGCATAATGACCCTGAACTTTTTATGGACGGTAATAGAATAAATGTTGTAAATGAAGTTAAATTTCTTGGTCTTATATTTGATAAACGACTGTCTTTTATACCGCATATAAAGTCATTAAAAGTAAAGTGTTTAAAAGCCTTAGATATATTAAAAGTGTTATCTAGTGCAGAGTGGGGTGCTGAAAGTACAACCTTGCTCCAGCTTTATAGATCGCTGGTCCGATCGAAGCTGGACTATGGTTGTATTGTTTATGGTTCAGCCAGAAAGTCCTATTTACAGCTTCTGGACACCATACATCACCAGGGCTTGAGATTAAGTCTTGGTGCTTTCAGGACCTCACCTGTACAAAGTTTATATTCGGAAGCAAATGAACCATCTTTGAAGGAAAGAAGAATTAAATTAACATTACAATATATTATTAGATTGTATGCAAACCCATCAAATCCTGCATTTAATTGTGTCTTTAAGCCGAAGTATGAAATGAAGTATGATAATAAACCGAATAGCATTAAAAATATAGGCTTACGTGTTCGACCACTTATCGAGGAAGCTGATATCACGCTGCCTGATATAGATAAGTACGAAATATCTTCTTCGCCGCCATGGTTAATGAAGAGACCTACAGTCATACTAAAATTAGCAGATTATAAGAAACAAGATACTAATTCTCTGCAATATAAACAAATGTTTTCTGAAATCGCTTCTTTTCACTCTGATTATAAATCATATTATACAGATGGTTCCAAGGATGATGATAGAGTTGCAGCTGCTGCAGTAACTGATAACGACGTTTCTTTATCTATTCGTTTACCTAATAATAGTTCTATATTTACAGCGGAAGCTAAAGCTATAATGTTAGCTCTAAATGATACTGAAAAAAACAAATATTCAAAAAGTATTATTTTTTCTGACTCTTTGTCGTGTCTTCAGGCTATTAAATATTTCAATACAAGTAATCTGTATGTTCTGAGAATTTTAGAGAAAGTCCATTCCCTGTTATCAAATCATTTTGAGATTGTATTTTGTTGGATTCCAGGACATATGGGTTTAGTCGGTAATATTAAAGCTGATACAGCAGCAAAAGAAGCTTTACATAGGTATAGTACTGTAGGTAAAATTCCTTATACAGATTTAAAATCATGTATATTAAATTATATTGAGAATTTAACGCAAGAGGCCTGGGACCATGAAGTTAACAATAAACTTCATGATTTCAAGCCAATTTTTAAACATAAACTACATTTTAATCATAATAACCGTCGAGACGAAGTCGTTACTTATAGACTCCGCATGGGGCACTCTTGGATAACTCATTCATACCTTTTAAAGGAAGAGCCTCCTCCAGAGTGTATCCCTTGCGGATGTCTATTAAGTATAAAACATATATTGTTAGAATGTGCAGACACTGCACACATTCGAAATCAGTATTATACCGTACAAACTATGAGTGAGTTGTTTGAGAATATCAGTATTTCGAAAATTCTGGAATTTTTAAAAGAAGTTAAATTATATAATAAAATATAATATATTGAAATATAACGTATTTTAATTGTACATGCATGTATATTTTAGCAATTTCATTTATGTGTAGATACGATATACAATGAGAGCTGGTCTTTCTTAGATATTTTAATTGCTCGTTTTAATTTGTTTCGATTATGTTAACTGGTGACCGTCGCCATATGGGTGAAATATTCCCGGCGCGACGTAAAACAATAATATATCTATCTATCTATCTAATGTACACATTCCCAATTACTGATAAAACAGCAAAATTTAGGTAAAGATGCATATTTAGAAATTAGAAAACAAACCTAATAAAAACGAGAAATAAAAAAATCAAACACTCAATTTCATAATTGAGTGCTTATTTTTTTACGTTTGTACATGAGTTTGAGGAATGATTTTACATTTACTGATTGTAAAATCATTTTTGAAAAATCACCGATTAAGGACAATATATAACATACAAGTGAGGTTTTCTGCTTGCTTTATTCAGTGATGACTTAATTAAGGGGTTTCCACATTCATTTTTTCTCTATAGTTTCTTTAGTGTTTCTTTTTTCTCTCTCTCAGTATGTGTGTTGTTTTTTCTTTCTTTTTCCTTTTTTTTTTTGATAGTGATAAGAAGAACACGCTGTCACATGTCTGCTACAGAAAGTTATTATTATTACTTTTATAAGTATGCTTCCCTCTATAGGTTTAAGGGAGAATTTTGCGTTTTATTTCGGTTGTTTTTTTGGGGGGGGTGTATTTTTTCTGGGTTTTTTTGTTGTTTCTAGCTTGTTTATTTGTTTCGTTTTACTTTTGTTTTGTTTTTGGCTTTTTTTTCTTGCTTGTTTGTCTTGTTTTAGTTTTATTTGTTTGTGTGGCACTTTTTTGGTTTTCTTTTGTTTAATACAGTAGATCTGAACCTTTTAGTATGTCAAGAGGCTTTTAGTTTTATAAAACAATTATCGAAATCACCTATAATATTCAGAATTTATACTAAACAAAACACATATACAGGTATACATAATAAATAAATAAATCTACATTTAAGCCAAAATGTAATAAAAATACTATAAACAAAAGAATTAATTTATATAAGTAGGAGACATGTACATGTCACCCATTTTTGCAAGTGATGAAGTTTACAATTTCTATGTGTAGACTTTGGTCCGAAGTATGTTATCATTGTGATAAATTTTAAATTACTCTTGGTACTGCATCTGTCAGAGTCGATACCCCACCTGGTCCAGTCACCTTTCCTGCAATACTGTACAATGATGTAAGTGTTACATAGGTTTCATTTTCAATAACGCTTTCAAATCTTTGTTTTCCTGATGATATTGTTCAAGTCTGAAAATCAAAATCCAAAAATAAGTATTTTACAATTTATATTTCAAAATGTAAAATTGCAATGGACCATAACAACAAAGTTCAGTTTATATTAATAGATCTCTACTGTGAAGTATTGAAAGGAGATTTCCCTAAACGTGTCTTGCAAATTCTTGATAATATTACCTATACATTGTTCACTTAAGCATAACATGCCACCTCACTACATTTTAACTTTAGCCTTTCTTTAATCTTTTTTATTTTATTTTTATTTTTTTCTTTGTTTTTGGGTGTCTTTTAAAATCTTTTTTTTAAACGTTACCATATTATTATTATAGATTTATCTTGAAAATTCCTTTCTTGTGTTTCATATTCAAAATAATCATTATTTTCTTTTTGATTGATTATTTATCTATTTTGGGGTGGTCAACGTCACTGTTCGCAATATTTTCAACAATCGGAAATGAGAGAAAAAAAAAAAAAAAACAAGAAAGACGGGTTTATTTCTTACGCTTTTTCTAACTCCTTTACGTATTTAGAAGTCTTCCGTATACTGGATTTATCTGCCATCTCACGCTGAAAAAAAAAACCAAATGGAGAGTACCGGCCTTTTTTTTCATTCACTTAATATCACTAAAATGAAATGTCGTATAAATAGCATCCATGTGAATGTATATACTAAAACAGTATACGTGTAACTTACCCCTTCTTTCAAAGATTTAATTTTCCTCAGAGTCTTGCCAATATTTTCTCTTTCAGGAAATTTATTACGAAGTGAATTACTCTCGAAAACTTCGGTTCTCTTGTTCCCCTCAGACTTAAAAATAAAAATACAAACAGTATATGTAGCGTTTGGTTTCCTCCTTTCATAAAAATCGGTAAAGCTTTAATAGATACCCGTATGTAATCTTTTCCTTAAAATTCCTTCCTCCATCGTATCCTATTGAACGAGGTTTTCTTCAACAAGGTAAAAAGTTTCAACAAGACAATCGTTTCCAAATTGTACAGATTTTCATACGTTTCACAAATAATCCATTGCTTACTTTTTACAACCTTCAGTTATATCCAAATAAATTAACCAAGAATGTTAATGTAAAGATGATAAATTGTGCTTCAAAATGGTTGGGTAACATAACGGTAAATAATCTACATACAAAGTAAAATTCTTGATCTCTATGGTATTCTTACCATTCAGACAATTAAGATAGATGAAAGTTAGGTAAGCAATGTACATTTTTGTATAGAACATTAATAACTGTAGGTAGTACGTGAAGTTGAACCGATGGGCTAATTGCATCTCCGTTCAGCTTCATGTTAGTAAAGTTTACTTCAGGATTGAAACAAAGTAGTTGTCAATTAGAAGGCTAAAATTGCTCTGAAAATCGTCAGAAAAAAATTATACTGATGACATCTATTTCACTGTAATTTTTTAATCTAGTTTTTCACTGATATTTTCAAAACATTCATAACAATATATTTTAATTTGCAGCTCACATTTGTACTTGAAAAAATTGAATGAATTGGAACCTTTGTCCATTACTTTGCAATGTGGATTTTGTGTAAAATGTCCAAAAATAATCAAACTGATTTAGCAGAGTGAATTTTGTGACCTCCAGATGTTCTGACATAGTTTTAAAATTATATTATTAATTATAAGTATTAATATTTCATTTCTATTTCTTTTAGTGTACACATTTCACCGTACTTTAGACTACTTAATCTTACTTAAATCTTTTAGTAAAATGGATACAGATTCTGTAGAGCAATTAAGGAAACAAAAATCAAACGTATTTTATAGGGAATGCTGTGCATTTTATGAATAGAGCACTTATAAGGCAATTCTAAACATTATTTACATAGGTTTACACAAAATATAATGAAAACAGATTTATGTTAGTAATACACTTCTGAAATAGAAAAAAAATTGTGATAGTAGTGATGAATACCGGTGAAATGCGAAGGCGACTATTAGACTGCTGTCTTGTAAGTTCACATGTTCCTTTGAGTATCGGGGTATAACTTCTGTCACTGTCAGTGGAAGACCAACTACAAGAACGTGATTGCGACTCCTTCTTTCCTAAAAGAAAATTCAAAACCCATAAGATATAGTCAAAAAAGAAAAATGAATAAGCAATAAACAGAGGACATTGTTATAATACATTTAAATCAATTTATGAAGCTGTCTTGGGTGTAACTGCTGACAGAGGTTTGACATTGTCATGTTTATATACCAATCACAAAAAACTGACTGATTTTTCCCAGTATAATGTATACTGATCATGAATTCCAAGATAATAAAAGTAAAACTAGTTTGTTTTTTTTTTTTTTTATTGTTGACCGCTTTTGCACACAAACGACCATACAGATGCATGACAAATAAGTAGACTTTTTGTACCTGTTTCGGAATTTTCTTCGATAAAATTTTGATTCTCCTTTTCAGTCGTCATACCAGGTGTTGAGATTTGCAATCTTTCTCGTTTTATTATTGACAATTGTCGCTGTACGGATCGTAAGATGGAGAATGGTTCCTTCTTGGTTGGCCCACTAGTCGTAGTTTCGGTAAAGGTATGGTCTATCTTTTCCGTTCCAGCAATATATTTTGAAGACTTCGCGGATATTGGATTAACAAAATCACTGTTACGATCAGGGAATTGATGGTTCACAATAGCTGCAGCATCCGAGTCTGTGTGGGAAAAACCAGTTACGTAAAGATAAGTGTTTTATAATCATATAGCTTCCCACAACGGTAGAAAGCATTTGAAAAGTGATCGGGACATACATTTCAATGATCAGATTTACACCTTTGAGTCATTGATAAAAATGACTTATCGTTTATAATAGATTTAGAAAATATATACATTTTAATTTTGTGCACCAGATGCGCATTTCGACAACTTATGTCTCTTCGGTGATGCTCGTGGCCGAATGGTTGGAATTCTCATATTATATAAAAATTGGAAGAGCAGTATTGAAACTGAAATGACCGAAAAAGTGACATATCGTTTACAACAAATATAGTATCTAAAATCTATGAGAACTTTTAGAAATGTTCCGAATATTCAAGCACAAGAGAGAGAGAGAGAGAGAGAGAGAGAGAGAGAGAGAGAGCCATAGGCGAGGCACCTGCCCGATCCGCTAATGTCCATTAATTCAATATTTTGCATCTTAAAGCATAATTCTAATTCACCTGCTTTGTTTTGACAAGTCTGATTGGTCCACACGTTAGCGTTCAGAAATGTATAACCACGATATACCGTCCTCAAATGTATTACTACATTATACGTACTTTTTGTCCACATTGCCTCTGACTCCACTATGAAAAATACTGTCTGTAACAACTTCGTTCAGTCTTCTTAACGTTTATCTTAAGTCTCTTATTAAGGACGATTTGCAAGTTCTACCATTCATGTGCACAATTATTACAATCACGTTGAACCAACAAATCTGACAACGTACATGACGTACCACCGTGCAACATGTTTTCCAGCATCACGAGCATGTCCTTTCATCTCGCTGCGCCGCAGCAAAAATGCCTGTTCAGTTGTTGCGATGTGAAGTCATTCATGTGTGAATCAATATGTGATTAATAACTTAATCATAAATTGTAAGAATATGAACAGGAAGAAACTTTTTATGTCAGTGCACTATGTATCAATTCGTTTCTCGGAAGAATTTTATACATGGCGCTATCCGTTCCTGGCAACAAGGAATTTGGAGACAATTTCAACGAGAAAAAAAAACCGATATTTTTTTTACAATGAATTAGAATGGGGATACACGTGCTGTATTTGCTTGTTTCTGACAGGTATACGGGTGGTTATACCGTTGAAAACCACCAAATACTCTAATTCCAACGGTATACCTGTCGGAAAAAATCAAACACAGCACGTTTATCCCCTAAATGTTCTGGAGATTCACACCTCCCTCGATTCTCCTGTCTGTCATACATTAATGCATAGTAATGCATAAGACATACGTGGTTAGTTGTGAACAAGCACGATAACAAGAAGGATATTTAAGTATCGAAACTAATTTTCGCCACTGGTTTACAATGATCATTCAGTTAGAGTAAATAAAATAGTTGGAATACTAATCATTAGCTGGAGTTTGAGAAGTTATGCTTCTCGAAAAATCAATCATGCGTCTTGAAATCAATTTTTGGAAATAATGCTCGACTTAACAAGCGTTATAAATAGTATATTTTGATGAAACTATAGACGCAAAGGGATGATGCAGTTCTGTCCACATTTAATTCAGTAGTTGCTGCCTTTTTTTGTACTCATCACCGCAAATTGGGCATTTATTCTCCGGCAAACGTCCGGACTGTTTCGTGTGTATTAGAGGGTATCAATCATGATAAATGCGCGGAATTCGCCATAATGTTCAATGTGAATTAGATGACATTTTGCCGTCTTTTTAGAGGGTATTTTAGTGCTTCCTCAGAGGTCACGATGTGTCACGTTAAAGGGCGCTCTGCATATCCCTTAAAGGACGTTCTCTTGATAATTTTACCCTCTCTTTTAAAAATGGCGTTTTCGCCCTTACTTAGAGAGCGTTTCCGTACAAACTTAGAGGACGTTTTACATCTGATTTTACTTTCGCATTTTCCAATAGTTTTTAATGTTAATTGGAAGAAACGTAAAATGTTTTTTGGGGTTTTTTTTGTTTTTTTTTGGGGGGGGGGGGTGGCAAGCAGTGCACCAAGAAAGATACTGCGGTTGGGACGCTCAATAATTTTCTCGTTAAACGGGAAATTCGAACCGAGAAATAGTTTTCAATATCACAGATTAAATCATAGATAAGGCGATCATATCACGCGGAAGGAGCGATTCCCTCTTTCACTTCCTCAGAGAGAATAAAAAGGGGGACTCCAACTTTTTTCTTCTATACCATTTAAAGAACCGATTTCACCGGATTTGATATATATCAGAATAGTGATATTCATGGAATTGTCACGGTGGTGTAAAATCATAAAAACATTATAATTAATAATAAGTAACGCTATCCAAGCTGGTAATTGTACACCATGTAAATCGATGGACTTCATCGTATGAAAAATCAAATTATATACATTTCGAGAGTAGTGTAAATTCATATTCATTAAAAAAAAGAAACAGGAACAACCCCCCCCCCCCCAAAAAAAAAAATATATATATATATACATACATTATAATTATATATATGGAGTGACCAGGATCCGACTCAGCAACGCTACGATTGAAACGCAGACGCTCTAACTTGCGCTAAAGTAACCTCTACCGATCACAAAAATTTTACTCTAGGATTTGTAGGACTGTTAAAACCCGTAATGAACATTCACACAGAAATTTGTACGTTCTAATGAAAAAACATTACTCTAAGCCCAATCTCCATGCAGAGTTACGGTCCTTACCCTCCCTTATTCTCTGCAAACTTCTAGAAGTGGTCCCGCAAGTCACATATTCAAAAACCACGTACAAGACGGCAACCTGGATTCATGACACGCCAAAGAAAGTGGAAAATATATATGTTTTGCAGAAATGTTTTAATTTCAATAGGCGAAAGTTAGACAATGAGGGGTGAAATCATGAATTATACTATTCATGTTTTCAAAGCCGAAGAACCACTTATATTAATACAAAGATCTGTACGTTAAGAAAATTTATTGCACTACATGTACACAGTTCTTTTTGCATCAAGAGGATATTAAAAAACCATTATTCCATTGTAGGAATGCAAATGATTCAAAACTCAAGCTATTGAATATATATATATATATATATATATATATATATATATATATATATATATATATATATATATATATATATATATATATATATATATATATATATATATATATATATATATATATATATAATCTTATCGCTTTGTTACAAAATCATATTTTACAAGAATCTTGTAAAACCTGAGAAGAGGGTAGAGGTGTATGTATGTATTGTAAAGAAGCGACAAATCTGCTTTGGAAAATACTTAAGGACCAGTAATTCGAAAACCCGCACTGCGCATGCATACCGAAAGTTGCACTTTTGTCATAGTAAAGTTGCAAAAATGTGTCTCTTTAATTTTGAACCAGTAGAAATACGAAAAACCGCAATGCGCATGCGTAGCTGAAGTTGCACTTTTTGACGAAAGAAACAAAAAAATTAACTAAACACAATATTTATAGTTTTGTTTTTTTTTTTTCTAAAGAAGAGGTTCCTTCGCTATTTAATAGCAAATACGAAAAATACAATAAAACTTTAACTTTTTCTTCATTTTTACAACAATTAATAGGATTAATAGATTCAATCGTTATCTGGATATTTCCATGCAGAGCTATCATAATCCAATGCCAGCATTTTCTTTTACAGAGAATTTTTTCTTACATCCGTCAAATAATGGTGACATACGCGTAATGCATCTCCCAGTTAGTTTATTGACGTTTAGTGCCATACAAAGTTAGTAGGGAGGTTCATAAATGCGGATAAACATTTGATAATACAATTTGTATTGTGTCACCACCCCCATTCGGAATTGTAAGAGAACCTTGTATTGGTATGCGAATTATCAGTTCACAAGTTGAAGATACAATTAATGTGTTCAACTTTTGCATAACACCAGTTTGTCATAATGTAAAATTTGAAGAGATCTGTGACTCCCCAGATTTCCTTTAAATCATTCAGTATTAATAATAGTTTTCATAATCCTTAGTCAATGGTACACTTAATAAATTTCCATATTTTATATGTAGTAAGATAAACTTGAAAGTTTGTATTATCGGAATTATTTACCCCTCGGTACTTCTTAGTTTTCTTTTTATACTTCTATCTGCTACCAAAACGAAAATCGGATTGTTTTCTTCTGTTTTTATGAAGCTTTCGGCTATAATTTTATTATAAGTATGAGTATGTCCGTTTTTTCTCCGTTCAGGCACAGAAAGTAAGTCTTTTCATTGATATCTAATTTGCATGATCTACAATAACAATCTAATGATACAGATTACTTTAAATATATCGACTGTAATGAAGGCTTTTGCTTTTGATAAGCCTCTCTTTTCTACAAAATGAAAAATGATAAATTTTGAGTGAAAATTCCTTCAACTTTTGTTGTTAATGTTGTTATTCAAGGGGCTGGATTTGCAGCATTATGAAACATGTGTAGCTTCAGTTCATTTATATCTTTTTAGACCAAATTGCATCACATACACATAAACCTGTTCAAAATCCCTTGACAATGCACGTAGAGAAATTATCGCCGACTTATAGTTCTGTATGCGCTTGGAAACACGTTTCGGAAAAAGAAATAGGAAAAATTTTGTACCTTTCATATCGATGCATTCTGAGAGATAATCATGAACCTCAGCTTTAATTGTTGCATTTGAAGATGACATTTTCGAAGTTTCTTGTGTTATTTGATAGAACTGTTGGCGTATGGTTGGTTGTAGATTTAGCCTTTCTTTTCCGGTATTGTCTCGTTTGTATTCCAATGAGACGTCATTTTCATTGACTGAATTCACAACGCTGGTTGTTAGATCAGTATTCTCAATCCTAGTAACGGAATGAGTAACCATATCTATGAGAAGAAAAAACAAATGCATGACATCATTTCTCTGGTTTTCTTTCTTTCTTTTCTTTTTTTTTTTTTTTTTTTTGTTGGCATATGCGATTTATGTTAACATTATGATTAGTACTACTTTTAAAGTAACTGTAATTCACTAATTAAGTAATTTGAAATATATATATGGAGTAAGTTTAGAGGTACTGAAAACGGGGCTCATGAAAAATACTAATGAAGAATCCGTCCGATTATGACCATGTTTCTGGGTTTTCCGCCGTTTATATAAAAAGTATTTATGTGGGGCAAACGAATCTGATTTCTATCAAATTTTCAAGATACAGATTACAGAAAAAGTACACTGTTTCTTGTACACTGTGACACCAAGTATTGTTGTGTATTGTGAACCACATCTTTTTCTGATCCGCCAGTTATACAGCATCAACTCATCAGAATATTTCATATTTATCCTAGGTGCAAAATCAGCTTTGCTTTTATATATCGTTCATCCCTGCTGAAAGGGAGCAAAACTGCATTTCTTTCTGGTTTGTTATACATGTCTGTCACCATTTTACAATATTACATTAGGGGGAGGGGTTGGTATTGTTTTCTCTCTCTCTCATTCTCTCTCTGTGTTTTTTTTTTTTTTTTATTATTTTGGTTTTTTTTTTATTATTATTATATTAGGGGGGTATCATTATTGTTTTGTTTTGTTTTTGTTTGTTGTTGTTAACATACGTTCCAGAAAAAGACACTTCATTCATAAAGTGCATTCCTAAAACAGTGTAAATTTGAAGCACTTTTATACTTCTATTAGCTCCTATTTGTTCTGGGTAGAGTGGCCGGATGTTAAAAAAGTGAAATTGAGGACAATGCAAATTTTGATCGCAAACAGGATAAACATGCAGATTTTCACGTTAAATACATTTAAATGTGTGTTATTCCGATGCGTATATGCAGTATTATGAGAGACTTGAAAAGTACAGGGGTCTTATTCACAAAGAAACTTAAGTCTAAGTCTAAGAATTGAGACCTATATGGTGGCATGTGTCTAAATTCTAAGAATTAATAAAAAGTTTCTGTAATTAGTATATCTGACAAATTATTCACAGGCAGACTTCCGACAAATTTTTAGAATAATGATACATAGTATTTTAGTTCTCAATTTGTGAATAAGACCCCAAGTTTTCAGACGTAGCACGCTGTGTCTCCACCCACAACAAACAAACGACACATTAAACATAAAATCAAAAATACCCCACCCCAAACCACCCATCCCACTCTGAAAAAAGGAAGTCCACATCTGAAAGTACCATCTTTCGAATCATGCTTTCCACCACAGTTGATGAATATGTAATGAATCCAACTTAACCTCCCTAAATTAATTTCTAGCTTAATAGATAATGTTTGAAGTTGCAAAAACACTGAATATACAATTGCTCCCCTATTCTGAGCAGTAAAATAACGTCCTGGCCCCGCCGTCACCAACCTTCTCCAACTCAATACTCAGCCTCAAGTCTGAGTATTTTCCTCAATTTTCTTTCCTCAACCTCAAGTCACCGTCACCACCCAAATCTGAGTTTTACTCAAGACGGATATTTGAGTAAATACTCAAATATTTAAGTGAAGATTCATAGGTACCTTAAGTATTTCCTCAAGGTGAAAAATGTAGCGGAGAAGCATCGCAGACGACATGGATTGTTAGGGATGCTTGAAAGATGAGACAACAAGCAACGAAAGAGAGTTATAAGAGATCGTTAACCCTTAGAATGTCAAAATCGCGTCAAAGCCAAAACTACAGTTGGTGACGTCGGCATGACGTCAATCAAAGAACGATAGTTTGCGCTCCACAGCCTAGTCACTATCCTAGATAAAATGACGTCATAATTTTATCTTGATAAGCTAGCTCAGTAGCTGAAAAAGCCATCATGGAAAGAAATCGCGTACTTTCTATCATAAATCATTTCACCAATTTTCGCTGTTTTACGTCCAAGCATATAGATCTACATCTTTTCAGATTTTTATTATTTATTTATGTATTTATTTATTTATCTATTGATATGCATCGAGGAAATATAAAGTCGAAATGTAAGGTAAAATTTTAAAAAAATAAAAAATGACCGCATGACGGGTTAAATTGAAAAAAATGTAAAATACAAGGAATGATTTTCAATTTTCCGTTGTCTTTACAGTGATGAACTAGACGGTCTGTAATTCATCGCAGGGTAAAATACAAGAAAGCATGTATGATTTAACCCCTCAAATACATTGTAATATCGCACAGCGTAATTGTTCATGAACATATTACCTTTAATTTGTCGTACAGCTTTATCAGATGTCTTCAGTTTTCTGCAATCAAAGATTCGGGGAGCATATAGATTTTCGTCTTTCCCTATGTGAAATACTGACGTGGACTCCCCCTCGCCCACACGTTTTAATCATAGTGAGATGATGCCGCATATATGCGGTCCTTCACTTTAATTGAAGAAGAAGAAGCCAGACACTTTATTTGGAAAGTTGATACCTTTATAACTGCCGCTGAATATAAAAGCGCGTCATATACCCCCCTATGAAGTATCAATTCTCATAGACAACACGTCTTATGAGATCGAAATTTGCATAACTACATGTCTCTGTTAAACGTAAAATCTAGATTATTTTCTGATTTTTATTTCTTAGATTTATTTATCGATTTATCTTTTTGTATCGAAGAAATATAAAGTCGAAATGTGGAGTGAAAAATTAAAACATGACCGCATGACGGGTTAGATTGAAAAAGGTGTAAATACAAGGAATGATTTTCACTTTTTCGGTGTCTATACTGCGCTGAACTAGACGGTCTGTCATCCATCGCAAAAAAATAAAAGTAAAATACGATAACCCCTCTAAATCAGAGACATATATACACATATGTGTATATATATCTCTGCTATAAATGCCCCTGTAATCGAAAATTCGGAGAGCATCATAGGTTTTCGTCTGTGAGTTTGTGTGTCCGCATTAACCTTAGCTTTTGAATCTCATGAGAGAGACTTTATATTTGGTATGTATACTCAACTACTTTCAAATGACACCAAAGTCAGTGACCTTGTAATCTTTACAATATATGTATATGTATATTTATATATGTAAATATGATATATATATTAAAAATAGATAAAATATGACCCACTACTGCGGGTTAATTTTCAACGAGAGTCACATTTTCACTCTAGGTCACCTTTTCAAGCGTCGTGGGATCATTAAATAGCTGAACGGACCAAATCGATTTGTAACGTTTTAGTCGACGGGTCAGTTTTCGACGGGGTTCACTTTTTAATGTTTCAACAGCATCTGCTTGATGAAAAAATATCAATTTTGGTCTTTGCAACGGACCCTTTCGAAGCAGTGAGGGATCTCTAACGTACCACGCCTACCGCGACACGAGGTTTTGATATTTACTGTCTAATCTGAAAGACAATACATCGGCGGGGATCGAACCCAAGACCTACCGAACTACCTCCCTAACTACAGTGCCACGCCGGCTGGATGTTTATTTATTTTATCTATGCCGGCGCAATTTTATCGTCAAATTTTCATTTTTACCATATCTTAACATAGGGACACATTTTTTTCTACTTTATTAAAATATTTACAAATATTAAGCCCAATTTTGAGGGCTAAATAGCTGTGGACAACAGAATTATATTCCGAAATTTTCATGAGCATTTTTATAAATATTTCAAGAGAACTGTTATAAAACTTTGGATTTTATTTATCCCAAATTTTAAGTTTACATTTTTTTTCTATTTATGACACATTGTTTCTCATTGGAAATAATCAAGGGGGAGGGGGTTAACTTCATATCTAAAGGTATATAGACTGAAATGAGATACGAGGTACACTTTTAAGGTCACCCAATATATTAATGGGCATGGGACATGTTCGCGTCTTATTTGCCTTCTTTTAATTTCATATTTATTCCTAGTCTAAAAAGTTAAGAATAAGGCTGCTTCATAAGCTTATGTATGGCGAGGCTAATGCCCTCTGAGGAAACGGGGTCCTGAATTTGCTGAAGATTGTGACATTGATCCGTGCTACAAACCTACTGTAGGCGACAGTACTTTCTTTGTAGGTAACAGATTCATAATGAGCATTGTGCTTATAATTTCGTATTTACAACCGTAAACTTTGACATTGATAACAGATTTACATGAATACAAGCATTTTCTTAATTTGTTTTAACAAACAAAAAGACCATAAGGTGAAATTACGTACTTTATTACGTAAAAATGATGTAAAAAAGAAAATCCGCGAAAATTCACTCATTAAAATGTAACACCTCAACTGAGTTGAGTATGGTTAAATCGACCTCAACTGAGGAAGGCCTCAACTATTTCGTGACGGCGATTTGAGGAGTATACTCAATTGAGATCACCTCAGCGATTTGAGTTGAGAATTGAGGTTGAGATTTCTAAAATTTTGTTGACGGCGGGGCCTGGACTACTGTTGACGCTTGAATATAACAGCTTATACGATATACCAGCGCTTTCGTCCTAAAGGCTACTTACATACATAACTGACTTAAATATTCTTGAGCTGATAAAAAAGTCTGATTGTTATCATTACTGTTATTTATCTAAGATCAACACCATTGGTGTTTTTCATGTTCATGCCTATCTTCATTACCACTGATGTTGTTCATGTTTGTGTCTACTGTCAATAACACCGATGTCTTGCATGTCTATTGTCAATGTCACTTATATTGTTTATGTTCATATCTATATCACATTTATTACACAAGATCATTGTTTATTATTCTATCAATATGCAAAACGCTTTTCTTTTCCCGATTTAGCACGTACTACAATTAGCTGCATCCAGTGAAAGGAACCAATTCTGTTTAAAGGTATAACACTTAAGATCTAAGGACAGAGGTTCATAAAGATGTTACTGGGGTGTTTTTGTGGTGATTATTATCCTACTGTCTTCATGTATGGTACAGCTTAATCCTAAGCCCCTCATTGACTTGGAGCCACGCGTAGCAGTTCCTTTACTTCATCCATTTTGACATGAAACATTCCGCTAATGATAATAACGTAGTGTTAAAAAGTAATAAAATAAAATCTGATGCGAGGAAAATATTTAATGTAACGTAAAGTTATGCAGCTGCGGTACAGACAACAACATATTACAAACAGAGACCTAAACTACTTTTAGAGGCTGGAAAGTAGTCACAACTTCCGGAAACATGCTGCACACCTTTTTGGTGTGCAAATTAGGTTTCGCCGCGCTTAGTGGTCATAATACTCGTTAAATTGGCGGCAAATGGTTAAGGTGTCTGCCTGTATATCACGACAATTAACAAAGTCAAACCGCCCTCGCACTAAAAAAATTATATATTTTATTTTACTTAAGTTATTATTATTATCAATTTTAGCTTTTTTCCCCATCAAAGTAAAATTCTTTTGAACGCGTCATTTCTTTTCATTTTATCAAAGTCAAAAATCAGCTTTAGTTAAGGTCAATCCAGGCAAACCTGCTTCGGTATAAACCTCATATTTCCAGGTGTTCTTAAGCAATAAAATACCATACACAGATTTAGAACCAATTAACCATAGGCTAGAAGCAGTCAAAAGATCGTCCAAATTTGATTAGCGTTATATAATAAGTGAGATCGGTAAATAGCAAAATAAGAAACCGGTGTGGTCCGACGATGTACACCATTTTTACATTGGGACAATGATCTCCAATTTGAGGAGATCAATTCAAGAAGTAAGAAACAAAAAGCTAAGATTCTTGTAACATTTTTTTTGGGGGGGTGGGGGGGTGGGGGGGGGGGCAGTAAATAGATTATAGCAATATGCCATACATTTCAAGCGATTATCTCAAAGAGGATTGCCCGTATACCCCCCCCCCTTCCTCGTTATTTACTATGGTTTAGCAAAAAAAAAAACCCCAAATCTGACCCCAATGCTGTATTGAATGTAAACAAGAAGTATCATTAAAGAAAAAAATACATATTTAAGATAAATAGCATTCCAGATGTGCCATATCCTATAATAATTTTCCTATGAGCAGTAGAGAATCGGGCTATATGACCAAAGAATATGCACGTTCTTAAAGAGGTGTTAAATAATATATTACTGTTTTGTTTTCTCCTAGTGACACCACATTTCAAAAGGTGAAAAATAACATTTCTCTTCACAAAATATAAAAAGGTACGAAATATAAGATATCACTTTTCTTATCAAAACCAGAAATAGAAGCTCGTATGAAATTAAAGATAATAAAAAGCATTAAAATACCGCATATCATACTTATAATGACAAAAAAGCAAATATCAATAACCTGTGTACCATATAAGCATGAAACTGTACTAATTATTGAGTTTTTCACGATTATTTTAACACCTACATGTATTTGCACTAAGTTAACATCAGCGACTCCCCTCAGAAAAAAAAAAAATGTCGCCGATATACCTGTTTTATTAAGTGTGTAATATATTACACACCTTTATATAAGAAATATACAATATTTGCAACTTTGCAAGTTAATAAAAAATACACATACTGTTTATTTGAATATCTATAATCCTGCAAACAAAACATTGTCGGGGGAATTACGATAAATCAGTAGAAAATGTTGTGACAATGACGCATTCGAGTGTCAGTTTGTATACCCTGCGCCATGGAATTGGCGTCTTATTATGGGAGTTCATTTGCTATTAAAATTACAGTGGGTCAATGATTAAACATCATATTTTCATTACTTAATTGTCTTATCTGAGACTTATTTTTTAGTCGATTCTTTAAAACATTGCGATATGATGGGTATATCGTCTCCAAATAAAGATGCATTTAGAACAATATGGCGGACTTCCGTTGTTTACATCAGGACTACTCGGATAGGTAGCTGACGCCAGTATTTTACTAAGAGCCGAGAAGTTTCCAGTCTCTGAAAGTAGTCTACCCAGGAAAAGCAAAGATTACACCAGATTCCAAATGGAGAGATTAACTTGGCAAACAACACCATCCATTTATGTCCAAATAAACATAAGGTAACATCTACAACATCGACTGTGGTACATTGTTGCTAGTGCCATCAGTATCTTCGTATTTTACAGCAGACGCATTACACCCAACTATCTTACTACTAGTATCAGAATGATAAATAAATGAATTATAATACTAGAAGCGGCATTCACATAATATAATACAATAATTAAAAGAAAAAAAAAACCCCTACCTTTTGAATTTCCTTCCGACGTGTGAATACTAGACCGACCATCATTACTATAATAGGAATCTATGAAAAATAAAAAAAATATATATATAAACAAGTAAATAAACATACGCTGGTATTAAATATCAATTTTATGTTCTAAAGAGAATGCGTAAGTTGTTTATTAATACTTTAAAAGGGTTTCAAATCATAAGGAAAAGAACTGATTGTATCATTATCGAAAATGATACATGTACAAGAAAATCATATTGAACATAATGCATAAGGTTAATTGTCCACATCTATAAATGTACACATGGTACATGCTTTATATTTTGATTTCCGATGATATATTACATTATAAAAAATTAATTGTGATCAATACATTTTCCGAGAATGGATAGACATCTTTTAAAAAATATTCATATACCGGGGTGTTTGCTTTCTTTTTTAGTTCCGTAGAATTAAGGTCAAGAGCTAATCTCAGCTAAGATATAAAACGTCGAAAGCAATGCGACTAAGAGTCAATGGAGATATACTACAAATTACTTAGCCGCTAAAATGTTCCAAATGCCAAAGTAAAAACTTTACAACACTTCTATGATAATCAATTCGAACTCGTAGAAACTAAACCCATAAGAGCAAACTAATTACCAAATCAACTTTTAAAAAATGAAACCTATCTCTTAACAAAGCCATGGAAGAAAGAACAATCTCCTTAATATTACAAAAAATAAGACCATTCCTGATAATAATTTTCGAAATATCGCTTTCGAGCTACAGTGATAAGGAAACCATCTTTGTTACGAATTTTCGGCTTTTTGGTGTTTATCAATTAAAGCATATGTAGTATGAAAATGGATGTTTACATAGCGGTTTTGGAAATCGTTTTAGTTAATTGATAAAAACCAAGAGGCCGTAAATCTATAACAAAATGTGTTTTTCTTATTACAGGCAACACCTATGCTTCCCTTTGGAAGTCGGGTCAGTTCAAAAGGATTGAAAACTGGACTTGTCAGAAACCGAGTAAAACATAGCAGCCGACATATGAAGGACTATGTATGTTTTTGTGTAATGTGTGCTCTTTGATTGTTATCAGCTGAGTGATGGTTGTCATTTGTCCATACTAAAGTGGTGCCCAATCTCCACAATAATCGTGTATTCTTTGATGAATTATATGTATTTTGCCCTGCATGTGCTTAGTTGCTTTCGTCATAGATTTGAGTCAATAATTTCATCTACGACTTTTATCTATTTAGTGACCACATGTATTCTATTTTACTGTTACTAAGGGCGGCATATTCGGTCTGAGTAATATGAACATACCTGAGTTATATTTGCCGTTGGCTGCATTTCCAGAATGTTGATGATCTCCTTGAAATAAAAAAAAAATGAATTCAATAAAAAGTAAGAAAAAAAATTAAATAAAAAATTAGAAATAAGTAAGCTATTAAGAATACTCTCATAAATTATGTATGTATATTTAGTTGGAATGTTTAATTATGTTAAAGCTATCTGGTAGTATGTGCAATTTAGCAATCGTTTCAAAGTATATTAATTCATATGTTGAAATTTTCTGACATTATCGGAAAAATTCTACAGGTGACGTCGAAATATTCAGGAAACATCATAGTTACCATACACATTTATGAAAAACGTATAATTTGCTGATAAAATATATATCTCAACAAAATTAAACATCATGCTGAATTAAAAAAAAATAACAAACAGGAATTATTTGAAAAGAAAAAAAAAACAAAAACAAAACAAAAATTAAAAAAACAAACAATTTAAACAGCCCCCCCCCCCCAAAAAAAAGAAGAAAACAAAAAAATTACAATAGTAAAAAAGCCCAAACAAAACCAAAACAAACAAACCCCTCAGAAAACATTCATTTGCCTCTACTTTTTGTCTGTGTATAAGCCCTTTAGCATTAACTTCGAGGTAGTACCTCGCACATGCGCGGTAAAAACCCTGGGTTGATCGCCGCTTGAGGCGCTATATAAAGTATACCAAAATAGCAATTTTGAAACGATGAATTAATATATTCATGAAGCGATTTCGATGCGGAAAATTGTTGAAACTAATAAATTTAATATTAAAAAATAAATTAAAAGAGAGCCTTCAACATGAAAGCACCTTGGTAACTCAGACGTAAATTTCCCCGTTGGTGCCCTTTTCACTACGATTCAAGATGGTAAAACATTGTTGTCTATTTCGCTGCTTTAGTAACTTAAATCTGGCGTCTCACCACAAAAAGCCGAGGCGTTTCAAAATTTTTTACTGGAGCGCAGTTGACCTAGGTCAACCTAAATCCCGTATGTTTTATGAATATTAAATGAACGTCTGACCCAAATGCTCGAACAAAGCTCTCGCCCACGGTATAAAAGACACAAGCAGAGTCATACAACCGTGACATTTGATCGAAGACACGACAAAGGCAGCAAACAGAAGTACATGAAATTATCTCTATATATTTCATTTTTTGTTTCTTCATTTTTGAAGTAATATATATAAATAAAACAAAGCTAGTTATAACAAAAGATCACATGACAGTGTAGTGCTGTATGCATGTTGCCACGGAAAGGCCACTCACCAAATACTGCGTAACGTAAACAAACAAATTCTAAAGCTGAACGAACAAATTATATTTCATGTGCTAGTTATTTAGATATTGTGATATGACCAGGTATAACATATATCATTATGTACAAATAGTATCGTGTGTTCAGTTGTACTTGCAACGAACCTACCCTCTCCTTGCAAATGTGAAAAGGCCAATAAGATATATGTAATTTGGAAACTTACGATATTTAGGTAATACTATCCTTTCTCCAAATAACAAGAGCCAAATTCCAAAACCCCACTAGGGACCACACATTTGGAATGCATAATATTATTTATAGATATATACTTTACTGTGAATAAATACACATCAGTTTACACATCCGTTTGTTGACACATCTTTTGGAGTGTTCGAATAAGTAACAGGAAATGATAGAGACTGAAGACGAAATCTTCAAAACTATACACAATATTCTGTTCGCGATCCTACATAGTGAGTGCTTACTGAATACTGTTAATTTGTAAAGTATGAGACTCACACACTGAACTGACACACCAGGGGCATATGAAGCGATTTAGAATGAGGGAGGGGATGCCGATCTAAAGTGTAATGTGGTAGCTGTACAGCCATGAAAAGGATTTGTCTCTTATATTGCAAGGAAAGAATTTTATGACACAAGGGATGTGTGTGCAAGGGGAAGGGGCGGGGTTCCTATCATCCGTACCATCCATGCCACTTTCTCTGGATCTGCCAACGGAGAACTATCCAGATTGATTTCTTTTTCGATTTGGAAACGGAGAATTTTCAGTTTTGCCCCAGCCCTTCATTACGTATAGCCACACCCTAAGATATATTGGACAAAGGGATAGATTGTCTGAATAGTGAAACAAAGAAACAAATCTGCGCCAGACATAAAGCTTCCAGCCTCAAATTTAATCAATAAAACTTGTAAATAAAATTTCTTAAAGAGTAGGGTTATTCTGTCCCAAGATCCCCACCCCCTCTTCTGTCGTCTGGATTCACGAAGATCTTATTTTATTTTATTTTATTTCAAGTACAAACATTTTCATCAACAATATTACGGAAACAGAAAACTATATGACACTTTTCTAATAATTTATATTACTATTGACGGGCTAGTACGGTGTTCATACAACCAAGAACTAGTAACATTTTTTTAGCTCAACAACTTTCGTTTTTGAAACACGAATGCCGAAGCGGCAAATAAACATAGCTATCAATGTCCTATCCCGGTGTCACATGATAACGCTTAGGGGATATACTTACTGTTGAATTTTGGTAACTGTGACAAAATTCTATTGAAAGTTATCAGGCACTTCAGAATTACGGAAGTACATACAGACGGACGGAACGACCGAATGTTTTTTTGCCCAAGATCTCTTAGACGGGTGCAAAAAGGCGAAAGGGGGGGCGGCGGATTGGTTTAAAGAACTAAAAAGAAGTGTTTAAAATCATATATTTATTAGAATTTATAGAAATGATGTTCGTTTAAAACTTTTCGACTTGACATTGATCCCCATTCATAAATTTATACAAACCGTGCGGAACTTCTTACCCATCCACCACTGCTACCCCCCCCCCCGCCCCCCCGGATAGAATAGATAAAAAGAACATATGTTGTTTGAAAAACAAACAGCTTTTTTCTTCTCTCCATCATTTCTGTAAATGTAAAAATACTTATAATCTAACACTCTGAATTCAAGAAAGTGTCCTTGGGAATGCCGTATCTTTATATCTTATTCTTCTTTTTGAGGTGAGATGGAAAGGAGAAGAAATGAGGAAAGGGTGGGTGTAAATCTGAGGATAGTGAACGTAGGCGAATGCCACTAGGGTAGAATATGAAAAACGGGTTTAAAGGATAAGGTGAGAAGCGGGACAGAGGTCGACCTCGCTCCCATAAAAAAAAATCGAAACATCTCGGCTTTTTATGGTGAGAGGCAAGTATTAATAAGTGCAATGTGACAGAAGATTATGGATTAGAGCCGTCAACAGCAAAGATTCTATCCCAAATGAGCATACCAGGATCCGAGCATTTCGAAGGAGGACGACACAGTGACGACCGAGAGGATGTGAACTGTGTACCAACTTTATTTCCAACAAAGAATTCACAACTAATCGACAGAGGGAAGAAAGGACCTTTATACAAATTTACTGAATGCAAACCCTAATTAAAAGTAATCGTTCAAGTTAAGTTTACTTAAATTACACACACACACACGTTTTATTGTCATAGATTTAGTCTCCTGTGATCTGTCCTATATCCCTGTCCCTGATATGTACATGTATGTATGATAATCAGTATTTGTTTCATCTTAAAGATACAGAATAGATACCTAAGACAGAGTGATTCTAACTTTCAGTTGTCTCCTGTTGGGTGTATGCTTTAGAAACGTTGACAAAATAATTGAACTATGGAATATTGGTCAGACAGCTAGTGTTGTTTTAAGTTCTTGTCACAATGAGACCAAAAGCCACAAACTTCTCATTTCGATTATACCTATCTGAATTAGATTACAAGGGGAAAAAGACAGTATATTGATCAATCAGTAATCATATAGCTTTCACAATAATTACTATTTACTCTAATTGATATTTGTTGTATTTGTAAATATACATGTACTACATGTGCACATGTACAAATACTAATTCAAATAAAAAGTTGAAATCTTAAGGTACTGTACCTACTGTACTGGCACTACTGTAGGTAATGAAAAGGCAAAACAATGAAATCAACCAATACATTGATGACAAAACACCAATTATCAATCAAATCACCAACTACTTTGTAAGTCTTATATAACATATATTGACAACTATCAATGTTTTAATGTATACCATATTCAGCAGGGACTGTGGAAAACCCAAATATCGACTGTCCTAGCGTAACTATTAAGCACACTTCATGCAAGAGTTAAAACAGCATTGAGGAAGTCTGTATTTAAATCCCAAAGACAGTTTATGAACAGTTTTCCAAATATCTCGTATTCATCAAGGTATGAAGTTCAGTTATATTCTTAATAATTTCAAACACTTTTCAAACCAAACAGGACATTATATTTACAGTATTTTTCATGTATAGCTAGAGTACTCACAGTGTAGACTTAGGCATATGCAGTGGAAGAGGTTAAATTTATTTCTAAACACATATTATTTGATGACAGATTTACTTTACTATACCAATGGTACATCTTAAAAGTTTTGAAAGTGTGTGTGTGTGTGTGTGGAGGGGGGGGGGCTGCCATGACTAATGTTCTACACTATTTGGTCTGAAAAGGGGTTGGGGTTGCAGTCCTAAAATTAGTCGAAAATGACCTTTTTGGTAAATCAATTAATGTGTGTATAAGCTTAAATAATTGCTTAAACAGAAAATCTGTTCACTTTTAGCTAACAGATAAAGAAATTATACAGCCAAAAATACAGCGCAATTCTAGACCTGTTGAATGGGAGTTCCTCGCATACGCATATCTATATGATATATGATATATGATATATCTATTGACACTTTGCAGAAATTTCTTGGCGAAAAATGAACATTGCAGATATAGCTGATATTGCTTTAAATGTTATCATCGCTCAAAATTAGAAGGTATGACATGCCAAATCCATCTTGAAGAATTTCTCAAATTATAATGACTACACCTGCTTATACTGCCATCCTGAACATATCCTTGGGAAGACATGAGTTAACCACCCGTTACAGAGCCTACAATTTGGTGAGTCCACTGCATTCATTGTTATATACATGTACAAAGTTCAAAATGTTACTGGCAATTAACTAATTTATTAGCATACTGTTTAACGTTTTTGTTTTATATGATTTTGGTATTTTGAGAGATATTCTAAATAGAAAAAAGAAACAATACTATGCTCCTCATCTGACTAATGCATAATATGAAAGCTCAATTTAAATGTGTATTGTATGATAAAGAATTTTCTGTTGTGATTTCAATGTAATATCATTATTATTTGTCTTTAAATGACAATGATGAAAACAAAAGATACATACATGTATATAGAAACAGTAATGGAACTTCGTCATAATAGATCATGTGGTCATACTGGTATTTCCTTTTATTTCACAAGTTTTCAATAAATCAGACTTTTAACTACATTATAGGCATTAAAATTCATTAATAATTTTGACCTATCATCATCATTTAACAACCTATATTTATAGTCTAGTATATTTAATAGCTTATTGTAGAAGGGTCTCCTTCTAATTCACAACATTTACAAGACCATAGGAAGTGGATTTCATTTTCTATGTTGTCACTATCACACAGTTTATAAATGTAAAGATGATGATAAATCCAAAGCACAAGTCCAAAAATCATAAAACCAGAGGACATACAAAATCAGTGAAAATGAAAAACAAATGGAAAATAACAAAATATGTCTACTTGAAGAGCATATGTGAACCCCTGTGATAGAGTGAGATCAGGTACCCAGGGAGAGTGAGCATCTCCTGCTTGCTAGCAACACCCGTCACATATACCCAGTAGAAAGAGTCAGATCGTGAAAATTCCATATGTATTTATATATGGAGAAGTCGAAGTAGGTAATCTTCTAGTATAGAAGGTGTCAAATCTGTGTGAAATGATCGGAATCGGTCTCAGTCCAGAATATCATTTAAAACTCCGGATAACGAGATATCATATGGAGTAATAAGAGTCTCGTAACGACCATAGAATTTCCTCAGTGACGTTACTACTCTAGCACATATATAACCCTGGTTGAGCAGCTTAACTGAAAGTCGCCTAGCCCTCAGAACAAAGTCACTGTAATTTGAACATGCTCTGGAATAACGTATTAACTGAGATATGAATACGCCGTATGCGGGCGATGATGGAATGTTGCTACTTATGAAAGGAAAGTTTGTGATAGCGAAATTGAAATCGTCACGTTTGTCATAGAGTGAGGTGTTCAATTGACCATTAATGTCGAAAGACAACATAATATCTAAATACGAAGTAGAATTACTACTTTCTGTGGTTTCTTTGACCTCAAGTTCACTTGGATAGATTGTCATGCTCAACTCCCATATGCTTCTATTTTTCGATCTCTGAACTATGTGAATTTGGTCTCCGTTTTGTATTGTAGATCTATCTAATCCATAAGTAAGGATATCAACATAAAGAGACCTAGAGTTCATTAAAAAAAAGTCTTAAACATTTATGAAAGAATATGATGAAAATTTAAATGAGTCATTGCAAATTGATGTAATATGATATAGCATACAGTGGCATGTAACACATATATCCCTAAATACGTGTACAGAGTCTATTGTTTAGACCATACACCAGTCCTGTACCACCTTAATAATTCATGTGGAAATAATTAATAATTATGTAAATATACCTGTGTATATCTGATAAATCTCCTGTATCATAATGCTGCTCTGATCTCTCAAGATATTTTGGATTATTTACTGGTTTGTCATTCACAGCAGGATTTTAGTTTAAATGAGGGAAGGCAAACCTTGAATTTGGTAAATATTTTTCTAACGTGATCAGCCAAAATGGTTGAGGGGGGGGGGGGGGGGGGTCCAACAGGATCGCATAGGAGGTATAATCATATAACGGTATACAATTACACTAGTAAAGTAGGCTCTAGGTAATCTACGTTAGCCTTGCGTTTTGTTGAGAAATGACTAATTAATGACTGTTAGGAGTGAATATGAAGCAGATTAAAGTGCTGGTGGATTTTCAACGTGTCAAAAAGTTTCCAATGCAATACTCATCTGTGCAGAGCTCATATTTCGTCTTCGTTGTTAGTTTCAACTTCTTAGCTTTGAAATTGCTGGGGGTCGATACTTCTTCAAGTTATTTTTTATGCTCATATAGAATGTTCATTTCAACGTTTTCAAAGTAATGACATTATTTAATATGTATTTCATTTTCCTTTTACAGACTTGAACCAATAGTGTAAACAACTCTCTACATCGAAATCACTTTTTAATCGGTTTATTCAACGTTTTAAACACGGTACTTAATGGCAACTTTCTTAAGTGTGTCAAACGTGTAAACCCACCCTACCCCCGGATGTGTTAAACGCAAGCGCGACATTCACCGTGTGATGGTCTATAAATGATGACTTCATAGCATTTAAAAATCATCGCTACTTTAAATATTATACCATGACATCGGTTATTTGATAAATGAAAAATATGAAATGAGAATATATGATGGACAAAATCATTGGTAGTTTTAATTTACTTACTACAGTTTTCCAGTAGACCTGTAAAATAATTGAAATTATTTCAAACTCCATTTACTTCTCTCAACTATAAGTGAAAAACGAAGAAGTACCGAAGGGTAAACCATATCTCATAGTCCATGGAATCAAAGGACAATTTCGTGAATAGTGTCATATTCAGACAAATGCAAACCCCAATAAAATTGAGGTGAGACCAGGTGCCCGGGAGGAGTAAGCATCCTCTATAACATGTATACTTATCTTCTTAAATTCAAATATTATTTATTTTTTACGGATTCCGTATACAATCACAATAGAAGGAAATAATATAATTATTTATAGAAAAAATATTACCTTTGATTTTTCCTCTAAAAATGATGATGAAAGTTATGGCGGATACCAGGATCAATCCAAGCATTATGCAGAGAATTCCTATTTCCCAGTTTATATCTTCGTGGATTCTGGCAGGTTGGATAGTTGTCATAGTATCATTTGATAAAAGACTGAATAATAATAATTATAATAATAACAACAACAACAGCAACTATAAAGTAAAAGATATGAATACATGTATGACACAATCACATACTCATCAAATTGATAAAGAATGAATACAATGAAACATACCGGAGTATGATAAGCAACAGAGATATATTATACATTATATATAATAATTAAACTTCTGATCTATTTTCATCCTACGGTCATTGTTACTTTTATTTAGCAACAGTTTTGTTAAAAACATTTTATCTAATATTCACATACCCCCCGAAAGGAAAATGTTCTAAACACACTTTGTGAAATTATAGTTCGTACTTTCAACGATAGTATGATTGCAGGGTTGATCATTTTCACTGATTTTGTATGTCCTATGGTTTCATGATTTTTGGACTTGTGGTTTGGATTTATCCATCATCTTTACATGCAATTCTTATAAATACGAACTTCTTACTACACGCAACGGAGAACAAGGGAAGGGAGCTTAATGTTGTCGCATTAAATCATTTCGTAAACCGGCTAACCACACCAATTGAGTGACGTTTGTTACTTCAATTGACCGTCCTAAGTCGGTATCTTCTCTTTTCTATTGCGCAGGAGAAGGAGAATGCAGTTTGTGAATACTTTCTTTGTAATTTCATTGGTTAGAGTTTTACATGTATTTAATTGGGTATAATTGTTTTGTGTGGTCAAATCACATTGTTTCACTCTTATTTTTACTTATAATCGGTGTTTCAAACTATGATTCATGTCGTTTATCAATTAAGTACTGTATAAATGAAGGAATTACATGTATGTATCTATGGTTTTCACTTGGTCATAATATAAACTGATAGAGAAGATGATCGTCGATTTGTGTTGTAGATTTCCACTTTTAAACTGTCTCTTTGGCTTCCATTTTTCTTCGTTTCTATTTGTGTATGAGTTGATTAAATCTTTTTAAATTTATTTTTAACTAAATATACCCATTTCGTCTACCGGTCTTATCGATCTTCTTATCCTCACATTAAAATGATTACACGTATATGCGTATACTCTTCAGAATGTAATAAGATTATTCCACTTATTCTATATTACCTCTCTTCAGATATGTTCTTTCCTTGACACCTTGGATCTGAAATGTAGGAAGGATATAAACTCAAGACTACTTTCCTTTTCATGGGTCGTGTTCATTCTGTACCTTGTTGTACTCATTATATAAATTTAACCGGGGAATGAATCTGCTTTTCAGGCATACATAGAAGAAAAAGAAATTACTTAATTGTGTAAACTTCATTCGCATAACTTTCTACTTCTGAAAAAGCATGATAACTATTCAAAACTATTTCACACATTATTGCTAGTAATAGCCCCCTATTTATTAACCTTTTTCTGTTCGAAAATAGGGATTTTAACTCATAAACAAGAAATGTTTTTAATTACACAATAGTTTCTCACTATTGTATCTCATGATCTTAAATATCAGTTCTACCTAGACCCAAGTTAACACATTTCTAAAGCTGATTAACTTATTACAAATAAGAAACGTGCGTAAAAGAAGATGTGACGTAATAAAACAGCATTAACACTGGTAGGATGATAAATTTACTTATCCCCAGCACTCTTACACAAATTATGATTTCATCAAAGACAGGTCAATCTCAATCAATCAAATCTTTTATAAACTATACTTTCAAACGTATAAAATTCTTACATTTGTAAATTTCTCGGATAGAATACCCAGGATGATTATGTGGAGGACATCCATTAAGATCAGGCGGACACGGTAGGTAATTGTTTTGGGTGACTAACAATGGTTGACCTGTCCGAAAATCACATTGCTTAGTATATGGACACCCAACTGTAATGAAATACAGATAAATCATAGAAATTCAGATTAACAATGGTATTGTAAAAAGGAAAGAATACAATGAAGAAAATAAGTAGTAATATAATGATATTCTACCTTTTTACGAATACCAAACGGAAAAGTTAATAAGTGCACACGACTTCTATTTTGGAATCTAGCAACAAGCGGAAAGTGTTGAACAACTAACGAAACATTTCAATAATATGAGTACCTTACTGTATCAGAGTAACATCTGTTCGTTTACTATAAATATCATAAGGATCCAAATACAATTTCACTAATTTTGGCTTACAAACACATGCCTCAGATTCAGTTGGGATGAAAAAATTTCATTTCTAAATCACATTCAAAATGTACCAAATTCAAGCCGTATTTGTCTAAAACATCACAATTTGAATATAAAGTAAAGTAGACGAAAACTGACCTAGAAGTTTTTAATGTAAAAATATGGGAAAGCACTACATAGGACATATATATAAATATATAAAAAGACTAAGTATAAATTATAATAGCAGAACCAACATACCTCGCCCAGGCGGTATTATGGAATCGAATATGCATCCTTCCCTCAATTCAGCTTTCGGTGCCATTAAACATACATATTTCTTATTCCCAGAACAATTAAACGAATTGCCTCTCTCAGACCACTGTGCAGAAGTGGGGCATGCGGCAGTAATTCTTGTACAATCCATATTCCATGAAAACACAAATTTAGTTACAAAGAGGACACTAATTGCAAAATACATCATAGAACTCTGAAAAAAAAATCAATGCAAAAGTGATATACTACCTTTTAGAAATCTTTTAAATATTTACATATTGTAAACTGCTATGTCTATGACAGTGCATAAATGCTTTCATGATAAAACGTAAAAGTGATTCATTCGCTTTGTAAATTTAAATTTACAGAAAATGTAAATATGTGAAATTGATTTATACTGATCCGTCAACGGCAGTGATTGAAAAAAATAAAATAGTGTGTTCCACGAATTGCAAAAAATGAAGTCGATGTGGAAAAAAAAAAAACTATATAAATCCTAAAAAGCCGGTATAGATATACCATTTCTTAAACACTGCAACCATAAAAAAAGTTTAAAAGAAATGAAGGTGTTTATGACATTGAGTCTATATATTGCATATCAAATTACCCAATTATCAAAGCAATGTACACCATGCCTACCATTTCCCAGTAAATGTGTGTTTTCATGTCAGTGTGTCTTGCCAAGGCGAATGTATATTGTTTTCGGCTAATTCTCTTTGGCTTCAGTAGTGTACTTGAATCACGAAAAAGTAATGACAGTGTTGTTTGGATTCCAGATTGATTCAAAATGATATACAATTTGTTTTACCTCGTTATATGAGCATATAGCTTAACACTCCAAGTTACCAGTAAAACCTCAGACGCTTTCTCCGCCCAGGCACCCTTTGTCAATTCTGATTTCCAACCGTCCATGAATGTTCAACATGGAGCGGATTATTTTAATTATTATCATTCTTTTTATTTATTTATCTTTTTCATGCCCAAATAATTCTTTGCTACTTACATTCATATTCTAGATTAACATATATGTGTCCGTATGCATGTGTTTGCATTATATTTATGCGTGTAAATATATTAGCAGAATCTGCGTCAGGGACAATTAAACCTACCAGTCCAGACAGAGAGAGCGTTATAATCATTACTACTACTGAGACGACTCTTTATGGCTCAGTAAGACCGACATTATCACCAGTCTTTTTCAAAGTTATTAAGCCAGTGTGGCCTTGAGGAAGAGGAGTGTTCGGCTTGTGACCAGGAGGTCCCGGATTCGATCCCTGTCTTGGTCGCACCGGTGTTCTCTCTTTCGGATGATAACCGAGGTATCGTGTCACGGTAGGCGTGGCACGTAAAAGATCCCTCACTGTTTCGGGTGTGTCCGTTGCATAGGTAGAAATTACTATGCAATACATCACGCAAGTGCCGTCACCATATATGTGAAATAACCTTGGAATAACATAAAACAATGATCAATCACTCACAATTATTCAGTACGTTTTTCTAATATCTTGTTTACATGTGTGCATGAATAAGCAGAAACATTGTCTCATAAAAGCATGCGTAACTCTTTCATGAAAATAAGAACAACTTATAATTACCGTATAATACAACTTACAATTGCCTATTATAATAAGAATGTGAAAAAGAGAAAGAGACAGACAAACAGGCAGAGAGAGAGAGAGAAATGGAGTATCAATTGTATCAATTGTATTAGTTAGAGTTGTCTTTCTTACAACGGAAACAAAATCAAAATACATTCCGATACTCCAAATATATTTTACTGAGTCACTGTTCACTCAGTGAAAAGAGAATACCGCTAAATGTTTCTTCGGGTTCACTGGGAATAATTAAGTTGTAATGCAAATATTATCTTAGAATTATACTGATATTTATATTTTAAGGATACACAATTATCAATATAACGATAAATTAAACAAATAAATGCGGTCACTGTACGTCATCAACACCTAATGACGGAGATATACATGAGGGAGATAGTCCATAGTTTTAAAGTATATATGCAAAACATTTACATCAACGTAATTTACATTTGAAGGATTATATTTTGAAAGAAAGGAAAACGAAAGAAAAAATGGAAAACAATCAGTAAAGAATTGCTGTTAAATTAGACCGGCATAACTCAAATTCGTTGGTTTTTCTTTACTTTGAAACTTTTTGTGTTTTATATTCCTTTAAGCTACAGATACATTGTATATTATTAGTTAAAATATATATACATGTAATAATGAAATAGATATTGTTACTAGTATAAAATTAATTACAATTTTTTCTATATTCAGTAAGTTCCAGAATATCTAAAACTTTAGAAATGAAAGTTTTCACATGAATGTAGATGTACATGTATTTCCTTCTGATCAAGGATGATTAGTCTCGCCAAAACATCTAACATGCAGTGTATTCCGGAACAGACTAATTGATATTGGGGATCACAATTTGAAGGAAGTATCTCATTATAAATATTACCACATGGTGATCTTTGCTGTGTAACCAAAGATGTAATTAGTGACATTTATTAACGCATAAAGAATCTGAATACAGTTTAGAACAAAAAAAAATATTAGATTTTCAAAATCGAACATCAGGATTAAGAATTTTAACATATAAATTATGCATTTCTATTTATATGGAGCTTCCACATTATTTTGTGTTCTGTATGTAACTGCAGAAATTATCGGTGGATTGACTAATGTGCCATCATGCCCTTCAGAGGTAAACCTATGGCGTCAAAAGGAATTACTGAAGTCATGCGACGAAGGAAATGGATTTGCGTACCATTGTATGAAATCATCCTGGGGCAATTTCGTTGAATTCTGTATGGTTCCTGTGTCCATTGATTTTTATGGTAAGACTTTTTTTATCAAAAGCCTTTATCTCGAAAACGATAATACCTAAGCAGTACGACACAATACTTTGAAATATTTTACTTTACTTTCATGCATAAGATGTGATTTCAAATATCCGCTATAAAGTATGATGCTGTATATGTAAATCAGATTTAAATAATGTGAAGGAACTCTGCATAAACACCATTTCCGTCATATAATCAGAGATTAAACAAAATCAACTACAGCCACCTGGATAGCAATAAACTATTAAGTAAAGATAAAATTATTTTTCAATTTCATTTTCAACCTGTGAAACATGTTATAGCACAATCATATTTTCATTCTTTTTCTTTACTTTTATTTACAAATTTATCTTTATTTCGAATTTCAACGAAGTGCAAGTTAGTATAAACAAAACACATATATATATATCCGTACTCCTACATATAAAACAATATATATATGTCTTTTTTTCTTTCTAATTCTCTCATACGCTCACACTCCTTATTATTTTTTTACGCAATTATCTTAATACCATTATTGTACTATGTAAGGAAGCACTGTTTTGTATGGGTGTGAATTAGATTATTTTGCAAACAATATATGGTCTGTACTTTAAGGGAAAAGTCTAAAGGTTGGAACTAAGGAGGGAGTGTGTGTGTACTCCAATCTTCTATGTCACTGAATTGGAGAGTGTTCATGTAATAATTGCAAGGCGATGCTTAGTATATAAATAACTAAATGATTGATGTTAAAATATTTTCTCCTAGAATCGATCATCAGTGACCGCAGTTTTCTTTTCAAATAGATTCACGTTATTGCATGTCGATAGATAATGAATTCCACTCAGAGTTTACAGTTTAGATCCCATAGAAAGTAGTCCATGATTCTGAAACACTTTTGCCCCCCCCCCCTCCCCCGGGGGGGGGATTCTGCAGACATACCTCGTGTGAAAGTACATTCTCTAAGAAACATTTTAAGCGATGTTTGCACTCTGGCCGTTGGGGCTTTACCGAGTTTTGGGGCAAAAACAAAATTTTTATCAAAAATCGCTGAAAATTAGAAATTTTCAATAAAATGTAAACAACTTGTTAAATTCATGGAAAAACACGTAATCTGATAGATCTTGATATGATCTATCAAATAAAAAATGTTTCAGTACTATATCATGTATCAAACATGTTAGAGATATTAAAAATATTTTCCATTAAAGTGATGCCGATTATGAAAATCAGCGATTTTCATTTTCGGCATCACTTTAATGGAAAATATTTCTAAATATTCCTTTTCAATAATTTATTATTGGGTAAATGGCACATCATTAAATGAATAAGACATTGTTTTATCGTTCCATAACCATTAAAACAAATATTTGGATCTACACTAAGCCGGATAGACGAAAAGGAATAAAATAAAATAGCACATTTAACCCCAAAAAATCACATTCTTAATGTATGATGTGGTACTGAAACCTCTCTTTTTTGGAAAGATCATGTAAAAATCTATAAGATTACATGTTTTTTCATGAATTTATTGAGTTGTTTACATTTTATTTCAAATTTCAGCGATTTTCATAATCGGCATCACTTTAATGAAAAATATTTTAAATATCCCTTTTCGATAACTCTTGATTGGGTAAATCGCATATCATTAAATAGATTAGACATTGTTTTATCATTCCATAAGCATTAAAACAAATATTTGGACCTACACTAAGCCGGATAGATGAAATGGAATAAAATAAGAAAAAAAAATCTATTAATTTTGCAAAAATAGCACATTTAATCCCAAAAATAACATGTTTGATATACGATATGGTAATAAAACCCTTTTTATTTGATAGATCATATCCAGATCTATCAGATTACATGTTTTTGCATGAATTTATCAAGTTGTTTACATTTTATTGAAAATTTCCAATTTTCAGCGATTTTTGATAAAAATCTTATGTTTTTGCCCCAAAACTCGGTAAAGTCCCAACGGCCAGAGTGCAAACATGGCTCATTTAGCAGCATTTTTAATAAGCTTTCAAATAAATATACCCTCGAAAATTCCACCTAGGGGGGAATAGGGGTATATGGCAGCTCAAGGTCTATAGGTCACTACGGACAACTATTCCAATGCAGGAATTCTAAAAAGAGTGTATTAGTATTGAACAGCAAACCAAATTTGTAGGAGAATATAGATAATTTTTATTTACTCACTATTCAGAAAAATATATGTGCATACATCATTTGCAAGAAGGCTATAAAACCCCAAACGATTTTCATGTATATCGAAATAAGATTTATACATTGTGTCCGAAAGGAGTCTATCATTCAATTTTCATTATAACTTATTTACTCATATACGTTATTTAGAAACTAACATTTACGGAATTAATCCACCAACAAGTGTTTACGATTGAACATAGACAAACGAATGTACAAATACTCGTACATACTACTGGTATTTAAAAAAAATCATAGTAAAAGAATGTTTATCCAAACGTAACTATGTTAAAAGTTGCCGTATTTCTATATGTAAGAGATTGTATTCTTATAAGTACAAAGAATTCATGTTCGCTTTCTTTCCGTTATCACAAATGGTGTACATTATAAGTGGAGAATGATGGTTTATTTTTCAATTAAGATGGATGCCCTCAACTACACATAAGTGACAATTTTCGGATCTTGTACGTCAAGTGCTCACTCATCGGAAAGTGTCCTAATGAAGATGTTCCCACCTATCCATCTTATCAACTTTACAAATGTAAGTTGCATGTTTTTATCGTCATATCCTAAATCAATATTTCAACGATAACAATTACGTCATATGCTGTATATGTATACATTCAAATACATTATTTCATTTCTTTCATACTTGTAGATGATGGTTGTTATGAGGAACATACAAATGAAACCCATATTAGTAAAGAAAGGTAAGCAACATACGATATATTATTATGCATGATAAGACAGAAAAAAAACCAGCTGTCCCACAGTTACGAAACAAGACAGCCTGAAAAATCAGCAAATGGACAAATAAGAAACAAACAAAATAACACCTACTGGGGGTTTGAACAGAATCAAGAAATATGTTTATTGAGTAGAACATTTCAAAGGTGACATTCAATCGCATGCCAAAATAAATATGAAGTGCTGAACACAACCATATAGGACTACATTTTTCTAATTCACGAAAGTTAACTGACTCTTCTTAAGGAAGCATCAACTCTAAATTATTTATCAAATTAATAAATTGTTTTGTAAACACCTCAGAAATAGAAATGTATTTCATGTACAGCAAAGAAGGTAAAGGTTCTTACTAAACCACATGACAGAATGTACTCAAGATAAAGCTTTTCTGCATGTGCCCTGCATCATGAAATAGAAAAAGATAAGCAAATTAAATACATAAAATCATCCAATGATATGGGTCAAACTTTATATCGAAAGAGACTGGTGTGTGAATTGAATGAATAAAAAAGTCATGTCAAAATAAGGTAGGATCCCTCACCATATAAGAATAACAAATCCATCCTTAATTGTATTTATATCCCACGACATGTGATACAGTTTAATTCTAGACATATAAGGATATAACTTTGTGAGTGACGATTAGCATTCAAAACTATTCTATTGACTTGTATTGGAAACTATAATATTGTATCAAACTGGCTATTATGGGATTTGTATTATGACACAATTTAGTATAACTGAACACAGACGTGTTATAATACGTAAATGAATTACATTTTATTCAAATGTCCATAAAATATTTCAGAAATTCATCTACTACATACACTTCTAAATTCTCAATCACCATCGATCCACATTCGGTTGCAGACTATACTACAAGTAATGATAAAAGGAAGAAGGAAGGTAATGACAATTATATATATATATATATGTATCTTGTGGCATTCTCGCTGTAGTATTTATAGCTATGTTTGGGCGTAAACGATAAACAAGGAAACACAATCTATAGCCTGATATCCGTGTGCATGTCTGGGGAGGGGGTGTTGTGTTGTAAGCGTGTGAGTATGGGTGTAAGAAGTATCTTTAAAGTATAAAACATATTTCTTGGTAATTGAATTTCTCGTGATGATTGTATTACTGTTTAAAAAGAGTATTAATCAAATCTTAATTTACATAACATTGCAATTTATTTATATTATACAAATATACGCATCTAGTTACAAATACCATCAGCTCCAGGAATTCATCTACTTCATTGATATTTTCCCAGAATAAATACTTCTTAGGTAATGTATTCTTCTTGAATCGAGTAGAAATATATTCATAGATGTTAAATTTGCGGGGCAAATCAACTTTATGTTACAGACAACTAACCATTACATAAATTTCTTTAAATTAGAAAGTTTAACAAAAAAAGAATTCTAAATACATTCTAATATGATATTGATTTAATCATCGTTTTACTAACGGTTGTATTTAATCAAACTGACATAAATTTACATTCAAGCAATAGATTATATGACATTATATCTTTGGGTGTTTGGAAGGTGGGCACGTAAACCGGTAAAGCAATCCATCTGAGTGACGTTTAATTGACCGCATGTATCGTAATTGCAATACAAATACAACTAAATATTTTTTAAATGTTTTCTTTGTATATTTTACTATTATCATGTTTTATATGCATGTCCTTGGTAGTTTGTGTCATACAGCTTGGTTAGATGTTTTCTGTTATCTCTTTGTATGATAAAGGTATAGCAGGTGGAATTTTCATGCTGTTGCTTTGCGGATCATTAATCTTTTCGACTTATTTCATACAAAGGTAGGTACCTTTTCGTAATGTCATCTTGCTCTTCCTTATGTGTTACAATTTTATTTAAAGTATATAATCTACATAATGGGAAATATATTCTAAGTGCATCCAAATTCTGTGTTTGGATAATGCTAAATGTTGTAGTAATTTACAAAATACACATTTGTTATCAATTTAGACAATGATAATGTATATGTGTTTCTTCATCTATTTGATGAAAACAATTTCAGGGCAAGTAAACACCGAAAGAAAGCAATTGCTAAGTACCATGCTAATTCTGATATCAATGGAGGCGATCAAAACGTGTATAATGAAATAGAGGACATTCAGTCAGACGTGTCCGAGAGCCGTTCATAAGAATACCCAGTAACTGTCACAACCGATCAGTCTGAGACAGTAAACACACTGTCAGCCCAGGAAAGATCAGAAATATAAGTCACTTCCAAAAACGTCCATGTCATCAAAATGAAATTTCTGAATGTAGTCTTTTGTTTCTATTGTTTAAAGACACATTTTCGATTCTAAAAGCAAAAGTATATATCTGAAAAATGTATGTATGTATATACTGCCTTTTTGTATGTTCTTCTAGAGTCAACTGACGGCAAAGCAGTGTGTAAATGTGGATGAAATTAATATTTCTTGCAATATTACATTTTATGAAATATGCATTTCTGTTTGGCTTTACATAAAGTACTCTCTGACTTCCAAAGGGGATAATTAAATAGGAACACTCAGTGTTACAAATAAGTCAAATTTGTGACCCTATGGCCTTTATTAAGTAATCTAAACAACGTAGCACTTTGTAAAACCCATCACAAGGTCATGCATGCTTCCTTGTAAATAAATATCACGGTTAACGAATAATACTTAACGTCATCGAATACACAAACACAAGTAAGCGCTCAAATTTTAATAATACACATTAGTGCATATAAATTAAAGACTGTTCGCGGAAGTGTGACATAAATAATCATTACTATTATTTTACGGAATCTTTACACATCATAAACATAAGAGGTTCAGGATTATGCTGCCAACTTTACTCTTCAAGGAAAATAAGATGTCATGAATGTTAAAAGCACTCAAAAACGTAAATGTTTCTGTTTTCATTAATAATGTAGTTATATAGTTTTGCGGTTTTGATAACAAAGAATCTTATGTATACATTTTAAAGTCATTTTTGTCAATCACTGTTTGAAAATAGGTTGGCTATATGTCTATGAAGGCAACAGAAATGCAGATGATAATTGTTCCTTATTAGACATTGACGTCAAGTACAATTCTATTCGAAATATTTATTTCCAGGAAAAGGAATTCAGTGTGTTACAGACACATTTTTTAATATCAATACTAGTGAGTGTATGTATGGTTATATACATCAGAGGAATTACAAATTTTAAAGACTTTCTTATTTGACACATGCTTACACGTCATGATTGTAAATTTTTTCTTGACATCATTCTTTCATTAAACTGTCAAATTCATTTTATTTTTGTGTCAATCTGTACGAGACATCAATTATTTGTGAAACGATGAGGACGGAAAAATTGTTGTTTTTTCCTTGTCGAGTCAACACATGCACATTGCTATTTTCATTAAAGTGGATTCATCTGTCTTTGTTGTAACTGGTACCGTTACAGTTTCCTCTATATAGGAGAGATGTGTTTTATAATGGACAATGTGTCGCTGAATGTAGAGGACAACACTTATATTTATATTACATATTATTGCAAAAGTAATGATAGAAAAAAACACAAGAAAACAAATGTCACACCTCCAGTATTTTTGTAAATGTTGGTAATTATTTGTCCTGAAGTTGATTCTTTCGCTCACGTTTTCGACCACTTTGTTTTAACTCTCCATTCAAAAACATACATATTATTATAATTCCAATGATGCAGCCATGAGCATAATTGAACAGACATAAGTTGTCCAAATGCGCATCTGGTGCACAATTATAACGTATATATGTTCTAATATTGATTGAAAATTCTACTTGGTTTTTAGATCACCTGAGCCCAAGGCTCCAGTGAGCTATTGTCATGGTGCACCGTCCGGCGTCTGTCGTAAACTTTTCACATTTTAAACTACCGAACTTAATTATAAGATATACAAATTTATACAGTAACATATTCAAAAGGAAAAGATTGTTCTCTTTACAAGCTTGGCTTGTAAAAGTTCCCTCCTTGCTTCGGGTATTTCCGTTTCAATGCAATGCATCGGGGGCCATAAAATTGTCGCAAAACAAATATTCAATAAGGAAGGTTTGGCATGTGTCAATGCGATGTGAATTCCTTCATCATATCACTCGTTTTTCGCCACCGATAGACACATTTACTTGTCGGCAGTACGGTTTAGGATTGTTAGCCTTGCTAGCCTCTCGATCAGAGAGTGCACCAGAAACTGTACTGTCAAAAGCTTCGTAACTGACATATAAGCAAGTGTTGCGCAAAGGATGAGGTACTCGGCTCGTGATCAAGAGGTACCGGGTTCGAATCCCGCTGTGGTCAGACTGGAATTCTGTATTTCGGATGAGACGGTGAAAACCGAGGTCCCAAATCAAGGAAGGCGTTGCACATAAAAAATCCCTCATTGCTTCGGTGGTCTCCATTTCAAAGTTTCTGTACAATGTCTCATGAAAACATGAAATAATAGTGGAGTGACGTAAAACAATAAATAATGGATCAATCAATATGGATTCGGTTGAGAGGGCCGGCATGTGTCAGTGGAAGATCATTTCCTCCATCTTATCACTCGGTTTTCGCCAGCAATAGATACTGGTGACCAGACCGATAATCCCTGATCACTAATATTACATTTATATACAATTAAAAACTATTTGAAAACGATTATACACAGGAGCACGTATATAGAGAGGATAAGTTCTATAGATAACATCGGAGTGTGCGAGTGACCGACTTTAAAAATTTATTAAAGTACTGATGACTAGGGATAAAGGATAGTGTCAAGTGTTATTTAAAGGTTTACATAATGTACATGTATTAATGTCTGTATCACCACATAACTGGATTATCTTTCACTATATTTTAGAGTCTTTTAGAAGAGTTCTTTACAAATAGTTCAGGTATACGATACGGTTGCTTGAAACAAACAATATTATATATGTTTGATAAGATGGCGGTAGTTCCACGGCAATTAATTTGTTGGCCCATTAACTTCACCACGGTCACAGGCTTTGTGATTTCTTCTTCAAAGTATTTCATCCAAATAGTCTTTGTCGACCTATAGTTAAATGTGTACCGGCAAAATGATTATGAATTGCTATCATAAACAAAAGATCTCATGGGTTGAGAGGGACTGAAGTGTGTAATCACGGAAGGACTATTTGACTTCTCATTTATATTTCTTAAACTCTTTTTATTTGTGTCCATCTGAGAAGGAACTTTTTTCTTTTAATTATCAGGGTGAATAATCGGTGCAGGTTGTTGCTAATCTTTTATCGTAATTCTCCTGCCCATTTATATAAGTTCAGAATCCCTATTGCTATTTAATTGATAATAAACATGGACAAGAGTATACAGGATACAAGTTCTAAAGTCAGAAAGCACGGAATGTTAATGCGATCTTAAAATCCTATTGACTTAATATAATTTATGTCAGATGCATAGTGTGTCTCATTTTATCTACAGTAAAGATAATATATGTTTTAGTTTCCCATTCTTTCATATTAAGGTCACCAATGACAAGGATAGATAATTCTCAAGGTGGAAATCACAATGATAGTGCATTATTATACATAGCTGTGCATTTGTATGTACAATACTTTTATTGGTGAACTAGACGAGTTTGTACACGACGAGATACAAATACATCTATGTTACTAACATAACTATTTCATTGACAATGAAAATGAACAAAAACGTTCAGTGTACGGATAGTAGAGATACAATCAGAAGTCACGCCGTGTGTTCAGTGTGTATGGTATCGATATGTCAATCCTATTTATAAAATATTATAGAGGATATTTCACATGCTGTTTAAAGATATAAGTTATATGCATGTTAGTTGTTGGAATACGTCATAGCCATGGCACCCTTTTTAAAGATCGATGATTGTCAATGGGCAAATCATTTTGCATGTAAAGCGCCTGCAGTTGTAAAATGACCTAAAACTACGGTCACATGATTTAGACATAACTCTTCATCCCCATTGTCTTTATCTACCAAGCTATAGATTAATTGCAGTGGATACATATCAAGGAAATCGCTCAATGCGTCTTATCTATGATACTAAGTCTGTCTTATATAATATATTTTTTTCTACAGACAATACCATCCTCATCGCATTGTAATTGCTTACTGGATAAAATCAAAACTTAACATTACATTGAACATTGCTATGATGACCTTGCTACACCCTTGTAAACCAGTGGCTGATCTAGGATTTCAAACAAAGGGGCGCCTAGATGTGATAGTCAAGTGTTAGCGAAAGAACTCGGCTGTTGTGAGTGCCAAATCTTAAGTTTTCATCGTAGTTTAGTGTTTAATCCGTCACTGTAGACGGCAACACAAGAGATCGAGTTACCAATATCAATTACTTTTCTATTCAACATAGCGAGAGGAAATGCGTAATGTATTGTGTAATAACACGTTTCGCCTAGGAGACATAAAACCTTGACCTTGCTTTACACGCTACCTAGTTAGTAATCAGTGTGAAGGTATTTGTCGGTACATGTATGTACATGCATTAAAATAATTTAACCTAAAGTTGAAAGGAGAGTTCTATTCTATTGGTGTTAAATTGTTGACCAAAAATTGGAAACGACGAAATCATAACAATAAATTTTATTTTAACGACAGGGCCAAAATTGTGAAAAAATATTAATTCACTACCATCTAAAATGTGCTGCAAAGGAGGGGAGGATAAGGACTAACCGATTTATGCTACCACCTCCTCTTCCCATTATGAAAATGATGCCCATATTTGTGATACACCATGGGTAATATATACAAAGTATACTGTTGACACAGGACATCGAATATTCATTATTTGGAGGACATAGAACCCGTTGTCCTAGATTTCCACTTACGAACAAATTCATCTAAATCAAGCCAGGATAAATGACAGGACTTCAAAAAAATAAAAAGTTTCTCGTACTCACACTTTGCAAGCCCTTCCCTTGTCTGCATCCACACTTTAAAGCTTCCATATCAAAAAAGACAGCCAGCTACCTGAGAACACTCATTGTTTATTTTTAGATTGTGGTAATTTTCAATATCTACCCAATTAAAAGGACGATAACTCTTGGGAGAGACATGAAGTATTAATACTTTATATTTTACTTTCCTTTCATTTTATTCAATTACATTTAATCACACTTTTTCAAAAGAGCCTCATGATATCTCATACAAGACTACGTGTACTTTAAATAGCAAAACTAGATACTAGTATGATGAAAACCATCACAGGGTCTTCATCCACAATAACAGCGGGGTTTTGTATGGTAAATAGTAGTTCATTGAAAGGATTACTATTTTGAATATAAAGCCTGTTCGTGGCGGTTGTAAGATAGCCATCTTTTGCACCCCTTCTACTAAATGTTACGGAACTAAACTTGTATCCATCAAGGCTTACAGGCAGACATAATATTAATATGACGTTAACTAATTGATACGATGACTTTAATGTGTTCGTACCTGGATGGTCAACAAAATAGCCATTGTCAAAAGTTAGTACCGGTCAGAAACCTAAGGCTCATATCGTATATAAGCCTTGACCGCTACTACCTGGTCAGATTTACCAGATCTACGAATCTCACTAAATTCTCGCTAGCATCTGAAACCAATCGAACAATTGACAACGTTATATAACACAGTGACTTCACTAAATAAATATACTTTTTTTCTTAAGGGGAGGGGGAGAGTTAGTTTTCATTTTATATTTATTTATACGTTTTGCACTTACTTTTGTTGTTCTCTTCTTTATTTTCCCTGATAGTTTGACTATCGTTTCTGTTTGTTAGCATATACCAACAAAATGCTAATTACGTAAGATTACCTCTATATGAATTCTAAATAGGCTATTAGTTACAAAAAAGACACAAAAGTCACCATTATGACAAACTCTTGTTTTATAAGCAACGTTTATGTACAGCTTGGTCAAGATCCAAAGTAGAAGTATGGCCTGGACATTAGTATCAATCATACTGTAGCATATGAGGTTTTGGCTGTTTGATACTCGTTTTATTTCACAAATATTATAGCAATTATATGGTAAAACTATACCTGATACATATTAGGGAAATGTTGAACTGTACAATAGTACGATGAGGGATATTTTAAGTGTCAATTCTACTGCGACACAGGACCGCAGTTGCGACTTTCTCTTCCAAAGAACAGGAAATCGACAATTCAAACACCACTACAACACTCTTTCTGCATCCGCACCTTGCTACTGTAAAGTGCATCGACATTTACTGAATATTAACATATGCCTTTTTATTAATACTATGATTTACAATACTTTGAGTAAGCTGTGATGAAACCACAAAAGCTAACATGTCCATCATATATATATGAACATATTAATAATCAAAAGCATTTATACTGTAGAATGTCAAACTAGAGACTAGTCTGAATACGGTCGCTTTTAACAGATTCCACGGATGAGTAAACTGCATACGAGCTTTAAGTGGCGATTGGAGGTAAGGAGTTCTATTTAGAAATTATTATTATTTTTGAGTAAACATAAAATTGCAGCCAATCATTTAAAGCGCATATAGGAGTGTGATCGAACTTGACCTTGTATATAACAGGATTAAATTGCGTGACGTAGCTTTTAAATGCATACTGTTAACAGTCATTCGGTATACTGATAGTAAAGATAAAATATTAAGGCCGGAATGTGCATGCGACCGATTTTTAAATGACATTGAGATTATGTAATTAAGGACAAACGCAATGTAAGTTCAATAAGGTTATAAATAATGCACATGCTTTGTGTGCTGGATTACGTCATAACCATGACACGCGTGAAAAAGACTGATGATTATGAATGGGTTAATCTCACTGCAAGTAATGTGCTTGTAGTTACTAATTTGCATTTAACTATTTAATCCATAGTGTCTTCATCTACCATCCTGTGAGTTCCGATATATACGATACTTCACTTTTCAACAGAAATTGTTTTTGTGATTGTTATTGTTTGCTAGATTCAGCTCTAACTATACTTCATAATCAGCCTTTGTTGAGGATGCGTGAAGCAACATTCGAGTGAATCTGTTACATCAGCTTGAATTATTCTTAAATCCAGATGCTGTATTTTATAAACGAGAACAAAATGGTGAATTTAATATTAAATACCGTCTACGTATGTGATAAGTAGCATTTCTAATTATTATTCTTCTTCTTCCAATACGAAGTGTACTCAAAAGTTCAGCGTTATACTTCATGATACTTAATTCAAAAGCATCTCTCCCGACATTTCCACTCCATCTATCTAACAAAATCAAATTGCATCACGTATGTAGCTCACATACTTTTAAATTGATGAAAACGTCGGAGTGTGCATACGCCCGATTTTTAAGTCACATTGAGTAAATATCGATAAGGAGAAACGCAATGTACGAAAAGTTATTTAAGACTATAAATAATGAACATGTGTTTGTTGGATTAAGTCATAACCATGGCACCATTTATTGATGACTGTGTATGGGCAAATCCATCTGCAAGTAATGAGCTTGTAGTTGCGAATTTGCACTTAACTACGGTCGCAGGAATTAGACACGTAATCTACATTTATCTACCAACTTATACGTTTCGATAGATACAATAACTCATTTATAGCAGTTGCAACTATTTGCTAGATAAAACTCGAAGTAATCAAATTTTGATATCATTCCTCCCCCAACCATCACACACTGAGACGACGACACGAAATCGGTCTATCGACATCGCCCTTTATCTCGTATTAAAATCACAAAGGGAATTGCGTATTGTGTTAAGCAACAAAATACTTCGACATTGAAACGTAAGTCCGTATTGATAGGTCTTGTACACGCTAACTAATTGGCAGTCAAATTGCAGGTATTTTGTCATTAGTATATACATGGGGCAGGCGTGGTGTAGTTGTTAAGCGCTTGGCTTGCGGCGCCGACGATCCGGATTCGATTCCCGGGTTGCGCCACTATGTTTAAGAGGTTGGTAACCTCCTGCTCCCATGTCGCGATATAACTGAAATATTGTTGAAAGCGACGTAGAACACCAATCAACCAACCAATGTAAAGAAATGAAAAAAAAAATGACCACAGCTGGATTTGAACCGCTATTCTCCATATTATAATTATCAAGTGGTATATGTACTGTTGTGATACAAAGATTAGAAATACTGACAGTTATCACGAACCAGTGTCCATCGTTTATACTATTACTAGAAGGAAGCATGTACATCTATATTGCGAAATGTGTTTGATGAGATGTATCACAGGGGCAATGCTATTTCAACGACTTCCTTCCTTGCATTCACTTCCTACCCATCTAACACATTTGCCCCTTTTCGTATCAATGTATATTGCAATTGTGCAATTGACTGACCGAACGCATTACCTAGGAGAGTCTTGACGTTGGAATGCTTTTAGTATTATGGTTCAATTCACACATTCATTTGTCTAAACAAATAGGGCAAAACACCTCAGTCTCTTTTTTAAATTCTACTTTCTATTCAAATGGTACTGAAGGGGTCCAATTACATTTAATCTCGCAGTTTCGGCCTTTTGACATATGTTGTCGAAATGCAAATATTGTGTGAAACATTACCTGAATATCGTGACACCTCAGCAGCCGATACATTGTTGTAACCCATTAAGACTAGACAACCTCGAATTGGGCTTCTCTGCCATTCGTCATCAATGCAAAGTCGCGTTCGACGAAATTTGATGTCATGCTGTATACACAAATTATGAGAAGAAAAATCTTGCTGTGTTTTCAGAAAAGAAAAAAATAACAATAAAAGTAAAAAGAGGAGTTACTGGCCCAGTAATGTGGCAGAAGTCACCATGGAGCTATACAATACATGAATATCAATAATATACTAGCACATATAACACATTACAAAAATATTTGATTGTAGTGCAATTACGATACCGACTTAGGACGGCCATTTAATTTGACAAAAGCGAAACAAATGGTGTGGTTAATGAAAAGGGAGGTAGTAGAAGAAAGATATTACTATGACATAGTAAGTTAAATGTCCATTCATTGGATTATAGGAAAGTTCCCTGTACAACGGTTAATTTTTCGCCAGAGGCTTGTACATCCCGACACAGGTTGGTATCGCTGAAATTCCAACGTTCCATGAAGTCTCTCTGACCCTCTTCCGCAAACCGCCGATATAAAAAGTGGGGGGGGGGGGATAGAACCTCGGACTAACCTAAATAGAAAGAGAGGGAAACGTGCGTATGGCGATATGTGAAATTAAATATTTCTACGGAAGGAATCAAACGATTCTCAATTACTCAGCCCCCCACTTCTCCAAACAAACATATTAGCTGAAAAAAAAAAGAAACCGGATGTTTAATGAACTAACCACACGCAATTTATTAGATATCGCGTTAGACTGATGGCCGCGTCCCATTGTTTGGCAATATTTAATGTACTGAAACAAAGCAGTTACATCCTTTATGAAGACGATATCAGCCAAGTGCCACCGTTCGTGTCTGGCCGCCTGTGACGTAACGTCGGCAAGATACGGATATAAGGAAGCCACATTTGCACAATCGATTTCCACCCTGACCACAAGAAGGAACCCCGGGCATCGAAGAAATAAGTCCTCATAAAGTAGAACAGATCGCAACAGGCCAACAACAAAGGATGAGTTGAGATTTCATCTCGACAGCAGTGACGGTCGTGTTCGGGCTACCGCCATACCAGAGAAAGTTACATTGACACCTGCGTTTATCAGCTAAGGGAGCGTTATGGTCTGTGGTGAAATTACAGCACATGGATGACCCTTTTTGGTGATAGTCGACGGCAGTTTAACCGGCGTACGCTACCTTTATCCGATTGCAAGTCAGCACGTCATTCCATTCAATTTAAACACTCAGCGCAACGTGATTTTGCAGCAGAACAAAGCATGACCATACACCGCACGCCTTGTTAGTGACTATATACATCAGTAAAACATAAATATGCCACCATTGCCTGTGATTTTACCGGATATATCGTCGATAGAACGTTTGGGATGAAATAGAACGATGTCTACATCAACACACGCCGTTGATCTATTGTGAAATACTAATAAACTGATTCGTTCGCCATACGTGTTAATAATGCATGGTGCAAATGCCAGTCAAAAACGCTGTTAACACCCCCAACATTTTTCTTTTCACTTTCTGTGGCTGTTCGTATCTTGATGGACATAATCCATGACTTGATGTTTCAATTATAAGACAATTCATCATATTGAATAATAATATACATTATGCAACACACTATTTTGTGTAAATCTACAAATGAAATTGTTAATATTGTTTTTTTTTTCGATATTATATTAAACTCCACACTACAAAGGTTTGTTTTGAATGTGGATATGCATTAACTGGCATACTTTAGAAGGTAAACACATTGAAGATTTATTTTTAACTTCCCGGTATGCAGATTACGTTGGAGATAGCCTTTTCATGTATCGTATTAAAGTAAAACTATTTATCTTTTTGCTTACATATTATCAAATCTGTTTGATTGAAAGCATCTTTGACTAGGCCTTGACCACCTTGGCCAATTAGTTCATGACGTGATCGCTCTTGACAATTACATTCTCGAAAGGGGTATTATTAAATTAAAGACATTAGTAGTTTACAACTCTTGAATCTTTAGAAGGCAAAGAGAGGCAACTCTAATTTTCTATATAACTTTTTTGACGGAAATCTTTTTATAGCTTAAAATTAATTTCAAAAATGTACTGCTGTTTAATTTAACAGAAAGATACTTAAGGAGCACGAAACGGACATCGTCATTTACCTAAATGTACAAATATCTTACTGCAAAATCGAACAAATGCCTTACTATGTTTTACGTACAAGGACATTATTAAAATCTGCGAATTACGCTACAGTGGGTACTTTTCACATACATCTGTCTGAAAAGATTCTATTTTAGAAGACAATGTTCCTTCCGGGGAAACTACATTTCCTTTTGTTATTTTGTGCAATAGCAACCTGATTTTGCAAGTGATAAAAGGACACAGTGTTCATCCAAAACAGTGATTTAGATTGAAATCTATCAATGCCCCTGATCTTATTCCCATACAGATTATTTCATTTATCTCTATTTTTCTTTTTCAATTCAATATTCTTTACAAAGCATTCCTGTACCTTTGTTGTATGTTGTTTAAGGCCAGAACAAATGTATTTCACATATGTTATGATGGTCAGCGTTGGAAAACAAGTAAATGTTTAGGTGTGGCAAGTTTGGAGCCTTCTTTGATGTTCTCCATGCTTCTATTTCCCCATGTTTATATTGCATAAGTTGCGAGTGGCTTTTGTAAGTGTCTACACACAGTGCTATAGACCCATTGGTCCGTATGGCTGTCATGTTCCCTGTTCTAGTGCCCTTTCGGATTATCTCGGACTGCTCTCGTATTATCGTTACCATTTTCCTCTATGTGTTAAAACATACAATGGAATGGAATTGAGGTATGTGATACTCAGCCCCTGTTGGGATCGGCCTATAGATTGGTTAATTTGACCCATCTCTAGGCAATTAGAACCATTACCTGTTCTGCCGGTTTATCATAAAACCAAATACATAATCTGGATAATTTTTATCATCTTTTATTCAGAAAAGAAAAGTAACTCTTATTTACTTCCTCACGAGAGAAATTTTATTTTTAATGTACCGGAATTTTGTTTTACATCATTCTGGTGGAATTGTATTCTAAATGACAAAAAAAAAAAAAAAATCAAGACAGACAAAGAAGCTGTCTTCATTACTTCATCCTTTTCAGGCGCTGTCAGAAATAATAAAACGGCCGAGGTAATCCGAAAGGGGGCTTGAATACAGAGGTGTTTGTATTAAAGCCACGGTGAAAAGGGCCCCGAAATACAGAACAATGACCGCTATCACAAATCTGATGTGATATTAAACTAATAATTTCATAGTATGTTAAAACAGAGATAGAAAGGTTAATTGCGGAGTTAAATGGAAATTAACCAGGGAGTAATACAAATATATAACGGTAATATAATATCAAAACTGTTGCAGATTTTTTATTTCGTTTCGTATACTCCTTACACTTAAAAGCATTATTGTAAGTCGATGTTTACATGTGACTTTACTGTATGTACTAATTACATCAGGAAATTACAGATGTACTCCTGAACTTTCCATTTTAGTCGCATTCATAATGCACTTCTTCCTTTAATAAACTTTAAATAAACATCACTTCCTTTTTGACTGCATCGTCAACCAACGACGCATAATATCCATATATAGCGGCGGATCCAGTATTTCCTTTAAAAAAGGGGGTGTACTTGTAAAAGTATTAGTTAAAATATTCTCGTAAAACCCGATTGATTGATTTTGTAAGGGGCAGACTTGGTGTAGTGGTTAAGCGCTTGGCTTGCGGTGCCGACGATCCGGGTTCGATTCCCGGGTTGTGCCACTATGTTTAAGAGGTTGGTTACCTCCTGTTTCCATGTCGCGATATAACTGAAAAATTGTTGAAAGCGACGTAAAACACCAATCAACCAACCAACCAATTGATTTTGTATAACGTCACACCACGAATATTTGCGGTATATTATGACGGCATCTGCCTGATGCGGGGCATACAAATCTTGACCTTTGCGACGGACCCACCCAAAGCAGTAAGAGATTTTTAACGAGCCATGCATACCACGACACGGGGCCTCAGATTAACTGTCTCACCCGAAAGACACAACCGATAGATAGATAGATTATTGTTTTACGTCGCACCGGGAATATTCCACCCATATGGCGACGATCACAATTTAACACAAATCGAATCAAATTAAAAGGAGGAATTAAAAATATCCAGGAAAGACCAGCTCTCATTGTATATTGTATCTACACATAAATGGTACTACTAAAATATACATGTATACACAATTAAAATATGTTATATTTCAATATTATATTTTACTATATAAGTTAACTTCTTTTAAAAATCCAAGAACTTTCCAAATACTGACATTCTCAAATAACTCACTCATACTTTTTACAGTATAATAGTCATTTCGAGTGTGTGCAGTGTCTGCACATTCTAACAATATATGTTTAATACTTAATAGACATCCGCAAGGGATACACTCTGGAGGAGGCTCTTCCTTTAACAGGTATGAATGAGTGATCCAAGAGTGCCCTGTGCGGAGCCTATATGTAACAACTTCATCTCGACGATTATGATTACAATGTAGTTTATTTTTAAAAATTGGCTTGAAATCATGAAGTTTATTGTTAACTTCATGATCCCAAGCTTCTTGTGTTAAAGTCGCAATATAGTTAAAAATATAAGTTTTAAACTCGCTATATGGAATTTTACGTACAGTATTAGATCTATATACAGCTTCTTTTGCTACTTCATCAGCTCTAACATTACCAACCAAACCCATATGTCCTGGAACCCAACAAAATGCAACCTCCAAATTATTTAATAACAGAGAATCGACTTTCCCTAAGATCCTCAGAACATATAAAGTACTTGTATTGAAATATTGAATAGCATGAAGACACGACAAAGAATCAGAATAAATGATACTTTTAGAATATTTGTTTCTTTCGATGAGAGTAAGGGCCAAAAGCATAGCTTTAGCCTCTGCAGTAAATATAGGGCTATCATCAGGTAAACATACGGATAGAGTAACGTCATTATCTGTTACTGCAGCAGCTGCAACTCATCAACCTTAGAGCCATCTGTATAGTACGATTTATAATCGGAGTACAAAGACGCAATCTCCGAAAACATTTGTTGATATTGGAGAGAGTTTTTATCAAGTTTCTTATAATCTGATAATTTTAGTACGACTGTAGGTCTCTTCATCAACCATGGTGGTGAAGAAGGTATTTCGTATTTAGCTATATCAGATAGCGTGATGCCAGCCTCCTCGATAAGTGGTTTAACACGTAAGCCTATACTTTTAATGTTATTTGGTTTATTAAGGTATTGTATTTTATATTTCGGCTTAAAGACACAGTTAAATGCAGGATTTGATGGGTTTGCATACAGTTTAATGATATATTGTAATGTTAATTTAACTCTTCTTTCATTCAAAGAAGGTTCATTTGCTTCCGAGTATAAACTTTGTAAAGGTGGGGTCCTGAATGCACCAAGACATAATCTTAAGCCCTGGTGATGTATGGTGTCCAGAAGCTGTAAATAAGACTTTCTGGCCGAACCATAAACAATACTACCATAGTCCAGCTTCGATCGGACCAGCGATCTATAAAGCTGGAGTAACGTTGTACTTTCAGCACCCCACTCTGTACTCGATAAAACTTTCAAAATATATAAGGCTTTTAAACATTTGACTTTTAAAGATTTAATATGCGGTAAAAAAGACAATCGTTTATCAAAGATGACACCAAGAAATTTCACTTCATTTACTACATTTATCCTATTACTATCCATAAAAAGTTCAGGGTCATTATGCATTCGTCTATTCTGGCAGAAATGAAAGCTGTAGTTTTCTCTCAATTACATTCAAATTTTTACCGCGACAACATATCAAAAAAAAAAAAAAAAAAGTCATCAACATAAAGTGATCGATCTATATCATGTTTTAAAACCTGTGTTAAGCTGTTTATTTTGATACTAAAAAGAGTAACCGACAGTATACTTCCCTGGGGAACTCCCATCTCCTGTTCAAAAGAATCAGAAACATGATAGCCAAGTCGAACATTAAAACATCTATCTTTAAGAAAGTTTGATATAAATATTGGCAAACTGCCTCTTAAACCCATATCATATAGATCCTTTAAAATACCATATTTCCAGGTAGTGTCATACGCTTTCCCCAAATAAAAAAATATGGAGACAACATGTTCTTTATTAACAAAGGCATCACGTATATACGTTTTATCGCGCACAAGATGATCCATGGTGCTCCTCTGCTTCCTGAAACCATACTGAATATCAGTGAAAAAATTGTTGTATTCCAGGAACCAGACAAGACGTTCATTGATCATTCGTTCTAAAGTTTTACAAAAGCAGCTCGTAAATGATATTGGCCGATAATTAACAGGATCAGTATGATCCTTTTCAGGTTTTGGAATGGGAATTATAGTAGATTGTCTCCACGACTCTGGAAAATCACCATTCAACGAAATGTAATTAAAAATATGAAGTAAAATATTAAAAGATTCTAATGGAAGATGTTTTAAAATTTGATAATGTACTTCATCCGGACCAGTTGCAGTATCATGTAATTTTTGCAAAGACATTTGTTATTCTTCAATCGAAAACGTTTCATTAGAAATCTTCCTGATTATTCGATTTCAATTTTAATTTTTCAGATTTTTGTTTTAAACGACGAAATTGAGGGAGACAATTATCAGAGGAAGAATTTCTTGAAAAAGTATTCCTCAAACAATTGGCAATATCTAGTTTGGATATTAAAATATTAGAGTAATGGTGAAGATGTTTAACATTATTTGAAGTACCTTAACCTTTTATTCTATTAATCATTTTCCATACCTTATTTGTAGGTGTATGAGTATTGACTTTGGAGACATACTTTCTCCAGGATAAACGTTTGTTGCTATTAATGGTGCGCCTGGCAACAGCTCTGCGTTGGCAAACTTTATTTAAATTTGACGAAATAGGATGTCGTCTAAATTCCTTTTCGGCCTTTTTGCGATCTTTGATGATATTTTTACAGTTTTCATCAAACCATGGGTTGTATTTGTGTTTTGAAAAAGCAACGGTTTTAGGAATGTTCTGTTCAGAAATCTGAACTAATGTATTTGTAAAAGTACGAATAGGGTCGTTTTCAGCTAAATAATTAATTTGATTCAGATTCGTAAGACACTCAGATTGAAATTGACACCAGTCAGCTTTATTATATACAATTATTATTTGACGATACATTACTATTTAATATAAGTGGAAAATGACCACTCCCACATAAATCGTCATGAACTGACCACAAGAAGTCAGTCAAAAGCGACGGATCTGTTAAAGTAAGATCTATTGAAGTATAAGTACCATGCCTTGGATGTAAATAGATACTGGACCCATCATTAAAGACACATAAATTATGTTTTGATATAAAATCTTCAATTAATTTACCTTTGTTATCAACACTATCACTACCCCACAATATATTATGAGCATTAAAGTCACCTAATAAAATATACGGTTTAGGGAACTGCTGAATAAGTTTGTCCAATTCAGTGCAATCTAAGCTTGAACTGGGCGGAAGATATACTGAACAAAACGTGATTGTTTTATGCAGTGTTATACGCCCAGCAACAGCTTGTAAAGCTGTGTCTAATATAATATTACTATGCAAAATGTAATTTCGAACAAAGATGGACGAACCACCTGCAACTCTTTCATTACTACTATAAATATTGATAAAAATTCTTCAAATGAAGAGAGTCTGTGTCCTTAAGATGGGTTTCCTGTAAAAAAACATTGCCGGTGAATACTGCTGATCAAGTAGGTGTAATTCATTGATATTAACCTTTAAACCTCTATAGTTCCACTGGATAATAGAATCATGACGATTCATGGTATTTTTAACCTCGCAAGTGAAGGCTTGCGACCTTTTTTCTTGGGGGATTTACTGCGCTCCCTAGAACTTGATGAGATAGGTACCTCATCTGCAGAAATACTGCAAGAAATATCATCCTTTGAAGAAGATGGGGATAGCGAATACTCCATTTCCACTTCAAGTACCTCATATTTGTTCCTTGTGATCACATCGGAACTAGAAGATTTGCTCGATGAAACAGGTTTAGATGATTTTCAAACTTGTTTTTACTGGACGTTTGTTTTGAAGTTGACGATATATTTGAAATAGCCACGTTATGTGAAGATGATGTCTGAGAAGATGACGTTGACACCGATATTGACGTCGGCGAAAAACCAGAAGAAGGGAGTTCTGTGTTCATTCCCGAAATAACAGTCTGACACGCTAAAGATACACTTTGTTTTTTGTGACTACAGATGCATAATTATTTGTAGCAACTGGACGTACATGAGTACTATTATATATATTTCTGGCTTCCGAAAACGAGATGCCTCTTTCATCTTTAATTTGAATATCTACTTCTTTTAAACCGGGCATTCTTTCGACGATGCATGATGGTTACCTTTGCAATTTGCACACTTTACTTCTGCACAACAAGGTCCAGAAAAAGCAAAATGATCGTCATACTCGTCAATACCAATATCAACGTGTCCACATCGATCACACGTCTTACGACCTCTGCAGTTACGTTGACCATGTCCAAACATTTGACAGGTAAAACAACGAAGAGGTGAAGGATAATCCAAATCGACTTTGGCTTTAACGTAGCCTAATTTTATGGTTGATGGTACAGTACATGTGCTAAACGCTAGGAGGAAAGTTCGTGTTTTTATTTCCTTTCCGTCTTTCTTTACAACAAATCGTTTCACACCGATTACTTTTTGGCTTTTGAGTTCATTTAAGATGACATCGTCTGCCAACAGCGCTAAATTCCTGTCTTCATCTCGGAAAATACCTTGACTTGTATCTAAAAATTTATGTGGTACTACCTTCACTGCTATGTCACCGATGTGATCACGAGTTTGTAAATTGAGGCTTTGTTGTCTTTCCGCACATTCAACAAGAAGATTGCCATTTCGCTGTTTTGTTATATTTTTCACCGTCCTTGCAATAGATTGGATGGTTTTATCTACGAAAAACGGCGAAGCCTTAGCCAAAGCATTATCATCGGACGTAATGACTAAAAACTTGTTCCAGTCGTCATCTTGTTGGGAAAATCCAGGATATTCTGCAAAACGTTTCCGTTTACTAAGAGTTTGGTGGTTTGTAAGTGGAGAATCCATGAGAAGAGAATAAGATTCATTCCAACAACCACCCACCCTTCAGGGAGTGTCTACATGGACCATGCAGTACACTGGATCTCCAACAGCAATGCACTGGAGTGGTTGTGAGAGTATACTCGACCATAAAGAAAATAAATGCATTCAACTGTCAAAACGTTAACTGGGTAACCAGTCGAGAAAACACTTAAAAACAGTCAAAACATGCAAATAATCCTCATTTATAATCGATTGGCCCATAAGCCACCGCCTTCTCAAATATAAATTGGATTTCAAAGCTACAAGATAGGCAACTCATAGGAAGGTGATGTATAATATACGAAATACTACGAAGAAATATGCAATGAGGGCTTGGCATGACAAAAGCGATTGATCGGGATCGGGCCCATCCGACCACCTGTCTAGCTGAAGTAAGGGCCAAAGTGGAGTGTTGGACAGAAACAAACCGCAATTTGAAAATACCCCCAGCCACCAGGATCCCGTCCTCCAACGACACGGGTTGCATCCCACGGCAAACAGGATGCCTCATTTGGTCTATAACCGCGACCAGCAAAAGGGTGCTTGGGAATCTTTTATAAGAATTCCCCGGGTGGCTCATTTAATCGCCTCATACGACACGCAAGAGGTACGGAGATCCTATTCTTATCACCCGGGGACCCCACGGGGGAAGACACAACCGGCATGACCAGAGCGGGTTTAGGAGGAGAGCGCGACACCACTAGGCCACGCCAGCCGAAGACTCTAATCACATGGTGCGAATATTTTCAACATTACCATCTATGTATTATGTATATTTATGGCAAATGTCGCCTCCCTCCTAAACCACCCTAACATGAGGCGGTTTAGATCAGCCTGGTGAAAATAGAGTCCATAATATGGCCTCAGCTATGATAACAACCTGCCTCCTTTTTGTAAATGATCATTTTCCATCATTAACCTTTCTAATTACTTTTTTATCACGTGTTGTATCCCTTTATAATAAGTAACATACTAAATATTGGTCAAATAATGGTTCAGTTAACGTCGTGTTCATACAATCAGATACATTAGTCCTTAGGCTGGGGTGATTTTTGTGTTCATCATATTATCAAAGTTCACCATCTGGGTGGGGGTAGACATTTGGGATCCTGAAAAAATAGCTTTTTTAAGACTACTGAGCGCAATTTTTAAAACTCCCATTTCAAGAGGCAGGGAAACTAAAAGTCTTGTATCTCCGAAAGTATTCCACATAAACCCTAGTGTGACCTATAAACATGAGGTAGGATAATTTTAACTTAATTAAAGGGTTTTACCCGTTCCACACAGCGGAATATGAAAAAACAATTATAGCTATTATGTTGGCGTTATTTTACAAGCTGTATCGATCAGATGAGCATATTTCTTTGGCTTTGAAGTTAAGAATAACACTCAGCAACAAACAGATTTATTTTATTAAAAGCTTACTTGATGATAGTATATTGGAAAATAACAAAACATATTCCTGCAAGAATGGCGTAAAGAAAAATAAATGTTATGATGTGATGATCAATACCACTTATAACCCATGAATTCCTCATGACAACAGACCCCATCAAGAAAGTGTGTACCATACATCTTCCTTTATGACAAAACCCCACCGGAGAGCTATGTTGCCCACTGACAAGTTTCATTCACCTTTTGATATTATATATAGATGTTAGTGGTTAAGCTTTTATCTTTACTCTGTTCCAAAAATTATGAGAATTCAACAAAATTGATGAACACAACTGGTCAATTTCTGCTACTTTTGACAGCTTTCAATCTTTCAATTTAGCTCGACGCCTGTGTGGCTGTTCAAGCATTTGATTTTTATTTAAAAGACTTTCATGTGAAGACTATGAAGTATTTCGGTTCATGATTACATCTCCACTCAATTACTGGCAACAAGTTGCTGTTTTCATTTTAGTTTTATATTACCTTGACTTAAATTTCGAATTTGTTACCTATATCTATACTCTCTAGTAGTCATTATAACAAACATTTTGGTGGATAAACCACCGGTGTATGTTAAGTAGTTCTGATGATAAAAGACTTATACAGCTCTTAACCTTTTTCCTCTACTCATTAGGAACTCTTTTTCGAAATATGAAAGCCCTTAGTCTAGTTGTTGGACAGTCACGGACAAGGGTTATGTTATTGAGAAGTGGGGCAAAAGTAAAAATAAATAGTTATTTGGACAGAAGTGCTTACTCATAAGGAGCACACTTGTGAAATACGAAATTCCTTACCCTTTTAGTTGACCAGTTAAATATTTTTAAAAGTATGTGAAATGTCTTATAACAAAGAATGTACATGTGAAATCAATTGGAACACCATCGCCTTTTTTACAAAGATGGAAATGGACGAGTTATTACCATTGCCTGTAATATATGGAAGCCTTACGCTAAATTTGTTTTAAGATATGGTCTAGGTTAGAGATTTTGTCTACGCCACGTGGTTCTGTACTGAGCTAATACAAGAAATTCTTTTATCGAAACATTTCAAAAGTGGTGGAGAGCGGTTTGATTTACATTCCATCTGTATCGTGGTAAAATCGGTCCATGACCCGCAAAAGAAGTGGGACCTTCCTCCACGGTCCAATAAATAACTGAACACCAAAGACTGAAATATAGCACTCTTTTCTTCGTGAACATTCATTTTCAGGTTTTCTTTATAGTACAGGTGAATTTACTAACCATCTGTCAGAGTCTACATATTGATGAAATATCTTCCTTGGATCCTCTATGGTAATTTCGCGGTTCAGCAAAAGTGATATGTAAGTGTATAACACGTAACAATCCCTATCTTATGCTACGCTCTCCTTTGCCTATCAGGTGTCATTGCAAGAGATGTTGCCGCATTGTGTATTAACAAATGGAAAGGATTTATGTTTCTTTACTCTCTGTCGTTTGGTCAACTTGATCCATCACTTAGCTATTAGGTCTTGCAGGTGCATTTTAAATCAAATACAAAAATTAAGATTACAATTTATTTTTTAATCTTTTACAGACAAAGAAAGGTAACTTTTACCTGCTTAACCGTAACGGTTATTTAGTCTATGTTACTGAATCTTTTAAATCCATTGGAATCTATGTTTACATTATTCTTTTAGAATAAAATAAAATTCTGTAATCTTAAAATCATCTACAATAATATTCAAGTGAAATGACTTAAACACAGACAAGTGACTGCATTACACGGATACTATTCGATATAAATAAATACTCGCAGCATGTATACGTATATGATTTCATTTGACTTTTTCTTGGTCATATATAAACTAACATGATTTGATTTGACTTGATGTGGAGTTTGGTAATATGATTTGATTTGGAATTTGGTATGCTGGGTTAATGATAAGATTAACGTACTAATTGGTAATGAAATTCACTCTCTTAGCAAATAGGGTCACTATATTTTCTGTAGTGGTATTATGAAATCATATATAAGTAATGCAGTTCACACATTACGTTAAATAATTTAGACGGGAAAGACAGGTAACTCCATCACGGTATGTTTTAATAATATGGTAAACAAATCTAAGTTCTCAGTTAAAGAGGCTAATAAAAGTTATCTCTTAATTTCCACATGAGACCTCTTATACAGCGTCCAATATTGATACAGAACATCAGATGTACATTTTTTCAAAGACATGAAAATGTATGGTATGACGTTGATCACTGCGTGTCATCTTACTTAGCCCCAGGTGATATCATGTGGTAAAGGAAAATCTCTAGACACTTGACATCGTATAAATTGTGACGTTGATACCATAGCCAAACTCAATTGGTGGGTTGGGGCTCTTGTGGTATAAACCAAGGAAAACTTTATCGTTTCCAATATTGAAATTGTGAATCACCTACGTATTCCTTTATTAGACGTCTACAACAAAACAATGACCACCCCAATGTTTCATTCTAAATCCCAAACAGCATTGGACCCGACGAACTCCTATTTTGAAACAGAGTATGCTCGAAAGATAAAAGTAATAATGCATCGATGAATTCATACTTAAGTTACAATATGTACGACGGAATGTGAAAGTTGATACCATCATAAGTGAAGCAGTGACCGTGTTAATACAACGACTTCCTCCACCCACTTATCTCTTTATGCACTATTTAGGAATGAAATCTATATAGAATAGCATTTATCACGTTAGGCGATTAATGATACATTTAAAGGGCTGTACATACGATGTGACGGAGCTTCGGCAGAGAAAATACGCAAGAGATGCGATTGTCTTCACTTGTCGTTTAGTTAATCAAATTTACTAAAATTGCTAAACAATGGAATAGAATGATGCATTTAGTTAAGTTAATGGGGTGAATATTGCAATTAGATTTTGGTTGGTTGCATTATAATGGGGAAAGGTTGGAGTTGGAATCCAAAATATTAATCGATCTTTATTGTCTTTTAGTTAGAGATAATTCCTCTTTCGAAGGGTATCTGACGTAAAACAAAAGGGTTTGCCGCCTGTTATTATCCGTTAGGCGGCGCCTGTGTACTATGAGTTAGAAACGTCGATTTAAGTTGGCAACCTTATGACGTCACAGTAACCTACCATTGTTCTTTACGTCATTTTTGCGGGAATATGTTGTATTTCCTCCCTATATATCAGGACCTCAGTTAATAGCGGCGAACCCCATTATGACGCCATCAAATTCCTATGAAAACGTCAGATACCGTCCCTAATGGGAAGTAACATTGTACCTAGTGGTCAATAATTCCGAACAATTTATTTCTTCATCAGCACTAACGAAAGGTGTTAACTGCTTTATGTGTGTATCGAGAATGGCTGATGAGAACTGTTTAAAGTCTATTATATAATTATAATAGTGGAGATTACAAGTGGCGGCACATATAGTGGCTAATGTATACATAGTATAGTATAAAGCTGTTATCACGGTTGATTTTTTATATAGTTGTCTAGTGAGTTTAATGTTCAATTTGTTGACTTTTTCAGCTTTCTAGTATTCTTTCAATTTCTTTGATCAATCATTTCATTTGTTCTACATAAATGTTGATTTTTTTGTTGATTTAATGTTAAAGTAAACATACAATTTTAATCATTTTGGTGTCAGTTCTATACACTAAAGACTTAGGGACACAAAGAAGGTACATTTAAGATTAAAAGTTGACAAATTCTGAAAGAATGAAAATTTCGATTATTATAATTATCAGTTAATAGTACTTCTCCGATTGTGCCCGAATATCGACAGTAAATTTTGTCCTTTTTAAAGTCCTCATTTCTACTGCTACTTGAATACTGATGGTTCGGTTACTACTTCTACTATTACTTCTACTCTATTTCAACTAGTACCACAAATACTCGTCATCGTCCCTCTCCTTCTACTGTTCCTATTTCTAATACTTTTACTGCTTCTAAATACTGCTTGTTCTACTACTACGAGTACTGCTACATGGGCGGATCTAGAAATTTTTAAAAAGGGGGGGGGGGGGTCAGCATTTTCCCACAAAAACAACTTTGCTTTATTTTAGGTTAATCCGCTCACTTTATACGTAAAGAAGAACCTCAATATCAGGGGGCCGAATCAAATAGTCGTTTTTTTTAGGAGCAGTCCGTTACTAAGCCAAAGATTATGAGAGAATGCCGAGTTCTTATACAATAATTAAGATTTTCGAGTATCTAAGGTAAAATATAACATATAAATGGTTTCATGTACATGTACTTTAAACGTGTATGTTTGAAATTATTGCGTAAGTGTGCATCGGTATATCGTATGGCATATTGCGATGCATTTGCTCAAAATTCGTATTGCGATATAATTCCTATACGGTTTTGTCTTTTTATAGCTTGGGATACTGCTTAAAACTTTTGGGTCAATAGTATCTAAAGTTATAATGTACAATACATTAAGATTACTGACATTTATATGCAAATGTTCAAAACGTACCACGAAAGTGAATAAAGTCATGTATCTGTGGCACTCACAACAATGTACCACAGTGATCATGCATGGGTCCCTGAAATTTAGAGGCGAGACCAGCACCCAAGCTAAACAACTTTTACGCGTGTTCGATTCTAAGCCTGTATTCAAACTCCAAACCCCTACTCACTCTTGAGTTTTAGTACGGATGAGGTTATAAACTTTACGCTTACGATCCCGATTCCTGTGAGTGCATAGCACGGTTCTGAATATGGTCCCATCCGAATTTCAAATTTTTGAGAAATACTCGAGATTGGAGCACGCTGTCATGCTCCAGATATTCTATAACCTCGATAAACTTCGAGTTCGAGCACATAGTCACTTTGGAGCACCGAGTCGTGCTCTAGAATGTTTTATAAAGGTTCTGTTGGGGGGAGTGAACGTCTCCTGTTTAACTAGCTACACCGCCACGAATGTCCAAAACATACAAGCTTACATAATATTACCCTCTGTACGTAACATTTAATACGACGAAACACTGTAAAGAAAAGGTCATAGCCACCTCAACATATGAAGAGGGCGCAGTAACATTTTAGTGCTTTGAATAAAAAACTCCTATAAATATCTACCTAACCGTTCCTACTCCCAACTTTATCGTCTTAGTCCTACAAAGTTCGGAAAATACTTTGTACATTTTAAGTCTAGATTTACCAATTTTAATCTCATTTCTACACTCAAATAAGTAATTAGATTGTATAATATGCATAAACAAATTGAGGCGTTGTTCATAAAAGTTCATAAAGTTTAGAGGAAATTCGGGCGAAATTTTTCATTAGTCGACGCATCAGGCTTTATGGGGAGGTTATCATGTTCCAAGTTTTAAGGCAATTGGATCTTTATCAATATCATTAAAGAATAGGCATGGTTTGAATAGAAATCTCTCATTTAAAAAATAGAAAAAAAAGAAATATAACTTATCGAAGCGACTCTTTGTCCACTCAGTGAGTCTACTCCAATAAAAACGACCATTTGATTCCCCCTCCCCTGAATATGTAGCATCAAGGGGTATAAAAATTAAACTTACCATTTTCATTCACTTTTATATTATTTTATATGCATATATATTCTTTGTGTCCGTCTGACGGTTACATAATTGGAAAACATGGCCACTCACCATGTGTAAACTTGCCTCATTGATCGGGAGTTTTACTATGTTGCATTGCATCTCGCAGAGCAATTAATAAAATTTGACAGTTCTAAACCCTTAAAACGGGCAGGGGGGGGGGGGGGGGGGCCCGCATTATGCTACTTCATTACTGTTAGTTCCATTACTACTACTACTGCTACCACATCCTACTTCTATTACCACTACCACTGATACTACTTGTCCCAATAATTATCTGTCTACTCCTATTTCTACTCCAATACTGCATTTACTACTATTAGTACTTGTACCATCATCACCACTTCTACTGCCGATATTCATCGTCCCTCTTTTACTACTACTGTTTCGTTTTGTCACACTTCTGTCATTTCAGTACTGCTAGTTCCACTACTACTTTACGACTACTACTAAACAACCACAACTTTAATACTACCACTACAACAATAACTACTTCTGTTATTACCACTTTAATACTTTTAGTATCACTATTATAACTACAACAACAACTACTACTACTACTTCTACTAATTTTACTTATATTCCTCCTATTCTTAACTCTACTCAGATAATAGTACTACTACTACACTATTACTATTAGTAATACCGATATCTCCTCCTTTTCGAACTACTACATTTTCTACTTCTAATCGGTATTACTAACAGTAATAGTGTAGTAGTAGTACTATCATCTGAGTCGAGTTGGGAAAAGGAGGAATATAAGTAAAATTAGCAGAAGTAGTAGTAGTTGTTGTTGTAGTAATAATGGTGGTACTAGAAGTATAAAAGTGGCAATAGCAGAAGTAATTATTGTTATAGTGGTAGTATTAAAGTTGTGGTTGTTCAGTAGTAGTCGTAAAGTAGTAGTGGAACTAGCAGTACTGAAACGACAGAAGTGTGACAAAACGAAACAGTAGTAGTAAAAGAGAGACGATGAATATCGGTTGTAGTAGTAGTAGTAGTAGTGGTGGTGATGGTACAAGTACTAATAGTAGTAAATGCAGTATTGGAGTAGAAATAGGAGTAGACAGATAATTATTGGGCCAAGTAGTAGTGGTAATAGAAGTAGCGAAGTGGATGTGGTAGCAGTAGTAGTAGTAGTAATGGAATTAAAAGTAATGAAGTAGTAGTAGGAGAACAAGCAGTATTGAGTAGCAGTAAAAGTATCAGAAATAGGAACATTATAAGGAGTAGAGGGACGTAACGAGTATTTGTATTACTAGTTGAAATACAGTAGAAGTAGTAACCGAACTATCAGTAGTGAAGTAGCAGTAGAAATGAGGACTTTAAAAAGAACAAAATTTATTGTCGATATTCGGGCACAATCGGAAAAGTACCATGAACTGATAATTGCAATAATCGAAAATTTCATTCTTTCTGAATTTGTCAACTTTCTAATATTAAATGTACCTTCTTTGTGTCTATTTAGTGTTTAGTGTATAGAACTGACACCAAAATGATTAAAATTGTATGTTTACTTTAACATTAAATCAACAAAATAATCAACATTTATGTAGAACAAATCAAATGATTGATCAAAGAAATTGAAAGAATACTAGAAAGCTGAAAAAGTCAACAAATTGAACATTAAACTCAAATCCTACTTATACTCTCACGAACTTTTCGGTTTCGGAAGTACTCGAGAATCATAAATCTGTCCTCAATACGTTTGGTATTAACTCAAATAAATTGAATTTAGAACCTCCATATTTGTACTGTATTCCAAAAATGCACAAAACTCCGTACAAACAACGCTTTATCGCTGGTTCCTCGAAGTGTTCCACAAAATCTGTATCGATGCTACTCACAAAAATATTATCAGAAATTAAATCTGGCCTACATAGATATTGCGAAACAGTATATTCCAGAAGTGGAATTAATCAAATGTGGATCCTTAAAAATTCAAAAGAGTTGTTAGAACATCTAAAATCAAAAAGTTTTACTAAAATTCACTCCATCAAGTCTTTTGACTTTTCGACTCTGTACACAACGATCCCTCATCAGAAATTAAAAGACAGATTAGCGGAAATTATTCAAAATGCATTTACTAGTAAAAACGGAAGCCGCAAATTCAAATATATAGTAATAGGCCACGATAAAACTTACTTTGTTAGGGAAAATTCTGATTCCAAAAATAAATACACTGAAACAGCTGTCATTCAGATGTTGAACTTTCTTATCGATAACATTTTTGTGGTGTTTGGAGGTAAGGTTTTTCAGCAAATTGTCGGCATTCCAATGGGCACTAACTGTGCTCCGCTTCTGGCTGACATATTCCTTTATTCATACGAAGCTGAGTTCATTCAGTCTTTGCTTTCGCAAGGAAAAAAACAATTGGCTCTTGGCTTCAATTTTACTTACAGATATATAGATGACTTGCTTTCAATTAATAATCCTTCATTCGCGGATTACCTTAGCATCATCTATCCAAGTGAACTGGAGGTCAAAGAAACAACAGAAACTAGTAATTCTACTTCGTATTTAGATATTATGTTGTCTTTCGACATTAATGGTCAATTGAACACCACACTCTATGACAAACGTGACGATTTCAATTTCGCTATCACAAACTTTCCTTTCATAAGTAGCAACATTCCATCATCGCCTGCATACGGCGTATTCATATCTCAGTTAATACGTTATTCCAGAGCATGTTCAAATTACAATGACTTTGTTCTGAGGGCTAGGCGACTTTCAGTTAAGCTGCTCAACCAGGGTTATATATGTGCTAGACTAGCATCGTCACTGAGGAAGTTCTACGGTCGTTACGAGACTCTTATTACTCCATATGATATCTCGTTATCCAGACTTTTAAATGATATTCTGGACTGAGACCGATTCCGATCACTTTACACAGATTTGACACCTTCTATACTAGAAGGTTACCTACTTCGACTTCTCCATATATAGATACATATGGAATTCACACGATTTGACTCTTTCTACGGGGTATATGTGACGGGTGTTGCTAGCAAGCAGGAGATGCTCACTCTCCCCGGGCACCTGATCTCTCTCCATCACAGGGGTTCACATATGCTCTTCAAGTAGACATATTTTGTTATTTTCCATTTGTTTTTCATTTTCACTGATTTTGTATGTCCTATGGTTTTATGATTTTTGGACTTGTGGTTTGGCTTTATCCATCATCTTTACACTCACTAGACAACTATATAAAAAAATCAACCGTGATAACAGGTTTATACTATAATATGTATAGATTAGCCACTATAGGTGCCGCTACTTGTAATCTCCACTATTATAATTATATAAATAGACTTTAAACAGTTCTCATCATCCATTCTCGATACACACATAAAGCGGTTTACACTTTTCGTTAGTGCTGATGAAGGAATAAATTGTTCAGAATTATTGACCCCTAGGTACAGTGTTACTTCCCATTAGGGACGGTATCTGACGTTTTCATAGGAATTTGATGGCGTCATAACAGGGTTATATGGGGAGGAAATACAACATAGTCCCGCAAAATGACGTAAAGAACAATGGTACGTTACTGTGACGTCATAAGGTTGCCAACTTAAATCGACGTTTCTAACTCATAGTACACAGGCGCCGCCTAACGGATAACATGTTTTACGTCAGATACCGTTCCAAAGGGGAATTAACTCTAACGAAAAGACAATAAAAATCGATTAATATTTTGGACTCCATGAATTTGAGCAACTCCCCCCTTTCCCCCTTATGGTGCAACCAACCAAACTCTAATTGCAATATTCAGCCCATTAACTTAAGATAAAATGTCCTTGATTATAGAATAAATATATATAGTGAAATAGGTATGTAGATTAAAATCTGTAACTCGATATACTAGCAATAAAATCTATCTAAATGCATCATTCTATTCTATTGTTTATAAATTTTAGTAAATATGATTAACTAAACGATAAGTGAAGACAATCGCATCTCTTGCGTATTTTCTCTGCCGAAGCTCCGTCACATCGTGTGTACAGCCCTTTAAATGTATCACTGTTTGCCCAACATGATAAATGCTATTCTATATAGATTTCATTCTTTAATATTGCATAAAGAGATACGTGAGTGGACACGGTCACTGCTTCACTTATTATAGTATCAACTTTCACATTCCGTCGTACACATCCCCACCACCTTATATATTGCTACTTAAGTAGGAACTTACCGATGCATTATTGCTTTTCTCTTTCGAGCATAGTCTGTTTCAAAACAGGAGTTCGTCGGGTTCAATGCTGTTTGGAATTTAGAATGAAACATTGGGGTGGTCATTGTTTTGTTGTAGACGTCTAATAAAGGAAAAGGGATTCACAATTTCAATATTGGAAATGATAAAGTTTTCCTTGGTTTATACCACAAGACCCCCAATCCACCAATTGAGTTTGGCTATGGCATCAACGTCACATTTTATACGATGTCAAGTGTCTAGAGATTTTCCTTTACCACATGATATCACCTCGGGCTAAGTAAGATGACACGCAGTGATCAACGTCATACCATACATTTTCTTGTCTTTGAAAAATTGCACATCTGATGTTCTGTATCAATATTCGACGCTGTATAAGAGATTTCATGTGGAAATTAAAAGATAACTTTTATTAGCCTCTTTAACTGAGAACTTAGATTTGTTTACCATATTATTAAAACATACCGTGATGGAGTTACCTGTCTCTAAGAGAATGAATTTCATTACCAATTTATACGTTAATCTGATCAATAACCCAATATATCAAACTCCACATCAAGTCAAATCAAATCATGTTACCAAACTCCACATCAAGTCAAATCAAATCATGTTAGTTTATATATGACCAAAAACAAGTCAAATCAAATCATATACGTATACATGCTGCGAGTATTTGTGTATATCGAAGAGTATCAGTGTAATGCAGTCACTTGTCTGTGTTTAAGTTATTTCACTTGAACATTATTGTAGAGAACTTAAGGATTACAGAATTTTATTTTATTCTAAAAGAATATTGTAAACATAAGTTCCGATGGATTTAAAAGATTCAGTACCATAGACTAAATAACCTTTACGGTTAAGCAGATAAGAGTTACCTTTCTTTGTCTGGAAAATAAATTGTAATCTTAATTTTTGTATTTGATTTATAATGCCCCTGCAAGACCTAATAGCTATGTGATGGATCAAGTTGACCTACGGCAGAGAGTAAAGAAATATAAATCCATTCCATTTGTTAATACACAAAGGGAAATTTTTAAATGCGGCAAATTCTCTTGCAATGACAACTGATAGGCAAAGAAAGCGTAACATAAGATAGGGTTTGTAACTTGTTATGCACTTACATATCACTTATACTGAACCGCGAAATTACCATCCAAGGAAAATATTTCATCAATATGTAGACTCTGACAGATGGTTAGTAAATTCACCTGTAGTATAATGAAAACCTGAAAATGAATGTTCACTAAGAAAAGAGTGCTATATTTCAATCTCTGGTGATCAGTTATTTATTTGAGCGTGGAGGAAGGTGTCACTTCTTTTACGGGTCATAGACCGATTTTACCACGTTACAGATGGAACGTAAATCAAACCGCTCTCCACCACTTTTGAAATATTTCGATAAAAGAATTTCTTGTATTAGCTCAGTACAGAACCATGTGGCGTAGACAAAATCTATATCCTCGACCATATCTTAAAACAAATTAAGCGTAGGGCTTCCATATATTACAGGCAATGGTAATAACTCGTCCATTTCTATCTTTGTAAAAAAGGCGTTGGTGTTCCGATTGATTTCACATGTACATTCTTTGTGATAAGACATTTCACATACTTTTAAAAAATATTTAACTGGTCAACTAAAAGGTTAAGGAATTTCGTATTTCACAAGTGTGCTCCTTATGAGTAAGCACTTCTGTCCATACAACTATTTTTTACCTTTGCCCCACTTCTCAATAACTTAACTCTTGCCCGTGACTGGCCTATTAGACTAAGGGCTTTCATATTTCGAAAAAGAGTTCCTAATGAGTAGAGGTAAAAGGTAAAATCTGTATAAGTCTTTTATCTCCAGAACTACTTAACATACACCGGTGGTTTATCCACTAAATGTTTGTTATAATGACTACTAGAGAGTATAGATATAGGTAATAAATTCGAAATTTAAGTTAAGGTAATATAAAACTATAATGAAAACAGCAATCATGAACCGAAATACTTCATAATCTTCACATTTCAGTCTTTTAAATAAAAATCAAAGGCTTGAAGAGCCACACAGGCGTCGAGCTAGATTTGATTGAAAGCTGTCAAAAGTAGTAGAAATTGACCAGTTGTGTTCAGCAATTTTGTTGAATTCTCATAATTTTTGGAATAGAGTACAGATGAAAGCTTAACCACAAACATTCATATATCATATAATAACAAAAGGTGAATGAAACTTGTCAGTGGGCAACATAGCTCTCCGGTGGGTCTTTGTCATAAAGGAAGATGTATGGTACACACTTTCTTGATGGGGTCTGTTGTCATGAGGAATTCAAAGGTTATAAGTGGTATTGATTATGACATCATAATATCATTTATTGTTCTTTACGCCATTCTTGCAGGAATATGTTTTATTATTTTCCAATATACTATCATTAAGTGAGCTTTTAATAAAATAAATCTGTTTATTGCTGGGTGTTATTCTTAACTTCAAAGCCAAAGAAATACGCTCATCTGATCGATACAGCTTGTAAAATAACGCCAACATAATAGCTCTAATTTGTTTTCATATTCCCCTGTGTGGATCGGGTAAAACCCTTTAATTAAGATAAAATTATCCTACCTCATGTTTATAGGTCACACTAGGGTTTATGTGGAATACTTTCGGAGATACAAGACTTTTAGTTCCCCTTCCTCTTGAAATTGGAGTTTTAAAAATTGCGCTCAGTAGTCATAAAAAAGGCTATTTTCTCACATATTGCCAGGATCCCAAATGTCTACCCCCACCCAAATGGTGGAGTTTGATAATATGTTAGGGTGGTTTAGAAGGAGGGAGGCGACATTTGCCATAAATATACAGAATACATAGATGGTAATGTTGAAAATATTCGCACCATGTGATTAGAATCTTCGGCTGGCGTGGCCTAGTGGTGTCGCGCTCTCCTCTTAGTCCCGCTCTGGTCATGTCGGTGTTGTGTCTTTCGGATGAGACAGTAAATCTGAGGCCCGGTGTCGTGATATGCTTGGCTCGTTAAAAATCCCTCACTGCTTTGGGTGGGTCCGTTGCAAAGGTCAAGATTTGTATGCCCCGCATCAGGCAGATGCCGTCACAATATACGTGAAATATTCGTGGTGTGACGTTAAACAAAATCAATCAATCGGGTTTGCGAGAATATTTTAACTAATACTTTTACAAGTATACCCCCTTTTTAAAAGGAAATACTGGATCCGCCACTATATATGGATATTATGCGTTGTTGGTTGACGATGCAGTCAAAAAGGAAGTGATGTTTATTTAAAGTTTATTAAAGGAAGAAGTGCATTATGAAGGCGACTAAAATGGAAAGTTCAAGATTACATCTGTAATTTCCTGATGTAAGTAGTACATACAGTAAAGTCACATGTAAACATCGACTTACAATAATGCTTGTAAGTGTAAGTATACGAAACGAAATAAAAATCTGCAACAGTTTTGATATTATATTACCGTTATATATTTGTATTACTCCCTGGTTAATTTTCATTTAACTCCGCAATTTACCTTTCTATCTCTGTTTTTAACATACTATGAAATTATTAGTTTAATATCACATCAGATTTGTGACAGCGGTCATTGTTCTGTATTTCGGGGCCCTTTTCACTTTGGCACTAATACAAACACCTCTGTATTCAAGCCCCCTTTCGGATTACCTCGACCGTTTCATTATTTCTGACAGAGCCTGAAAAGGATGAAGTAATGAAGACAACTTCTTTGTCTGTCTTGATTTTTTCTCATTTAGAATACAATTCCACAAGAATAATCTAAAACAAAATTCTGGTACATAAAAAATAAAATTTCTCTCATGAGGAAGTAAATAAGAGTTACTTTTTTTCTGAATAAAACATGAAAAGAAATGATTCAGTTATGTATTTGGTTTTACGATAAACCGGCAGAACAGGCAATGGTTCTAATTGCCTAGCGATGGGTCAAGTTAACCAATCTGTGGGCCGAGCTCAAAAGGGGCTGAGTATCACATACCTCAATTCAATTCCATTCTATGTTTTAATACATAGAGGAAAATGGTAACGATAATACGAGAGCAGTCCGAGATAACCCGAAAGGGCACTAGAACAGAGAACATGACAGCCATACGGACCAATGGGTCTATAACACTGTGTGTAGACACTTACAGTAGCCTCTCGCAACTTATGCAATATAAACATGGGGAAACATCAAAGAAGGCTCCAAACTTGCTACACCTGAACATTTACTTGTTTTCCAATATAGAACGCTGACCATCATAACATATGTGAAATACATTTGTTCTGGCCTTAAACAACATACAACAAAGGTACAGGATGCTTTTGTAAAGAATATTGAATTGAAAAAGAAAAATAGAGATAGATGAAATAATCTGTATGGGAATTACATCAGGGGCATTGATAGATTTCTATCTAAATCACTGTTTTGGATGAACACTGTGTCCTTTTATCACCTGCAAAATCAGGTTGCTATTGCACAAAATAACAAAAGGAAATGTAGTTTCCCCGGAAAGAACATTGTCTTCTAAAATAGAATCTTTTCAGACAGATGTATGTGAAAAGTACCCACTATAGCGTAATTCGCAGATTCTAATAATGTCATTGTACGTAAAACATGGTAAGGCATTTTGTTCGATTTTGCAGCAAGATATTTGTACATTTAGGTAAATGGAGGTGTCCGTTTCGTGCTCCTAAAGTATCTTTCTATTAAATTAAACAGCAGTACTAAGAAAAAGGACATGCAACACTCCCCCATCCGTTTTCGAATATATTTAGTGAGCTCGCTGCAGAAACTACCTTTAGCTACAGGTCAGTTCAAATTCAAAATGGTGCAGTCTTTTACTTTAATTACTAGTAAACAAATGTCTAATAATGTACATTTTGTTTAATGTGCAAGGACATCTAGTAAGGACATCCACAACTTAATTCCCTGTAATGGTCTGCATCATAAAGATGTCTAGTTTTTCTATCAAGCGTACACATATACTTGTCTGAAGTATACCAAACATGCGACATGTTTGAATTCCTCTAATCAAAGGTAATTGCCGAAAAAAAATAATAATAGAAAAAATGATAATAAAATAAAGGTGAAATATATAGTGTTCATATATCCAAGTTGTACCATGATTTGACGTTCCTATAACCCGGGTAGATATTTAAAATTATCTCAGTCTGAAGGACACTCTTAACTGTCTACCTTTAATATCCAAGCTTTCTAGATAAGATGCAAACAAGGAGTGGGATACCATAGCGTGAGTAGGAAATAGTTTCGATTTTTATTAATTCCTGTCAATTTTCTTGATTAGTTAAAGATTAATTTGTTCCCATTTCAAAATCTAGGCTAACAGGTTTCATGTCCGATGGAGACATGTCAATTTGCTGTCTGAATGAGTATTTGATGTCTGTGTCAATAGTATACTTTGAAGTCGTTACCTAGGGTTGTGGCAAAAACATGTACAACATTCTCTTAATTGGGTAGGGAAATGATTGACATAATTCCCCCTTCCCGTTTATTCACAACAAATTACATAATGAGGTAATGCCCAAGCGAGCTATAGTCATAGTGCGTCGTCCGTCGGTCAGTCCGTCGTTAACTTTTTCACATTTTCGACTTCTTTTCTGGAACTGTATTGCATATGCATTTGGATCAGACTTTGTATAAATGATATACTGAAGGTCCCCTATTAAAATTGTGCCCACAACGGTACCCCTATTCAAAAATCTTCTCCTCCAGAACTAGTGCATAAATGGGGAAAATAATTGCATTTCAACAATCTATAAAGATATTATTGTGAATATATTTTGTCAATATCTCAATTTTTAGATTTTTTTCATGAATTTTTAAGACTGCCTCCCCCCCCCCCCCCTTTTTTTTCACATTTTCAACTTTTTTCTGCAAAACTTTTGGAAGGATTAATAAATCTTTGTAGAGAAAAAGTAATGATGATCTGCTTCAAATTCTATTGTTTTCGTACATATCTCTTTACAGGTGACACCACCATAGTCATAAGTAGGTAACAAAAGAGTACCCATCTTTGACAATATTCTTCTTCATTCTGGCTGTATACAGTGACAAACAGAATGCATTAAAACGACCTAGAGGGATGAGTGAAGACGTATTGTCTTTATGGTTCCCTTCCAAAACAAATTTTATAATTTTTTTCGACATTTGTTCGGACTTGGTGATTTCAATGCAGAAACGTGTCATATTTCCAAGTTAATTGATTTTGAATTTTGTCAATATCTCAATTTTTTGATTTCCTATGATTTTTTTTCAGACTTCCAAATGAGGGTGTATAGGGACAATTCTTCACATTTTTAACTTCTGCTGTTATACCACATGAAAGGTTTTAATGAAACATGGTATACATGAAGTACCAGAGGTCCTCTATCAATTTTGTACGTTTCATCGAAATTGGTCAATAGATTATGCCACCAAAATCTATGTCTCACAACAGTACATATACCACTTGATAATTAAAATATGGAGAATAGCGGTCCAAATCCAGCTGTGGTCAATTTTTTTCATTTCTTTACATTGGTTGGTTGATTGGTGTTTTACGTCGCTTTCAACAATATTTCAGTTTTATCGCGACATGGAAGCAGGAAGTTACCAACCTATTAAACATAGTGGCGCAACCCGGGAATCGAACCCGGATCGTCGGCGCCGCAAGCCAAGCGCTTAACCACTACACCACGCCTGCCCCATGGCGAAAGAAACGCATAGGCCCATGTATGCACTAATGACAAAATACCTGTAATGTGACTGAAAATGAGTTAGCGTGTACAAGACCTATAAATACCGACTTACGTTTCAATGTCGTATTCTGTTGCTGAACACAATACGCAATTCCCTTTATGATTGTAATAAGAGATTAAGGGCGATGTCGATAGACCGATCTCGTGTCGTCGTCTCAGTGTGTGATGGTTTGGGGAGGAATGATATCAAAAGTTTGATTACTTCGAGTTTTATCCAGCAAATAGTTGCAACTGCTATACATGAGTTATTGTATCTATCGAAACGTATAAGTTGGTAGATAAATGTAGATTACGTGTCTAATTCCTGCGACCGTAGTTAAGTGCAAATTCGCAACTGCAAGCTCATTACTTGCAGATGGATTTGCCCATACACAGTCATCAATGAACGGTGCCTTGGTTATGACTTAATACAACAAACACAGCATGTTCATTATTTATAGTCTTAAATAACTTTTCGTACATTGCGTTTCTTCTTATTTATATTTTCTCAATGTGACTTGAAAATCGGGCGTATGCACACTCCGACGTTTTCATCAATTTAAAAGTATGTGAGCTACATACGTGATGCAATCTGATTTTGTTAGATAGATGGAGTGGAAATGTCGGGAGAGATGCAATTGAATTAAGTATCATGAAGTATAACGCTCAACTTTTGAGTACACTTCGTATTGGAAGAAGAAGAAGAATAATTAGAAATGCTACTTATCACATACGTAGACGGTATTTAGTATTAAATTCACCATTTTGTTCTCGTTTATAAAATACAGAATCTGGATTTTAGAATATTTCAAGCTGATGCAACAGATTCACTTTTTGACTTTTTGTTTGCCATGAAGCAAAAGTGATTGATCTCATGGTGATTAAATTTGCATGATTTGATTTCTAAACTTATAGGGTGTAACTACTGCTCACGGTTATTTGCGAAAGAACCACACAGGCCAATATGCGCACTAATGACGAAATACCTGCAATTTGACTGCCAAATAGTTAGAATTTACAAGACCTATCGATGCGGGCTTATGTTCTCTCTATGGCGAAACTTATTGTTACATTATGCAGTATCCCTTGTAATTTTAATAAGAGAAAGAAAGAGATGTTGACAGCCAGATATCTTGTTTTGTCTTTTCAGTGTGTGATGGGTGGGTGATCAATAGTAACAAAGGCTGATTATAAAGTTCAGGTAGAGCTGAATCTAGCAAACAATAACAATTACAAAAACAATTTCTGTTGAAAAGTGAAGTATCGTATATATCGGAACTCACAGGATGGTAGATGAAGACAATATGGATTAAATAGTTAAGTGCAAATTAGTAACTACAAGCACATTACTTGCAGTGAGATTAACCCATTCATAATCATCAGTCTTTTTCACGCGTGTCATGGTTATGACGTAATCCAGCACACAAAGCATGTGCATTATTTATAACCTTATATAACTTACATTGCGTTTGTCCTCAATTATATAACCTCAATATGATTTAAAAATCGGTCGCATGCACATTCCGGCCTTAATATTTTATCTTTACTATCAGTATACCGAATGACTCTAAACATTATCCATTTAAAAGCTACGTCACGCAATTTTATCCTGTTATATACAAGGTCAAGTTCGATCACACTCCTATCTGCGCTTTAAATGATTGGCTGCAATTTTATATTTACTCAAAAATAATAATAATTTCTAAATATAACTCCTTACCTGCAATCACCACTTAAAGCTCGTATGCAGTTTACTCATCCATGGAATCTTTTAAAAGCGACCGCATTCAGCCTAGTCTCTAGTTTCACATTCTACAGTATAAATGCTTTTGATTATTAATATGTTGATATATATATGATTGACATGTTAGCTTTTGTGGTTTTATCACAGCTTACCCAAAATATTGTAAATCATAGTATTAATGAAAAGGCATATGTTAATATTCAGTAAATGCCGATGCCCTTTACAGTAGCAAGGTGCGGATGCAGAAAGTGTGTTGTAGTGGTGATGGAATTGTCGATATCCTGTTGTTTGGAAGAGAAAGTCGCATCTGCGGTCCTGTGTCGCAGTAGAATTGACACTTAAAATATCCCTCACCGTACTATTGTACAGTTCAACATTTCCCTGATATGTATCAGGCATGGTTTTACCATATAATTGCTATAATATTTATGTGAAATAAAACGAGTATCAAACAGCCAAAACCTCATATGCTACAGTATGATTGATACTAATGTCCAGGCCTTAATTCTACTATGGATCTTGACCAAGCTGTACATAAACGTTGCTTATAAAACAAGAGTTTGTCGTAATGGTGACTTCTGTGTCTTTTTTTAAATAATAGCCTATTTAGAAGTCATATAGAGGCAATCTTACGTAATTAGCATTTTGTTTGTAAATGCTAACAAACAGAAACGATAGTCAAACTATCAGGGAAAAATAAAGAAGAGAACAACAATAGTAAGTGCAAAACGTATAAATAAATATAAAGTGAAAACTTACTCTCCCTCCTCCCCTTAAGAAAAAAAGTATATTTATTTAGTGAAGTCACTGTGTTATATAATGTTGTCAATTGCTCGATTGGTCTCAGATGCTAGCGAGAATTTAGTGAGATTCGTAGATCTGGTAAATCTGACCAGGTAGTAGCGGTCAAGGCTTATATACGAAATGAGCCTTAGGTTCTGACTGGTACTAACTTTTGGCAATGGCTATTTTGTTGACCATCCAGGCACGAACACATTAAAGTCATCATATCAATTAGTTAACGTCATATTAATATTATGTCTGCCTGTAAGCCTTGATGGATATAAGTTCAGTTCCGTAGCATTTAGTATAAGGGATGCGAAAGATGGCTATCTCACGAACAGGCTTTATATTCAAAATAGTAATCCTTTCAATGAACTACTATTTACCAATACAAAACCCGCTGTTATTGTGGATGAAGACCCTGTGATGGTTTTCATCATACTAGTATCTAGTTTTGCTATTTAAAGTACACGTTGTCTTTATGAGATATCATGCTTAACATGAGACGCGTTTGAAAAAGTGTGATTAAATGTAATTGAATAAATTGAAATGAAAGTAAAATATAAAGTATTAATACTTCATGTCTCTCCCAAGAGTTATCGTCCCTTAAGTTGGGTAGATATTGAAAATTACCACAATCTAAAAATAAGCAAAGAATGTTCTCAGGTAGCTGGCTGTCTTTTTTGATATGGAAGCTTTAAAGTGTGGATGCAGACAAGGGAAGGGCTTGAAAAGTGTGAGTACGAGAAAATTTTTATTTTTTTTGAAGTCCTGTCATTTATCCTGGCTTGATTTAGATGAATTTGTTCGTAAGTGGAAATCTAGGACAACGGGTTCTATGTCCTCCAAATAATGAATATTCGATGTCCTGTGTCAACAGTATACTTTGAATATATTACCCATGGTGTATCACAAATATGGGCATCATTTTCATAATGGGAAGAGGACGTGGTAGCAGAAATCGGTTAGTCCTTATCCTCCCCTCCTTTGCAGCACATTTTAGATGGTAGTGAATTAATATTTTTTCCACAATTTTGGCCCTGTCTTTAAAATAAAATTTATTGTTATGATTTCGTCGTTTCCAATTTTTGGTCAACAATTTAACACCAATAGAATAGAACTCTCCTTTCAACTTTAAGTTAAATCATTTTAATGCACATACATGTACCGACAAATACCTTCACCTTGATTACTAACTAGGTAGCGTGTAAAACAAAGGTCAAGGTTTTCCAATCACTCGGCCATGAGCATCACTGAAGAGACATAAATTGTCGAAATGCGCATCTGGTGCACAAAATTCAAATGTATATATTTTCTAATCTTTTATGTCTCCTAGGCGAAACGTGTTATTACACAATACATTACGCATTTCCTCTCGCTATGTTGAATAGAAAAATAATTGATATTGGTAACTTGATCTCTTATGTTGCCGTCTACAGTGACGGATTAAGAGCCTACCCACCCACCCCTCCCCCCCCCTTTTTTTAGCCGCCAGCGTAACTAGCATATATGGATGATTAGGTTGAGAACACTAAACTACGAGGAAAACGTTAGATATGGCACTCACAACAGCCGAGTTCTTTAGCTAACACTTGACTATCACATCTAGGCGCCCCTTTGTTTGAAATCCTAGATCAGCCACTGGTTAACAGGGGTGTAGCAAGGTCATCATAGCAATGTTCAATGTAATGTTAAGTTTTGATTTTATCCAGCAAGCAATTACAATGCAATGAGGATGGTGTTGTCTATAGAAAAAAATATATTATATTAGACAGACTTAGTATCATAAATAAGACGCATTGAGCGATTTCCTTGATATGTATCCACTGCAATCAAACTATAGCTTGCTAGATAAAGACAATGGGGATGAAGAGTTATGTCTAAATGGTGTGACCGTAGTTTTAGGTAAATTTACAACTGCAGGCGCTTTACGTGCAGAGTGATTTGCCCATTGACAATCATCGATCTTTATAAAAGGTGCTGTGGTTATGACGTATTCCAACTAACATGTATTCCAACTAACATGCACATTACTTATATCTTTAAATAGTTTACAAATAGGATTGACATATCAGTCCCATACACACTGAACACACGGCGTGACTTCTGATTGTATCTCTACTATCCGTACACTGAACGTTGTTGTTCGTGTTTATTATCAATGAAATAGTTATGTGAGTAACATAGATGCATTTGTATCTCGTCTAGTTCACCAATAAAAGTATTGTACCGACAAATGCACAGCTATGTATAATACTGCACTGTCATTGTGGTTTCCATCTTGAGAATTATCTATCCTTGTCATTGGTGACATGAATATGAAAGAATGGGAAACTAAAACATATATTATCTGTATTGTAGATAAAATGAGACACACTATGCATCTGACATAAATTATATTAAGTCAATAGGATTTTAAGATCGCATTAACATTCCGTGCTTTCTGACTTTAGAACTTGTATCCTGTATACTCTTGTCCATGTTTATAATCAATTAAATAGCAATAGGAATTCTGAACTTTAAATAAATGGGCAGGGGAATTACGAGAAAAGATTAGCAACAACCTGCACCAATTATTCACCCTGATAATTAAGAGAAAAAAAGTTCCTTCTCAGATGGACACAAATAAAAAGAGTTTAAGAAATATAAATGAGAAGTCAATTAGTCCTTCCGTGATTACACACTTCAGTCTCTCTCAACCCATGAGAGCTTTTGTTTATGATAGCAATTCATAATCGTTTTGCCGGTACACTTTTAACCAAGCCAAGCTTGTAAAGAGAACAATCTTTTCCTTGTGAATATGTTACTGTATAAATTTGTATATCTTAGAATATAGTTCAGTAGAAAGCCTTAAAATATGGTATTGATTTGGATTCTTATAAATGGGGCGTTCGGCGGTCAATCTATACCTGGAACGTAAATAATTCCTTAGGTAAGTCAGTGAAATACATGTTTTACTTTTATTTCACACAACATCATATACATGTTTTTCATGTACTAACGTTATACAGGTCAGGTGCATGGCTCATGATCTAGAAGTCCCAGATACGATTTCTACCGTTGGCTCGGATGAGACAGTGAAAACCATGTCAGATTACAGTGTTGTATGTCTTAACATAAGTTGACACGGTTGAGGTCTGTAGTTGATGTACTTGACTTTTAACCGACGGTTCGTTGGTTTGATCCTACTGTGGGCACACCATTGTTCTGTCTTTCGAATGATACATCTGTTACCCAGATCCCGTATCACAGTAAGACGTGACAGTAATGAGCCCTCTCTGTTTCTTGTCAGTTTCAAAGGTGTACATTCTATGGAAATCATCAGGTAGACTTCTACACGATATGCGTAAAATAATGCAGTGTGATATAAAACAATAGGCAATTACTTAATTGAACAATAATATATATGACCTTTTAAAATGTCATTATGACCTTGAGCCAAGATGACCTAAAATAGCGCAGTTGAGCGAAGGTTATTGATCAGGGTATAACACTGACTGCGGTATGCAAGCTTAAATTCAGAATTTATATTCATATGTAAACACCGAAATATTATATTCGAGTGTCTTGTTAAAGCGAACATTTAGTAGTTATTAAACTATAACTGACCTAAACATATTTCCTAATCAATGATGTTGTTTGATAAAACTTTAGAATTCAATTTCAAAATAACATAACCATTATTTGACCAATATATCTTCTTCGGTGGAGAGAAACAATGTCGATTCTGATTTGTTAAATATTAAATTCTTTCAATTCCAGTCAATTATTTGTATAGGCGAAATTGAAACCCAAGCCTTTTTTCTGTGCTCTCTGATTTTCATCTATCTTTAAAATTTGCCATTTTAAGTATACATCCAACTTAAGTTATTACTTCCTTGGATAAGGTTTAAAGATTTCATCGTTTCAGCGCAGTCCGAAAATTACTGGGGTTTTTTTTCTACCAATGCAAAACCGGTGGGATCTAGTGGGTAAGGTGCTCTGCTCGTGATCGAGAAGTCTCGGGTTCGACTCCCGCCCTGAAACACCGGTGTTCTATCTTTCGGATGAAACAGTAAGAACCAAGGTCCCGTGTCATTGTAGGCGTGGCACGTTAAAGATCCCTCACCGCTTCGTGTGGGTCCGTTGCAAAGGTCTAAATTTGTATGCATGACATCAGGCCAATAATCGTGGAGTGACGTAAAACAATATTCAATCAATCAATCTACCATTGTAGTTTCAGATATATATTTGAATGTTAAATACGAAAATAACTGGTTTCACATAACTATGGCACTGACAACCACAGTGGACACTCACGGACGGCTGAAATTGAGAAGTGAGACCAGGTTCCCGGAGGGCGTGAGCGTCTCCTGTTTGACTGGCCACATCCGCCGTGAATGCACTCATATACAAAGGAAACATATATAATTTCTGTACATGGATGTGAACAAACACTGCGACATAACATCAGAAAAAAGTATAACATTTTAGGTAAACCCTCTGCGGGGAACTATTTTACAAGTGTTGAGAAATATCTAAAAACTTATTTAGATGTGTAAAGAAATTATAAAAAATGACCACAGCTGGATTTGAACCGCTACTCTCCATATTTTAATTACCAAGTGGTATATGTACCATTGTGAGACCTATTTTTGTAGACATAGTGGCATCATCTGTTGACCAGTTTGGATGAATGTACAAAATTGATAGAAGACTTATAGTACTTCATGTATACCATGTTTCATTAAAATCTTTCATGTGGTGTAACAACAGAAGTTAAAATTTGAAGAATTGTTTCTACACACCCTGATTTGGAAGTCTTGAAAAATTCATAGAAAATCCAAAAAATTGAGATATTGACAAAATTCTTTCAAAATAATATTCCGTACAATAATCATGATCACTTGCATAGGTCTAAATTTGTATGCAGTGCATCAGGCAGTTGACGTCACCATATACGTGAAATAATCGTGGAGTGACGTAGAACATCAATCTTCTGCTTCTTGAAGCACGTGATACCCCTTCATCCCGTATTTATATACTTTTTTCTATTCTCGCTGACGTTTTGGATCTGTAAAAGATGAAAAAACTTACACAATGCATTGATTTTATAAATATCTTACAACCATGACAGGAAAACATTAATAAAATGTTGTACATAAACGGCAAATGATATCTATTTTGCAGTCCGCTTAGAGGTCTACGTAGCGTGGAAGAGGACCATCTTGATTGCCAAGATTAAGTCTTTGAATGCGCATGCGTCATCAGTGTGATATTACAATGGAGAATCCGAGAGTTACATGTAAGGGAAAAATAAAATGGCGACAACTCAAGATGGGAAAAAAATTCTACTACTACTTGACATTAGTCATGTGCTCATTTAACAAGAGGCCCAAGTGGGCCTATATCGCTCACCTGAGTACCTAGATTATCAGTCATGCATGAAGGAAGAATTCATTTATTTTTGCAATAATGTGACTAAGTCACCACAGATGTTGAAAATATGTCAAATTTTATTTCAGGCTAGAAAAAAAAACAACACTTTTTTGCACATCCATTCAGGTGATTTTGATATTAAGCATTTCCTTTGTCTCTGCAAGAAGTCATTCAGGGCAACAAGTTAGTCATTTTCTTTAGGTGGGGCCTTTTGTTGACTGATTTCAAGTCTGGGTCATGAACAACAATTGTTTCAAACATTGTCCAGATCTAACTTAAAATTGCCTAATTTCATATGTTGAGTGTTGAGAAACATCTAAAAACTTATTTAGATGTGTAAAGAAATGAAAAAAAAAATTTTGACCACAGCTGGATTTGAACCGCTACTCTCCATATTTCAATTACCAAGTGGTATATGTACTATTGTGAGAACTGCTTTTTAGACATGGTGGCATTATCTGTTAACCAATTTGGATGAAATTTACCAAATTGATAGAGGACTTTTAGTACTTCATGTATTCCATGTTTCATTAAAATCTTTCATGTGGTATAACAGCAGAAGTGAAAAATGTGATTGAATTGTTCCTATACACCCTCATTTGGAAGTCTTAAAAAATTCATAGAAAATCCAAAAATTGAGATATTGACAAAATTCTTTCAAAGTAACAATCCTTACCATAATTATGATCACAAAAGTCCATAAGAAATCATCATTATTAATTAACTAGGAAATATGACACATTTTTGCATTGAAATCACCAAGCCGGAAGAAGTGTCGAAAAATTTCTAAAATTTGATTTTGGAAGGGAACCAAAATGCCAAGACTTCTTCACTCATCCATTTAGATCATTTCTATGCATTCTGTTTGTCTTTGTATACAGCCAGTATGAAGAAGAAGATTGTCAAAGAAGGGTACTCTTGTGTGACTTACGTTTGACTGTGGTGGCGCCACCTTTAGAGAGGTCTGGTCTAAAACGACAGAATTTGAAGGGGATCATAATTGATTTATTTTAACCAAGATATATTAAAATCCTTTCAATGGTTTTGCAGAAAAAGTTGAAAATGTGAAAAATGGCCAACCCCCTCCCCCTTTTTTTATGTTTTAGAAGTCTTAAAAAATTCATAAAAAATCCAAAAATTCCATATTGACAAAATTCTTTCACAATAATATTCTTTACAATAATTATGATCAAAATAGTCCATAAGAAATCATCATTATCAATTAACTGAAAAACATGACACTTTTCTGCATTGAAATAACTAAGTCCAAAAAAAAAAATGCCGAAAAACGTCAAAAATTTGATTTCAGAACAAAACCAAAAATACAACACTTCTGCACACATCCCTCTATATTTTTCCTATGCATTTGGTTTGTCTCTGTTAGCCCCCGGTCTGAAGAAGTTTGTCAAAGGAGGGTCCCCCTTGTGACCTACTTTTGTTCATGGTGGCGCCACCTGTCAATGGATCCGGACGAAAAATTACAACACTTGTACGGGACCTTCAGTACTTCGTGCATACCAAGTTGCATCGAATTCTGTTCAGAAGTTGGAAATGTAAAAAAGTTTACGACAGACGACGAACGGACGCCTAACGGTGCACTATGACAATAGCTCATTTGAGCCTTGGGCTCAGTTGATCTAAAAACCAAGTAGAATTTTCAATCAATATTAGAACATATATACGTTATAATTTTGTGCACCAGATGCGCATTTGGACAACTTATGTCTGTTCAGTTATGCTCATGGCTGCATCATTGGAATTATAATAATATGTGTGTTTTTGAATGGAGAGTTAAAATAAAGTGGTCGAAAACGTGAGCGAAAGAATCAACTTCAGGACAAATAATTGCCAACATTTACAAAAAGATTGGAGGTGTGACATTTGTTTTCTTGTGTTTTTTTCTATCATTACTTTTGCAATAATATGTAATATAAGTGTTGTCCTCTACATTCAGCTTAGAGGAAATTGTAACGGTACCAGTTACAACAAAGACAGATGAATACACTTCAATGAAAATAGCAATGTGCATGTGTTGACTCGACAAGGAAAAAACAACAATTTTTCTGTCCTCATCATTTCACAAACAATTGACTTCTCGTACAGATTGACACAAAAATAAAATAAAATTTGAGAGTTTAATGAAAGAATGATGTCAAGAAAAAATTTACAATCATGACAGTGTAAGCATGTGTCAAATAAGAAAGTCTTTAAAATTTGTAATTCCTCTGATGTATATAACTATACATACACTCACTAGTATTGATATTAAAACATGTGTCTGTAACACACTGAATTCCTTTTCCTTGAGATAAATATTTCGAATATAATTGTACTTGACGTCAATGTCAATTAAGGAACAATTATCATCTGCATTTCTGTTGCCTTCATAGACATATAGCCAATCTATTTTCAAACAGTGATTGACAAAAATGACTTTAACATATATACATAAGAATCTTTGTTATCAAAACCGCAAAACTATATAACTACATTATTAATGGAAACAGAAACATTTACGTTTTTGAGTGCTTTTAACATTCATGACATCCTTTTTTTTTTCCTTGAAGAGTAAAGTTGGCAGTATAATCCTGAACCTCTTATGTTTATGACGTGTAAAGATTCCGTAAAATAATAGTAATGATTATTTATAAATCACAGTTCAACGAACAGTCTATAGTTTGTATGGACTAATGTGTATTATTAACATTTGATCGCTTACTTGTATTTGTGTATTCGATGACGTCAAGGTATTCTTCGGTAACCGTGATGTTTATTTATGCCGAAGCATGTATGTCCTTGTGATGGATTTTACAAAGCTCTCTACATCCTTTAAATTACTTGGAAAGGTCATAGGGTCACAAATTCGATTTATTTGTAACACTGAGTGTTCCTGTTTTAATTATCCCCTTTGGAAGTCAGAGAATACTCTATGTACAAGCCAAACAGAAATGCATATTTCATAAAATGTAATATTGCAAGAAATATGAATTTCATCCACATTTACAAACTGCTTTGCCGTCAATTGACTCTAGAAGAATATACAAAAAGGCAGTATATACATACATACATTTTTCAAATATATATACTTTTGCTTTTAGAATAGAATGTGTTTTCAACAATAAAACAAAAGATTAAAATTCAGAAATTTCACATTGATGACATGAACATTTTGGAAGTGAATTATATTTCTGATCCTCCCTGGACTGACACTGTGTTTACTGTCTCAGACTGATCGATTGTGACAGTTACTGGGTCTTCATATGAACGGCTCTGGGATACGTCTGACTGAATTTCCTCTATCTCATTATACACGTTTTGATCGCCTCCATTGATATCAGAATAAGGATGGTATTTCACAATTCTTTTCTTTCTGTGTTTCCTTGCCCTGAAATTGTTTTCATCGAATAGATAGAGAAGCCTTTATACATTATCATTATCTGTATTGATAACAAATGTGTATTTTGTAAATTACAACAATATTTAGCATTATCCCAACACAGAATTTATATGTACTTAGTATGTACTTTTCCATTATGCAGATTATATACATTAAATAAATTGTAACAAAGAATGCAGAGGAAGATAACATTTAGAAATGGTACCTACCTTTGTAGGAAGTAAGTCGAAAAGATCAATGATCCGCATAGCAACAGCATGAATATTCCACCTGCTATACCTTTATCATATAAAGTTACCAAAGAGAAAATAGAAGATATCTGACCAAGCTGTGTGACACAAATCATTAAGCGTATGCACATGATAATAGTCAAATATAGACAGAAAACATTACAAAAATATCCAATTGTAAGAAACGTCACTCAGTTGGAGTACTTAACCGGTTTACGGTCCGAACTTTCCACCGCCCAAAGACATAATGCTGTATAATGTATTACGTGGATGTAAATTTTTTTGTCAGTGTGATTAAATAAAAGCGTTGGGAAAACGATGAGTAAATCAATATCATATTAAAATGTATTAAGAATTCTTTGTGCTAAAATTTCTAATTAATTTACAGAAATGCATATAATGGTATTTTGTCTGTTACATAACGTGTGATTTACCACTCAGATTTAACATCTATCAATATATTTCTACTCGAGTCAAGATGTCATATGATGCTTATACTGCATTTACTTAAACTTAAGAATACATTACCCAAGAAGTATTTATTCTGGGACAATATCAATGAAGTAGATGCTTTCCTGGAGCTGATGGTATTTGTAACTAGATGGATATATGAGTATCATATGAAATAATTGAATAATTGCAATTTTATGTAAATGTATATGTGATTAATAATATATCAAATAGTTATACAATCACAACGAGGAATGCAATTACCAAGATATATATATATCTGTAAAGACACTTCTTACACACACACTCTCACTCACACACATACAACCTCACATACAACCCCCTAAAAAATCAAAAACAAAAAACAGAAACATATACAAGTCTATAGGATTTGTTTCCTTGTTTATCGTTTACGCGTAAACATAGCTATCGATACTACAGTGAGAATGCCACAAGATACATGTATACATAATTGTCATTACCCCCAGCTTCCGTCCTTTTATCATTACTTGTAGTGTAGTCTACAATCGAATGAGGATCGATGGTGGTTGAGTAATTAGAACTGTATGCAGTAGTGGAATTTCTGAAATATTTTCAGGACATTTGAATAAAATATAATTCAATTACGAATAATAAAAACCTGTTCATTTATATTATATTGTATCATAACTTACATCCGATCATAGCCAGTTTGATATCATTTACAAATTTACAGTTTCCAATACAAGCCAATAGAATTTTTGTGAATGCTAATCGTAAGTCACAAAGTTATATCCTTGAATTAAACTGTGTCACATGCCGTGGGATATAAATACAATTTCGGATTTATGGTTTTATTCGTCTTATATGCTGAGTGATCCCACTTTTAATTACTTCTACATGACTCTTTTTCTATTCATTGAATTTACGCACCAGTCTCTTTTGATACGACGTTGGACCAATGTCATTGCATGATTTTTATGTATATAATTTGCTAATAATTTTCGATTTCATAATTCGGCAAAATAAGAGAAAGAAAAAAGAGGGGAAGCTTTATCTTGAGTACATTCTGTTATGCGGTTTATATCTTTTTCTTTACTTTTTACTATACAAAACAATCTCCTAATGTTATTGCATATGATAAATAAATTAGAGATGAAGCTTCCTAATGAAGCGAGGTTTTGTTAACTTACATGAATTAGAAAAAAGTAGTCCCTTATGGTTATGTTCATCACGTCATATTTATTTTGGCATGCGATTGATTCTTTCTTTTGAAATTTTCTACTCAATAAACAGATTCTTGATTTTGTTCAATCCCCTTAGTAGGGGCTCGGTTTTATATTTGTCCATTTACTGATTTTGCAGGCCCTCAGATTTCGACGTTGTTGGACTACTGGTTTTATCTGTCTTATCATGCATAATAATATATTGTATGTTGCTTACCTATCTTTACTAATATAGGTTTCATTTGCATCTTCCTTGTAACAGCCATCATCTAACAGTTATAAGAAAGTGTATGCATACAAGGAGAGAAATAACAATATATCTGAATGCACATTATGTATACATAAACATTGTTACCAGTATATGACGTAAATGTTATTACTGAAATATAGATATATGATATTATGATATAAACACGCAACTCACATTTGTAAAGCTGATAAGATGGGTAGGTGGGAATATCTTCATTAGGACACTTTCCGTTAAATGAGCACTTGACATACTTCACAATGCGAAAGTGGTCACTTATGTGTAGTTGAGGGCATCCATCTTAATGAAAATAATTCATTCTTCACTTTTAATATACACTTTTTGTGGAAACTGTCTAAATTTTGAAAAGGAACGCAAACATGGTAATTGTGTGCCGTATTTGGGATTTTACAGCTTCTCATTAATAATATGTCAGCATATACTGTTTCAATAAAAAATGATGAAGAATTTTCAATTTCCTTCCATTTTTGGTTTACTGTTCAATAATAAAAGACGTTGTTTTAGAATTTCTGTATAGGAAAATCTGTCGGTGATAATAGATTCTTAAGTGGAGTATCGAACAAAATAAAATGTTTTGATATAAATCATCTAGTTTTTTACATACTAAGCACCACAATTATTGCATATACACTCTTGAATTCTATTACATACGAGCTTCGAGTACACGTCTTACACTTCATACTTCATTTATTTTACATTCCCTTCGTAATATCTGCCCTACAACTAAGCCACATGTCTCCCTTTTCTTTCTATACTAGCAATATATTGTTTGCGAAATGCATCTACTCCATTATTCCATATGCAAACAAAACATTACTTTAAAACAAGGGGAACTCTCTCTTATGCATGATTCAGTCCTACCTGAGGATTTATAAGTGTGAATGAGAGAGATGTATAGTCATACATATTGTATAAAGAAAAACCATGCGTACTCATACGTTCGTACACATACACAATGTACACATCCAAGAAGAGTAACAAGAAAAATGAGCTATGCAAATACATTAGCATAGTGTACGTTTTCAGTGCTTAATCATTTTTCTCTATATATATATCCCTCATTCTTTCCTTCATAGAGCGAAGGTTTTATCTAGGACCGTTTAGTACTTTTCTGTATAAATAACTTGTTAACCCTGTTAACAGTGTTTGAAATTTCTTTAATACTCGAAAAAAAAACCACAAAAATAAATATATAAATAAATGAGAAGATGAATAAATGATTGAGTTATGACATATTTCACATTTTGAGAAAAGAAATTCAAAAATAGACAGGTATATCTTTATTTGATAGTTTATTGCTTTTCAGTTAATTTTGGTGAAATTTGTTCAATCTCTTTATGAGTTAAAGGCCTTTAGAACAAACAAAATCTTACCATAAAAATCGATGGACACAGGAACCATACAGAATTCAACGAAAGTGCCCCATGAAGATTTCATGCAATGGTACAAAAATCCCTTTTCTACATCGCACGATTTCTGTGATACCTTTTGATACCATAGGTCTAATCCTGACGCACATGACGACACATTAGTCAATCCACTGATAATTTTAGCAGTTACTTGTAGAGCTAAAAACAATGTGGAATTTCCATATAAATACAAATGCATGTTTAATATGTTAAAATTCCTCATCTTGATGTTTGTACTAGTATCTGTACTGAGATTATTTATGCAGTTATCAATTACGTTACAGTAGGATACATTGCAACTCTAACCATATTATAATATCTATAAATGATAAACTTCCTTGAAATCGTGATCTCAAATATTAATAAGGGTGTTCCGGAATGTAGTTTGTAATATATGTTGTTGACGAGACTAAACATCCTTGATCAGCAGGAAATACATCTCAATTTATGCGCAAAACATTCAATATTCAGATTTGAACACGGCTATATGTGGCTTATAATAAAACTAGTAATGCAAATAATATACCTATTAGCAGAATAAAGTATAGTTTTTGGTTTGAGTTTGATGTGAGATATAAACAATATTTATTTACATAAAATAGATCACGTAAACAAAATCAGAGGAATTTGAGTTTTACCAGTGCTACTACCAGGTGTTGATGCATTGACGAATAAATGGACACTGTCCTATCGAAACTAGAAAAGACTATTGTCGACTTTTCGCTTTCAATCAGAAATTCTTAATAATTACCACAAAAACTCGTGACTAAGGACAAAGTAGCATTTCAAACATACAAATGCAATCATTACAAATAGAAAAGTAAGTGAGTATATGTGCTTTTTCACATGTAATCCGTTTGTTTTAGTTAATCTTAAAACAATTTTTTATATCACAGATACACATACACACATGACAATGCATATAAATATTTAAAATTTCATTATAAAAGAAAAGAAACTCGGAAATGGCCTATTCATGTGTATTTTTGTACCTTTTGATTGTTTGTCTTCTTTTAATATATCCTGCCCTTTCCTTCAAAATATATTAATTTTAAGTTACCTTAATGTATTCCATATCAACATGGTATATAAGACGGAAATAAAAGAATCCCCAGAATAACAACAAATGTTTGAAGTAAAAGTACATTGAACTATTTCTTAAAATTGAAATCTCTTAACTTAGTTATTCATTTATTGAATTTCTTGTTATACATTTGATAATTTTATATCCCAGAAATATAACTATGATATACATAAAATACTACATTTCGAACAGAAGAAATGTTTTGCGCGATTCTAGTTTGGCTGAATAAGCAATGACTCAGTGAACAATATTTTTAGATTATCTGAATGTATTTTGTTTCTGTTCGCGTTGTAAGAAAGACAACCCTCACTTAATCATGCTCTCAATTCCAAACATCTTTATATCTCTCTCTTACGCTCTTTGTCCCTCGCTGTATTGCACAATTAGAAGTTATACATGTTATCTAGAAATCTTGGTATAAGACGACCTTATATATATATATATATATATATATATATATATATATATATATATATATATATACCTCTAGTTTTGATTCCGATGTTCAATTATTTCTTTTTTACGTTATGACCGATGATATGAATCTATACCCTTAACCTCCAATTTACCAGGCAGCAAAACATAAGACCTTTACTCCATACCAAATACCTTTAATCAATAGTCAGATTTGGTTTCAAGCAGTCCTAGAATGTTCCCCATTGTAACGCTTTTTTTTTTGCTCTTTTTAAATAAAGACAAACTAGACAAACATATAAAGCACAAAGACCCTACAGCTAACAAGGCACCCTATATTTCACTTATATTTGTTCCTCATCTGGGACTCGAACCCACGACCTATGGTACCGAATCACCTAGCTGTCATGTATCCGACCCTCTAACCGACTAAGCTACCCGAGCTCCACAAAAATGGAGCTTTAATAGCCAATCATTAGCTAATCGCATGCATGACAACACGGCCGCCGAAGGTGAAGGGATTTACCCGAATATAAGTGAAATATAGGTTGCCTTGTTAGCTGTAGGGTCTTTGTGCTTTATATGTTTGTCTAGTTTGTCTTTATTTAAAAAGAGCAAAAAAAAAAAAAAAAAAAAAAAAAATACCCCAAAACCAAAAGCGTTACAATGGGGAACATTCTAGGACTGCTTGAAACCAAATCTGACTATTGATTAAAGGTATTTGGTATGGAGTAAAGGTCTTATGTTTCGCTGCCTGGTAAATTGGAGGTTAAGGGTATAGATTCATATCATCGGTCATAACGTAAAAAAGAAATAATTTAACTTCGGAATCAAAACTAGACCGCCGATATAGTTTGTTGACTTATCCCCCTCATTAATACTCAAAACAAATCTTAAATATTAAAATAGATATTTCCTAGTATGTGCTAGGCACGGAAAGAAATTTGAGAAATACTTTACACTCTTTGCTTTGGTATATTCATATTCTACATTTAAATGGATTGAACAGTGGAAATGGAACACACGATGAAAATGGAGCCCACTGTTTCCAAATTATAGACTGGATACTATATGTTATAGACCTCTTCATATGTGGTGACGTATTTGATGGTCGTTGTTTTGAATACATTTATTATGCTAAACCCTTAACTTGAATGAATGGCGTATTCAATCTGACTTTCTTCGATTTTGCAATTTGTGGAAACACTATGATATACTTTATAATCACTGCTGTTGATGTACCGGCATATTATGATTACACATATCCCATATAAATCAATCGTTCGTGTTTTCTTTTTTTTCAAAAAGGCAGTATGTTTTTGTATTTTTTTTTCAGAGTGCTGTGGTGTACATTGTAATTGGTATCCTCTTTGTTACTAAAAGAGTGAGTTCACAGAATTTGAATTGCACAAGACTTACCACGGCATGCCCTACAGCCGCACAGTGGTCGGGGAGAGGCAAATATTTTAATTGTTCTGGACATAAGAGTTATGTCTGCTTAATGACATCGAACGCTAAATTAAGAGAAGGATGCATATTCGATTCCAAGATACTGGCTGGACAAAGTATGTGGTCCTATTATTATAATTTATAACTGCTTTTTATATAGAGTAACATTTTATATGATACGGTTAACCCATTCGGCACTTTTTGCAGTTTGCATTTTATATTATGGTATGAATGTTTTAAATTCATTTATTTATTCAATATTTCTTCTTCTTATTATCTTTAATTTTTTTATTTTAATTGTGCGATTTTTCAATTATATATGTTTTCTTTCTAAAACTAATGTCATTTAGAAAGCAAATTATTTCATCCCAATAAATATATATGAAAGCCGAAGATAGGGAAATGCAGTGCATACTGTAAGAACCTTCATAGTATCTTCAGGTATATTTGTGGTTTTGAACAAAGAACAGATGTTATTTTGCTTTAATATTGCTTCTGAAATGTTAAACATAAATTGTCTGGCATGTTTTGATGTCTGTTCATCTCTTTATGACAATGACAAATAAAAATTATTATGATCACTAATTGGCATTCCGATTAATATCCGTAGAAGGGTGCAATATCAACATATTACCATATATTTTCTTTGTCGTATTCTATCCACATTACCACTGTTATTCATATTTGTATTTCATTACAGTTGGTTGTCCAAATACTAAACAATGTGATAATTGGACAGGTCAGCCAATGTTAGTCACTGAAAATAATTACCTACCTTGTCCACCTGAACTTAAAGGATGCCCTCCACGCAATCATTCTGGATATTCTATCTTAAAAATTTACAAATGTAAGACTTTTATTTTCTTGATAGCATTGTATATGATAAATATAGAACATATATACCTTTTAATTTTGTGCACCATATGCGCATTTCGACAAGTTATGTCTCTTCAGTGATGCTCGTGGCCAAATGATTGGAATATTAAAGATTCTATTTATCGATATCGACGATTGGTCTCTGTTTGGTATGGTGGGGCAGCACTAATGCGAAAGTAAATCTAGAAATAATGGTTACAAGCTCATTTATTGTACTACCACAATTGATGTTGTTTCGTTATCTTATGTATTTTTTTTTTTTTTTTTTTCTATTATGTTCCTCACTTATGATAAATTAATCGATTATACGAAGTGTTTTAAATTGGTTCTGGGTAGAACTGATATCCAAGATCACGAGAAACAGTAGAAAGAGAATATTATGTAATACCATTCCCTGTTGAAGAGTTGAAATCCACAGTTCTGCTCATTATGTAAATGAATTTTCAAATTCTAAAACACAATAGTTTAAGAACTGGGGACATATACTTGTAGTAGTATGTAAAAGAGCTTTAGAACAGTCCTGTCTTCACGATAATCTTGGGGAAGCTGGGGTGTTTCTTTGTTTTCTTTCTGTTTGTTGAGGTGTTCTTGGGGGAGGAGGGAAGGGTTTTGTTTTGGGTTTTGTATTAATTAGCAGAGATGTCAGAAATTTTCTCTTACGCAAAATGTCATATTTGGCATGCTATGTTAATATGTTTTACAATCAATGTTGTTAATCTTTAGGAATAGGAAATCAAGCGAATGGAGCTAAAATCCGCTACCTATTCTTGTATAGATGACTGAGGAACATTATGTCGGTTTCGTAGTAATAGTTATATAAATGAGAAATAAAACATAGTACACAATCAATACAACCTATGACAAAAGGAAAACCGTCATGAGTTTAAATACAACCTTTATTTCAGATCCAAGGTGCCAGGGAAAAAATATATCTGACGAAAGGTAACAATATAAAATATATGAAAATAATGTGATTACAGATCATGTCTATGTCATTTTAAAGAGTATATGCATCTAAATATAACTGAACATTTTAAATTGGACGGAAAACTTCACAAGTGCGCAATAGATATGTATGATTCTTTTTCTTATCATTTTATATAACTTATATTTGGAAAGTGTCTAATAAACATACATTATTATGGCCCAGCATTGCTAAATCGAACATGATGCATTTGAATTGGTCTCACTAGTAATACATTGACAAAATAAACAACATTTTAAGCCAATAATGGTGGCTAACAAGAGGTTCGAAAATCTATCCTTATGTCCGATGAAATGATTAGAAGTGATAATGAACGATTTAAAAACACGAATTAATGAAACATTCATATGGGGATGACAATCTGTTACTTAAGGTATTTTTATTTTGAATGCTAGTATTATTAAAAATGCAATGCATGTTGCCTGTGAAAACCCCTGCTCTTTTTGCCTAGTCGAACATGATACCGTAAAAATTACAACTATAATTATCAGCGCGATTGCCTTGTGATCGGCTAGTGTCAAACAAGTGCTGTATTGTATTTGATTATTTGTAAACAGTACTGTAGACTAGATGTTCGTGATCGAACTAAATATATATTACTTCCAGAGGAAGGTAGTTCCGGTGGTTATGGCATATTTGCAATCAAAATTCTGTGTCTCTAACACGAGAGGATTGTGTTGACTTTAATATAAGAATTTTGGAATCATAAGTTAGACCGGAACCGTTCATTAGAATATCAACATATTGATGAATTTAGAACTCACTAATGTTTTATGATCAAAATGATATGGTGAAGCTAACATATGTAATGTAAAGATGATGGATAAATCCAAACCATAAGTCTAAAAATCATGAAACCAGAGGACATACAAAATCAGTGAAAATGAAAAACAAGTGGAAATTAACAAAATATGTTTACTTGAAGAACATATGTGAACCCCTGTGATGGAGTGAGATCAGGTGCCCGGGGAGAGTGAGCACCTCCTGCTTGCTGGCAACACCCGTCACATATACCCAGAAGAAAAAGTCAAGTCGTGTAAATTCCATATGTATTTATATATGGAGAAGTCAAATTAGGTAACCTTCTAGTATAGAAGGTGTCAAATCTGTGTAAAATGATCGAAATCGGTCTCAGTCCAGAATATCAACAGTCTGGATAACGAGATACCATATGGAGTAAACGACCGTAGAACGTCTTATCTCTATTTCATTAACACAAAACACATATCTTTGTTTTGCCGACAGCCATCCGTTAATAGCACGTCGGGATTTATTATTATAATTCCATGTAATTAAGTATATATATGCAATATTTACCCGCATGTACAAAGACAACACCATAAGCAAAATCTGTTATAAATACACATATAGTATTTAGTATAGCAAATAAATAAACAAAATATATTATGTAGAACCTGAATGTATAACATCTTCATCAATAGGACGCATATTTTTAAATACCAATATAAATATAAACAAATACAAAAACTCATTCATCTTTTTATTTTGCACACTAGCATATTCTTATAATATATAATTTGATTTAATTCAAGCGTTATAAAAAATCTCTGCGGCAAAGAGATAATAATATTTTCTCAGGCCTCCAAAGCCGTTCAGGAAAAAACCGGGCAAAAACCTGCCCTCTAGGCTGCGTAATGACTTACTTTGTACATCAAATAACAAAGAACAAAATTCAAAATAAGAGAACTCTAATTATATTATTGTCCATCGTATTGATATACAAAATATTTCACTTCACTGTTAAGCAAGCCCATTTGAGAAAATATAAAAACGTAAGAGGCCACGTTTCATGCTTGAATATAACAAAAAACTATAAATACTTGTGATGTAACAAAAACAAAAAAAATAGATAAAAATAAAAAATTAATTAATTACACTAAAGTACAATAACTTAAACTTCAAGATTAAATTGCTTAAATATAAATTAAAATTATATTTATAAATAATATTAATAATTAAATTTGATCTTAACAGAACGAAGCGAGGGCTAGAAGTGATTTACTAAGTAAAACCGCCAATCTATCACGTGATAATAACTCAATGTCATTGGTCAACCAATTGTATAAATGTATCATTCCGCTAAGACAATAAATTTTTACTATACTTCGAAACGTAGAAATTATTTAGTCTTATCTCTATTTCATTAACACAAAACACATATCTTTGTTTTGCCGACAGCCAGCCGTTAACATAGAACTAACAAAGAAAGAAGAATGAAAAATTAACATCTGACATAGATTATCAAAATATCAAACGTATATTACAGACCACATTTTTTAGAAACTTCAAGACGGCTCTCAATAGAATCTACAACATATCGATCTTTGCTTGAATCTGATCTCCAACCCCCGTGGCGCTTCCAATTTCTATCCTTTACATCAGAATTAGCTACTGTAGTGGCTCTACCTGACCTAAGGGAATGCAACCCTAAATTTAAATGCCCGCCTACTAAAGCTAATAACTTCAATATATTTTCACGTGTTGAAGTATAACTTAAATATTTGTTTTTGAAAATGAATTTGCATGAAGATTTTGACCTATTAATTTGTTTGAATAAAAAAATGATCAGAAGAACAACTGATATTTACTAAATTCATGTATCTCAACAGCCTAGCATATGGACATGCAACACTTGTACCTTTAGATATCAAAACTTCACTTCCGTTTCTATACTGATCAGTTTTGCTCTTATGAATTTTTAAAACAAAATAATCAGGATGAATAACAACATCATTGCATTTTAAAGAATTGATTTCATTAAACCTCAAAAACCCACTAAATCCAATCAAAATCATGCATAAATTACGAACAGTTAATATATCATTTGAAGAATGAAATTGATAACACAACTCTTTTAACATTTCGGATGACACTGGATCTTTTTTATTTACTGGTTTCACTGCCGAACGTTTCGCTGATTCTAACAAATTTCTCACATATGAATTATCTGTCGGATCCGACATATTCTTCAATTCATGCACCCATTTAATTGAAGAAACAACGCTAGATGCCACAGAATAAGATGCACCAGAATCCAGCAGTTGAGTAACGAACAGAGCGACATGAATAGGCAACACTGATGATTCGGGAATATTGTTCACCAACAGAAAATGCTCGAATTTTCTGTAACTATACAAATATTTTTGTGCGGTGTTGTCACTCCTAGAATTTATCAAGCGATCCGAAAGACTGTCCGTCAAAATCTTCAAGTCATCTCTTGAAACATCCAATCCACTGCTACTAGCTTCATTATGTATATGCTGTTTAAGTTTTATTCCTATAAACCAGAAATTACAATGATCAAAATCTTATTTTCAAAGCAACAAAATTAAACTTTTTGTGACCAGAATTAAAAATCCCTGTACTGGCCAAGCCTGCCTCTATAACATTGTTACTTGCGCGCTGAAAATAAATATGCTCTTTACAGAAAGATGCAAAAGTAATGCCGTTAAATATCAAAGGCCAATAAGGAGCTGATTTCCAAACAGGAACGACAAGAGTTCCACTCGATTTTTCTGAAATAAATTTATTTATTGTTTTGCAAACCAGTCTAGGAGGAGGAACCCACCAGTTCATTTCACCCAACCAACACTAGGTAAAACAGTCAACCGCTTCTGTATCACGACACCTAAACCTAGAATTAAATCTTTTACATTTTGCATTGTGTTCTGAACTAAATCTGTCTACAGAATGTGGTCCCCACAATCTGTCTAACACCAGAAAAGTTTCTTTATTTACAAACCAATCATCACAATCAGAACACCTACTTAAAAAATCTGCCACTGAGTTTTGATCACGTGGTATCCAGCTAGGAATCAGTGCAATATTATTTCTCAAACATATACAATATAATTGACATGACAGTTGGTGCAATTCAGGAACTCTGCTGCCATTTTGTATAATACTCATAATATTTTTATTATCTGTAAGCAATTCCACCACTTGATTAGTCAATAAACCGATAGATTCAGAAACAAGATAATGCACGGCTTTCAATTCACGCCATGTGGAACTCTTTATTGACTCTATATCCGACCAATGCCCAGTTACAGTTTTCAATAATGTATCATTGTCTACAACTGACAAGTTCTTAACCTCACAGTCAAGGTCTTTCTCAATACAATTACAAAATCCAAACTTTGAGCAACAGTCAGCATCTCTTACAATTATTTCATCATGCTGATTCAAACATGTAGAAACTGTACCTGCATTTGTGTCTGTAATACTATCAATACTACTGAACGAAGCAGTATTAACCCGCGATTCAATATACCCACCATAACCGGTAGCAGATGCATCAGTATAAACTGCTAAAGTGCATACTTGTGTGTCTCTAATGTTTCTACCAACACTATTCAATAAAAATAAATTTAATCTCCAAAACTGTAATTCTCTAACAGCATCATATTGCTAAGAGTAACACATGAATTCCAGCTTGCTCTTTTGTCAATACATTTATAAAGTCCTCTAGTTTTAAGCCTGCATACACCTCCAAATACCATTTGCATAAATATGATTTGTCCAGTAGCACGAGCTGCAAATTTTGCTCTAAAAAGCTCTTTATAAATGCTATTTCTTTCAAAATTAAAGTTAAATTATCATTCAAACGATTCGTGCAATCATCAGTAACATAAAGTTTTCCTACTTCAGTATTCCATATATAACCTAACCATGTGATTTTCTGACAAGGTACCCATTCACATTTGTCTCCTGCAATCATAAACCCAAATTCTTCTAAACTTTCATGAATAAAATTGCTCACCTTCGTTGCTAAATCAAAATCACTTTCACCAGCTAACCTGTCATCTAAATACATAATGACTTTTACACCTTTTGATCTCCAATACTTGACTACTTCTCTCATTACCTTTGTAAATATATATCCAGCAGTCGCTAATCCGAAAGGAAGCACGTTAAAACGTAATACTTACTAGAATTACCTTCTAACCACTTAAAACCTAGATATTTCCTGTGTGTCTCAAAAATCATAACGTGATGATAAGCACTTTTAAGATCGAACTTAAACAAAAAATCTCCTGTAGAAAACATCTGCCTAGCTATAACTGAATCTTCAAATTTACATTTAAATCTATGCAACAAAGGGTTTATATGCCTACAATCCAGTACCATCCTTTGTTTACCTGATCTGTTCTCTGCTACTGTCAATGGATTGACAACATGTACGTCCTCTTTCTTAACCTCTGAAATACACCCAAGCTTCAAAAGCTTATATATCTCACCTTGAACAAAATCCGGAGCATTTAATGCCGACCTATTATTCCTTATCTCCGTTGCTGGAGGGATCTTTTTAAATGGTATACCATAACCGTTACTCACCACAGATAAAATATATGGATTTACATTTGCAGAATTCCATTTACTAAAAGCTGCTTTTAATCTGCCTAGAGGTGACTTACATTCACTCAACAAATTTTTACCTGAGTTGTTTTTAAATACCTCGGAATTACTGGAGCGTGTTAATGAATGCTCAGAGTGTTCGACAACAACACTTGTTTGAAAATGAGATTTTGGAATTTGATCAAATGAATCAATAGATATACTTATCTTCTTATTATCAGCCTTTTTCTTTTCTGCTGTACATTCATTGGCCCAATGTCCTGGCTTGAAACAATTATAACAAACACCAGGTTTGTTTCCTATACCAGTATAAGAAGCCTGTGGTTGAGATCCGTTTGGATAAGGACGGGATCGGCTCCCGCGCTTCTTCTTATCAGCTTTAATCTTTCTGTTAGCCGAGCTGAAAGCCCTGTTGATCCTTTTTTCATCCTCGGAATCATCTGCCAAAGGATTTACAACATACTCCTGCACCACTTTCCAACCCAATTCAGAAGAATCAGCCATTTTTATTAATTTTTGTCTATAATTTATTAAATCAATACCTTCAGACAGATTGCGTTTCGCCTCACTCAGAAGCCCTTGTTCAAGGTCAGCGCTGGTGTCCTTCATTTTTGACGTCTATTTAACATTGAATTTGAACTGATCTTCACAACTTTTCCTGTTAAATTTATAGGTGTCATTACATAAAATGTCTTGCTGAATTTTTCCATTCTGAGCAACAGAAAATTCACGATTCTAACTTTGAAGATATAAGGCTATCAACATGTTCTAACATCCCCCTTTGAGAATCATTGATGGCCGAACGAACCTCGTCCCGTATAGCCTGTTGAATATTCGAATCCATCCCAACGAAACTAAATTTGATCTTAACAGAACGAAGCGAAGGCTAGAAGTGATTTACTAAGTAAAACCGCCAATCTATCACGTGATAATAACTCATTATCATTGGTCAACCAATTGTATTAATGTATCATTCCGCTAAGACAATAAATTTCTACTATACTTCGAAACGTAGAAATTATTTATTCCTCAATGACGTTGTCAGTCTAGGACATATATAACCCTGGTTGAGCAGCTTAACTGAAAGTCGCTTAGCCCTCAGAACAAAGTCATTGTAATTTGAACATGCTCTGGAATAGCGTATTAACTGAGATATGAATACGCCGTATGCGGGCGAAATTTCGAAGTCATATATTTGTATGGATGGATTTGTTAACACGATTCCATTAAGTTTCGCTTCGTTACTGGTAAAGAAAATAGTTTAATTGATCTGGCAATCTAGTTTTCTTTCAAAAGACGGACTATAATGAGACAATATGCGAAAACCATACCTTTGTACGGAATGTATAAATGACAGAGACCGTTGCTAAGAAAAGTCATATTGCTCGTGGCAAGAAAATAGATTAGGGATTTCACAATGTATAATATCTCTTTATTGTTCTTTTTTAGTAGACGCCATAATTCTATTGTTTTCATTCTGTATCACATTGGTTAGTAAACATTTGATGTAGTAGTTATCGTCATTGTTATTATTATTATTATTATTATTATTATTATTATTATTAATATTATTATTATTATTATTATTCAGTTCTGTATCTTCTACGAAAACAACTGATACTGTGCCAAATACACCTGCCAGAATTACTAGAGATAGAAATTTGATAATAATTGTTATCTGCATAATAATTCTGGTGATTATAGGATCCGCCACAGCTTTCATCTTTCATTTTAGAGATAAACTCCAAGGTAATCAGTCTGTAATTCTGCTCTTAATATTGTTATTACCTCTTTTCCTCGGTATACGTATAAAACGATAATAACAGATTTTGCGGATCTGATGTTATAAATATGTGTAATGACTGAGTAGAAAGCGGACGATTTCTTGTCTGTTGTCAAAAATTCTTGAAAATTAAAATAAATATATAAATCGATACTCAAAATGATAAATCAATTTCTCAGATAAATTGATTAATTAAGTTTTTGATAATTTATTCATTTGAAGATCGATTGAAAGTGAATATGTTAAAAAGTCAATGACGGCCCGGTATTTTGTCTATTATATGTTTTTTTTTCATTTAACTGGAATTTGAAAAAAGAAATAGATTTTACCCCTCTTTTTTAAAATAACTTTTGTGATAGTTTAAGTTAAAACCCAAGTTAAATGTTACCAAATATTTCGATGGTACTTCGAATACAGTGGAAACAAATTATAGAAGAATGTGTTGGCTATTGCACGTGAATAGATTTATAGAATTTTCTCAAAATTAGATAAATGTATATGCTCTTGCGATCGACCAGTGTAACTGCTGACAAATACCATAAAAAGATATCAAAGAAGTGATAACAATTGTTTAATCTATCAAAATACAATATCTTAATATCTGTAGATTCGGGGTGTAATATCCAATGAGTAACATTTTCCTCTTTTATTCTATTTGCTTAATGAATTATGATTTATAAATAAAGCAGAATTAAATTGAAGCGATATTTTCCCTTTTTTTCTTCTCTGTTCTTTTTTTTCTATCATTATGCTGTTCAGATATATATATATATATATATATATATATATATATATATATATATATATATATATATATATATATATATATATATATATATATATATATGTATATATGTATATATAGACAAGACAACCACTATTATAAAAACTTTATTTTCATTTCCCAATTTCTGTTGAATCAAATGTTTCTTTTTAATTCAAGGATGTCATCAACAGTCTGGAAGTGTAGTCAAAGAGAAATCTAACGCAAGTATGTTCATAATGTTAACACTTATAGACTGCGTTTTATAATAATATATAATTGTTGTCAATAAAACTTCTGGCCAATTCAAAGCTAAAAGTAAGAGATGGTAGATTTGTTATATAAGAAATGAACCGAAGCTTATTGACTTAAATGTTATTATACCCTTTTTCTTGATGTTATGTGACTGTAACACTTTCTATACAGTGTTTATTCACATTCATGTATATATACAGTGCTGAATTATATTGTTTCGTCTGTATGTCAGGGCATTTACGGCGGGTGTGGCTAGCCAAACAGGAGACGCTCACTCCTCCCGGGCACCTGGCTTCACCTCTGAATTTCAGGGGTCCGTGAATGTCCACTATGGTACATTGTTGTTAGTGCCATAGTCATGTGACACCAGTTATTTTCGTATTTTACATTATTGTGATGAATTATATATATTTTTTCTTATATTCAGGATAATGTACTTTTGGAATGACTTTATCACTAGATAGGCTTTCAGCTCTTACCTTTACATTGAGCTCGTATTTATTTTGCTCTCACTATCATTTAAGTTTTCATGGTTTCATCTTTGCCTTCACTGCATAATTTTTGTACCATACGGTTTTAAAGTTGGCAAGCAATGGCGAATACGATTGCCCAAGGAATTTGTAATTTGCCTTCATCGACAAAATGTCTCCCATTACTTCGTCATATTCTTTCGGTGTACTTGATTTTCTTCAAAATGGTCTTTAATTCCCCAAGGAACGTAGTTTTGTACCATAGTGGTATCGATAAAACCTGGGTTCAATATACAAGAACCACAGCGATTGCTCATGATGTAAAATGTCATCGAAGGACAAAACGGAATGCATTTAGAATAATTCATTTTATGTAAGATGTTAAATGTGATTTACTTGTATTGGTATCTTTCTCTGATAATGAGACAATCAATGCATTTTTATGATCTGGAAATCTTGTATTGCTTTAATATTACCAAACAACTTAAACATCCTCTCTGCATAGTGATATAATTGATATTTAGCATGCATTTATTTATTTGAGTATTCCTTGCAGATTCTCCAGAGTCTAATGAGATATTTTACACTTATGATAGAAATGTAAGGTCTAGTATTCATTCGTTGGAAGGACATTCAAAAGGTATTTCATTTCTTTTGTTAATTGTATTACATTTTTATCTATTAGTAAAAAGCCAGTGTTACCATTTCTTTCTTTAATATTATTGTAACGGTTTTGTGAGTGTTGTGTCGGGTCCTTTACATTGATGACTTTCATTATTATATTTATCTACATGATACATGATAATGACAGAATCAATTTGTTGACGTTTTATCTGAAAAATAAATTTGTTAAGTATTACTAGGCAACTTATGCATCCTCTATGCAGCTTTGACATTTAATAATATAATTAATTAATTTTATATCTTTCTGTTAAAAGTCGGGGTTACCATTTGTTTCGTAATTATTCTTGAAACAATTTCAGTGCTGCAGTCACATTAAAGCGGTTAAGCGTAATTTACTTTACACAAAATATCATATTTGCTTAAATTATTGTTTTGTTATTGTTTAACACTGCTGCAAGATCATATTTATATTTTATATTACGGCGACACTTGTCTGGTACATTGCTTTAAAATGTTGTACCATCAGAAAAACTATGAACCTGCTACGCGCCGACCTGGTAAGCTGCCACCGAACATAAGGACCTATAGATTAACATAAAATGATACTTTTCATACAATGATACTCATCGACTGCATGATGAACCGGAACCTTAAATCTAATATTGTAAGTCAAGTGTTATAGCACTGGTTACTTCCCCCTATTCCATTGTTAAAAAGATGATAAAATTGCAATCGATATTACATGTATTAAGTATGTGATGGCACTGATGCCGACAAGCGTTTTGTAAATCGACAGAGAACAGTAATAGAGTGAACAATGAAGGGTACAATAATTGGGCAGGTGTTCGTTCAATAGACACGAAAATAAATGAAGACAGTAGAAATAGATATGCACACTGACAATAACTGCAATAAATAAAGATGTATTTACGCTTCTTAAGACTGCTATTAGTCACTTATTGAATCACAGTTCTCGTCAGTACAACTTTTGGATTGCGCTGTCGGTAATTAAGCCTCCTGGTGTTATTAGCTCAGCCGCACGGACAAGTCCTTCGTTTCCAGAAATGAGTCTTTGAAACACTCCTAACATTGAACGCACTCGCGGGTTATCGTCTTGGATATACACAACGTCACTGACATTCATTTTTTGATCATTCCGTCCGTTAGTGCGATGGAATTGTAGTAAGTCGGTCAAATACTCGGACACCCATCTTTGATAGAAGTGATTGAGTTCTCTATCATTTTCTGAGCGAATGGTTTATTGGCTTAACCTGCGATCCTCCCTCACGTCAGATGCATCTGATGGCATCGCTAACCTTCTCGTGTAAAGTAAATGCAATGGTGTCAATGACTCGGGGTCGTGGATATCGTCACTCTCGTAAGGTAGCAGTAGGTCATTTATTACCGATTCGATATCGCCAAGCACTGTTTTCAAAGTGCCCTTGTTCTGCTTAATATTACTTCAAGGTTATTTTCGTTAGTCCAACCAGTCTTTCCTACCAATCTCCGTACAATGGGGCACGTGTCGGATCGAACTTCCAAACTATATGTATATTCAGGTCTCTTGGAATTTCTCACGACGCACAGATGGACGTACCTGTGTCGGAGTATAACATCCGAGGTGTACCTTTGCTACTGACAAAACGTCTTAATCCTAGTATGAATTGATAGAGTGATAAGTCCTATATCGTCACGTGAATTCCAACGCATTCTTAGAGTTTTAGTCTCTTCAACCAACTCTAGAACGCCTTTAATCAGTTTGGTCTCCATAATCGCTTCTGACAGGATTCTCCTAGATGAACGGTAGTTGTTCACACTTGACGTCCCTCCGTTGTCTAATACATGTCAAGATGTTTCAATACAGTATCATTCAAAATGAAGGGAGAACATGTCGCAACGAAGTGAATTACTTTGAATCTGTACGTTAAAGGTTCACTTACAGGATCTGTCGGATCGAGTAATGTCTCGATCCTCCGTATCCAGTCCAACGCTCAGACATACTTTTTCTATGTAGTCGTCACGGCAATTTTCCGCGATCGAAATCTGAGTAGAATATCCGTCAGCTTGTATAGTTTTGGTGATGAAGATGAGAGGCAGTCATTAAGGCTCGGATGCGTTTTGACGGCAATTGCAATCATATACTATCCTGATGGGTATCGCTTACGAATCTTTTTTCACAGTATGGTGAGGAATGTAGTGTACTTTCTGGTGTGTAGAGTGAATTCCTTTTTTCTTGATGGGCTATAATGTCTCCTTAGGTTTTCAGCATCTTCGATAGCGTTTCAGGTGTAAAATAACACTTATCGTTCTTTTGTGGCGATACTTTCGTTCGTCGGTAACAAAGAAAGATAATCCTTGGGTATTTCGCAATGTATCTGCTATCTTCAAAGTAGATCTTTGAATCCTGATAGTTTATCCTATTTTTCTGTATAAGAGTAAGTTCAGTTAACGGTTTGACTTCCATTCAACATTCTTCCTCTCTCTTTGTGAGCATCACATGCATCGTAGTCGCTAGTCTTTCCCGACAATAGATATCGTAGTTTTGATTGGACGGCAGTCGGACCTTGCACGCGCACAGTTTGATTTCAGCAATGATTGAATCCTATTAAAGGGAAATATGCACCCACGTCAAATATAATGTTTGCAGTCGAGCTGATCTCCCTTTCATACACTGGAGCCACAGCAGTCTTGAGCAACATTTCCTTCCGCTTTTGTCAGTGAAGAATGTAATTGAGAATGTAATTGGAGTTCTGTGGATGCAGGCTGTCGGTAGTCATCTCTTCTTTTCGATCTTATTGCACAACGATGAATGGTGGTGCTTGTGACAACATTTACACGTTTGCTTGGACTTCCATTCTGATACTTTATGCCGTATTAAACAATTGAAACACAGGGAATCCTGTTTAAATGTCCTCATGCATTCTTTCGAGTCTGTGACTTTGGAACAATCGTTAGTGTAATGGTCTCTTTTGCAGTAGGGGCATTTTCTCGGTGCTTCTTACCGCAATATATTTGGTATTGGGTCGGGTATTTGTGAACAAGGTCGATGATTGCAAATGTATTGAAAACAAATATTAACAGGAACAAAAATGTGGTAGTGTTCATAGATAAAAGTGAATTTTGAACAGTAATAATGATATGGACAAAAGATATGAACACGGTCAGTAGCAATGAAATTGCCAATAGGTAAGCTATCAAAGATTAATAGACGGTAGATAGGATGCATGAGAATGAAAAGAAAGAAAAGGGAGTTTAAAATGAGCACTATATTTTCCTATTTGAATCCTTTCCCCTAAACAACATACATTACATTGATATCAGGCAGGAAGGATGTTATATTGTCTCTCATGAATGTGGAATAATCTTCCAAATTTCAGCAACACCATATGTAGTTGCGATTTTCTTCAGCTGATATCTTTTCTGAAGTATCGTTTTATAATTATTTTGCATGCCATTTGATTATCGTTTAAACTGATACAATATTTTAGCACATTCGGTCTTTTCCTAATACACTTATGATGTTATGAAATCTTATGGAGACTGATCTTAAACTCAGGAAATGCATGACGTCAATAATTGTTTTAAGTCAGACACCGTTTCAAATGGGAAATAACTCTGTTGAACGAAAAGACTCAATAGCTTATCATTTACGCGGCCTAACGAAATGGAAGGCATGATGTACCTTTCAAAATTATACAAATAAAAATTGACAAAGTAGGACATGTTACCCCCACCGTCACAAACCATGAATATTGAATCTGCTTCCTTCGCTCTTCTCCCTCAAACCCATGGCTTTCTCTGCCTGATTAAACTCGTTTCTTATGAATATTAATGAGCCCTTATGGATCAATCAGGGCAATATCTGGCAGATTTTCCAGAAAACCACGTATCGGTTTCCTGTTACCAGCTCACAACATAAAGAACATTATTTCTCCGATTTGGGTGCTGCTATTACATTTATCCGAAATCACTAAATGACAGTTTCATTGGCTAAGAAAATTTAGGTATACATAATGTTCATGAGAAACGAGCATAATCGGACAGACAGAGCCACGGGTTTGATGGCGGGGAGGGACTCAATAACCAAGGGCTTGCGGCGGTGTGCTGCACCGATAAATCTATTTCGTGCTGTTTTCAAAACACACTAACACGTGCAAATGCAATTATGAATTTCATGTCGATTACATCAAGGAAGTTACTTTCAAGTGAGATGTAAAGATGATGGATAAATCCAAACCACAAGTCCAAAAATCATGAAACCAGAGGACATACAAAATCAGTGAAAATAAAAAACAAATGGAAAATAACAAAATATGTCTACTTGAAGAGCATATGTGAACCCCTGTGATGGAGTGAGATCAGGTGCCCTAGGAGAATGAGCATCTCCTGCTTGCTAGAAACACCCGTCACATATACCCAGTAGAAAGAGTCAAATCGTGTAAATTCCATATGTATGTCTATATGGAGAAGTCGAAGTAGGTAAGTTTCTGGTACAGAAATCTGTGTAAAATGATCGGAGTAGGTCTCAGTCCAGAATATCATTTAGAAGTCTGGATAACGAGATATCATATGGAGTAATAAGAGTCTCGTAACGACCGTAGAACTTCCTCAGTGACGTTGCTAGTCTAGCACATATATAACCCTGGTTGATCAGCTTAACTGAAAGTCGCCTAGCCCTCAGAACAAAGTCATTGTAATTTGAACAAGCTCTGGAATAACGTATTAACTGAGATATGAATACGCCGTGGAATATTGCTACTTATGAAAGGAAAGTTTGTGATAGCGAAATTGAAATCGTCGCGTTTGTCATAGAATGAGGTGTTCAATTGACCATTAATGTCGAAAGACAATATAATATCTAAATACGAAGTAGAATTACTACTTTTTGTGGTTTCTTTGACCTCCAGTTCACTTGGATAGATGATGCTAAGGTAATCCGCGAATGAAGGATTATTAATTGAAAGCAAGTCATCTACATATCTGTAAGTAAAATTGAAGCCAAGAGCGAATTGTTTTTTTTTTTTCATTGCGAAATCAGACTGAATGAATTCAGCTTCGTATTAGTAAAGGAATATGTCAGCCAGAAGCGGGGCACAGTTAGTGCCCATTGGAATGCCGACAATTTGTTGAAAAACCTTACCTCCAAACACCACAAAAATGTTATCGATAAGAAAGTTCAACATCTGGATGACAGCTGTTTCAGTGTATTTATTTTTGGAATCAGAATTTCCCCTAACAAAGTAAGTTTTATCGTGGCCTATTACTATATATTTGAATTTGCGGCTTCCGTTTTACTAGTAAAAGCATTTTGAATAATTTCCGCTAATCTGTATTTTAATTTCTGATGAGGGATCGTTGTGTAAAGAGTCGAAAAGTCAAAAAAAAAATTGATGGAATGAATTTTAGTAAAACTTTTTGATTTTAGATACGATCGATTTATACATTTACCAAATGATGAGGGAAAATAAGTATATAAAGCAACGACAGACACGGCCCTTTAGTCTACTTTACTGAGAGACCACAGCGTCTTTCGTTTAAAAACACCACGGCAAGAAACAAATGGGCACCGATTTTTCAATATTTCGAAAGTACACAATTAAATAGATAGCGGAATTACCTTTATACATCATGCAACACTACCGAGAGGGTACAATGCCATATTTATCATCCAGTCTAACACTTCATTGTCTTTTTCAGTGTCTAGGATACATCCTAGCTATCTTATTGAGAGCAAACACCTTTGCAATAGAAAATATACTATGTTGTTTCAAGTTGAATGACATGACTCCTCTGTGTAGGTTCCGTACACAAATGTCACATGAGAAAGCAGATTAAGGTTTTGAAGCAATCAAAAATAACTTGTATTTTCAAATCAGTTCCGCCTACGTCCAATTTTAATTCCATGGGTGTTTTAATGTAACAAGTATAATGGAGACAACCACAAGAAACACACCGGAATATAGTATCGCCTTCCTCCATGTTGGTCTGTGTGAATGAGGAATACAGTTAAGGGCTTTTCTATAATCAAAATGTAACAATTATTAGTAAGGAATCCAATTTCCTAGAAGGAAATGTTTTCTCCCACCGAAATATTTGTTACAAAAGGTAAAAAAAAGATCAAATGGATATAAAATGGCGGCTGTTTTATCAAATGGTTTAATGATTATTCGGAATATTTCTTACTGTGATGTTCACATATGATATATCATTTAGTTGCTATTTTTTGTAGATATGGATATTAAATACGTTGTCGTCAGTGAAGATGTTGATTGTACTGTCAGAGCTGTAAATACATCCGATATAATTGGCGTCCAATATTGTAAACAAAACAACCCCGGAAAGGAAAGGGCACAGCTACAACTCCCAACTGGACAACAAAGCTATCAAGTAAAACAAGAATCTTTGCAAACGTCATTACCTGATGTAACGATTGAAACTGAGCATCAGGACAACAGCAAAGGGTTCGTCAAATCGAGAGGTAAAATCCTTTCCCATTTTACCATACCATTATATTCGTTTGTTTGTCCATGAGTCCATCTCGCTTGCATTCATCGAGTTCATTTAATAAACATTCTTAGTATAGGGGATTTTTTTTTAAATATATGACCTCTGATTCCAGAAAAGAAAATTCATGTTAATGGACTCATCCCCCAAATATTGTGGTCTGTCGGTCGGATTTTTTTTTCTTTTGGCAGTAATTCCTAGATACAATTGATGGTCCTTCTACGCTTCTACATGAAACAAGTTTTCATCATCGCCATGATACCAGCCCCAGTTGTGAAGCAGGCCTTAGCATTTTTGTGGCAAATTTTGTAGTACGTGCCATTTAGTTTGTAGAAGCTGCTCCCACAACTGGCTTCAGACTCAATTTTATCCTCATTGTACGTTTCGTGACATTTTCTTTATTGTGTTGGTTCAACTTTGCATATCAAGCTATATGCATTATGGGCTTATGATGGTAACCGATATCCTAATTAAGAGATGGATCACTCCTCCCAGGCATCTGATTTCCCATGGTGATGGGGTCGTTATTACACATTAAGTGCTAGCTCATTGTTGTTATGCTGATCCACCAGAACCATGTGCAGCTGATGTTTTCTTCTTTTGCCTATGTTCAATGGTAGCATCCACGGATACAGTTCTTGCTAGGTGAATTTGATCATGGCAATTCTGAATCTTCTCATTTGCTACTTTCAACTATTCATTGTATGCTTCCATACATTCAGCGACTGTACATCTTCTGCGGTTGTTTTCCATGCAGGATTTGGACAGGTCAGGCTTCATATCAAACCTAAGTTAAAATAGATTCTTATATAAACGTTTTCTATAGTCACAAATAGGTTCCAAGAGAAAGCCCAAATTTCATTCTATATATGCCTTTGACAGGAAAATTATTTTGCACATACTGATACTGGAAAATATCTATAAACCGAAATACATAACATAACATCAAAAAATTACTAGTCAGTACGGGGCAATTGTTCTTTATTTGTGTGCTTAATGTCATAAACAGCGACAGTTAAGTCATCTGTAACGACACATAAATGTACGAGCATAAAGAAGCCATTTGTATAATAAATGATACAGTGGTACTTCAGTGTTCGAGGAAAACAAATGTCGCTTGTAGTAGTTTCATAGTATCAAATGTACCAGGAACAAATTCCTGCTAGCAGACAAGCAGACGAAGTGATTCATACATTCCACTTTGCACTAAACAAATTAAAGCGTATTATTGATATTCAATGGCAGATATATTTCCTATAGATTTCAGGCCTTCATTAACTATTGTATTGTAAATAAGTATTAACAGGAACAACGCAGTGGTATTTTTTGAAAAATAAGAACGGAAACACTCTCACTGGTGTTCAAGTCGGGTAGAATCTTAAGCAGTAATAATGGCATGGACAAAATGTATGAACATGAAAAGCATTGACAATAAAACAATAAATAATATTGACATTAATCAAGGTAGTCAAGAAGATCACTAAAATGGGTATTAGCAATAGATGTGAACACAACCAATAGTAGTGACATTGCCAATGAATATAAAGACGAGTAAGAACTGTGGTATTGAGCATAGATATCATCAAGAGCAAAATCAGTTGTACTGAGAAAAGGTATCAACATAACCAATATCAGTGGTACTCCAAATAAATAAGAACACGAAGAATGGAATATTGAGAATGCAGATATAAAAAGCAGTGTAAAGACAACCGACAACGCTAGATAACAGTGGTATTTTGACAATAAATATGAATATAGTAAGCGACTGTATTATTGGCAATAAATATGAACATGAGTGAAATAAATTACTATTATAATAAATAAAAATCAGGTTTGACTATGAATTATTTAGGGTTGTCAACGAGTACCCGGTTAACCGTCGAACAAACCGAGTATCGGTTAGTAAACTTAGTACGCGGGTACTCGGGGAAAAAAAATAATTTGCAGAAAAACAGAATGAAAATGTTAGATGTTATTCCCCTCTGTTTGTCTTGTATTGGTTAATTGACGGAACACTTCCCTCTATGAATGTTTTGACAATCAAAACACTCTCAGTTATTTCTTCAATCGCCTCGGGACCATTATACCGATTCTTTGTATCACTGAATAGGTACTCAACTTTAATTACTTTTACCCATAGCTTATTTGTACATGTACTACACGAGGCTTGAGTTGTAAATTTTTACAGTAGGTGTTATTGAAAACTTTTTTTGTTAGAATGCCGTCTTTAAATGTCTAACGCTTGGAATTACTTCAAACGGACAGCTGATGGTAAAACTGTGAAGTGGAATTTTGCCTATTTTGAACACAGTCTATTGATACGAGTAACCGGTTACTCATTCGGAAAAAAGTACCGATTAACCGGTTAGTGAAAAACGTCCGATTTGACAACCCTAGAATTATTGCATCTGCTGCAGAGCCAACACGCGAGAGTGTGACAAAAGGTTAAAGTACTATTTTGCAAATATGCCTTAATTATATGTACAAGTCGCAGCATATTTCTTTCACTCGAACGTTTTTTCGAATATTATTCATAATCATCCCTTTTTACTATATCGTTCCCTTTACGACAGAGAACTAGTGAAAAGTCAAAGAGGGCCCTGAAAGGAAATTAACGCAAGTCCCCGTTATAGGAAAACAATAAAATGGAATAACAGATACAAAATTCTTTTCTTTATATTGAACTACAGCATACAGAAATCTTTATTTCTATATTTTTATCTCCTTTACCATTTTATATCAATATAGTATCACATTATTTATTAAAATGTTTGTATTGATATACCAGGGATAAAAGATAAGAAAATAAAGTATCTACGGACTGTCGCTGAAAATATAACAGTCAGGATTGACTTGAAAAAAAAGATAAATAATTGAAGAAAATAAATAATTAAATTACATAAATAAATAGAAAAAAAAAAGAAATATATTAGCAAAAAATATAATTAAATAAAAGGTGAAAAGAAAGAAACCCCTGAAGTAAAACCAGGTAACCGGGAGGAGTGAAAAATCCCGTAAAACATATCCAATCTGGTAGAGATAAATGTTGTCGAATCCTGTATTTTGTAAAATAGAAAGACGGTCAGTTTAATTTCCAAAATGATAGTTATCAATTAGAGGAAATGCTTTCATCAATCTTAGAGTATCTTCATTGCGAGTAACGTTGTTGCAGATAGTTTAAAATCATGGCGGTATTTTCGTCTTTAATACTACCTAAAACAAAAAATAGATTGAAGATTTTTACAATCCCAAGGCGTTGAAAATTCCCCTCAGCTGAAATTTCCTTAAATACGCATTGTATAAACCATTCCAATTATCATTATCATTTAAGCTGCTACGATATTTCAGCATATGGCGTACCGAATACGGAGGCAAACGAAATTGAAAGCGTAATGTACCATGATGTACACAATCATTCGTATTTTTTTTTTTTCTTTTTCGTTAACCTTTCGATGTTACTTTCAACTTTTCAACTGCCAATATAAAATTCCAGGACCATTACTCACAGACGTTTACTTTAAAAGTGGGATCTATTTGATCAATACATACATTAATCACAGGAGGATGAAACATATGTTTAGAAAATATATAGCCGTAGACACATTCCACTTCACTTGTTTGTTTATAGAATAGAAGGAAACACCGAAAACACCCATAAAAAAGGACCGCCTCCCAGGGCCCATAGAACTAAAAGTATACTTTACGAAAATGGTGGTATATATTGTGGTCTAAGTAAAATTCACATCAATAAGATAGACCGGATAAGGGTAATCTTATAAGTTTATCGCTATATCTGAAAATTATTGGTTAGGAATCAAAATTCTTGGAAGGTAATATTCTCTCTCTGAAATATTTGTTACAAAAGATGAAAAAAAAAAAAAAACGATAACATGGACATAATAAGACACAACACTGTTCTATGGAATATTTTTCACACACATTTCTAAATGTGATTGTAATTGTTAAATCTCAATGTTTACATAACTAGCCGAGAAGAGTTTAAACTCCTGAAACAAAACATCACGGTATATCATTTAGTTGCATTTACTTTCACAGATTTGGATACTGGATATGTTGTCTACGATGCAAACTCTGATTTTACAACCGCAGCTGTACATCCATTATATGTGAATGGCGTTCTATCAGATCCTATACAAAATAATTGCGGAAATGAAAAGATAGAGTTCCAGCCCAGCGCACGACAACTATGCTATCAAATAAACGAAGAAATATCGCAAAGGTCTTCACCTGATATAACGAATGAGAATGAGAATCAGGACAACATCGAAGACACGGTCGTCTTGAGAGGTACAAAACTTTACTTTTTCAATTTCCGTAATTTGTTGTCAATGGGTTGTTATGATACCGTAATATTCAGTCGTTTGTCCATTAGTCCATCTCCCTTGCATTCCTTAATGGGTTTTCTAAGTATAGAGGATTTGTATTTAAATAGTCTTTGACCTTCTTTAGTAAATGATTCCGACTAAACAATCAAAAGCACTCTAAGTCTTTGAAAAGTACTTTGATTGTGATATATACCACATTTTCTCGGGAAAAGCAATCGGAATAATTAGTAAAATATAGCAATATTGTTGGCAATAACACTAAGTTTAACACTTATCTTATTAGTGTTATTTTTGTTCTAGTGTATTTAATCAATTTTCCTGTATATGATTTAGTATTCATTATACCGCTATAGAGATCCCTGGTGATAAGAAGTGCACCTACATATCCCTTGCAGGTCATAGAAGGATACTAAGTAAGGAACCTACATATGAAGTTTCAAAAACCCCCAGCTGGTTGTGGGTATTAACTAAATCTAGAATCCTCTTTGTCATGGAATGCAACCCACGTCTATTGAAAAGGGGATCCCGGAAAACGTGTCCAACACTCCACCTTGTTCCTCAGTACCACTAGATCGGAGGTCGAATCCACATTAACCGGTTTGGTCACATTAAATTGATCATGATGATACTCTGATAAAACAGGTCATTGAGATTTGAGGTGGACAGAAAACAAAAACAAAATCATAGTACAACCCGATTTTTAAGGTGAAGGTGCAGAAACTGTGAAGGGTTTTTTTTATGTGCTATTGTTCTTAGATTCAAAAGACGCTTATATTTCAGCTCAACATTAAGTAAGTCAGCGAGTTAGTGCCGTAAGAAAGTCGTCAATCCATTTTTATTTTCTCGAAAATAATGTATCAATAGTGTCCGTCTTTATTGTAAAGAATTATACCTTACTCCTACATGTACATAGTCTTAAAAGGAAAAAAGAAATGAAATAGAAAATGCCTGAACATTTTGCGCTTGGCTTTCGTGTCATACTATGAAACCGGTTTCTGACATATTATTGATCCAGATCATACTTGGGACTCATTGTCAAAACAAAACCATGCAATTTCATTTATTGTATTCGTATAAGCAACCAATTGGATTTTTTTATTTGTGATTAAGTATGACAATACTCAAGGAAACTTATAGATTTAGTCACAAATAACAGGAATAAGTACAATGCACTAGGTAATGTTATCCTTTTAAAATGTATCTTATGGTTTTTAAATTTAAGGTCTAAAGAGAAAAGACTTGCAAGAAGTGTCACAGGGTCGCCGTATTAGTTGTTCTTCCAGCGGCAGCGACAACAGTCATACCCCGATGCTAAAAGAGACTTCTAAAACTAACAGACCACAGACTATTCGTAACCTAAGGAGTTTATCATTATCACCACAAACATTACCTAAAAAATTTCCGAAGCTTGCAGTTGCAGGATCTTGTAAGTTTATGCCTCAGAACGGTAATCCTTTTTATGACTATACAATTGTTCTATTTTCACAAACGATTTACAATTTGTTGTCATCACAATCGGTATACAAACACCAATATAGCAACATTTTATCTTTGACTACCGTGCCTAACTCTGCATTGATCATATTCTTTTAAAGATAAGATTATGTAAAAATAAAATATGTCATCAAGATGTTTATGATCCATCTGCTTTTTCGTTGTGGTGAGTTCCAAAATATTTTTGGCATTCTTATATGTGTCCCATTCCTCACTTACATAATTCTTTCCTCATATAAAGCTGAATTCACTTAGGGCAATTAGCCCTTTGGTGCAACTTTACATGCTTTCTTTCACTTAATAATGTTATATCCAATGATTACCACTATGATCTAACTAAATTGTCATTAACGTGCAGAAACTGTAGCAAAAAGCAATTCTACTTCGTATTTAGACGTTGTTAACCTTGTTTGACTTATTCCAACCACATTTGACAGCAGATTTAACTCATTATTATACTTCGTATCTGCATGTTTGTTAATTTTAACAGATATAAGTGAAAGTTGTATCTAGCAAGCCAGGGAATAGTTTTTGCACGGGCGTTTATTCTTTCGCACCTTTTGGTTTGTTTTCTAGTTTATATGTTTTACATTAACCTGATTTTTAGAGTTTTGTTTTTGTTTTTTTGTTATCTATCATACTATTTTACATAGAAAATTAAGATAAAGATGTAAAATTAATTTAATGTGTACGAATGTGAACAATCCTTATCTTGTTGAAAGTTCCTACTTTGTTATTGCGAAGGAGAAGAAAACTAGATCATTTAAAGAAGAGAGAAGACAACCGTATGACACCGACATTGATATAAACATGGTTATAGTCAAATTATCACAAAAAACGACATTATCTGGAGATGTTCGAAAACTCCTTTTTTTCGCAGTGTTATCTTGATTTTTAATCAGTTTTAGATATTTAAAACTGTGAATTTATTCTTAATTTTCAAAACAAGATACATAAATAAATTATCAATATAAAATAACTTTTCGCTAAAAGCGGGGGGCAATGAAAATTATTAAGTTAAATGATAATAAATGAAAATAATATAATGTAAATACACGAGTATACCCAAAGAAATAAACGAAACCTGAAAATGGGGCATGGGGTTTGTCAATTTCTCTAATCTTATATTTCAAAAATTTCAATTAAAATGCGAGGAGGAGTGACGAAATGAGTAAATGAACAATATATACATAACCTTTTATGGAATTTCTCATGAACGTTTAATAAAACCTCATATGCAATGCTCTCTAAATCCTCCTTTGCTTTTCTGGTCCATTGAAGTTTCACCTCATGAAATATAAATTGCAAAATACTTATTTTTGCTTTTTGATTTTCAGACGTGTAAATAATTGACTCAACCAGGTGAGGCATCCAGATGAACAGACAAAACATTAAAGATGTTCTTAATTCAAGGAAATAATTTTTTGTAAGGAGTCTGACTGCCAAATTTGTGTTATAGTATATATTTACATATGTGTCGAAAGATACTCAATTTACACGTTAGTCAATAATGTAAAGGCAAATAAGTCAGGCAGTATATTTCTATTATGTTACTAATATGATTATATCATTATAATATGCATACCTACCGTCATATTTTTGTGGAACATGATCCTTTTCTATTTAATGAAACTTGTCAAGAATCTCAATAAACGAATTATGAATTTTGAAAATGTGCAGATTAATTCCAGATAAAAATATTTACACACTATAGCAACAGTCCTCTTTCACAGCTTTCACCACATGACCAGCCTAATTATATTTGGGGCATGAAATGGACCGCCTCTTACTGCTATCTGTTTTATTTTTAAGTATATGATTCCTTTTAATATTTTCATTAGTGTGCATCGCTGCTATTAACAATCATACAGACAAAGTCATAGGTCAGCAAATTGTCAATAAAATATTATGATGGAAATAGCAAACTTATGATAAGTGCTAACAGTTTTGAGTCATTGAATTTCTTGCTTTATCTGGCATACCTTGCTGTCAGTCATAAAAGAAATACAAGAACTTTAGAGCAAATGACTTTCTGGTAAGCTTCTAGTTGTAATGTTTGTTCTGATGACGATATTTGGCGTATATCTTTGATAATATTGGAGTTCATAATAATGGCCCTCAGCTCTTTCTGTGGTTTGAAATCTGAAGATGTAAAATACCTTGTACTTGTTCATAAAAAGGTACATTTAAGCATTTATCACAGGGATTGTATATTTAGAGATAATTTAAATACGAATGGAACTAATACATTGTGGCGACGACACTCAAAAGAATGTGATTTTATCAGATTTGACATCCACGAGTCTTAAATAGCAGAAAGTTTTCCCGTAAGTTCTGGGACATTTATGTTTCACAAACTTCTTTTTGTCTGATATACTAATGTTGACATCCACGAAAAACTTTGAGTACATATAAAAATGACATTTACAAGCACTACATACATAGTGTTGCGAGTTAGGATATCCATTCACGTGTAACTGCCATACTTTGCAGTATGTATTGGAGAGCAGCATCGGGCATCTCCACCAAAATTTACATCTTGACCTTGACAAATTTCAAGTCATACACTCGACCACAGGTATTTGAAGCTCTGTATGTCCACAACAAACATCATTTATGCCCCTACATGGGTATATACACGAAAGAAAAAAGAAAGGTTTGGAAGGATCTTGGAAGTAAAATTACCACCGATTCAGACACTCACCTTCGGAAGGCTCCGCTCTGAATAACGTGTAACTCAAATTACATATTCAATTGGCAATGTCTTTCTGAAACTATATTAGTATGAATAAAACAGAAATTTCTCTGTGTTTTATGTTTTATATTCTGCTTGCAGTCATTATTTCCAGTTGAAAGTATAAACAAGTACAATAACTCTACTTTCATATTCTCGTTATGACGCACAGCCTTCCGTAGGTGAAAGTCAAATTCGTACATGGAGTCTTCAACAAGTTCGGTAAAGGAACGCGGATAAATCGCACTTGAAATACGTGATAATGGGCATGGATTAACAAATGCATTGTGTAAGTTATTAGTTCCGATGTCGAACTATATGGCACTGAGCTGAAATTGTACAAATACCCAATTTCAATGGCCGAAACGAGTGCCTGAATCGCTGGTAATTTTGCTTCCAAAATCGTTGTATACCTTTCTTTTTTCTTTGGTTTATTCCCATGTAAGGGCATAAATGATGTTTGTTGTGGACTTACAGGGCTTCAAATACTGATTTATACCCATGTAGGGGCATAAATGATGTTTGTTGTGGAACAACAAAGCTTCAAATGCCTGTGCACTCGACTTACAGCGGGAATAATGTATAAAGGCCTGAATCTGTAAATGATCTCCGAAAATGTAACAGTATCCGAGTGCCTCAGGCAGTTTATGACCTTTACCGCACTTCTTCAATGAACAAGTTTTCTATGGGAGGACGGTTCAACGTCGGTTGACTTGACTATCTCCTCACATAGTCGTTGATACAATGCAGCCAATTACTCCATAGAGCGATTAAGTTTCTTTATGGCTTTCCATAAAAACACTCATAAA